>JAZGTN010000264.1:0-600000 GCA_037783415.1 Leptasterias polaris | reverse complement strand
GATCGATTCAAGTCCTGCTCTAGTCAATTTGTTTTTCAATTTTACAAATTACCCAGTTAGTTCCTTGTATGTGAAAAGCTGTGTTTTGAATTTAACGCTTTATTTTAAAAACTTTTTTTTTTTTTTGGGGGGGGGGGCATTTTCATTTTTGTTTTGTTTTATAATGCATAATATATTCAATTGTTTATACACTCAAACAAAGCTCATCAATAATTCAACTGACATTTAGAAAGAGTAACCTCTTGAATTACTGTCACATTATGAGTTCAATTGAAACCTACCTTCTTCGCAATTCCTGCCTGTGAAACTAGCTGCACATGTACATCCGAAAGGATCTGGCGGACACATCAAATTGCCCCGGCAAGCTATATCCTCACGACGGGAACATCTCAGCCGACTGTCCTGACCAAACCAGTTTCTGCCCCGCACTGCAGACATATGTAACAATGAAACAAATGTAAATCACAGTGAATGCTCTAAAGAAAATGGGGATCGAAATCCTGATTTTTGCCATGCTAGAGCTGATGTCTTACCACTAGACCACAGAGCTAACCCTATGGTTTAGCAGCGAGTACAACAAAGATTTTACGTAGAGCACTATACTCTAAAGACACCCTCCCTCCCTCAAGTAGTACCTACAAAATTATTGTTTATTTGTATTAATGCCATCATTTAATAATATCAATATTTTACCCACTTTTTAAAGTTGTACTTGGTCTCCACGGCTCCCCCCCCCCCCCCGTTGTATATATACTTTGTAACACCGCGAAAATGTTGAGAACTTTGAACGGCACCTATATATAAAAAATAATGAAGTTGTTGAATGAAGGGTGAGACTATGTCATCTTCTATGAAGTCAAATTTTATTATGACATTGCATTTTTTGTTTGACATTGTACTTTTCAATTTCGCATCACATTGTCATAGCTGTGGCCAGCTTCAAAGTAAGGACGGACCAATTGATCTATTGGTAGGAATTGCTAAATATAAAACGCTAGCCGAAATAAAGGCTCAATAAAACATGTTGAAAACATTTTTGCCGAAATTTGCCTTTAATTTCATACCCAAATATCCATTCGGAGAGCCCCAATTTTTCATAAATTTGTGTACAAATAAATCAACAAATATCGCCCCGATAATTTGGCCAAGTAGTTACATACATAGTACCTGTGCCAGTACGTAAGGAAGAATATTATTATCTTCATCATCTAGCATAAACTACAGGTGTTGTAGGGTGTACGTTAATTTCCCTTTACAACATGATGTTTTAAAATCGACAGTACACTGCTACCTATAGTAGGTACAACTATCTGTACTTGCAGGCCTAAAACAAGTCAACGTTTAACTTCCTGTTCACATGGGAGCATTGTGATAGAAGAAATCGAGAAACGAACAATATTAATAAATGTGTTTTGCGAAATTAAAAAAGCAATGCTAAATCGAAAATGCGAAACGGAAACAAAAATTCAACCCAAAATAAGAAGCAAAACAAAAATGGAGGCCAAACCAGGGTGGCACATATGGAACACCCTTTATGTACCACTTGGAAAACAAGCAATAGTATTTCTGTGCTGATTGGTTTGAAGCAAACTGTCATGTAGTTTTTGCCTCCCTTTGCCCACTGAGCTTGCTTAACCCCAGATCTTCTGTACCTTTTATCCTCCTGATGTGATGTATCCTTTATTTGTTTATGGTAGTTTTTTTATGATGCAGTTTTTGATGTTCACTGTATTTGCCCGTGCATGTTGTATTTTCGTATTTTAATGCTAGTTTTTACTGTTCGTTGTACTCCACGCCTACATAATTATGATATTGTATATTGCATATTTAATGTTTAGTTTTTACCCATTTTCCAGTGGAAATCGAATTTCTATATTTTTTAATGTGGACAATAAATGCTATCTATCTATCTATGTAGAGTCTTGCGTGAATGTCTCAATCTCAGAAGCAGACGAGAGAACTTACCACTTCACTTGAGGACAGAGAATGAGTCCGACTATAGTACTGTACTCAATGTGTACTTTCACTTCCAAGATGAGTTGATCAACTTACATGTTTCGTCACATTGTGAACCACTGAATCCTGGTGCGCAGATACACTCTCCAGTCTTATCATCACACTGACCGCCATTATAACAAAACGGACAGTTGTCATCGCACGATGGACCCCATTTATTAGGAGAGCACTCTGAAAAATAAATTAGTAAAACAGGTATTTGTTATACCATTGATTCAATTAAAATCACACAGGGAAAAATTTCAAAATTGGCATTGACTATCATGGCCATGCAATCAAGTAGAGTTTGAAACTTGTATTTGATGTGTAGGGTGGGTATGGGAAAAGACATTACACTTTCTGGCTGTGGTAGAGACTGGTCTGACAAATTTAACCCCTTTCACAGTTGACATGCTTTAAAAACATGTAAAATTGGAATCTAAATCTTTATTGGTTTTAGACCTCAACATTAATAGATGTTATAATAATATAAATAATAATAGCTTGCATTTATATAGCACTTAATACAAGGTTAAGGAAATAGATAGCCAAAAGAGATTTTGATTCAAACAATACTTGTTCAAAATTGTTCAATATTTTGAATTGAAACCACCACCAATCTTATTGTCTAGTCGATTCAATGAAACAAATATTTGATAGTCTCCATACCAGTTTTAGAAGATCTTTTGAAAAGGGTTGATATGAATACATCTGTTACCCACAGCAGAATAAAGAAGCTCTTTTATTGGAAGAATAAGAAAAAGAAATCATTTGGCAACTTACGTCTTACAAGGAGTTTCATGAGTGCATGGTTCTGTAGATGATGTCTATCATTTATGTAGCATTCATAGATACCAGCATGATTGAGTTGGACATTATGGATAGTGACGTTAAGATTGCCATTCCATTCGATTATATCTTCTCCATTATGTCTCCATCGAAGCTCAGTCAGTGTTCCGTATTGCTGTGCCATTGTCAATGTCACATCCTCTCCAGCACTCGTAGTCAAGGTGGGTGAGGCTGGAGATACATCACCTACAATCAATAATAAGCTCAGTTGATGGACCGTTATATAACTGTGTCATTGTCAGTGTCACATCCTCTCCAACACTTGTAGTAGGGTTGGCTGAGGCCGAGACACATCGTTTTTAAATCAACTTTTTTTTATTTCAAAACTTGTATGTGACTATAAAATATTTAAATGAAAACATTAAGATTTTGTCTGAAAAGGGTCCTTCAAAGTATTCCATAAAGCTTGACTATTAATCTTGAACCATTATCGTGACTTTAAAATAGTCAAGGGTGAGTTCTTAAACACCATGTACCTTTTTAATTCTTGAATCAGTATATTGGGTCAACAGTCATTTCAAACTTTTGCCACAGACTACGTTCAGATGATGATAAACACAATTCATTTATCCTAAAGTAACATGACATCAGTTAATACTATGTCCCTACCATTTTCATGCAAAATAATTGTTGTTATCTTTACAGGGACTTGTAAGCTGAAGATACAGTTGTAAGCGCCGAATCTGTCTGCCCCAATGTAGTCGGGCATGTCATAACGTCTGGCATTAATTGAGGCGTGACGGCGAGCTCCCTCATTTCTTCGAGTTGGTAGATTACTGCCACTGCCAGTGTCTAGGACACGCTCAAAGGAGACTTCTGCTCCAGTATCACTTCCACTTTTATAGCCGCCAATGAAATGTTTTTTCGGATAAGGATTTACGTCTTTCGCATAAAGTCCGAAATTGTAGCAGGTGAAATCAGGAATTGCTCCTAGTCAGCAAGGGAAAAAAGTGTATTAAGTAAAAATAATTATTGAGGAAGTTTAAAGTATTTGTGAACTTTATAATTACTATAATGTTGATTATGTAAGACCCCATGGATCATTCAATGCATTGTAACCACCCAAGTCTCAAGATGATTAACAACAAACGCAAGATCAGCCCTGCGCTCGGGAACCCCCTAATGGGAAACCATTCACAAAAGCAAACAATATGAATCTTTAAGTATTTTCAAAAGTTGATATTGAACAAGATTGTTTTTTCTTTTCTTTTTGGGCACCACATTGTTTGATTTCTTTAACAAAACTATGAATATTTCTTCTAGAATTCACCAACTTCAACTGTTTGATAATATTCAGCTCAAATGTATCCAAAATAAATTTAAAACTTATAAAAAGTGCTTGAAGAAAGGAGAAAACACAAATTCAGGGAGAACCGCAACATGATTTTCACCAATCACTTTTTCGCTTTTATAAGTTTTCTTTTCTTATCAATTCCAGCTATTTTGTTTTGGTTAAATAAGGGGCTCCAATGTCAAATTGATTAGTGATGCAGTCATTTTCAAAAATATAGTCCTCGTGAAAGTGGAAGGAACTTGCAAAACATTAACTTTATAGATTAGAATTGTGTATAATGTTCTTTCAGAGCAAAATATGAAATATGATTTCATTTGATATAAACAACAAATTATTCCAAAAAGAAATTGTTTGCATCAGTCGAAACGTCAAACTCAATGCCCGGATGATTGAATGTCATCAAGATTTAGGAATGATTTTACAGTTGAGTTTCCTGTAAACAAGTGTACAGACCCATTTGCTTTCGAAATGTGACGAGATGGATATTTGATGCTGGTATCACATAAAATGACATTGCCCTTTCTCTGAAAAGTATTGTTATATGTAGTGATTGCCAAAATGTTGATTTGTTTTTCATCGAGAAAATATAAAATCCCCATGTTACCGCCGCTCCTCCAAAAGTAAAATTCCATATCCGTTCTTGTGGTAGGCCTATTGGAACAGATTTATTTTATATAGCAACTTTTCTTGAAGTTGTTTTCAAAAATTTTAAAATCATGCAATTTTTTGCAATAAAATATTTCTTGAGGAACAAAGTAAGAATCTAGTGCACTTTAAACAAATATTTTAACAGTCTTTTGATTTATAGCTTTGTGTTATAAAAAGCAAATTGCCATATTTTGTACTCCAAACTATTTGCATCATAATATCAACGAAAAATACGCATTTTGGGGGAATATTTAAAATTTGGTTCTAGTGGTAATAATTTAAGGAAGGGGATATATTTAAAATCCCTTGTTCCTCAAACCCAGCCGAAGAGAGGAAGTGATGCATTTTTGTGTCCCTTGTTCCTCAAACCCTGCCGAAAAGAGGAATGGATTTATTTGTTTATTCGTTGCTGCTCAAACCAAGCGATAAAGAGGAGGGGTCTATTTTTTACCCCTTGAACCTCAAACATGACAAAATGTGGGTTATATTGATTAAAAATTTGAATTTTTCCATTTGTGCATTCATTTGTCAAAAATGTGAATGAATATTACATCAATATATAAAACATACACAAAAGTAACAAATGGTTTCCAACCAAACATATTGTTATTGATGGTTGTTCCAAACGCATTACAGTCTTGAGTCGCTATGCAACGCTACAATACAGAGAATTTTGATTGGGTGACGCGATTCAATTTCTCAAGCCAGAGAAAACGAGCATGAGAGAGAAATAAATGACGGTGAAAAACATCCATAGTCATATTAAAAGTATTCTTACCTTGTGAAGTGTGTGATAGACCTAGAAAGACCAACAGGCCAAGTAGAGCACTAACAGACGCAGCCAGAGAGTCTTTCATCCCGCGTCGATTCATCGTATTTTGTGGTGACACCTTATTTATTTGGAGCAACCATTTATTGTTTAATGGAAAATTGCAAAACTCCCTGTGAAAGAAGTAAATTCATTGACGTCAAAAACTTTAAAGGCACTGAACATGTTTGGTAATTATCAAAGACCAGTATTGTCACTTGGTGTATCCCAACATATGCATAAAATAACAAACCTGTGAAAATTTGGGCTGAATCGGTCATCGAAGTTGCAAGAAAATAAAGAAAGAAAAAACACCCTTGTTGCACAATTTTGCGTGCTTTCAGATGCTAATAAAAGGCTTCATGCATGAAGTCTTTTATTATTTTAGTGAGAAGTTAACTCTTTCTCAAAAACTACGTTACTTCAGAGGGAGTGGTTTCTCACAATGTTTTATACTATCAACAGCTCTCCGTTGCTGGTTACCAAGTAGGTTTTTATGCTAATATTATATATTTTGAGTAATTCACTTCCTTGTCGGTAACGCCACATTGCTATGAGGTGCAACTGTCTCTGTGAAACGTCTGATGGAAACCTAGACCTATACACACCACAATGGAAACAATGGTTGATACAGTTCACTCAAAGTTCCTGCGGAGTGTTATAAAAGGTCATCATCACATTCAAAAGTTCATGCAAGGCACGTGACTGGACCCAAACTCGATGATTCGCCAAACCCGATGATTCAACCCCCCCCCCCCCCCGGGAGAACAGTTCATTGAAAACTGATGGGGCTAACCTTGTTAATAATAAGACAACATAAATAAATGACTCTATTAGAGAATAGCGTTAAATCGTTCGTCAATGGTCAATATCAATGTGAAAGTTCACTGATTAGAAGTAGTAACCTTAAAAGAGATTAAACATTTCCTTTATTTATTTCGATTGCAGCCACCGAAATAAGCATTTATATTATATTATTATTAGTGGTAGTAGTATATATTTCTGGTAATGGAACCAAGTATGCCTCATATAAAGTGAACTTCATTACTCTGTAGCTATAGCAAGCCTGAGGAAACCTGTAAACAAGGGTGCTTGTTATGTGAACCAGAAACACCCCTACTCTTCCACGAAAAATACTCCGAGTTCTTTTATGTGCACTACCAATCATAGCTCACGGGACACGGCATTATTTCCCATCCGAAAGACAAGTAATTATGGTAAAGTATCTTGCTCAAGGACACAAGTGTCACGACTGGGATACAAACCCACACTCTGCTGATCAGAAACACCAGCCTGTTGGATGGCGTGTTTAAAAACTAACAAATGCAGGGAATGAATTTGCTCTTTCAAAACCAACGATTATTATATATTTCTTTAAAATGATAATGTTTCAGGTCTAGGTTCTTGAATTTGATATCGAGAAATTGTTTTTAAAAAATTGTATAATATGGGCGGTGCCACTCCAAGTTTCCGTATTCAGGTGTACAGTGACCGATTTGAAACTAAAACCACCGATATTTTGATTGTGTGTTTTTTCTTTTCTTTTATAAGAGTTATACTACCACTTTGCATATTTTCATATTAACAGTTCTGTGAGCTTGGGACCGTAACAAAGAGGCCGTACATAATAAAGAAAACATGTTGTGAACGTTGACAAACATTCTTTGATCACAGTTTTTGTAAACTCATGTACACATTTTTATTTCATGAGTAATAAATTGGATGGAAAATGTTTTGAGTGGATCAGTGAAAATAAAGCAAGCTGTATTTTCTGCACGTATTCACTTCCTCATAGAATATAATCATTTGATTCGTGATTATAACTGAATGCCATTGTATTAAAATAAGCAACGTCTTTGAGGCAAATGAGCAAGTGCATTACAAAATGATGGACGGGGAATTTGTGATTTTTTTTTCTTCTTCAAAATCTGGTGGATAGTGATTTAATCGAATACTGATATATTTCCTTCCGCTGTATTAAATAAAAGAATAACTTCCGTGATGGCCTGGTTCTTAATGCTATGGCCAGTTAAACTGTAGTAGGTTTTTAAACCTTATGGGGAAAAATTAACAAAGCAACTGAGAATTGTTGTATCAGTTGTTCTTAAACACATCAAAAACGGGTGGGCGGTGCCATATATCGCATGACTTTGTCTTTCAATAACTGCAATAATAGTTTGTAGAATGACAAATGCATGATCTGACACACGGGTTTTTGGGGGGCCTATAGATTAGGCAACATGAAAAGAGACGACACATGTTGACAGGAGTTTCATCCGAAAAATAAACTGAAAGTGCCCCGTTTAGTTTGGTGTACCAAAACGTGTTAAACAACCATGGTTTCGATCTTGTGAAAGGCTGATGAAAGGGACTAGTTTGGGGTAGATCTACCCTGGTTTAACGGGTGTCCGTCATTCTTTCAAACGTTATGTTTAATTAATAAACACAAGAGTTCGACTGTAGACCGTAGTATGAAAAGTTAAGTAAAATTTGAAAATATTTATAATTATTATTATTATATTTTGGAAATACTGGAACATGTGTATCTTTTTTAAGTGAAAAGAGTTGGAGGAGTGATAAGAAACGCTCTTAGAAAAGCGTGAATTACATTCAACAGGGTGGACCTTCTTCTTACAGAAGAACCAAATACCATATTGTGCACTATGGATTGGTAGAGCTGACAAAATAGTCGCAGACACTGTTCATGTTTTGTCTGATCAACCAAACAATGAAACAACAAACCTGTGGACATTTTTGCTGAATCCGGTTTTTTGAAAAAAGTGAAAAAATCAAGCAAAGTTTTTGGCATGTAGGGCCTACATGTATTTTTTACATGCATTTGCTTCCCTATATTCAACATGCATCGTAAGAAAGTTCTTTGATCTGAATTGACTCAAATCATGCTCAGATACAATTCAGAAGGCATGGCATAGGAAAATGGGCCCTTAACATGTATGAGAGTTAAGCAGAACTGTTTAGACCTTAGTTTGTAGTCGGATTCAGAGGTTAGCTAGGCCCCACAGATCTCGTCCAATATGGAAGGTACTTGGAGCGTGCGTGCAAAGAACAGTGGACTCTGTACTGTGCACCATTACCATGCTATTTTGTGCAGCACGCTATTGATGGCGTATGGGTCTAGAGCTTTGAAATATTTAATTGTAAACTTGAGTAGAGTGCGAGAGGTCGCTTGGCGAGACGTGCGAGATGTACGCTGATGATTTTTCTTGATAAGGAATTAATAGCCAAGTGAATATAAAGTAAATCGGGCTTCATTAGCCCAGGTTGGACTCATTCATTTCACTCCATCATGTCAACAAAGGTGTTCAATCTTGGCGAGGGCTTCGAAGGAATTTTTTCATGAAAACATGACTCGTTTTCGCCCCTCCAATGGCTGTACTAGTGTACATGACTCTCGTCTGTCACCATTGAGTCATGATTAAGTTTTAAGACAAGATTGTGTATCAATCGTATTGCTCAGAAAAGAGTGATGTCACAATACAAATTACTATGACTATAATATTGACAACTCATCCTAGTAGCCTATCATCAAGTGACATGAATCTTACTTAGTGCTTTGTATCGAACCCAGTACAGCGAGTACACTATCTTTTTGAATAGAGATTAGAGGAGGCAATCAATGTCGATTGGCAGTTAAGATTAATTTAGCTCTTTGTGGAAATCGTCCTACTCCCATAGACACTTGTAAACGTCAGTGTCAGTAACTGTGTGTCACTGCCGGTTGTGATTGGAAAATCTGTCCCCCGGAGATTCTGTGCCCCGTTGGAAATTAACATGGGCTGAAGGAGGTTGATTCAAAGAGGGCGCTATCAGAAGAAGTTTGTAGACAGTACGCCGTATGGGGGAGAACATTTTATGACAAGGTTTTATGGGGGGTTGGGTTGACCAAGTAACTGGGGCGCTGCGGTCGTATCCTTATATTAAGTAGCACCCCAGGAAAACATGATTAGTTCGAATGTGTTTTCGCGATTTGCTATGAATATTCACCCAATTCCAAATGTGACGTGTGTTTACTCAATATACTCCACCAATGACGAAATAACTTAATCTCAATGCCTTTATTATGATACCATGTACGGTTCGATCTGCAATTAATCAAATTGAACCCAAACAAAATAAACATTTGATTTATAGCAATTACAATAACCAATTAATTCCAATTTTGTGTGTATTTACAATAATTGATTAAAACCTATTTTACCTCCAAAATGTGTGTCTAAATTTGTGTGATCCCTCTTGTCTCAACTCCAAATAATTTAACTTAATATCAAACTTTATCCTCACTTCGACTACAATCCTTATCCACGCTACTGTGTTCTGTAAGTCACGTTACCCCCACATACACAATAATCCACGTGATTCTAATTGACGACATGCTTAGAAAACCAATCACTTTTACAATCAAAATTTTACAGTAATTACCCACCTATTATCTACAATCCCTGATTCAGAGTTTACTTAAACTTATAATCTTTAGCTTCAAATGAACTAATTTATACTCACAACATTGGGCGCATCAAAAAATAAACAAAATATTGGTGAAAGTATGAGACTAGTGACGAATTCTTTGATCTATTCCTGGCGAAAGATGCAAAACAGCGCCCTCAATTGACCAAGAAAAACCTTCGCTTCTGACGTCATACACAAGAATAATTACACTGCATAGTCCGCAATACCAAAGGTGGCCCAAAAGACACAAAAAACCACAAAAATAGCTTGAAAATTGCGTTCTGGCTTCTCGATATGAAAAAGATGAAACGTACTCACGATAATTCCGTGTACTCCATATTGATATTTTGAAGTCCACAATCGGAAAAACGATGTTGATGACGACTCTAGTGACTATCACTGGTGCCCTACCGTCGTCGCGGAGATGTGGTCGATAACTTGACCGTCCGGTTTTACAACTTGCCGCCATGCAGCCTGAACATCTGACGTCAAGGCTCGTGAATATTGCCAGGTACCAGCCTTGCCAGGCTGCCCAATGTACCTTTGTACTCGCATCACTATTCACACGGACGGAGATGCGTGTGCACACACGAATAAAACAGCATTACATACTTACATTATACACATCCACCAGCAGACGACCGAAAGTTGAACTGTAGCTGACTAACTACGTCACTTCGAAGCAGACCAATCATAACACAGACATTGGAAGCTTACGTCACTGCAAGTGTATCCACAGAAAACATTGGACCTGTACGACCAGCGCGTGTTTCGTTTAAAACAGGGACCAGTCTACCATGTAATTAATGTGGCGCCCTCAATCGTCAATGCTTAACAGAGTTATACGAAACCAACGGTAAACATTCGATATAATGTTACACTTCAACCGTTAAGCTCGTGTCAGAAGTAATTTACTTTCGTTTGTCCGAATTTTTCTCACTTTATCGACGATGACAAAAGTATTATAATATTATACTTTTGTCAACATTGTTATTAATACGGTTAGTTAAGTTTCTAAATAAACTTCACACTCAGAAAGTCAAACTAAAGATGTTCGGTACATATTGTTTTACAATAATGAAAAGACCCTTAAAACCAAACAGGGGTTTAACAGTTTTAGGAGAAGGGTCGAAAGTCATTTGGGTACTTCCTTTGTTTTTCTCCGTATGTTTGCATGCTTCGCTTCAGTGTTAAGGCTCGAGAACCATTGCACATCATTGCACATCCAGATTGATAGGGAAACTCATGACTCCAAACAGCTGCTTTCTTAGATACTGGAAAGAAAAACCCAAGTTGATGAAGGGGAAGAGGCCTCAGGAAATAGGACATTATTTCAAATTTCAAATACCATGTTGTATCTTCTTATTTTAAAATGCGCACTTTGGGAAATTCTTGCCTCTTGTATCTTAATGTTTTGGTTGCACATGTATTTTGTTATGTTTTGAACATGTTTTTTTGTAAAATTGGGGGGGTGGGGGGGTTGTCGATGGAGTGGGCATTAGTGGAAAACAGCTTTCATGTTGAGCTGATTTTATCTTATTATATAAACATGTTTTGCTTTATTCAAGACAATTACTCATGTTCTTCCATAATTATATGCACCAAGACTTTGGAATAGTTTACCTTTATCCTTGAGAAAATATAGCTCCACAGACAGTTTTAAACGAGGTCTTAAGACCCATCTTTTTAAGAAATTTGTCGATAGCTATTCGCTTTGCTTGTAAATATTTGTATCTTTTTAATCTGTAGTTTTATCTATAGTTAATATTTTTTACTTTTATCCAGTGTCATCTGTCCTATTTATCTTTTATCTAGTGAGTATTGAATTTTTTGAAAATCAAGCTCCATGGTCAGTTTTAAACGGGGCCTTAAGACCCACCTATTTAAATAGTTTATCTAATTGCTTTTTGATTTCCTTGTAAAATGTTTATCTTTTATTCATTTGTAAATGTAGTATTGTAATTGCTTGTTCATTTTATTTCTAATTTTGGCCTATTGGTTTATTTGTAAAGCGCCATGAGCATAGGAGATGTGCGCTATAGAAATACAGTAACACCGTGAGAAGTATTTACAAAAGTTAGAATAAGTGTGTTTTTCTGATCACGTTAAAACTGAGTTTATTATTATTTATTATTCTTAAAGTAAAAAAATAAAAGTCTAGGCCTACTGATTACACATTCAAAATTGGTTTTCATCACAAAAAGGTAAACAAGACACACACAAAACTCTATACAAGATTATATATTATTATGTTTGTAAGTGGAAGGGAGGGCAAGGTAGTGAAGTCAGCAAGGAAATCACTGGGCTCTGTAATGTGAATTGCGTGACTAGTAAAATAGTTAATTACAAACGAATGATATCTCTTGTTGCAAAAGGGCCAAATTCCATAAAGCTTTCAGCAGAAAAATTTGCTAAGCACAAACAAACCTTGCTTAGCAGAAACAGGTTACCATCCACGTTCTATGAGGTTTACAGTGTAACGACTGATGCCCATTAATATTTCGCTATACAAAGACATTTTCTAAGCATTTTTTCTGCTAAACTGCTTTATGAAATGTTGCCAATGTAGGCGTTAAAAGGAAACAGAAGTGACACAACTTTGAAAGTCCATCAACAAGTTTGGACCCATTGCAAATGCATCGTTATAGAGCGTTCCTTTATATAGGCCTAAGTTAGCAAAGTATAATGTTTCATTTTCACAAGTCACTCGTCCAAAATTAAAATACTTTTAGCAATTTCATCGTTAATTTAGAAACTTTTTCTGTGTATAAAATTTTTATAAATGTACTCTTAACTTGCGATTGAATTTCTAACCCTACTCTTAACTTTGGTTAATATTTTAATAATAGGCATATCCAAACTACTAGGCGTCGTTCTGTTTAGTGCTAAATAACATATTCATAGACTACTAACCAAATTCTGTACAGTGATCGGAAACTCTCATTACTTTATCTTAAAGACAGAACTTTCCAATGTTATAGGCTTGAAATAAAAACTTACATTTAAAACAGTATGATACATATCCTTGTATTGTAGTACTGGGTCTCAATATGGAACAATTCATAAAATCAAATAATAGGTTTTTATATTCTTTGAAATGTCTTTCCTTGTTTAAAATATTTTCTAAACTTGAATGTTAAGCCTATTCAATTGAGTGTTTTAGTTCCCTTCATTGTTTATGTGATTACGAGCAACAACAGATAAAGCAAGTACATGCATGTGTATTATTTTATTGTAATATTTTAAATAGTTTCCAGGAAAAATGTCATAAAATCAACCTGTGAAAGATTCGCTGGACATTTTAAAAATAAAAAATGGTGTACTTTTTTAACAAGCATTTTTATTATTTCGAATGCTGCAACCAAAAGAAGCGATGGTGACATGAATTTCACAAAACAATATCTCTCAATTTGAAAGATATTTTAAGAGCAACGTGCATTATTTGTATGCACTTTCCAATATGCGAGTTTAAAAATAATTAACTAATTAAACACCTCTCACAATTTAACCATTGCATATAAGATTATAAATTGATCATTGATATATTATTATGTTTGTTAGTGGAAGGGAGGGCAAAGTAGTGACGTCAGCATGTTTGGTTTGTGTTTGAACCTCTCTACAAGGAAATCACTGACCACTGTAATGTGAATTGCGTGCTTGGTAGTTAATTACAAACAAAAGATATCTGTTGTTGCAAAAAGGGCCTAATTCCATAAAGCTTCCAGTAAAGTAATTTGCTAAGCACAAAAAACATTGCTTAGCAGAAACAGGTTACCATCCACGTTCTATTAAGTTTACAGTGTAACGACTGGTGCCCATTAATATTTCGCTATACAAATACATTTTCTAAGCATTTTTTTCTGCAAAACAGCTTTATGAAATGTTGCCAATGTAGGCGTTAAAAGGAAACAGAAGTGACACAGATTGGAAAGTCCATCAACAAGTTTGGACCCATTGCAAATGCATCGTTATAGAGCGTTCCTTTATATAGGCCTAAGTTAACAAAGTATAATATACATTGATCTGGATGTTTCATTTTCACAAGTCACTCGTCCAAAATTAAAAAACATTTAGCAATTTCATCGAAATTTAGATAATTTTTCTGTATATACAATTTTTCTCACTCGCAACTTGCGTTAAATTTCTAACCCTACTCTTAACTTTGATTAATATTTTAATAACTACTTGGCGTCGTTCTGTTTAGTGCTAAATAACATATGCATAGACTACTATTAAAAACAATTTAAAACAAATTCTGTACAGTGATCGGAAACTCTCATTACTTTATCTCAAAGACAGAACTCTCCATTGTTATAGGCTTGAAATAAAAACTTACATTTAAAACAGTATGATACATATCCTTCTACTGTAGTACTGGGTCTCAATATGGATCAATTCATAAAATCAAAGAAAAGGTTTTTATATTCTTTGAAATGTCTTTCATTGTTTAACAAATTTGCTAAACTTGAATTTTAAGCCCATTCAATTGAGTGTTTTAGTTCCCTTCATTGTTTATGTGATTACGAGCAACAACAGTTAAAGCAAGTATGTGTATTAATTTATTGTAATCTTTTAGTTAGTTTCCAGCAAAAATGTCATAAAATCAACCTGTGAAAGATTCATCACATTTTTGTGAACATATTTTTGAATGAAAAACGGTGTACTTTTTTGACAAGCATTTTTGTTATTCCGATTGCTGCAACCAAAGAAGCAACGGTGACGTGAAATTCACAAAACAATATTTCTAAATTTGAAAGATATTTTAAGAGCAATGTGCATTATTTGTATGCACTTTCCAATCTGTGATTTTAAAAATAACTAAATAATTAATTTTTTCACTGAAACATAACTTGTCTTTGTCTTACTCTCAACACCAAGACCTTTTTGTGCCATTTATTTGTGGTCAAGTATTTCAAAGTGAACCATTTCTATCAAATGACTTTCCCCAACAGCAGAAATACATATCCAGTAAAAATAAAAGTCACAACAAACCGGTAGAAATAATATCATTACTTCTAGATAGTTAAAACACTTTCTACCTGCATAAAATGAACCACTGGACAGTCTAACAAAGTTGACGGATTTGTATCACTTTTTGAATGCATTAATTTTGTGTTGGTACGTAGCTTCCATAAGGTACCGTCCTGTTGGTGAGGATGTTCTATAGGTTTGCATACACGACGTCGACTTCCAAATACATCTGTAAGGCCTCGTATATGAATGTGTACTGCTCCTACACACACACAAAACGGGGGAAAAACAAAAAGCTCAATGCATTATTTCGTTTTCAATTAATAACTCATTCTCCTTCCTCTGAATGGAGAATATTTCACTTTGGTTGTTCATTTGTGTTCACACTTATTGATGACGACTGTACATGCATTGACTATGTCTAGAAAATATGAGATACTGACGGGCGTGACATATAACAATAATAACCCTTTAGAGATCATAACCTGCTCTGAACATGACGACACAGCTCTTTGTAGAATCAAGCTCAGAGCACAATTCATAGAGCTGTTTAAGCAGACAATATTATTTATCTATGTTCTGCTATAATTATATAAAAAGTTGCAATTACCGGAAGACAGCCGCTGATAGATACGAAATTGCACTTTGGTAGGCATGTTATTTAGCCTCTCTCCGATGTGATTCTTTTAATTCCTGGTTTCGGGCACTGGCCAATAACCCATTGAACAGAGCTTGTACAAATAACCTAAGATAGATTGATGTAGCTATTTTACCGGTGTTTGAATCATCTTCATCCGTTTGTCTCTCATGCCACAAGCAAAGTTCCAGATATCGACTCGACCTTCTACCTTAGCTTGGTTCACCATGGCGTCCAAAGCTAAAAACACCGCAGTGCGACCGATTCCAGTGCTACAAAGTAACATAGATGAATAATTATGGAATGAACACTGTATAATACCTTGGTTGACTAATTTGAAGTTTGATACATAAATTTAAGTCTCTGACTTAGTTGCAACTGCACCCCGACAGTTTTCTTGTTTAATTTATCTCAGTGCCCTCTCCAACTGTGTGATTCGACTGAATAATTCCAACAGACAGGAATATCGTGTTGCTCATTTTTCATCGACCTTTGCTCAAAATCAAATGATTTTTTTGTGAAGCTTAAACTTATCGAATTTTGGGTTGAACAAAGAAAAATTGACTAAAGCGGAACTTGATCATGTGACCTCCGGATTAACGTGCCTGTGTGGCAGGAGCTTCTGTATCCCCCAAGTTTCTGTCCCCCATACGGCGAACTGTGCACAAACTTCTTCTGATAGGGCTCTCTTTAAAATCATCCTCTTTCAGCCAGCTTTCCTTGTGGTTCATTACAAATCAATGAATGATTTAAAATACTTAAGACTTAATACTTAATGAATGATTTAAAAATACCAACCTGCAATGAATGACCATCGGACCAGAATTCTTGGGGTTGTACTCCTTCACTGTTTTGACAAAATTCACCAATTTGATGGGATCTTGAGGTAAGCCCATATCAGGCCATGTTATGAAATGATACTGACGAACATATCTGGTCCATTCAACCTAGGGTGTTGTTAAAATAGAATTTCTGAGCGTCGCGAGATTACAGGCTTCATCCACAAGACATTGTGTAAAAATGTTGTAGCTGTGTCTTTACTTGTAATGCCGTATCTTTAACATATCAAGCTCAGTGCAATAGATAGCTTTATATCTCAGTATTGACCCATCACCTGACGTCATCATCGCTTTATATCTCAGTATTGACCCATCACCTGACGTCATCATCGCTTTATATCTCAGTATTGACCCATCACCTGACGTCATCATTGCAATAATCTTGGTTGCATTATTTTGAGAGTCAATATCCCCTTGTGTAATTAAATGTAGTGGGCATTTCAGGTGATGAGGGTTTACACAAATTCTTAATATCACAAAATGTATGTGCAATTTGACTCCCATAATTGCGAGTGCGGCAGACGTAACTAAGTTATGCAATTCATTACCTGCAGCTTCAGATTCATTATGAAATCTCGGACGATGTAATCTGCGTGTGTTTCCTCGCTTTTCAAAGTGACAACATAATCACCATAGCATGCTGTTTTGTCTGGCCAATACTTCTCACATTTTTCCTGAAAGTTTTAAATGGAATAGAGCAGAAACCAAATGAGAAATCATCCAGAAAAAAAAATGAGCAAAGTGCTCCGACTGCACTAAACTCAGTGTCCCTCTTTGTCAGACAATTATACCCCTTGTATATGGCGTCAAACTCTCAAACAGCGCCCTCATTGAGGCAAAAGGAGGCAG
This sequence comes from Leptasterias polaris, assembly GCA_037783415.1. Taxonomy (NCBI): domain Eukaryota; kingdom Metazoa; phylum Echinodermata; class Asteroidea; order Forcipulatida; family Asteriidae; genus Leptasterias; species Leptasterias polaris. The sequence continues at coordinate 582,643 of JAZGTN010000264.1, read as the reverse complement.
CCCATTAGACGGAAGCTGGTTTTGGTGCGTTAATGCATGAGCATGACCTCTGCGTTCCAGCAGCAAAATTGCAGCTTGAATTACCTTGTGTCCTTCTTGTAGGTTGGTGAGCATGACAATCTTAGCGCTATTCTCCTGCCATACCATCCTCCACATGTCACAAACGGAAGCCTTGTTTGGACCTACAAATGTGATATATAAAACAATATGAGATGTACAGACAATGAATGGCTGGCTGGCAATTTATAACAAAATGACTAAAATTCATCCCATTAGAGTCCTAGTACAGGCCTTCTCAAAACGAATATTTTCATCTCAGAAAACTTTCTTCCAACTTTTTAAGTAAAATATTAATTTCATGGGTATCAAATTTGTTCTAAATCATGTATTTATTAAACAAAGAAAAGTGACAGCAAGATGATCACACTGAGGAAAAAAGAATCAAGTTAGGATCAAATTCTTATTATACATTTCTGGTAATGAAACCTAGTATGCCTCATAAGTGAGCTTCATCAATGTAGCTCGCTAGCATGAGGAAACATGTAATCACTGAGTGTGCTTGCTGTGTGAATCGGAAACACAGGGGTTAACCCTTACTCTTCCTCAATAAGTGTTCTGGGTTCCTTTCGTGCACATCACCTATCCCAGAACACAGGAAGTGGGACAAGGACAAAGTAATTATGATATCTTGCTCAAAGACACAAGTGCCACGATCGGAACTTGAACCCACACTTAGAAATACTTGAGGCTTGACACCAGGGCTCTAACTGCTCGGCCACGACACGCCACAAATATGGAAACATTGTTACCCAAAGTTTTCAGTTCAATTTACTTTTTGTGGTTTAAAGCTCTAAGAAAAGTTGCATTAGTTTGTTTATTGACTCACCTTGGCTGGCTATGTATTTATTCGGTTCATTGAAACCCTGTAATCGTGAACAGAAAATCAAAAACAGTGGTTACATTATGTCTGCATTTTTACAGGCATCTCCTCGAAAATTTTTTTTTCTGGGGTTTGGGGGAGAATGTTGGACTGAAACCAAAGCATCTTTTTAATTATTTTATAGCTGAACTTTTTTAGGGAATTTTTGTTTTTCATTTTCACGCAGCTTGTATCTGTGTTAAAGTTATTCGCCCATAATTGGTTTAAGTTGTCTCCTACTAAGGGTATTATCACAACTTGTTTCAGTTCTTTCTAAAAGTTTGAGCAGGATATCATCGATTCTTTACAGGCTTACAGGGAACAGATCATTATGATTAACTTACATCCATGTAACTTGCATTTACATAATCCGAGTCTGGTTGATCGGGTAGTTTCTCAAGCACAACGCGAGAAAAATCATCTGTGGTAGATAAAAAGTTCAGAATCAAATCAATGCAAGACCAAGAAATTGAAATAATTCCCAATTAGGCTTTCTGACCTCGCACCAAAACTATTGCAAGGCAAAGTCAAAGAAAGATGAAAAGGGGTAGACAGAGGAAGAGATGGGAAGACAACATCAAAGAGTGGATCGGACTAGAGTTTGCCAACTCACAGAGGGCAGTGGAGAACAGAGTGGCATGGAGAAATATTGTTACAAACAGAGGGCAGTGGAGAACAGAGAGGCCTGGAGAAATATTGTTACAAACAGAGGGCAGTGGAGAACAGAGAGGCATGGAGAAATATTGTTACAAACAGAGGGCAGTGGAGAACAGAGAGGCATGGAGAAAGATTGTTACAAACAGAGGACAGTGGAGGACAGAACGGCACGGAGAAAGATTGTTACAAACAGAGGACAGTGAATAACAGAGAGGCATTGACAAAGATTGCTACAAACAGAGGGCAGTGAACGCAGATTGTTGAGAAAGATTTTTGTGAAGTCATCAGCGGTGCCCAACGATATTTTGCTTTCACCTCATCCGACTTGAAGTGGTGAACAGGTTAAATACAAACAATTGACATTTTTAACTCACAAGGAATGATGTTAGCATAGCGATTCTTTCCCTTGTTATTGTCGTCCTTTGCTCTTTCACATGAATGACGGTTGGAATTGGGCAAACTCTAAAAATTGAAAATAAATACAGAAATGAAACAGCTTATTATGTTAATGATGATGGGGAGGCCTAACACCTTAGTACTGATGACATCATAGTTTGTAGAAGAATGGGTAATCATTGTGTCTCTGTCGGAAATGCAGTACCCAATTACAGCACTTCGGCAACGCATCTAGCAGTTAACACATAATATTAGCTTATCACATACAATTCTTGCTCAGCATAATCATAAGTGCGTCTTGGCCGAGCTGGCTGTCAAGTGCATCATCAGACTCATGACTCAATGTGTAATGTTATTAGGGTAAATAATAAAGGGCACTTTCAAGGGGGCTGTTTGGCGTAAAAGGCGCACAATAAATTCATATCTTGTAATTATTGAAGAACTATCATTATCCAGACTCACCTCATAGTCAAACAGAAACCCGTTTCCCTTTTTATACATTTTCTTCTTCTTCTTGCTGACGTAATCTTTGAACTCTGCCATAGGAATTGGCAAAGGAGCCGTAAATTGCTTCTTCGTGTTAACCTGCTTCGGTTTGGCTGGTGCAGTGGCTTGTCTAGTGGCTGGTGCAGTGGCTGGTGCCGTGACTGGTGCAGTAGCTTCTGCATAAACTGGTGCAGTGGCTTCTGCATAAACTGGTGCAGTGGCTGGTGCTTCTGCATAAACTGGTGCAGTGGCTGGTGTGGTTGCAGGAACGACTTCATAGGCAACATAACTGTCAAGTTCTGTAGAAAGTTTGTCACTGCTTGCTTGCATACCTGCTGCTAAAACAAATAATACATTTAAGAAATGTTTGACTGTGGAAATGTACAAAACAACAAATTACGATCATTCCAACTTTTTAGCAGCTCCTGGAGTTCTAGATTTCAAGAAGTAGATCAATGAGTAGAATTTATTTTAAAAAAAAATACCAACACTTTTCTTGAAAACAGTTGTTTAAAAGATGTTGTTTTTCGCATCGAGGATAAAGAGTATATATATATATTTGTTTATTCTTATAACGATGTGTATTAAGCACTGGTGGTTACAGGAAGTTCGAATCCTACGTGTATATATTCGATGCAAAAATTAACATATTTCTAACTCGTTGCAGTGACTACTGTTAACACGTATGATTCAAACTATATAATAATAATAATAAAAAGAGGTTAGTTATGACCTACCGTTTACAGCGTTGAAATATGTATGATCAACTGAGCTGCGGTTAAGCCTTTTCTTTCTCCTGTCAAAGGAACAGTTAACAAAAATAATTAATACAAATTACCCCCCACTCGACAACGATTAATTGCTATGGTTTTAGTTTCATTTGTCAAGTTCTTTCATTCATTTGGAATGGTTTATCACTATACGATGTATCGAAACCAGCTGAATTGCACATGAAATACAGTACAAACAGTGCCCAGCTTACCTTAAAATAGCTGCTTATAAGCACAAATGTATGCTTAGCAGACCGAGGTTACCAGTGAAATTGGCAACTCACGTGTACCATCTGTGACTGTCCTACTTAGTTTTGCTTAGAAGAAAATTGGTAAGCAATACTTGGAATCATGTTTTAGATTTTAACATTTATCTTTCTCATTGAGGGAATATCTCAGAATATCACTAAATTGTGACTGTTATAATTACCTCATTTTGAAGATCAAAGCAGCTATAATACAAATCAAGACAAGCAGCATCAATGGAACCACAATCGCAGCTACCGAAAAAGTCGCTGCACTTTCAGGCACTGTCAAACAAAGATTATATTATTGTTTAAGTTTTGAAACAAAGTAATTTTTTATTATTTCTAATACTCTATTGATGTTAAAGCAAACATCTTCGACATCAAGAGAATATAATTATTTGTTAAATGTGTCATTATACGCAGATTCGAATGAAACAAAGGAACATGTTATTTTTTGATTTAATGTCACAGCCTTGAAAACTGTTTTTTATTTTTCGTAAATAAAATTGTGCCGGATGCCGAAAACAGTTAATGGCTATCCTGCCGCACATATATAGGCCGTACCAATATACCAATAATATACACATAAAACCTTATTCGGGGCACACCTCGCCCGAACCTTTTATTAGGGCACACACTGCGCCTAAAACTATTTGCACACAGGGGCAAATAAAGGGGGTACACCAGACCCAAAACATGTCAGCATTAAGTCTGACTAATGTTTGCACACGGGGGCAAACCAAATGGGTACCTCTGACCCGAACCATGTCAGTATTAACTGACCACGGGGGCAACAAATATGGGCACACGTGACCCGAACCTGCGGTCACGGCCCAATTAAATTTAAGAACAATAATAGTATTAATAATAATCACACCTGTAAATTATAGAATGATTTTAACCAATCAAGTAAGCTGTGAGTTTCCACCTTGGCACATACGGTCGGAAATAGCCCCTGTGGTCCATCAGAGCGCTATCACAACTTCTTGTAACAATGCATGTCACTAATTTATAAGTTTACTGATAACTTGATTAAGCAAAAGTTTTGCTGAAAAGTAAAACATTGAATTTAATTTTAACCAGACTCTGTATTTTCGGTGTCAATCCCGAGAAAAAACGCCACACGCGTCATTGCAAGAAGCCACACAAGCAATTTGTATAACGGGTGGGAAGTGGTGGGATTTGAAAATTGTTTATAATTGCTGCAAATTATTTCCATGCGTTCACAGACAAGACTATGACGAAAGTGATTTATCCCCCAACTTTCCCGCTTGCTCAAGCGTCCCCAGCAACGCAAGAATTGGAGCCATTGGTTGATTTTCCCTGCACCGCATATTATTGGCTCATTGTCAAAACTGTTTATATAACATAATTTGTAACACATTCACAATTATATTCTTTACCAATACATATACAGTAATATGTTTTCTGCCCGCGAAATTGTTGTGACCTAGATTTGTAAGAATTTACACAGTGCGCCCCCGCACGCACGTGAACCTTCAAGCCCACCTACATGTACATGTATGTTGTCAATGTTTGTCCATAATAAAACAACACGTGCAAATGCGTGCCGCTGTGACATGAATACTGCCCTTCCCTGCGTATAAAGCATTCTATCGTTTAGGCGATAAAATGAATGAAAGTGTAAAAATGGTGATACTGAACAAATAACCAGTTCAGGATTCAAAGTTCAGTTTTATTCAAAATCTGGCTGCTGAGTTGTTTGTGAGTTTTCCAATTAAGACCAAAAATGTTATGGTAATTCTTTCACAAACTTGGACAATATTTTAACTCTTAATTTTACCTTATTAATAATCTGTGACATTAACTGATGTGGCGAAGCTGAGTGAATCCAGAAAAGCCAGATTTCACCGAGGTATTATACTATGTGACAATGAACCAATGAAAAGCAAGCAATATTTTGTTTTTTACTCACACATAGATCCTTGTCATTTAAAAAGGTTTTTCACAATAACTAGACACATAAACTCGTACCCCACAATCTGAAAATTCTCAAAACTCTTTCTAAACAACGTGGACGACTTCATGTAGACACCAACCTTGTCCGTCGTGACACGTTTGCCTTTGCCACTGCCTCTTTTTGATTTTTTTTTTTAAAATGACGCTACGATGTGATGTCCAAAGCGTCCGATAATTATCCATGTAGGACTTCTATCATAATACTGCAGCGTCGCATCAGTATACTTGGCAAATTAAACGATAACACGTGACATGTGTTGCATAATTCAAATGACAAAGATATCTGTGCCTGTGCGATATATAGTATACAATATGGTGCGTTATGTGCCCATATCTTTGTCTGGTACCCTATGAATGCTTATTTATTTATTTATTTAAAACAATATTTAACGAGGGTGACCCTTCCAGCACAGCTGATCATTTGGGGGCCTCACATAATATTAAAAAAAACATCAATGATAAAATACAAAAAACGACAAGACTTGGCAGAAGGTGCGTAAAAAGGGAAATAAAAAACAAAAATTAACAAAATGCCTATCATAAAAGGACAAATGGACGAAATAAAACATCCAATTAGCAAATCACACAAAAAGTAGGAGAATTTATTATCATTTAACATAAACAACAACAACAATTCACTTTATTATCCACGATGGGAAATTCATTTCGGCCTTTTAAACAACAATTTTTACAGGAACCTGACTATTTATTCCTTCCTGCCTCAGTTTGAATAGCCTGGGTTGAAATAAAGCAAAATTGTCACAATACAATCAAGGTGAGTTATTGAGCAGTAAATTACCTTGTACTCTTAGCGGCTCACTCCACTCAACGGCATAATTCTAAGAAAAATGAAGAGAGATGTAACGACAACAGAACTTCAGCTGGTATCAAACGAATGTTTATATTCGACCATGTTTTAATTATTCACAGAATCTGAAGCACTCCTTTTATTAGTAAGAAAAACATCATTGTATTAATATGTATTTGTATTAGTTTAATTGTTGTAATTTGTGAAGATGAGAGACGAGAATTAACATTTTATTCTATTCTCTTACTCGAAGTGTCAGCCTGCATTATTTGGATTCACTTTCCTAGTCATTAGAGTCTTTCCTTTTTGGTTCTGTACTTCGTAACAATTAGTAAGAACAACGCCAATAAGCCTATTGACCCTTGGACTACAGCGACAGTTGCTATTTCGAGTAGTTCAGGGCAAGCCTAACTTCCAGATGAACACCCTGGTACCATTGTGCCAAACACATTCATTCAAAATGGTGTGATCACCGTCTCTTACGTAACTACGCAAAAGCTTGCCCCGAATCATGTAATGTAACAACTGTCTCAACAGCCTGAGGAATTCAAATTTAAGCCGTAACTTCTGATAAAGCAAGTCATTGTGCCAGACATTATTCAAATCTAACTAAAAAATGGCTTATGTGGCAGAGAGAAGGCACATGTTGAATTGGTGCAAGGGTTCATTATGTCATATTGTTTGTAATAAACCACAAGAGATAAAAAATAAAAGGCTCACCGATTCAGAAATCCTACTGACTGATCCAAGATATATGTCATACTCAGTGTTGCTTTCCAGGGGTTTGTTTTCATTATTTCCCTGTGTTTCTCCGCCACCCACAGTGAATGTTGCAGGGAGATCCTTCTTGGGTAATTCTGCAGCTATATAATCAAGAGTTGGTGCAGTGGATCGTTGGTACCTCGATCCCCTGGTGTCCCTTCTAGTGACTGTCTTAACCTGCCGTACACCAACTTGCACGCCTCTACACAATACACAAAAAGGGTAATTGAGTAGATCAAAGAGCAGAATGTCTTAGCATGTAAAGGAAATAACAGTTTTGTTCACCGAGCAGGCATAACAAGTCTGAATTCACATAACGGTCTGAAATGTATCATCTTTGACTACGCAAAGGATTCACATTTTAATATCAGGCCTGGAAATTCATCTTTGAACGGGCAAGGCAAAGACCAGGGGAAATGTCCTTTGTGGCCTCCGTGTAATTCCAGGTTTAAACATCATTTGCATCATTTCAACTTACGTAATGTACTTTGACGAGGATGGAAGACTCAAAGCTATAGTGACTGTGGAAGAAGTCAAATCTGAGATATCTTTTTGAGATAGCTTGGTCGGAGCAAGAAGATCTGAAAAGTCAAAGAAATAATTGTACCCAGGGAACATTTTCTATACAAAGAATAATTAGGGGGCGTCTCAAAATGTCAAAAGCGATTTTGGTGGTCCAGTGGATTGCTGAAGTGTGCCTACGGGAAAATTCTTTTGCGCCTAGAATGTGCCTGACTTTGGAGACGTTCCCAAACAAGAAGATGCCACAATTATGGAATACCAATATAAAACAATGGTTTTTAATTTTTGCAGCATTAACATTTTGCTATTATTGATTTGGATATATCAAAACAGTTGCCTTTGCAGTTTATATCACTCTTGTCGACAAAACAAAATCTTACAATTAAATGTTAACTTTTGATCACAACACTGGAAATATTTATGTACCTGTAATTTCCGACCGATACTACGGTCTTCATCAGCAGGATGAACCGGATGTAGCATCCGTGAACTTTTAATTGGACACGTGATCCAAGCACTGCATTGTTTAAAGTTACTCATGTAATAAATAATGTAGGAGTCCATAAATACATTTAAACTAAATTGTGATTTAATGCAATGTCCCACAATACCTGTCTTAACTGCAGTAAAAGCTTCTAGTGTTGTTATCTCTCCAACACAAACACTGTTGAAACCTTCCAGAAGGAATCCATATTTTGTGGATGGTTCTAAACCGCTAATGTTATGGTACGTATCTGGTGGTTCTATATCGACTGCTTCGAATGAGTTGTTGGGACTAAAGTTGGTGTCGTAAGGTTTTTCGAGCAACCTGTATGAAAGCTGTACATTGTTTTTAAAATGTGAACAAACAAAAGACACTGATAAACACTGATAAACTTTTACACGTGACATCGCTACAAGTAAAGTTACTGTTGAGGTTCCAGGTAATTTAAAGTGAGGTTCTAGGTAAATTTAAGCGAAGTTTTCAGTATATTTAATTGAGGTTTCAAGTAAACTTACTAATTGAGGATTCAAGTAAATTTAATTGAGGTTTGAAGTAAATTTAATTCAGGTTCAAGTACATTTAGTCGAGGCTTCAAGTAAATTTAATTGAGGTTTGAAGTAAATTTAGTTGAGTTTCCAAGGGAAATTTATTGAGGTTCCAAATATTTTAACTCAGATTTTCCTGCAAAACTTAACCTAATGAGGCTATATATAAATTCACCCTAAATTTCAAAATATGGCAATCAATTATAGCTCTTAAACTACATGCATGCGGTTAGTTTTAGTACTTGTTATTTAGAAAGCTAGATCTAGAGTGCATCTACGGTGATAATTAAAAGTATTGAGTCGTCATCAAAATATCAGCTACTGTGCAGGTAGTGACCACAAGCAGAGCCGACTAATTTCAGCCAGCCTCTGATGCCTTGAACCAAATTAACTATTGTCTAGGCTATACAGAAATCCTTCACCAATCTTGAACTCTTGGTGGCAGCAGATACCGCCATTATTGCGGTGGTACATGGGTGGTACTGCGCTGCCTAGCGACGGGTTTAAGCGATTTGCAAAGTGAAAGTCCAATAACCCGCGACTGATCAAATGATCGCCGTGTAGCCCAAACCTTATACCAGTCGCTAGGCAGCGCAGTACCACCCAGGTACACCGCAGTAATGGAGGCATATCTGCTGCCACCAAGAGTTCAAGATCGGTGAAGGATTGCTGTATAGCTGCTAAACATTCAACAAGGGCAGGATGACATTGTATGTGCGGTGGTGGGAGAATAATGGATTCCTTTAAGTTCAGAGAAAGAGCAATAAGATAGCACCTTTTCAACCTTTGGTGTGTCTTGGTAAATCTATTAATATTATTTGGATTACCCATACATCGAAGTGTGTAAAGCACTGTATACTCAGTACTTCGCAAAAACAAATAAATTTTTGTTTTCCACTGCAATAAACACACAAGAACATAGCATTAATAAAGTTACTGCCTCAGAATAATGATCATTTTATCAAGTACTGAAATATTGATGTTTGGATGGACCAAATAAAACATTTTGATCTTGAAAAAAACACATGCTATAAAAACTTACTCTATATTTAGTTATAACACCATTTCTTTGACCACAGGGTATTTCACTCCAGCTAACTGCAACACTATGCTTCGTTGTTGAAGTACTCTTGAAATCTGTTGGTGATCCCGTTGGCTCTAAAATAGTAATTTAAACACAAAACATCAAGTTTATTTCTACATCCTTGTGCTCAAAATTAGATTTTGGGGATTTGTCACAATGATGACTACAAAGAATTAGAATCACACACACTGTAATAAAAAGGTTTGTATTTCTATCGAACCTGACCATTTTTTCATCATCTTCTCTCTACAAAGGTGTCTTCAGGCCAACTGGTCCCAGTGCTAGTCACTTCGAAGGGTCCCTTGGTTTCATTACCAGAAAGATTTCAATTGAAATGAAATCAGAATAAATGAACAGCATGTTACTCTTTGATTAGGGTAATTTTTTATTTTTTTTAAAGATCTCAATACATTATAGGGAAAAACACCCTTGCTTCCGAAGTGTTGCTTTTGCATGCAGTGTAGCTTGTTGCCTCTAAATTGTCTGTGAAAGATACACTGTGTCACATGGGCCTTAATTACGTCAAACATGTGCAAAGTTTGTGCTACTCCCGACTCCAAAGCTGTCACACTTTTCCTGACAATTTACCTTAGATCACTTATCTCATAGGAATTTCGTATAGCAAAAATTATACTTCTGCCAAGTCCAAGAGTTTTTACATAACACATGTTTTAAACAAACTGAAATGATTGAATTTATTATCACATACATCCTCAACACAAAACTAGCTCAATTCACTGCCTAAAAGAAACTTCTTGTACTCGGCGAGAATCACAATTTTGAAAGGAATGGTCAAATAATGACATCTCTGCCTTTTGGTAACCCCTGGGGCCGATTTCACAAAGAGCTAAGACTGATCTTAACCATGTATCAATTTTAACTGCTAAGCAAAGTGTGATGTCACAATACAAATTACTATGGTGATATTAACAACTCATCTTAAGATAAATCTTAGTGCTTTGGGAAATCGAACCTCTGGAGTTATAGATTTCAAGGGGCTTATGGGAACAGTTTCCACAGAGAACAGTTGCTAGAGAAGTAAATCAGAAGAGAATTGTTTATATCTGTAGAAACAAAATTGATAATATCTTCACCAGGCAGACATAAAGAAGTCTGAACTCAGATAAAAGTCTCAGGTTCCCATCCCTAGCTTTTAGATAATCTCCTATCAAGAACTTACCCTTTTCAGGTGTTGTGTGTTCGATATAAATGTTCTCCCTAAATTCCCCAAGTCCTGCCTCATTCCTAGCAAGAACACGAACCATGTAGATTGAATTGGCCTCTAAAGAAGATTCAGGATGTGGCAAAGGAGACTGTCTCGTTGTTGTGTTGTGTAGAGTTTCAAATTCACCATCCACCGCTTGGCAAAAATCTCTCCTAACCAGTTGATACTGTACCGCATAATCAATGACAGGGCACTTGTTTTGAGGAGCTTTCCATGTAATGGTTCTACTGGGATCTTGCCCAGAGCCGACTTGATAGTCTACCGATACAGGAGCTGAAAAGAAATAAACAAGATAGGTTGCAAAAGGTTCAATCTATGAACTATGTCATAGACAAAACCCTACAAAACTTCCATTGACATATTGCAGTACAGACAGCAACTTTATCAGACTGTTCAAAGTAAAAAAAAAAAAATCCCCAGAAGTTAATTTTTATTCTTCTAACTCGTAAAACTCTTTTTGAAATTCCCGTTTTACAAATATTATTTTCTTTGTTTCCTAACTTTTTGTTGAAAGCCTTTTCATTTTTGTTTTATTGTAACCTTGTAAACATTTTAGTTTCATGACCAAAATACTATCTATAACAAATTGTAACCAAGGAACCATCTTGATTCCTTACACCGTTGGTGGAACACACAATGATCAAATTGTTTTATTTTATTTGCCAATCTTACCATAACACATTATGCAGTTTGGATGAAGACCAATTTGGCCATACGGACAAGAGTCTGTAAAAAAAGTGGTAAAACAAAAAATAAAAATAATTTTTTGGAAAAAATGTGGTCAGTAGCCTAATGTACACAAAAACTAATACAAAAAATAAATATTATTTTACTGTAAACAAGTAATAGATTTTAATATCACACATTTTATAATCAAAGAAAAAGTTGCAACAGATGCCAGCATTCCAGCTATTATTTGTCAACTTGTTTGCCACTGCTGACAGAGACTATGTGTGAATGTGAATGTGATTATGATAATCTGATGAATAATTATCGCAGTTGCATTTTATGGCAAGGTCATAGACTGAATGAAAAATGATAAGTTCAAAGCATTGATGAAGAGTGTGTACTTACTTTGGCAGTTTTCACCTCTAAAACCAGTTTGACACAATACACCAGCTGGGCATGTACCATTACCTTTGTAACAATCTACCTCATTGAAACAATGACATTCTTGGTTACAATTAACTCCAAACAGCCCAGCAGGACATTCTACACAAAATAAATTAAACAATTCTTGTTAAATCAAGTTGAGCCGAGCTGTACAAAAAACCTTGAGTAGCATTTCTGTTTCAATAACATTTGAGCAGTACATAAAAGCTTTTTATATAAACTATAGAGTGCTAACTTCCTGTGCACAAAATGTTTGAAACATCCTGGAGGCAGACATGTTTCACGCATGCTTTAAACTACAGAATGATTTCAATTTGAAGAGAAAATTTTGACAGCGAGAATTTTCCATTAGGTGTGCCCATGATAAGTCTAAAAGCCGCGTTCGCATTGGACTTTTGGGTCTGGTAACTTTTTTATTATTTTATTTTTTTATTTTTTTTATAAACATTTATTTCATCGTTGTCCATTCATCTCATATAAATCAAGTACATAGTTTAACATTACATTCAGTTGTACAATGACCTATTTATGGTAAAGTAGGCTATTACAATGTATACGTAATATAAATATTTGATTAATAGCAATTTTGTTTGTAATAAAAGCGGTAGGACAACAATTAGGTTCAGGTGAAGCCGTGGCTTTTGTTCCTTAACCTACGGACAGACGAACACAAAAATAACAGCACCAGCACATATTGTACAGACAATAGACTTGACAGACAAACACAACAACGGCTAATGTAAGGTGTGTTGAAAGATAACATAACCTATAGGCAATGCAGAAACATTCATAATCTATGAATATGCATCAAGTAGTTGCTTTTTCAATTTTCTTGTAAAGATAGGTAGAGTAATTGACTTTTTAATTGAGTTACTCAGACCATTCCAGAACCCAACTCCACGTTGAACTAAACTCTTTTGGTATAATGATGTTCTTTGGCGGGCAACAAACAAATTTGTCTTTGCAGTACTTCGAGTATTGTATGAATGGACTTTTGAAGTTAAAGTGAAAAATGAACAAAAGCAGCTTGGTAATGCGTTAGTTATAAATTTATACATAAATTTACCCAAATTAAGATGATAAAGGTCGATGATTTGTAATATTTTAAGATTGAAGAATAACGGAGCTGTGTGTTCGCGAAAACCAACATTGGAAATTATGCGAACAGCTCTCTTTTGCAATGTAAGAAGTTTATTGCATTGTGACAAGGAACCACCCCATGTAAGATTTGAGTAATTTAGATACGGCAGAACTAAAGAGTTATAAAGCGTTAGTAAAATATAATCAGGTACGAATTTCCTTAGACGATTAATTATACCAATATTTTTAGCTATTTTACTAGTAACTTCACTAATATGATTTCTCCAGGATAAATGTTTATCAATTTCTACACCAAGAAATTTAGTGTGTTCCAATTTGTTAAGCCCCACACCGTCAAAAACTAGAGGAACAGACTGATTATATCTTTTCTGTGCTGTACAGAATATTATATATTAATTACATTTCAACAAATTAATACATAACCTATTAGCCTTAAGCCACGTACTTATTTTTACAAGCTCAATATTTAAATTATTGACAGCTACATTTACATTTTTGTGGCTGTAAACTAAGCTTGTATCATCAGCAAAAAGACAAAAAGATATAACGTCAGAGGTGTTGCATATGTCATTGACATAGATAATAAATAACAAAGGTCCCAAAACAGAGCCTTGAGGCACTCCACATATAATAGGTTTCTCTAATGAAGTAGCAGAGTTATATGAGACGGATTGTTTCCTATTCGATAAATAACTTTTAAACCACTCCAGAGCTATACCACGGACTCCATAGTGCTCTAATTTATGTATCAAAATGTTATGGTTAACCGTGTCAAAGGCCTTAGAAAGGTCCAGAAATATGCCAATAGAAATGTTTCCGTCTTCAATGCCTTCGAGCAGTTTGTCTGTTAAGAAGGATGTTGCTAACTCCATAGAGCGATTTTTTCTAAAACCAAATTGAGATTCAGAGAGAAGGTTATGCTTACATACAAAGCCTATTAGTCTTGCATAAATTAGTTTTTCAAAGGTCTTCGAGAATGTCGATTGAACTGATATGGGTCGATAGTTCCCAATAACATTCCTATCACCACCTTTATGAATTGGAGTAACTTGAGCTATCTTAAGACCATCAGGAAATACTCCATGAGTTAAAGACATATTGAAGATCTCAGCAAGTGGTTTTGCCAAGGAATACCTTGCTTGTTTAATAACAATAGGGCTTAGTGAGTCGCAGCCTGTGGTTTTGCCAAGGAATACCTTGCTTGTTTAATAACAATAGGGCTTAGTGAGTCGCAGCCTGTGGCTCTACCAGAAGGAAGATTGCTAAGAACGTCGATGATTTCTTCTTGTGTAAATGGGCTCAGAAACAGAGAATTGTGATTTACCCTCAAGAAACGACTCCAATGCAGTGTTACATGGTGGGAGCTTACTGGCAAGTTTAGCACCGACACTAACAAAATAATCATTGAATGCATCGCTAATTTCTTTGTCACCTTCAATTGTCACACCATCTTGAATAATGCAGGAAGGGTTTGGCTTGTGCTTTCCTTTATTTAAAAGCGAATTTATAACATTCCAAGTACCTTTAACATTTCCCTTTCTAGTTTCGAATTGGGAACTAAAATACCTCTTTTTAGATGTTCTAATTAAAGAATTTAATTTGTTTTTATACAGAGTATAAGTTGATTTATTTTGCAGGGTTGTGTTTTTAAGGAATTTTTTATATAGAAAGTTTTTCCTCCTGATTGAATTATAGATACCAGCAGATAGCCATGGTGATTTACATCGGTTATACCTGCATTTAACTTCTTTTAGGGGGAAGTGTTTATCATACAATTTAAGTATGTGTTCTAAAAAATTATCATATACATCATGCACATTATTCTGTGCAGCCGTAACATTCCAATCACTTGTACTTAAATCGTGAATAAAGTGTTGGATACTATTTTCGGTAATGTGACGCTTTTTATATATCTGTTTGTTTTTTACATTAATGTGCATTAAATCGGCAATAAGAAATACTGGTAAATGGTCACTTATGTCAGTTTCCAGAATACCAGCCGGTAAGTTAACTTACCGGCCCGGTAAGTTGACAGCTGTTCGCACTTGGATTAATTTGTGTCCAGTAACTTACCAGGGACGAATTAGATATCGAGAGGGCGCCCTCCCTGATCTTTTAGATAGAACAAGCGGAAGTGACGTAGGCCTAGGCAACCGTTGCGCGAGGGTGATGACCGCATACGTAAACAACGTTCACGTAGTAAACATGTCGCAAGTAGCTCACGACGTGGGGGTAAACAAACTGTCCGTGCCTGCGATTCGAGGTCACAGGCTAGGTCACCATATTCGTGACCCGATAACGGAAGTCACGTGACAGTATTGTTAAGTTACCGGAACGGTGTGTTCGCATTGGACTTCTTGTCCCTGTTAAGTTAATTACCGCGACTCGAATCGGCCTGTTAAGTTAACAGCGCTGTGGCGGTAAGTATAATATTTGAGATTTGGATGACATGTTTTAGTGCAGTTCGCAGTTACATGTATGACCTATTCAAGCAATGAAAATGGTTTTAAATGTAGGTCTAGTGTTTTTTACTCACTTCTATCTTATGGCATAATTTGTAGCATGTTTATTTAGGATTGAACACTTCACTAAATGTCAAAAGGGGTGCAAAATCTGCCTTAGAAGATGACAACAATAAATCTATTTTAAAAAGTCACAAGTCATGGCAAAGACGTAAGTGCAATAAATTGGCACTGATGTGCATTGATGGGTTACAATTGCATTCTCGTATGTATTATTAACAGATTGTGAGTTCACAATCACGGCATATTTGATTCGATGACACATGTACTTATATGCAAATAGCAGTTCATTACTAACTTGTCCATTTAAATCACTGTTCTCACTGAACTGAGATTAGCAAGAATTGGGCCATTATTTTAAGAACAATAGTAGGTCCGTTGTTGGCAACTACAGATCAGTCAGTATATTAAGTGCAATATCTAAACTTTTGGAAAGAGCAGTGTACAATCGATTAGACAAATATCTTACCTCATTTATAATTTACAATCTGGGTTCAAAAGTTCTTATTCAACCGTCACTACCTGGATTTTCTCTGTACTTTCTCTATGATTCACCTAACTGATTATATTCAATCTCAGATGGCCAAAGGTAATTATACAGGTTTGGTGTTATTGGACTTGCAGAAGCCTGTTGATACTGTGAACCGTGTGATTTCATGCCCCAAAATTGCAAGCCATGGGTATTCATTCAGATTCTATTGATAAGTTTTAATCATATCTCTCAGATAGGTAGGAAATTGCCAGTGTCAATCAGGTGGAGTCCCAACCAATGAGAATAACATATGGTGTTCCACGGGGTAGTAAATTAGGGCCTCTACTTTTCCTCTGCTATGTGAATGATAAGAAAATGAGTGTCCAATCTAGTTTAATGTGTGCTGATGACAGTGCCGATGTGTGCTGATGACAGTCTGAGTAGGGAGTTAGAATCATGCAGGCAGTGGCTGATTGATAACAAACTGTCGTTGCACCTAGGCAAAGCTGAGTCTATCCTTTTTGGATACAAGAATAAATAATTAAGCAATGTTGAACATTTTAAAGTTTCTTGCTCTGGGAAGATTGTTACTCCTTCAAACTTAGTTATCTAAGCATTACACTTGATTAGATTCTGACAGGTGAGAACATTGTAAATTCTGTCATAAAAAGGCGGGTGCTAGATTGCAATTTCTCTATAGACAAGCCAACTGTTTGAATGAGGGACCTTGCGAAGTCACGCTGAACAATCTGCTCTCATTCAGAATTCAAATTTTGGGGAAAACCAGAGCTTGTAGCTCGAAATTTTGACTGTGTCAGATTTTTTAACAAGAATCAAATTGAGAGAAGATTTATCTCATTTGTCTTATGGGTGAATATAATTTGATACCCAACAAAATTGAAAGATATCAACATTTCAGCATCATTCTTTTTAATGGAAGATAAAGTACATTGAGATATTATTCTTGAAAAACAAATGACCACCTTGTTCCAATGGTGAGTTTTCTGGCGCTAAAATCACTGGCCTCGGGCTGTAGTGCAGTGTAAATGTCAAGCCCTGTCAAACATTGTAATTTTAACTAATGTTTTTCATCCTGGTTCTCTACATTGTCGGTAAAATTGAAAAAAAAGGCTGCAAGTTGTAAACACAAAAAACCCCAATTAGTACAACTTATTTTAAGCATGGATTCTAGACCACAATTGGTCAAACAGAGTTGAGCTAACTGGACATGTTAGGCTAAGCGTCAACGATCGTGTTACGCAAAACGAGCTGAATCATGTTTGTCTTTACTCTGCTTGTTATACTCCCTCCCACTTCCCCTCTTCCCCAATCCGCTCCCCTTCTATACATTTCTCATCCCCACCAATATCTCATTCATACCTACTGTACCTCTATTACATCTATTCTTTTTGATTGGTATTTGTTATACAATTAATCTTTCATCTTGACTGTCCTTGATGTATGACATTTCTTACTTTGTATGTACATGTTTGTATTTAAGAATGTTTTGGCCGAATAAATAATAATAATAATAATAATAATAAGATTTTTCATGAAATGGCACCAGACTTTATGAAGGTTTCAAATATCCATGCATAAATATTCTATCTGGAACAGCTCTACAACTTTTGTTGTTCCAAGAATAAAAGGGACAGAGTGCAATACATTTTAATGACCAGAATTCATAATGGAATTTACATTCTGAAAGCAGCAAATGCTCCAACAATCATTATCAATTTAAAAGGGTAGTGACAAACAAAACTCTCTTCTATGTTTTTAAGGACCTCAGATGAAAATAAGGTTTTTGGGCTGTCCTTGGTTGTGTGAACTTATCATGCATCACTTTGTGGTTTTGTTTATATTGGCCAAAATATAATTTAACCAAATAAAAAAATGGCTGAACAAAATGTCAAGCTTTTACATAAGTTTGTTCATGAACATTTATGCGCCTAGCTTCAAAACGCAGGACAAGTTAGCACTCTATAATAAGCTTCAGATATCATATTTCTAAATATTATAATCTTGATATGAATGAACAGGTTTGTTCTTACTTATCAATCAAAGAATCAAAGAGCGAGACAGGAAATGAATGCTGGGTGATAACAGAAGGAGACTTCATGTATGTATAAAACATTTTAATTTTCAAGTCTATTCTCAACAGAATCTTGATTAAAAACTTTGAAAACATTGAACTTGATGGATACATTAATTGTGGGTCAAACTAATTCTTAATGCAATATTGTTTAATACATTTCATTTCCTTAAGGGAGTCATTACAATGACTGAACTATACAAACACGCCCTTACCTGAACAATACTTGAAATTTACATCAAAAGATTCCAAAGATTATCAGGAACAACAGATTATCATGTACAAACAGTTCCAGTTCGATTTCACAAAGTGCTCAAATTCATCTTTAGATGAGTTACCAATATTGCCATAGTGATTTGTATTGTGATGTCACACTTTGCTAAGCAATTGAGATTAATTGGCATCTCTTTGTGAAAATAAGCCCCCAGAGCATTCATTTCATTGTTTAATGTTGTGTGTTGCGCATAGAGGCTCCTGCATTATGCGCTATATAAATATATTTTGTATTATTATTATTGTTATTATTAAGCGTTACATAAGTTATGAGGCAGTATTCTTCTTTCAAAATGAATTTAGAAAAGGTTAGTAGAGACGTGTTTACCGTGAGCTTGGTTTCCTTACCCTGGCAATTTTCTCCGGTGAAGTTAGGTGCACAACCACCACCATTGTTTTGACATTTACCAGTCGCTTTGTTACATGTCAAGTTTTCTCCGCAGTGACATTTCAACTTGCAGCCAGCACCAAAGTAACCAACGGGACAACCTGATAAGGATAACAACCGTGTCATCATTGCATGTATGTATGACGAAATTAAAAAACATTTTTGAAAAGGAGTATTTTCACTTGTTTTGCTTCACTTGATGAATGTATTATGTTAACAAACAAAGACAAACTGTTGTGTGGTGAATATTTTTACAAAATACTCAATGAAAAACATTTGCATCAATTTTGTGCCAGTGTATGCTCTGGTAACAATTAAAAGAATTGACTTTATTGCAATTACAGTAATTGCATTTATTTAGTATAATTTATTTACATTAAAATAAGTTGAACATAGCATCTAACAACATAAAGTAAACATATGTTATTTCCTTGTATTGTTGTATGTTTGATGAAATCTTTGCCAAATAAATTATAATAATGACAATAATAAAACTAAATATAATTTTTAAATTCTCCATGGATGATTTCGTAATTTTTTTTATATTGACACTGCTTTAAAACCAAGCTACATGTAGCTAATTTTGCAGCATTTTTCCTTTTAAATCACTAATGCAAGGCCTACTTGGAGATCCAAGTACTTGGTACTCGGCTGTTGGACTTGGTACTTGGATATCAGAATACTCGGTACTCGGACACTTGTACTCAATGGTCCATAATACTCGTACTTGGAGATCCAAGTACTTGATACTCGGCTGTTAGACTCGGTACTCAATGGCCCAGGTACTCATACTTGAGTACTACGCAACCTTGCCCAGAAATTACTTGACAACAACACTGTTAAGTTTTCATTCATTTTGCTGTCCTCTTATATTTATTAAACTAATCAATTTGATAATTTTGGGGCCTAAACGACATGCAAGGCAACATTTTGAAAAAAACATACCGTCCTCGCAATTTCTGCCTGTGAAGCTTGCTGCGCATGTGCAACCAAAGGGATCTGGAGGACAAAGTAGATTTCCAAGGCAACCTATAGCAGGATAGCGACTACTACAAGTGATACCACAGTCTTGACCAAAGCAGTTTTTACCATGCACTGTGAAAACAACATATCAAAGAAAAACAATCCCATTAAAGGTGCTGTATACGTTTGGTAATTGGAGCCTACTGATTGTGTTAAGTAAAGGATAATGCCCGAGGTGCGCGCCATTCGTGGGTGAGAATGGCCCGAGGGCGAAGCCCGAGGGCCATTCTCACCCACGAATGGCGTGCACCGAGGGCATTATGCGACTTAACCTCTACCTGCGACGTCACGCCTTTTGTTTCCACCGCTCCATTATTTTGTAGGAATGGAGCGATCTTTGCAGGAATGGAGCGATATTGTTCTGTTGTTTTTGTTGCGTAACTCTACAAATGCAGTCATGTATAAAAAGATTGTTTTGATGTAGCTCTATACATTCAGTACTGCGTCAACATGTCTTGGAGTTACAGCGATAGTGATAGAGTGGTGGAGACATTGCCCTCCCAAATACTGGAGAGGAGATGTCTCTATCGCTCCATTCCTACAAAATAATGGAGCGGTGAAACAAAGGCGTGACGTCGCAGGTAGAGGTTAATCCTATATAAATGTAGGTATATGCAATAAAACTAACCTGTGAAAATTTCACTTCAAAAGGTGGTCGCGTTTTTGAGAGCTGGAGCGAATATTTCCATGCAGGAAGAATATTGCCCATAGGAATACACACGTCTGAGAAGCGTTATGACCATAACGCTGCTCAGGTTTAAATTTTGGGGAATAAAAAGTGATACATTTTTTCCATAACCGTAGTACTTCAAAGTTAAAAGTTTCAAAAAAATTGTATACTACCCAAAGCTGCTGTACTTCTTACCAAGTAAGTTTTTATTGCCATTTATTTTCAGAGTCATTACCAAACGTACACAGACCCTTTAAAAGGTTTAGTAAACCAACGGCAACACATCAGCAAAAGCTTGGAAAAGAGGTAATGCAGTTGTTATGCAGCTGACCTTTAATTGTTGAATATAAACTCTCTCTTTCAAAAAGCTACACATATCAAACTTTTTCTTTAATTATTACTTTAAAAAAATGTTTCTTTCTTTCAGTGTTATTTTTGTTTTAGTTTTTTCCTTTCTTCTATCCTTTACTATGAAACCTTTAAACATCCATTACTAATGAAGTTTCCACACTTAGTACAATGTTTTTTTCCGTTGTTCCATCACAAGTAAAAATGACAGTTGGTTCTTAAATGACAGATGAGCCTCTCATATTTCTCCCAGATTATTTAAAAAACAACAACATCCACTTACAATTTTGACACGAGTTGCCACTGAATCCTGGTGGGCAGATACAATCACCAGTCACGTCGTCACACTGACCTCCATTATAACATAATGGACAATAACTATCACAAGTTGGACCAAATTTATTGGGAGAGCATTCTGTAATAAGGAATTAAATATTCTGTCAACACAACAGCAATGGGTTTTGATGAAATAGTGAATATGAAAGATGGGTATACCCATCTTACATGTTGTTTGACATCCCTCTCCCAGTCCTACCCGCCCCACCCGCCCCTTGATAAGGGACACTTGTCAAAACAGATCGATATGTCCAAAGTGACAATGGATGGTACACTCGATAAAAAGATTTTGGTCCCAATCTGTTTGAGGTATTGTCCAATTTCTTTAACTAAAGTTTATTTCAACTTAAACTTTATAAATTATGTTATGACTAAAATTATTTAGTTATGTGGACCAATGCAGGGAAGATTTTTCCCCCGGTCAACTACTTTCATAAATCACCCATAAACAATCCACAAGACACTGAAGACAGGTCAATGAAACAAAAATACTCCAAATTACTTTGAATTGCATCCTATGTGAAGATGGGGATGTCCAAAATAATGATTGCATAATGAAAATTGACATGGATATTAATTGTTCTCAAAAAAGTTCTCAACAGCTTGGTGTTTGACCCTTCGTGGAATCAGCCGAAATGGCATCATGGTTCATGCACCTTGTCCAACACCAACTCATTACCAAAGATTAAGGAGAGTTTTTTATAATGAGTAAAAGGGTGTGTGTTTCAATGACCTCTTATCTAAACCTAACAACCTAAACTATAATATGGCAGATAGCTATTGTGATTATGACCTATACTATCCAATTTCTATCACGTTCAATTTAAATACAGTTCTGGTCATTTCAAATTGCAACAGTCACCTTGCCAACTCTTACATGGTGCTTTGTGAAAAGGGTATAATTATTCAAACATAGCTCACAGAAAAAAAAATTAGTGTCTGCTGGGTGTAAAAGGTGTTATTAGTATCAGTGGCGTAACTAAGGGGGGGCACGGGGGCACGCCCCCCCAATTGATGTCGGTGCCCCCCGGGTGCCCCCCCCCCATTTGAAATCTGAACCTTTGAGACTATAATAATTAACAGAATATAAAATGTTAAGTTTTATAAACTTTTATGGAGCACTGGTGGCGTATAACTCAATGTTTCAAACTATTTTTCTATTTACACATACTTGCTGTACCTTTGCAATGGACAGTGGATATTTTACCAACGTCTTCAGAGTACGGTAAATCACGTCCGCAAATTGTATGATGACTCATCGCCCGCGCGAGCCCCATTCTGCCACAGTCTGCCACGTTAAATACGGTACGGTAGTGTCACACTCACATCATAGCTACACGACGTGCTGGGTGCCGTTGCATTTTTCGTAAGTACGTGAGGAAAAGCCATGGAAAACTCTTGAGCTGTGCGAGCATTGATCTAAAATATCTGCTTCATTTGAGACATTTCTTTGTTCTTCAGTGTGTAGTCTAGAGTATACTAAATAGTTTGTCAATAATTATGTAAAAATCGAAATGGGGGGAGGGGCGGATGGGTTAAAACAACTTCGAAAAAAGATCAAAGTTTTTAACATTGGTTAGGACTACTGTGCATGGCCCCAAGTGTGTAATAAATACATACTAGTGCCAGTCCTCAAATACATAAATCCACATAAAAAAAGACTCTCAATCCCTTGTTAACAGTTATGATTTATTTCTACACATTCAAACAGTAACTGCATGGTTCTAGATGTGCGAAAAAGAAGAGAGAAAAAAACAAAACAAAAACAAAAAAACATTCTTTGTTCATTATGATGTAGACCGGAAAATTAAGTTGTTTTAACTTTCATTGTCGGTAAGTTACAAGTGGCTTTGTTTTTGAAGTTGTTATTTTTCTATTATTTCTTTCCTGTGTATTCTTGTTAAACTGTTTTTCATTTTACAACCATGTCTTTAACTCTTAAAAAGTATTTGACATCTCCCATAAACATATTTTTAAACATTATTAATAGTAAACGAAGCGCTGAAAAAGAGCATAAAATATCATTTTGCAAATTGACCATCAATCAATCAATCAATCAGGTGCCGTCTTCTCGCAGAAGGTTGGCTGCAATGGATTTCCATCTGTCTCTGTCCTGAGATGCCCTCGCACATTCCGCGTAGCTAAGGCCAGTCCAGTCTCTCACATTATCAAACCACGATGTTCTTCTTCTTCCTCTTGGTCTTTTCCCCTCTATTTTTCCTTCCAAGAGAGTCTTCTGCAGTATTTGGTTTCTCATCATGTGTCCAAAGTAGTTTATCTTCCTATATTTTACTGTTTTTATGAGGGATTTCTTTGTCAGTGCTTTTTGAAGCACTTGTTTGTTGGTCATTTTGGCTGTCCAGGGGATACTCAACATTCTTCTGTATGTCCACATTTCGAATGCTTCGAGTCGGTTTAATTGAGGGGCTGTTTGGAACCCGCCATTGCGTAGATTAAGATCCAGTTTTTAAAAAGTGCAAAGGAATCTATAGTTGATTTGCCAGCAGTGCCCCCTAGAAAAAATGGTGCCCCCCAAAAAAAAAATTACCTTAGTTACGCCGCTGATTAATATGAGAAATGCGTATTATTGTACTACCTTAAAACCAATTTAATCTTAGAGTCTGATTGGTCAACCCTATAGCAACAAGAGGTGTGATATAAACCTATAGGTATGGCCCATCCTGCGTATCACGCTGTTCCAACTGCACTATTTTAAGCTATACAGAACAATTGACTGCTGTCCCAACACCGGTAATTGCATTAAGCTGTGCGTCCAGCTTGCTTGAAGATAAATTTGTTATGCACGCTCATGGAACACTGACAAATATAGTGCATCTGCATCCCATATCTAACCTAATTGATATGGGACGGAGAAGTGATATATTTTCTGTGTTCCACTCATGCTTGTGCGATAACTAATATTACTATTATAATGTGTCAGGAATGAGAAAGGAAAATGAATAGAAACTTACGCATTACAAGGAGTTTCATGAGTGCATGGTTCTGTAGATGATGTCTACCATTTATGTAGCATTCATAGATACCAGAATGATTGAGTTGAACATTTTGGATACTGATGCTTGGTTGGCCGTTCCATGCAGTGACGTCAACACCATCGTGTCTCCATCGAAGCTCATTCGGTGACCCGTTTAACTGTGTCATTGTCAATGTTACATCCTCTCCAGCACTCGTAGTCAAAGTGGGTGGGGCTGGAGATACATCACCTACAATCAATAATAAGCTCTGTTGATGGACCGTTATATAATTGTGTCATTGTCAATGTCACATCCTCTCCAGCACTCGTAGTCAAGTTGGGTGAGGCGGGAGATACATCACCTACAATCAATAATAAGCTCTGTTGATGGACCGTTATATAACTGTGTCATTGTCAATGCTACATCCTCTCCAGCACTCGTAGTCAAGGTGAATGAGGCTGGAGATACATCACCTACAACCAATAATAAGCTCAGTTGACCCAATTAACTGCCCAACTTATATCTGAATTCAATATTTATTTTTAAGTGCATGCTTAGGCCTAAATGTTTCCCCAATAAATTATCCAATAATGTGGTTTAACAGAAGGATCTAAGTTTCCATGTCTTGTCTTCCATTCTAGTCAAGATACTGTCAAATGCCTTTAGATTAGGAGCTTTGGGCTATAAAACTAAAAGTATTTGTTATGAAATGAATGGTTGGAAATGGTTTTAAAGTAAAATATAATGATTCACACAATATTCCCTTGAAATTGTGTAGTTTTCCTTTTACTTTGGAACTAACACAGTCCATATTTTCGTAGAGCCAAAAATTTGGTTCTTTAAAATGGCCAACCATGTTAATTCACAGAGTAAAATGTGTGAATCACATTATATTCTACTTTTAAAACATTTTTCCAACGTTATTTATTTCATAACAAACACTTGTTATGGTCTTAAGCACCCAATCCATAAAGCATTCCACTAAAGTCACTCACCGTTCTGAGGTAGAAGAATTGTAGTGATCTTTGTTTGGGGTGAACTGAATTCACAGTTATACGCACCAAATCTACTTATTCCAGAGGTAGCAGGGAAGTAATAACGAGTACCAAGAGCTCTAGGTCTGGTTTCTATGTAGCTGCCAGCTGGTAGGTCAGTACTGCCACTACCCGTATCCAATACTCGACTAAATGTTACTGTTGCATTTGTGTACGTACTGCCACTGCTCTTAAAACCACCAATAAAATTGTCTACGCTAATCGTATCAAGAAGCTGTCTTACATTGTAGCAGGTAAAGTCAGGAATCTCCCCTTTAAAGAAGAAAACATCAAACTATGTATTAAAAACAACCCAAATCAGAACAGTTTCATACACAGACTTTGTAAATGACATTTTTACCAGTAAACTTAACGAATAGTCAATGGCAGCTGCAAATGATTTCCTTGCAATGGTTGGGTCTGGTGACCATACGCAAGGGGCTATTGATCTCTATTATATAATAATAATACGATTAGAGATCAATGCAGGGGGTCTAATTGTATATGACATCAGAAGTCCCAAAACAGCGCCGCATTGAGGTCAACGGAGACCTTTAATAGGCTGATAGTTGTGCGCCTTATCAATGGCCGCCAATGCATTTCTTTCTGCTTTTTCCAAAGGGAAAACAAATCGGAAATCAGACTAAAGTAGACAAAATATCATTCCTGACAAACTTATCCATGACCTGCTCAATGTCACATGCCAGCAAGAGTACTACTGGTACCACAAGAAGAGAGATTGATAATAAACTCAACAATGAACTTTTATTATCAAGTCAATGAAATTACTCATCAATAAAAACAAAGAGCTTCAATAACTAATTTATTGTTAAGATTAGCCTATTGTCATGACATTCCTCTGCAGCAGGGGGTTCAATCTTTCGATGATCACCGAGTGGGTCTATTATGGTCTATTATAAATTATCATTGGGTTGCAGGTGTCCAAGAGAAATCTGTCCACTGGAAATTGGCTGAAGGAGGTTGATTCAAAAGAGGGCGCTCTCAGAAGAAATTTGTTCACTACTCACCGTATTTGGGGGTGGGGGAAGACAGATTCTCCTGCCACAGCGGTTTCTATGGACCAACCATATCACAAATGTGAAAACTTTGTCAACTCGCAATGTCTATTCATTTAAGCAATTGGTGCGCACCGGACTTACTATATACACCTTTCTTTTGTGACGTAACATCCGCGAGTTTCGCCAACAAATGGTTTTATTCATCCGACAGGCCGACAGGCCGACAAGATATTATTTTCTCTAAATTATTGCGAAAAACGCGATTAAGGTCAAGCAGAAAATCTTCCCGCCATGTATCCAAGCAATACACATACCAGGCATAATATTTATCGAGCCTGGCACCTAGACCCGTGTATTGGCCCTTGAAAAAGTAAGAAATTTTACCGAGTATAGGACTAGCCCGCTTCAACAACAGGGGCTTCCTATAGTCCGAGTTACGGACTCAACAACACTTTTTTCTAGCGTATGTAGGGTACAAGTGAATACTCATGTTTTTTTGTAGGTCAACATACTGTTACGACCTACTTCAAAAACCCCAAACAGGTGGGGGGACAAAAAACTGCTCAAAAATCCATCAAAGACTAATATTATATACTTTAAACTCACCTGAGATACGTAGGAGATGTTGCCGGTTAATATGGTAATAAAATTGGGTCAGATTTGTTTCCAAAATATGGAGCAATTTTCGGCATAAATTTGAACCGATTTCCAAAAATTACCACACGTGACTTCCAAGAATTTGCAGATCATGCACTGCGGAGAAGTTGACCCCATGCACAACGCGGAAAGCACCCCCGCACAATGCGGGGGTCACAGCTAGTCAATTTTCCGATCATCTTCACAATCGTAATACGTCTTCCCTCTTCTTCATGCCAACTTGTCCCAATGAAATAATTGAAGTCGGTAAAAGCCTTAAGAGTGTTTCTAGCTGTGGCTTTGATGGCATTAATTCTTCAGTTATCAAGTCAGTACTTCCTTTTATATCTTCACCCCTCGCTCACATTTTCAACCTCTCGCTTTCTACTGGTTCTGTCCCTTTTCAACTGAAAATTGCCAAAGTGATTCCTGTATTCAAAAATGGCAGCTCCAAGGAAATCTCAAATTATCGTCCCATCTCTGTCCTTCCCTGTTTCTCTAAAATCTTAGAACGTCTTGTGTATAAACGTCTCTTCAAATTCTTATCTGATTTCAACCTCTTGTTCGAACATCAGTTTGGTTTTCGCAGCAGCTATTCTACAGATCTTGCTCTCACTTTTCTCACCGATTCTCTCATCTCTTCACTTAATGATGGTTTGATTTCTGCTGGTGTCTTCATTGACCTATCTAAAGCTTTTGATACCATCGACCATAAAATCATGCTAGCTAAACTCCACCATTATGGCATCCGAGGTATCGCCCTTACATGGTTTAAAGACTACCTTAACAACCGGAAACAGTTCACTACATGTAAAAAGAGTGATTCTTCCTTGAATGATATCACCCACGGCGTTCCCCAGGGTTCCATTCTCGGTCCTCTCCTTTTTCTTATTTATGTCAACGATCTACACCACTGTTCTTCTAAATTGTCTTTTACTCTCTTTGCGGATGACACCACTATTCTTTTTTCTCATTCTGACTTGCCTACTTTGGCTGAAGAACTAAACAATGAACTAGTGAAAGTCTCCTCCTGGTTTAGTACAAACAAACTCTCTCTTAACTCCCAAAAAACAAAATATATGATCTTTTCCAAATCTAGGTCTACCATCAATGACGCCAATATCAGCATCAACCATGTTCCTATTGAAAGGGTACATTCAACCAAATTCCTCGGCGTTGTCATTGATGACAAACTTTCTTGGACTCAGCACATTTCCCACATCTCGAAAATTACTTCCCGCAATACTGGCATCATATCTAAGCTACGTTCCTTTCTACCCTCTGTTGCCATGGTCTCTCTTTATAACACACTCATTCTTCCTTATCTTAATTACTGTAATATTGTTTGGGCACGCACTAGCACCAGTAAACTCCACTCTCTTATGATCATTCAAAAAAGAGCCATCCGGCTGGCAACACTCTCCCAACCACGTGATCACACATTACCTCTTTTTATCAAATTACACACCCTTACACTTTCTGATATTAACAAATCTCAAACAGGCACCTTCATGTACAAATACACTAATAACCTTCTCCCTCGCCTTTTCACGTCTTACTTCACCTATAATAAAGACATTCATGACCACAACACTAGATCTAGAAACAACATGCACGTCCCATTCGCATGCACATCATACACATCCAATACTCTCCGTTACTATGGTCCTCGTCTTTGGAATTCGGTTGACCAGTCTATCAAAGCCTCATCCTCTGTGGCTAGGTTCAAAACATCTTATAAAAAGTTCCTTATTTCCCAGTATGTAACATAGTTACTATACCGTTCTTCTCCTTTAAGTTTTTGCATACTTTGTCATTGTCATTTTCTCCAGTAGTTTGTTCGTCTGTCTGTCTGTCTGTCTGTTTCGTCTTTGTATTGTCCTAAGCATGTACCCTTAGTTTATGTATTTTGTTATGTAAAGGCAAGCCGCTACAAGCTACCTGGCTTATTTTGGACCTTGCCTCCATGCGCTTTCCCACTAGTTTATTCTTAATTATTATTCTGTCTTTTATATTATTGCATTTTACAATGTAGTTCTGTAATTGTGGAAATATGTTAGTGGAAATGTTAGTGGAAATAAATGTGAATTGAATTGAATGCGCGTCTACCATTTCCACCATTTTGGGGGTAAATTCATTTGTGTCCAAAGTATATTTTAAAAAAACCAAGAAAACAACAAATCAGCAACAACATTGTTGAGTCCAGACTTTTCATCGACATTTCAATTTCAGGCTATATCATTTATCATTTTATAATAACAATTTTGCCGACTTTTCAAAGGGCCCAAAAAATGCTGACATTTCACTTATCCTGTAAAACTTATAAGGTCTTACATAAATTGGTCTCAAAACTCAAAAACCTCTCCCAATGTGTGTTTGTTCAAGCGCCTCGAGTACCGTATTGGTAGATTGCGTGCGTTATATAAGGCTATATATTATTATTTTTTATAGCAGGCAATAATATTGATATAGTTAATATTTAAAAACCATGATGACACTCCAACCTCCAACCATTGGCATACTGTCGGCAACGTTTGACCTTCATTGTTCAAAACATAAATTGCTGAATCGGGAATGACTGCCTGTTCGCTTTTTGCATGGTTTTAACTATTTTTTGTTGTTGCAAAACTGTTTTATTTTCTTCATCATAAAAAAGTACTCGTCCCATGTACTAATTAACAATTATTAAAAACTATATTTAATATACCTCGTAATCAGAATAAATTTTATGGTAAACTAAGAATTTCGATTAAATTTGATAACATTTAACCAAGAACTATTTTATAAAACAAAAAAACAAAAAACACTTCCTTGAGCACTATGTGCAAAATATAAAACTGATTCATACACTCCACCACAAAAGGCACCCTTTGGTTCCCAACAGCATAACAGACTGAGGCTAAGGTTTTGGTTACCAACAAAAGAAAGCGGATATAATTAATAGCATTAACAGCATAACAGACTGAGGCTAAGGTTTTGGCTACCAACAAGAAAGTGGACATAATTAACAGCATTTTTACCCAGAGTTGGCTGACCCATTTAACTCTTGTATCAATCGTTAACAGGAAAAAAAAACATTTGAGGAAGTACAATGAGGACTAATACAACACAATATTTTGGAACCGGATACCTGGTTTGAATTTGTAAAGCAATTTCTCTCTTCACACGAGTTTTTGGTGAACAATCTAATTATGACGATAAAACGCTTCCAAATGTCGTTTGAATAATGTTGTCATAACTTAATCACAACAGAACAGGTACACTTTCTATCTGATGCATTGGAACCTTCGTTAAGTTTTCGATAAACATTGCCAACCAATACACCGGATTTCTAAACGGCAAACAAACATTCCAAACACACAGGCAAGATCAGTTTATAATTATGTTTATTTGTAAACGTGTTTGCATAACAGGAAGTTCAACAACTGAAAAAACGAGTTTATTTTTATTAGACCATATAGCACGGTGTTTTTCCCGAAGTAGAAAAAGTATTTACTTTGTTAAGTTTTCTCATGTAGTTGTGTCGTATTTACTTTATAAAGAGTGGTTTAAACAAGCGTCCATTTACTGAAATATTTTAATTAATTTGATTTTAAAAGTCTACTTTTATTAGTTAAAACAAAATTATGTCTACATAACTCTATTAACTTTAGAAAAATCCTGCTCTAGTCAATTTGCCTTTGTTCAACCAAAAATTATTTCAAAGTTGTATTTAATAAAAGATTCCTTTTCAGATGTATTCAACTCCGAAAGTAAAAGCCCATGTCCGTTCTTGTGGTACACCTAGTATTGGTAATGGCTTTGTACTTATGTGTTCAATTGCTTTTACAGGTGCATTTCTTGTCAAAAACAGTCATTAAATTAAATGAATAGTTAAACACAAAGTTGTAATGATATAGTTTCTCCAAGTAATAATATTATAATGATGATGGCTTCGAATGCAAGACAGTCTCGAGCTGCAATTACTCAAAACTATACGTGTCATGGTGACACGCGTCTACATGCTCGAGCAAGAAAAAACAAGCAAACAAACAATCAACAACAATAAATGGATATGAGGGAAAACATTCTTTGTCATAAAAATCGTCCTACCTCGTGAAGTGTGTGGTAGAACTAGAAGGACCAGCAGGCCAAGTAGAGCACTCACAGACGCAGCCAGAGAGTCTTTCATCCCGCGTTGATTCATCGTATTTTGTGGTGACACCTTTATTTGGAGCTAACATTTATTGTTCAGTGGAAAACTGCAATACTCTCTGTAAGCGAAATAAATGTATTTGTCGTCAAAACTTCAATAGCAGACATCAACAAGTTGAATATTTCATAAATATCCAAGTGCATTGCAGAAGGTCTAAAGCAACCTTCCTGAGTTTATATCACGCATAGGAAAACCAATTAATCTATTTTTTGCCAAGTTTTATAATCCCGATGTTGATAGGGGCGTGCTACAGGGTTTGGATGTTTGTTTGGTCGGTTTTCATATCCATATGGATATCTTATTGGTTCGTAATATTATACTCCAAGATAAATGGGATCGTGAGGAAAAAAGGGTTTGTAAGATAAACTTTCTATTACTCAACCTGAATGCAAACTTACATTTACAAGTCATGAAGAATGACTGAATGATTTACGTATGTCACAAAAAGGTAGAAGTGAGTCAAATGACTTGTGATGACCTTCATTGGCCATGCAAATAATACTAGCAACTGTGTGGAATTTGTTCGAGGCCGTACCCAATCAATAAACTCCTAATGGTGCACTTTTGAAAAAGGACAGCCCTAAAAAATCAAAGATGAATTTGACTTACCTGCCCTCACAAAAGCGTCCACCATGGATGTGATCTTACGTTGAAGTTCTGGTCTGTACATTCACTTCCTTGTCGGTAACGCCACATTGCTATATGTTTCAATTGTCTATGTGAAACCTCTGATGGAAACCTAGGTCTATATACCACAACGGAAACAATGGTTGATACAGTTCACTCAAAGCTCCTGCGGAGTGGGTATAAAAGGTCATCATCAGATTCAAAAGCATGCAAGTCACGTGACTGGACCCAAACCCGATGACCCCCCCCCCCCCCCCCAGAAGAACAGTTCATTGAAAACTGATGTGGCTAGATAGGCAACATGAAAAAGACATGAAAAAGAGACGACGCATGTTGGCAGGAGTTTCATCCGAAAGCTAAACTGAAGGTGGCCTGATTAGTTTGGTGTTGTTTGAGCTAAACAACCATTGTTTCGATCTTGTGAAAGGCTGATAAAGGGGACTGGTTTGGGGTAGATCTACTCTGGATTCACTGTACGTGTAACGGATGTCCGGAGGCTCGTCCGAGGCTTCACTGTATAATGCGTCATTCTGTCAAACTTTATGTTTCATGAATTTGTTTCATGAGTTTCATGAGTTT
The DNA here is from genome assembly GCA_037783415.1 of Leptasterias polaris. Taxonomy (NCBI): domain Eukaryota; kingdom Metazoa; phylum Echinodermata; class Asteroidea; order Forcipulatida; family Asteriidae; genus Leptasterias; species Leptasterias polaris. The sequence goes on along the minus strand of JAZGTN010000264.1, from coordinate 550,354 downwards.
GACTGTATACCGAAGAATGAAATTTAAAGTAAACTTTGAAATTAATTATAATTATTATTATTATATTTTGGAAATACTGTAACATGTATATATTTTTTAAGTGAAAAGAGTTTGAGGAGTGATAATAAACGCTCTTAGAAAAGCGTGAATCACAGTCATCAGGGAGGCACTTCATCTTACAGAAGAACTAAATACCATACTGTGCACTTTGGATTGGTAGAGCTGACAAAATAGTCACAGACAGTGCTCATGTTTTGTCTGATCAACCATTGTCAACCCTACAATAAAACAACAAACCTGTGGAAATTTTGGCTGAATCCGTTGTTTGAGTCAGAAGAAAACAGTTTTAAAATCATGCAAAATTGTCGGCATGTACGTGTATTTTTACATGCATTTGCTTTCCTATTTTCAACATGCATCATTAAAGGGTGTGTACAACATTGGTAATTGTCAAAGACCTGTATCCAAACTTGATGTGACCCAACATATACATGAAATAACAAACCTGTGAAAGTTTAAGCTAAATCGGTCTTTGGAGTCATGAGAAAACAGTGAAAAAACCCCTTATGTGTTTTAACTTCTTTTCAAACGCCGGAATTTATCCTGCAGGATAAAGACTATTATTTTACTCATTTCCTAAAAACTATGGCATTTCAAGCAAAACTATTTCAAGGGAAGTTTTCCACCATGACCATCTTTATACCATGTAGGCCTAAGTTATGTGCAAATCTGTGAACATTTATATTTTTATTCTTACCAATGTTGTACACACCCTTTAAGAAAGTTCTTAGATCTAAATTGACTCAAATCATGCTTCGATGAAATTCAGAAGGCACGGCAAAGGAAAATGGGCCCTTAAAATGTATGAGAGTTAAGCAGAACTGTTTAGACCTTAGTCTGTAGTCGGATTCAGAGGTTAGCTAGGCCCCACAGATCTCGTCCGATATGGAAGGCACTTTGGGCGGGCGTACGTGCAAAGAACAGTGGTTGTGAATAGCTCTCTATACTCTGTACTGTGTACCATTACAATGTTAGTTTGTGCAGATACGCTATTGATGCCCGTATGGGTCTAGCAGGAATATTACCAAATCAATCAAAAAACTACAAAGTTCAAAGAAAAGATGTCGAGATGTTCACATGCTGAAAAAAACCCACATGTAAAACCTTAAGACACAATTCACCCATACAAAATCGTATTGTGCAAATATGAAATAGTTTAGTAATCAGTGTGCTCATTTTTTTCCTCATTTTAGTTCAATCGAAGACTTTCTAAAAAGTTACCTTGGTTGGTATAATTATCGGGACAGAACTAGGAAGTTTATGAGAGAAAAAACCGTATAATATGATACAAATTAGGTAAGATAGTAGCACTCGCATATGACGTCACAAGCCCAAACAGCGCCCTCACTGGAAGACGTGTCATTGGCTGAGAGTTGTGCACAGTTGAACACGTTTCCATTGTTTGGCCTGATGAGCAATTGACGCCAACGCAACCCGCGGCCCACTACTGACTTCCTCTGTGGACTTAATATGGATTAATTGGCCCAGAGCCTAGAACTGAAACACCATAATTATTACAGAAAGAGGACAAACTGATGATCAGAGCTTTGAAATATTGTAAACTTGAGTAGAGTGCGAGAGGTCGCTTGGCGAGATGTGCGAGATGTACACTTACGATTTGTCTTGATAAGGAATTAATAGCCAAGTGAATATAAAGTAAATAGGGCTTCATTAGCCCAGGTTGGACTCAATCATTTAATTCCATCATGTCCTTGTCGTATACAACAGAGGTGTCCAACCTTGGCGAGGGCTTCGAAGAATTTTTTTCATGAAAACATGACTTGTTTTCACCCCTCCTTGGCTGTACTAGTCTACATGACTCTCGTCTGTCGCCATTTATTGAGTCATGATTAAGTGTTAAGACCATTAATATTAGTTGGACCTGGGGCCGATTTCGCAAAGAGCCAAGATTGATCTACACTGTGTATCAATCATAATTGCTCAGAAGAGAGTGATAATGTCACAATACAAATCACTCTGACTATTTGACAACTCATCCTAGTACCCTATCATCAAGTGACATGAATCTTACTTAGTGCTTTGTATCGAACCCAGTACAGTGAGTACACTATCGTTTTGAATAGAGCTTAGATAGACACTAAGATTTGTCTATAGATGAGTTGTCAATAACTGTATTGTGACACCACTTTAATTAGCAATCAAGGTCGATTGGCAGTTAACATTAATTTAGTTCATTTTGAAAATCGTCCTACTCCCATAGACACTTGTAACCGTCAGTGTCAGTCACTGTGTGTCACTGCCGGTTGTGATTGGGAAATCTGTCCCCCGGAGATTCTGTTCCCCATTGGAAATTAACATGGGCTGAAGGAGGTTGATTCAAAGAGGGCGCTATCAGAAGAAGTTTGTAGACAGAACGCCGTATTTGGAGAGAAAATTTCCGGCCAGGGGGATATGGGGATTTGGGTAGACCAAGTAACTGGGGCGCTGCGGTCGTATCCTTATATTAAGTAGTGCCCCAGGAAAACATTATTAGTTCGAATGTGTTTTGGCGATTTGCTAGGAATGTCCCGAACACCCAATTCCAAACGTTGCCCAAAAGCCCCCCCCCCCCCCTAAAAAAAACAAAAAAAAAAAACAACGCAATCAAATAGCTTGAAAGAAATTTTGTTCTGGTTTCTCGATATGACAAAGGTGAAACGTAAAGCATTTAATTGTTGTACTCACGATAATTTCGTGTACTCCATATTGATGTTTTGAAGTCCACAATCGGAAAAACGATGTTAATGACGACCCCAGTGACTATCAACATAGACTGGTGCACTACCGTCGTCGCGGAGATCATGTGGTCGTTCACTTGACCGCCCGGTTTTACAACTTGCCGCCATGCAGCCTGAACATCTGACGTCACACTTCAAATCTCGTCAATATCGCCAGGCTGGCTGCCTAATGTACCTTTGTACTCGCATCCCTATTCACACGGGCGGAGATGCGTAGTACATGTTGATACACACGTCAAGTGCACGTGTACACCAATACATTGTGAATAAAACAGCATAACATTATGCACAACCACCAGCAGACGACCGAAAGTTGTACCGTGGCTGACTAACTACGTCATTTCGGAGCAGACCAATCATAACACAGAAATTGGAAGCCTACGTCAATGCAAGTGTATCCACTGAAATCAATGGGCCTGTACGACCAGCGCATGTCTTTATCGTTTAAAACAGGGACCAGTCTACCATGTTAATAATGTTGCGCCCTCAATCGTCAATGCTTAACAGAGTTATACGAAACCAACGATAAACATTGGATAATGTTACACTTCAACCGTTATGCCGTATCAGAAGTTTTGCTTTCGTTTGTCCGAATTTTTCTCACATTATCGACGATGACAAAAGTATGATAATATTACACTTTTGTCAACATTGTTATTAATACGGTTAGTTTAGTTTCAAATACATTTCACACTCAGAAAGTCAAAGTAAAGATATTCGGTACATATTGTTTTACAATAATGAAAAGACCCTTAAAACCAAACATAGAAACATTTTGGGGGTTTAAGGGTCGAAAGTCTTTTGGGATACTTCCTTTGTTTTTCTCCGTATGTTTCAATGCTTCGCTTCAGTGTTAAGGCTCGAGAACCATTGCACATCATTGCACATCCAGATTGATAGGGAAACTCATGACTCCAAACAGCTGCTTTCTTACATACTGAAGCGATCAACCCAAGTTGATGAAGGGGAAAAAGAGGCCTCAGGAAATAGGACATTATTTCAAATTTCAAATACCATGTTGTATCTTCTTATTTTAAAATGCGCACTTTGGGCAACTCTTGCCTCTTGTATCTTATTGTTTTGGTTGCTAATGTATTCTGTTGTGTTTTTAACATGTTTCTTGTCATATTGGGGGGTTGTCGATGGACTGGACATCAGTGAAAAACTGCTTTCATGTTGAGCTGATTTTACCTAGATTAATTGTATAAACATAGTATCAATAAACAAATAAAATAAAACAAAATATATATATACATGTTTTGCTTTAGTCAAGACAATTGCTCAAAGTCTTAAAAAAATTAAAAAAGTATAGGCCTGCTGACAAATTCAAAATTGGTTTACATCACAAAAAGTTAAAAACACATAATTTACAAAAAAAACACCTCTCACAATTTAACCATTACATATAATTTTAATAATAGGCATATCCAAACTACTTGGCGTCGTTCTGTTTAGTGCTAAATAACATATTCATAGACTACTATTTAAAACAATTTAAAACAAATTCTGTACAGTGATCGGAAACTCTCAATAACTTTTCTCAAAGACAGAACTTTCCAATGTTATAGGCTTGAAATAAAAACTTACATTTAAAACAGTATGATACATATCCTTCTACTGTAGTACTGGGTCTCAATATGGATCAATTCATAAAATCAAATAATAGGTTTTTATATTCTTTGAAATGTCTTTCCTTGTTTAAAATATTTTCTAAACTTGAATGTTAAGCCCATTCAATTGAGTGTTTTAGTTCTCTTCATTGTTTATGTGATTACGAGCAACAACAGTTAAAGCAAGTATGTGTATTATTTTATTGTAATATTTTATAAAATCAACCTGTGAAAGATTCGCTGGACATTAAAAAAAAAAAATGGTGTACTTTTTTGACAAGCACTTTTATTATTTCGAATGCTGCAACCAAAAGAAGCGATGGTGACATGAATTTTCACAAAACAATATCTCTCAATTTGAAAGATATTTTAAGAGCAACGTGCATTATTTGTATTCACTTTCCAATCTTTGATTTTAAAAATAATTAACTAACTAAACACCTCTCACAATTTAACCATTGCGTATCAGATTATAAATTGTTCATTGATATATTATTATGTTTGTTAGAGGAAGGGAGGGCAAGGTAGTGACGTCAGCATGTTTGGTTTGTGTTTGAACCTCTCTACAAGGAAATCACTGACCTCTGGAATGTGAATTGCGTGCTTGGTAGTTACTTACAAACAAAAGATATCTGTTGTTGCAAAAAGGGCCTAATTCCATAAAGCTTCCAGTAAAGTAATTTGCTAAGCACAAACAACATTGCTTAGCAGAAACAGGTTACCATCCACGTTCTTTGAAGTTTACAGTGCAACGACTGGTGCCCATTAATATTTCGCTATACAAATACATTTTCTAAGCATTTTTTTCTGCAAAACAGCTTTATGAAATGTTGCCAATGTAGGCGTTAAAAGGAAACAGAAGTGACACAGCTTGGAAAGTCCATCAACAAGTTTGGACCCATTGCAAATGCATCGTTATACAGCGTTCCTTTATATAGGCCTAAGTTAACAAAGTATAATATACATTGATCTGGATGTTTCATTTTCACAAGTCACTCGTCCAAAATTAAAATACTTTTTCATCGTTATTTTAGATTATTTTTCTGTATATACAATTTTTCTCACTCGCAATTTGCGTTAAATTTCTAACCCTACTCTTAACTTAATATTTTAATAATAGGCATATCCAAGCTACTTGGCGCCGTTCTGTTTAGTGCTAAATAACATATTCACAGACTACTATTTAAAACAATTTAAAACAAAATCTGTACAGTGATCGGAAACTCTCATTAACTTTTCTCAAAGACAGAACTCTCCATTGTTATAGGCTTGAAATAAAAACTTATATTTAAAACAGTATGATACATATCCTTCTACTGTAGTACTGGGTCTCAATTAAGGATCAATTCATAAAATCAAATAATAGGTTTTTATATCCTTTGAAATGTCTTTCTTTGTTTAACAAATTTGCTAAACTTGAATGTTAAGCCCTTTCAATTGAGTGTTTTAGTTCCCTTCATTGTTTATGTGATTACGAGCAACAACATATAAAGCAAGTATGTGTATTAATTTATTGTAATCTTTTAGTTAGTTTCCAACAAAAATTTCATAAAATCAACCTGTGACATATTTTAAAATGAAAAATGGTGTACATTTTTGACAAGCATTTTTGTTATTCCGATTGCTGCAATTAAAAGAAGCAATGGTCACATGAATTTCACAAAACAATATTTATAAATTTGAAAGATATTTTAAGAGCAATGTGCATTATTTGTATGCACTTTCCAATCTGTGATTTTGAAAATAATGAAATAATTATTTTTTCACTGAAACATATTGTCTTTGTCTTAGTTTCAACCTCTGTTGACAGAACGTTATCTTTTACATCTGAAACAATGTCCAGTAAAATCCTGTTTGATAGTTTTATACCATTAACCGAGTCACAGGTAAAACAGCTTGTTGTCAATTCTTCTAAGGGATCATGCGCTCTGGATCCCATGCCTACTAACCTTGTGGGTGAGTGCCTGGATGTTTTGCTTCCAGTACTTACCAACATTATAAATTCATCATTAGTATCTGGTACATTTCCTACTGACTGGAAAGAAGCTTTAATATGCCCTTTACTTAAAAAACCCAATCTCGATATGAAATTAGAAAACTACCGACCAATCAGTAACTTACAATTTATTTCTAAATTAACTGAGAGGGCCGTTTGTGACCAACTTTATTGTCACATGTCAAAACATTCTATGTTTCCGGTTTTCCAATCATCTTATCGGAAGCATCACAGTACAGAGACGGCTCTTATAAAGGTTAAAAATGATTTATTGATGAGGATGAATTCCCAACATGTTATTCTGCTTATCCTTTTAGACCTGAGTGCAGCGTTCGATACTGTTGATCACGCCATTTTATTGAAACGTCTGCAGTCTAAATTTGGAGTCACTGGCAAGGCCCTTGATTGGTTTTCATCTTATTTGTTGGATAGAAGTCAACGTGTTTCTATTCAGGGTACCTTATCAGAAAAGTTTAACATCAACTGTGGTGTGCCTCAGGGATCCTGCTTAGGACCATTTTTATTCCTTGTCTATGCCTCTAAATTGTTTGACATCGTTGAGCGTCATCTGCCTGATGTTCATTGTTATGCGGATGACACTCAGCTGTATTTATCTTTTAGACCGGACGATAAATTTTGTCAAGCTGCTGTAACTATAATGGAAGACTGCATTGGGGACATCAGGCAATGGATGTTGCATGACCGGCTTCTAATTAATGATGCTAAGAGTGAATTTTTGATCATCGGATCAAAGCAGCAGTTGCAGAAAATTAATATTTCCAATATCATGATAGGTGATGCTAAAGTTTTTCCTACAACATGTGTTCGTAATTTAGGGTCATGGTTTGATTCTGAACTTACAATGAACACCCACATCAATAAAGCTTGCTCTGCAGCTTTTTTTCATCTTCACAACATCAAACGCATTAGTCAATTCCTAACACAAGACTCTCTTTTAAAACTAATTCATGCATTTGTGACTAGTCGTCTTGATTATTGTAATGGCCTTTTGTATGGTCTGCCAAAGTCACAGATAGCTAAACTACAAAGGGTTCAAAACGCTGCAGCCAGAATTGTTACTAACACACACCGGTTTGAACACATTACACCTATAATTCGTCAATTACATTGGTTGCCTGTTTCGTACAGGATTAATTTTAAAATCCTTTTGTTGACCTTTAAAGCTCTTCATGGTCTTTCTCCAAAGTATTTACAGGATCTTGTTTCCATCCGGAAGGTATCTTCATATCAACTTAGGTCAGGGAATAATGGTATTTTCTTGGATTATCCTTCTGGTAAAATGTTGACTACATTTGGTGATAGGGCTTTTTCTGTGGCAGCCCCTAAGCTTTGGAATGCGCTACCGTTTCATATACGTAGCGAACAGAAACTTACCTCTTTTAAATGTAATATAAAAACCTATCTTTTTAAAGCCGCTTTTTAGTGTGTCTTTCTTCTATGGTCACCTTGTCAGTTAGTTTAGATTTTTAGCATAAATAGGGTTAAAGGCGTCTGTCTCCTGAAAAGGTCAAAACATTACCGATGCCAGCAGGGATAGGCCTATGTAATAAGTACTATTAGTTCTCTGTTGGCGGGACAGACGTATCCCCATACTTTTGTTTGGGCGCTGGCCTGGTGACCAGTCTTTTTTCTTTGTCCTTTTCTTCCATTATGTGCTTTTTAACATGTGTTCTGCGCCTTTGATCATTTTGTATGTAAGGGGCGCAATATAAATTTTAAATATTATTATTATTATTATAACACCAAGACCTTTTTGTGCCATTTATTTGTGGTCAAGTATTTCAAAGTGAACCATTTCTATCAAATGACTTTCCCCAACAGCAGAAATACATATCCAGTAAAAATAAAAGTCACAACAAACCGGTAGAAATAATATCATTACTTCTAGATAGTTAAAACACTTTCTACCTGCATAACATGAATTTAGGCAAAAACATTTTTTGAGCACGACCACTGGACAGTCTAACAAAGTTGACGGATTTGTATCACTTTTTGAATGCATTAATTTTGTGTTGGTACGTAAGTTTCCACAAGGTACCGTCCTGTTGGTGAGGATGTTCTATAGGTTTGCATAGACGACGTCGACTTCCAAATACATCTGTAAGGCCTCGTATATGAAACTGTACTGCTCCTACACACACACAAAACGGGGGGAAAACAAAAAGCCAATGCATTATTTCGTTTTTTATTTATAACTCATTCCCCAGTCCTCTGCATGGAGAATAATTCACTCTGGTTGTTAATTTGTTCACACTTATTGATGACGACTGTACATGCATCGACTATGTCTAGAAAATATGAGATACTGATGGGCGTGACATATAACAATAATAACCCTTTAGAGATCATAACCTGCTCTGAACATGACGACACAGCTCTTTGTAAAATCAAGCTCAGAGCACATTTACATAGAGCTGTTTAAGCAGACAATATTATTTATCTATGTTCTGCTATAATTATATAAAAAGTTGCAATTACCGGAAGACAGCCGCTGATAGATACGAAATTGCACTTTGGTAGGCATGTTATTTAGCCTCTCTCCGATGGGATTCTTTTAATTCCTGGTTTCAGGCACTAACCAATAACCCATTGAACAGAGCTTGTACAAATAACCTAAGATAGATTGATATAGCTATTTTACCGGTGTTTGAATCATCTTCATCCGTTTGTCTCTCATGCCACAAGCAAAGTTCCAGATATCGACTCGACCTTCTACCTTAGCTTGGTTCACCATGGCGTCCAAAGCTAAAAACACCGCAGTGCGACCGATTCCAGTGCTACAAAGTAACATAGATGAATAATTATGGAATGAACACTGTATAATACCATGGTTGACTAATTTGAAGTTTGATACATAAATTTAAGTCTCTGACTTAGTTGCAACTGCACCCCGACAGTTTTCTTGTTTAATTTATCTCAGTGTTCTCTCCAACTGCGTGATTCGACTGAATAATTCCAACAGACAGGAATATTGTGTTGCTCATTTTTCATCAACCTTTGCTCAAAATTAAATGATTTTTTTGTGAAGCTTAAACTTATCGAATTTTGGGTTGAACAAAGAAAAATTTACTAAAGCGGAACTTGATCATGTGACCTCCGGATTAACGTGCCTGTGTGGCAGGAGCTTCTGTATCCCCCGAGTTTCTGTCCCCCATACGGCGAACTGTGCACAAACTTCTTCTGATAGGGCTCTCTTTAAAATCATCCTCTTTCAGCCAGTTTTCCTTGTGGTTCATTACAAATCAATGAATGATTTAAAATACTTAAGACTTAATACTTAATGAATGATTTAAAAATACCAACCTGCAATGAATGACCATCGGACCAGAATTCTTGGGGTTGTACTCCTTCACTGTTTTGACAAAATTCACCAATTTGATGGGATCTTGAGGTAAGCCCATATCAGGCCATGTTATGAAATGATACTGACGAACATATCTGGTCCATTCATCCTAGGGTGTTGTAAAAATAGAATTTCTGAGCGTCGCGAGATTAACAGGCTTCAACCACAAAGTATAGACATTGTGTAAAAATGTTGTAGCTGTGTCTTTACTTGTAATGCCGTATCTTTAACATATCAAGCTCAGTGCAATAGATAGCTTTATATCTCAGTATTGACCCATCACCTGACGTCATCATCGCTTTATATCTCAGTATTGACCCATCACCAGACGTCATCATCGCAATAATCTTGGTTGCATTATTTTGAGAGTCAATATCCCCCTGTGTAATTAAATGTAGTGGGCATTTCAGGTGATGAGGGTTTAAACAAATTCTTAATATCACAAAATGTATGTGCAATTTGACTCCCAAAATTGCGAGTGCGGCAGACGTAACTAAGTTATGCAATTCATTACCTGCAGCTTCAGATTCATTATGAAATCTCGGACGATGTAATCTGCGTGTGTTTCCTCGCTTTTCAAAGTAACAACATAATCACCATAGCATGCTGTTTTGTCTGGCCAATACTTCTCACATTTTTCCTGAAAGTTTTAAATGGAATAGAGCAGAAACCAAATGAGAAATCATCCAGAAAAAAAAAATGAGCAAAGTGCTCCGACTGCACTAAACTCAGTGTCCCTCTTTGTCAGACAATACCCCTTGTATATGGCGTCAAACTCTCAAACAGCGCCCTCATTGAGGCAAAAGGAGGCAGCCCATTAGACGACAGCTGGTTTTGGTGCGTTAAAGCATAAGCATGACCTCTGCGTTCCAGCAGCAAAATTGCAGCTTGAATTACCTTGCCTCCTTCTTGTAGGTTGGTGAGCATGACAATCTTAGCGCTATTCTCCTGCCATACCATCCTCCACATGTCACAAACGGAAGCCTTGTTTGGACCTAAAAATGTGATTTATAAAATAATATGAGATGTACAGACAATGAATGGCTGGCTGGCAATTTATAACAAAAAGACTAAAATTCATCCCATTAGAGTCCTAGTACAGGCCTTCTCAAAACGAATATTTTCCATCTCTGAAAACTTTCTTCCAACTTTTTAAGTAAAATATTAATTTCATGGGTATCAAATTTGTTCTAAATCATGTATTTATTAAACAAAGAAAAGTGACAGCAAAATGATCACACTGAGGAAAAAAGAATCAAGTTAGGATCAAATTCTTATTGTACATTTCTGGTAATGAAACCAAGTATGCCTCATAAGTGAGCTTCATCAATGTAGCTCGCTAGCATGAGGAAACATGTAATCACTGAGTGTGCTTGTCGTGTGAATCGGAAACACAGGGGTTAACCCTTACTCTTCCTCAATAAGTGTTCTGGGTTCCTTTCGTGCACATCACCTATCCCAGAACACAGGAAGTGGGACAAGGACAAAGTAATTATGATATCTTGCTCAAAGACACAAGTGCCACGATCGGAACTTGAACCCACACTTAGAAATACTTGAGGCTTGACACCAGGGCTCTAACTGCTCGGCCACGACACGCCACAAATATGGAAACATTGTTACCCAAAGTTTTCAGTTCAATTTACTTTTTGTGGTTTAAAGCTCTAAGAAAAGTTGCATTAGTTTGTTTATTGACTCACCTTGGCTGGCTATGTATTTATTCGGTTCATTGAAACCCTGTAATCGTGAACAGAAAATCAAAAACAGTGGTTACATTATGTCTGTATTTTTACAGGCATCTCCTCGAAAACCTTTTTTTTCTGGGGTTTGGGGGAGAATGTTGGACTGAAACCAAAGCATCTTTTTAATTATTTTATAGCTGAACTCTTTCAGGGAATTTTAGTTTTTCATTTTCACGCAGCCTGTATCTGTGTTAAAGTTATTCGCCCATAATTGGTTTAAGTTGTCTCCTACTCGGGGTATTATCACAACTTGTTTCAGTTCTTTCTAAGAGTTTGAGCAGGATATCATCGATTCTTTACAGGCTTACAGGGACCAGTCAGAATAGAAACAGATCATTATGATTAACTTACATCCATGTAACTTGCATTTACATAATCCGAGTCTGGTTGATCTGGTAGTTTCTCAAGCACAACGCGAGAAAAATCATCTGTGGTAGATAAAAAGTTCAGAATCAAATCAATGCAAGACCAAGAAATTGAAATAATTCCCAATTAGGCTTTCTGACCTCGCACCAAAACTATTGCAAGGCAAAGTCAAAGAAAGATGAAAAGGGGTAGACAGAGGAAGAGATGGGAAGACAACATCAAAGAGTGGATCGGACTAGAGTTTGCCAACTCACAGAGGGCAGTGGAGAACAGAGAGGCATGGTGAAAAGTTGTTACAAACAGAGGGCAGTGGAGAACAGAGAGGCATGGTGAAAAGTTGTTACAAACAGAGGGCAGTGGAGAACAGAGAGGCATGGAGAAATATTGTTACAAACGGAGGGCAGTGGAGAACAGAGAGGCATGGGGAAAGATTGTTACAAACAGAGGGCAGTGGAGGACAGAGAGGCATGGAGAAAGATTGTTACAAACAGAGGGCAGTGCAGAACAGAGAAGCATGGAGAAAGATTGTTACAAACAGAGGAAAGTGGAGGACAGAACGGCATGGAGAAAAACAATTTACAAACAGAGGACAGTGGAGGACAGATAGGCACAGAGAAATATTGTTACAAAGAGAGGACAGTGGAGGACAGAGAGGCATGGAGAAAGATTGATACAAACAGAGGACAGTGGAGGACAGAACGGCATGGAGAAAGATTGTTACAAACAGAGGACAGTGGAGGACAGAACGGCATGGAGAAAGATTGTTACAAACAGAGGACAGTGAATAACAGAGAGTCATTGACAAAGATTGCTACAAACAGAGAGCAGTGAACGGAGAATGTTGAGAAAGATTTTTGTGAAGTCATCAGCGGTGTCTAACGATATTTTGCTTTCACCTCATCCGACTTGAAGTGGTGAAAAGGTTAAATACAAACAATTGACATTTTTAACTCACAAGGAATGATGTTAGCATAGTGATTCTTTCCCTTGTTATTGTCGTCCTTTGCTCTTTCACATGAATGACGGTTGGAATTGGGCAAACTCTAAAAATTGAAAATAAATACAGAAATGAAACAGCTTATTATGTTAATGATGATGGGGAGGCCTAACACCTTAGTACTGATGACATCATAGTTTGTAGAAGAATGGGTAATCATTGTGTCTCTGTCGGAAATGCAGTACCCAGTTACAGCGCTTCGGCAACGCATCTAGCAGTTAACACATAATATTAGCTTATCACATACAATTCTTGCTCAGCATAATCATAAGTGCGTCTTGGCCGAGCTGGCTGTCAAGTGCATCAGACTCATGACTCAATGTGTAATGTTATTGGGGTAAATAATAAAGGGCGCTTTCAGGGGGCCTGTTTGGCGTAAAAGGCGCACAATAAATTCATATCTTGTAATTATTGAAGAACCATCATTATCCAGACTCACCTCATAGTCAAACAGAAACCCGTTGCCTTTTTTATACATTTTCTTCTTCTTCTTGCTGACGTAATCTTTGAACTCTGACATAGGAATTGGCAAAGGAGCCGTAAATTGCTTCTTCGTGTTAACTTGCTTCGGTTTGGCTGGTGCAGTGGCTTGTCTAGTGGCTTGTCTAGTGGCTGGTGCAGTGGCTGGTGCCGTGACTGGTGCAGTAGCTTCTGCATAAACTGGTGCAGTGGCTTCTGCATAAACTGGTGCAGTGGCTTCTGCATAAACTGGTGCTGTGGCTGGTGCAGTGGCTGGTGTTTTGGTTGGTCCTTTGGCAGGTGTGGTTGCAGGAACGACTTCATAGGCAACATAACTGTCAAGTTCTGTAGAAAGTTTGTCACTGCTTGCTTGCATACCTGCTGCTAAAACAAATAATACATTTAAGAAATGTTTGACTGTGGAAATGTACAAAACAACAAATTACGATCATTCCAACTTTTTAGCAGCTCCTGGAGTTCTACACTGTAAAAACGGCGCTTAGCGTTTAAACACACACACAACATGTTTACACGCAAACATGTTTAGAAATATGTTTGTAAGCTAAATGGGTATCTCCTTAACATGTCAAAAAGCTAAACGTGTTGAGATTTGTTGTGCTTGTTTTAAGTGAAGTTTTGAATTTAAACACAATCAAAACATGTTTACACGCAAACATGTTTAGAAATATGTTTGTAAGCTAAATGGGTATCTCTTTAACATGTCAAAAAGCTAAACGTGTTGAGATTTGTTGTGCTTGTTTGAAATGCAGTTTTGAATTTAAACACATACAAAACATGTTTACAGGCAAACGTGTTTAGAAATATGTTTGAAGCTAAATGGCTACCTCTTTAACATGTCAAAAAGCTAAACGGGTTGAGATTTGTTGTGCTTGTTTGAAATGCAGTTTTGAATTTAAACACATACAAAACATGTTTACAGGCAAACGTGTTTAGAAATATGTTTGAAGCTAAATGGCTACCTCTTTAACATGTCAAAAGCTAAACGTGTTTTGAACTGGTTTGAACATTTGAATACACCAGAATGTGTTTACATCAATTGAATACGTTTGCTATTGGTATGAAAAAGCTAAGCAGCTAGCCATGATAGGCTTCCACGTAGGCATATAGGCCTTCCTTGAAGAGCGTTTTTGCTATAAACACATATTTAAAAGGGTTTAAAATAATTCGCATTTTGGTAATACGTAACTTTACAAAGGTATCAAAAATGTCCCACACGTTTAGCCCCTCATGGCAAGTAAAATTGCTCAGGTAGCAAACGTACTAAAATGATGAACACACATTCTGGTGTATTTGAATGTTCAAACCAGTTCAAACCTGCATTGATCGCAACACGTTTAGCTTTTTGACATGTTAAAGGGATACCAATTTAGCTTACAAACATATTTCTAAACATGTTTGCTTGTAAACATGTTTTGTATGTGTTTAAATTCATCAGTTTGTTTAGAATGAAATGGGCGGGGTTTCATTAAATATGCACAAATATAGACCTCGGTGTTTATTCAAAACCATTGTAGGTATAATAGCCTTTCCTGCGCAGTAGTTTACACTTTAATGTGTGTAATTCAATTGAAGCAAATTTTTTTTGTATCATATTGGCCAGCACTTCAAAGATTCACACCATGGGTAGAAAGTAAAGCCCAAAATGTATAATTGGAACGGATTCTGAGACTTCAAAATTACCGTTTTCAGCATGACTGAAATTATGGCATCATTGCTCCTCAAATCATCTCGATGAAAATCATCTCGATGACCGTTGAGATGATGATGATTTATCGATTCTCATGCCGAGCGTAGGTTGAGCGTTATGTTTCAGTAAGCAGGCAGGCGAATGTTGCAACATTTCTCTTTTCTTTTCTTCAGGTGTTTAAAAATTAAGCTTATTCTCTGAAACGTGTTGGATTCTAAACATGTTTAGCACTCACTATGAACCCTAAACACATTCAATCTAAACGTATCACAGGCTAAATGTGTCTCGGGGTAAACATGTCACAGAAACGCAAAATCTAAACATGTTGAGGGCTAAACGTGTGAAAAAAGTGGGTACAAGCGAGGCGTTTAGAAATGTGTTTAGATTCTAAACGCCGTTTTTACAGTGTAGATTTCAAGAAGCTTCCGGGAAGTAGATAAATGAGTAGAATTTATTTTTAAAGAAAAAAACCCACACTTTTCTTGAAAGCAGTTGTTTAAAAGATGTTGTTTTTCGCATCGAGGATAAAGAGTATATATTCGAACCCGGTAAGACATCTAGAGCAGATGTCTTACCACTAGACCACCGTGCTAGCCTGGTGGCTACAGGCAGTTCGAATTCTACGTGTATATATTCGATGCAAAAATTTACATATATTAACGAGTTGCAGTACCCACTGCTAACACGTAGATTCGAACTATATAATAACACTATTAGTGAGGTAATTTATGACCTACCGTTTACACCGTTGACATATGTATGATCAACTGAGCTGCGGTTAAGCCTTTTCTTTCTCCTGTCAAAGGAACAATTAACAAAAATAATGAATACAAAATTACCCCCAACTCGACAACGATTAATTGCTATGGTTTTAGTTTCATTTGTCAAGTTCTTTCATTCATTTGGAATGGTTTATCACTATACGATGTATCGAAACCAGCTGAATTGCACATGAAATACAGTACAAACAGTGCCCAGCTTAGCTTAAAATAGCTGCTAAGCAGCTCAATGATACTGGGTCCCAATTTCATAGAGCTGCTTATCAGCACAAATGTATTCTTAGCAGACTGAGGTTACCAGTGAAAATGGTAACTCACGTGTACCATCTGTGACTGTCCTACTTAGTTTTGCTTAGAAGAAAATTGGTAAGCAATACTTGGAATCATGTTTTAGATTTTAAAATTTATCTTTCTCTTTGAAGGAATACCTCAGAATATCACTAAATTGTGACTGTTATAATTACCTCATTTTGAAGATCAAAGCAGCTATAATACAAATCAAGACAAGCAGCATCAATGGAACCACAATCGCAGCTACCGAAAAAGTCGCTGCACTTTCAGGCACTGTCAAACAAAGATTATATTGTTTAAGTTTTGAAACAAAGTAATTTTTTATTATTTCTAATACTCTATTGATGTTAAAGCAAACATCTTCGACATCAAGAGAAAATGATTATTTGTTAAATGTGTCATTAAAGTGTACAAATGGTGATACTGAACAAATAACCAGTTCAGGATTCAAAGTTCAGTTTTATTCAAAATCTGGCTGCTGAGTTGTTTGTGAGTTTTCCAATTAAGACCAAAAATGTTATGGTAATTCTTTCACAAACTTGGACAATATTTTAACTCTTAATTTTACCTTATTAATAATCTGTGACATTAACTGATGTGGCGAAGCTGAGTGAATCCAGAAAAGCCAGATTTCACCGAGGTATTATACTATGTGACAATGAACCAATGAAAAGCAAGCAATATTTTGTTTTTTTACTCACACATAGATCCTTGTCATTTAAAAAGGTTTTGCACAATAACTAGACACATAAACTCGTACCCCACAATCTGAAAATTCTCAAAACTCTTTCTAAACAACGTGGACGACTTCATGTAGACACCAACCTTGTCCGTCGTGACACGTTTGCCTTTGCCACTGCCTCTTTTTGATGTATTTTTTTTTTAAATGACGCTACGGTGTGATGTCCAAAGCGTCCGATAATTATTCATGTAGGACTTCTATCATAATACTGCAGCGTCGCATCAGTTTACTTGGCAAATTAAACGATAACACGTGACATGTGTTGCATAATTCAAATGACAAAGATATCTGTGCCTGTGCAGTATATAGTATACAATATGGTGCGTTATGTGCCCATATCTTTGTCTGGTACCCTATGAATGCTTATTTATTTATTTATTTATTTAAAACCATATTTAACGAGGGTGACCCTTCCACCACAGCTGATCATTTGGGGCCCTCACATAATATTAAAAAAAACATCAATGATAAAATACAAAAAACGACAAGACTTGGCAGAAGGTGCGTAAAAAGGGAAATAAAAAACAAAAAATTAACAAAAGGCCTATCATAAAAGAACAAATGGACGAAATAAAACATCCAATAAGCAAATCACACAAAAAGTAGGAGAGTTTATTATCATTTAACATAAAGGAACCTGACTATTTATTCCTTCCTGCCTCAGTTTGAATAGCCTGGGTTGAAATAAAGCAAAATTATCACATTACAATCAAGGTGAGTTATTGAGCAGTAAATTACCTTGAACTCTGAACGGCTCACTCCACTCAACGGCATAATTCTAAGAAAAATGAAGAGAGATGTAACAACAACAGAACTTTAGCTTGTATCAAACTTATGTTTATATTCAACCATGTTTTAATTCTTCACAAAATCTGAAGCACTTCTTTTATTAGTAAGAAAAACATCAGCAATAAGCCTATTGACCCTTGGACTACGAGACAGTTGCTGTGTCGAATAGTTCGGGGCAAGCCTAACTTCCAGATGAACACCCTGGTACCATTGTGCCAAACACATTAATTCAAATCGATGTGATCACCGTCGTTTACGTAACTACGTAAAAGCTTGCCTGTATCATGTGATGTAACAACTGTCTCAATGGCCTGAGGAATTCAAATTTAAACCGTAACTTGTGATAAAGCAAGTCATTGTGCCAGACATTATTCAAATCTAACTAAATAATGGCTTGTGTGGCAGAGAGAAGGCACATGTTGAATTGGTGCAAGGGTTCATTATGTCATATTGTTTGTATTAAACCACAAGAGATAACAAATTAAAGGACCACCGATTCAGAAATCCTACTGACTGATCCAAGATAGATGTCATACTGAGTGTTGCTTTCCAGGGGTTTGTTTTCATTATTTCCCTGTGTTTCTCCGTCACCCACAGTGAATGTTGCAGGGAGATCCTTCTTAGGTAATTCTGCAGCTATATAATCAAGAGTTGGTGCAGTGGATCGTTGGTACCTCGATCCCCTGGTGTCCCTTCTAGTGACTGTCTTAACCCGTCGTACACCAACTTGCAAGCCTCTACACAATACACACAAATAGTCATTGAGTAAGTAAAATTATGTTTTCATTGGTTCTGTAACATTGTTGGAATCATGTTGAAAATTTTGCTCTGAAAAATATTAATGAATGACATTTTAACAACAATAATAATAATAATAATAAGTAGTTCTTATATAGCGCATTTTATAATAGCGTATCAGCACGCTTTACATTTAGTGCCCTGGTCATTGGGCCAATAACATTCCTTAAATCTTTCTCAGCTCCCTGACTGTGGAAGAAGTCAAATCTGAGACATCTTTTTGAGATAGCTGGGTCGGAGCAGGAAGATCTGTAAAGTCAAAGAAATAATGTTCCCAAGGAACATTCCCCTCATTCAAAATAATCATAAGGGAGCATCTTAAAGGTCAAAAGAGGTTTTGGTGGTCCAGTGGATTGCTGACGTGTGCCTACAGGAACATTCATTTGAGCCTAGAATGTGCCTGACTTTTGAGACGTTCCCAAACAAGAAGATGCCACAATTATGAAATACAAAGGTATATATACCTATATATATCTTCACAGCCTAAGCTGCCGTGGCACTCCGATTCTTTTTCATACACAATATCAATATCTACCCTCACAGGTACCCATTTATACCCCCGGTGAAGAGAAGCAATTACAGTAAAGCATCTTGCTCAAGGACACAAGGGTCATGGCCGGGATTTGAACCCACACTCTGATGATCTAACCACCAGAACTTGAATTCGATGCTCTAAACTACTCGGCCCGACAACGTACGAATTTTAAAATGTTTTAACGTGAGGTAAGAGACTTGAAATATTTTCTCCAACTTTCATAAGGACTCTATCTATTGGAAAATGAATGAGCGCATCACTAAACTACATTTGACCTTAGAGCCCCTCTATAAATGCTGAGAAAAGTGTGATGTCACGATACAAATCACTATGGTAAAATTGAAAACTTTTCAAAAGATGTATGTTTGTGACAGTTCTAAAATTTCAGGGAGCTTTTGGAAAAAGTGTCAACAGCACTAGAGTAGTAGACCAAAGAGCAGAGTGTCTTTGTATCTATAGAAAATACCAGCTCCTTTTTCATCAGCAGGCATAACAAGTCTAATTTCAGATACAGGTTTGAGAAAGTATCTTCCTATAATTGTACAAAGGATTCAAATGAATATCAGGCCTGGATATTCATCTTTGAACGGGCAAGGCCAAGACCAGGGGAAAATGTCTTTAGTGGCCTCCGTGTTATTCCAGGCCTGGAATATTATTACAGGTTTAAACATCATTATTACATCATTTCAACTTACGTAATGTACTGTGATGAGGATGGAAGATTCAAAGGTATAGTGACTGTGGAAGAAGTCAAATCTGAGATATCCTTTTGAGATAGCTGGGTCGGAGCAGGAAGATCTGTAAAGTCAAAGAAATAATGTTCCCAAGGAACATTCCCCTCATTCAAAATAATCATAAGGGAGCATCTTAAAGGTCAAAAGTGGTTTTGGTGGTCCAGTGGATTGCTGACGTGTGCCTACAGGAACATTCATTTGAGCCTAGAATGTGCCTGACTTTTGAGACGTTCCCAAACAAGAAGATGCCACAATTATGAAATACCCCCCACAGTGGTTTAAAATCCTATATGACCCAGACATAATGTACACTTCGGTACACTTCGGTACAAACAATTGTTCAAAAGTTTATAAAAATTACCAAGCATGTTAACATACCTCTTCTGGACTAGAAGGAAACATTTCAACGTCAAAAGAAATACATTTTCCGATAATTTTGTCTAAAATTACCTCCCTTTCTAAAGAGGGCGCAATTCAAGTAAAAAGTAAGTGCGCCCTCTTGTGGTTATAAATAACATTCTGCATTATTCTTTTTTCCGGCGACGACGCTTTCCGATCAAGTTGATGAATAAAAGCAAAACTTAATACGATATCAGAATTTATGGTTTAAAATTTATTTGTTACAGCTTCAAATATTTGTTCCTAAGTTCAGCTTAGGAAACTATGATATAATTATGTCCTGTGTGTTATTTTTAGTTTGACAGACGCTTGAATATTTTGCGTTATCGTATCAAATTTTAAATAAATCTTAATCAAGTTATGAGGATGAAATGTTTTAGGCACGCTGATTCCGCAATTAGTGACTATCACCGGAATAAATTGAAGAGTTCATCCTCAGTTTGCAGTTGGCCGAAATTTGCCTTTCTGGGGGACATTAACGGACGTGGTGGTCGTTTACAGGAGCACTTGCCTCCGCTTCTTTTCTCAATTCTGCTATTATTGTACTCGTCCGTCTGAGTTGCTGACGTCCGTGGACAAAGTCGATAAATTCATATCCTCGGCTCCATGACAGGTTTTCATGAGACGTATGTAAAGTCTCCTTGGCTTTTGAGTGAATTGTTGGGGATTTATTAAACTTCACAAAATTGTCTCTCAATGTCCTGACCCGTCGTGAAATTTTCGCTTCTGTAAAATTATCATTTAGATTGCAGTCACTTATTTCTCTAGCAACTGTTAGGAAGCTTGGCTTCATGCGGCCGACCCATCTCCCTTTCATGTATTTTTTATCAAAGATCTCCCGATTAGAAGGTGGGTTTTTGGACTGATCCATCTGTAACTGCAACAGCTATTTGAAATAGATAAAAGACATACAAACTTTTACTACTAATAATAGTAATCAGAATAGAGCTA
Source organism: Leptasterias polaris (assembly GCA_037783415.1). Taxonomy (NCBI): domain Eukaryota; kingdom Metazoa; phylum Echinodermata; class Asteroidea; order Forcipulatida; family Asteriidae; genus Leptasterias; species Leptasterias polaris. Next base: position 529,296 of record JAZGTN010000264.1, on the reverse strand, counting down.
GTTATTACAGCCGGCCGCTATCATTAAAATAACCGCCACCCCCTCCCCTCTTAAATAAACCCCCCAAAACATCTGGTTCACATCACATAGATTTATGCAAACTACGGGTTCAAGTAGGAGTTTAGGCTATGTATCATTCGAAAATATAAACAAAGACATCTTTGAAAGTTTATAGGCTTGGAAAATCACGTCTGGCAGAATGCCTCTTTACCGAGTACATTTTTTGTTTTGTTTTAGCGTTACTTCCTTGCGAAGTACACGCTCGCAAACTTGTTTTACTTTACTCAATATTTCTACATTTATTGAAATGCTCATCTTCAGATCAACCTAACTTACCTTATCTTATATGCAAACACTATCAACGGTAAACATTCTTACCTTTCTGTAGATCGAGAATTAATGTGCACGGCGCAATCCAGTTGTTAGTCACACAAACGTTGGCCGCTTCAATTCTACTATAGCCGCACGCTGCATCGCATTGACTATCTATAGTCAACAGAGGGCGCTATTTTTCCGCGCGTAAACGGCGTTTTTCATTAAAAACAGCGTTCTGAAAAATCTCATTTTCGGGAGTAAAACCTCATTTCCGCTAATTTAACGTGAATTTCTAGCTACAACGAACGGTTACTCTATCAATATATTACATAGTTTTTGCATTTCATCCAGGCCTTTCATGGCTTATTTTGAAAATGTATGACGTTTTTTATTTTTTTTATAGTTTATTTTAGGACATTTTTTTCAAAGATTTCAAAGCATTTTTGCCCTATCATCAACACTTCGGTCCAAATTTTATTTTCTTCAGTTCGAAATGTTTCTCATAAAGGTAATTCAAAAACAATATTTGTTTTCTCAAACATTTTTTATATGCCTTCCCAGATACTTTTTTTTAAATAAAGGGTGTGTGATTTTTGCTGTTTAAACTTATGTCATTTTATACATACGAACTGCAATTCCTTAAAAAACAGGGTGATCAAATTTTAAAACCATTTTTTTTACTAAAAATTAGTTCTTCATGTTCAAGTTAACAATTATATGTATTTATCTCAGAAAAAAAATTCGGACCCGATGTCTGGGTCTTAAACCACTGTGCCCCCCCCCCCCCCACCCCCCAAAAAAAATCTTCATTTGTGTAACATTAAACAATTTACTACAAATGACTTGGATATATTATCAAATGTCGACAACAAAATCTTACAATTAAATGTTTAACTTTTGATCACAACACTTGACCGATACTACGGTCTTCATCAGAAGGATGACCCGGATGTAGCATCCGTGACTTTTTGGACACGTGACCCCAGCACAGCATTGTTTAAAGTTACTCATGTAAGAATATAGGAGTTCATAAATACAAATGTTAAACTAAATTGTGATTGAATGCAATGTCCCACAATACCTGTCTCAACTGCTGTAAAAGCATCGAGTGTTGTTTTCTCTCCAACACCAACACCGTTGAAACCTTCCAAGAGGAATCCATATTTTGTGGATGGTTCTAAACCGCTAATGTTATGGTGCATATCTGGTGGTTCTATATCGACTACTTCGAAGGAGTTGTTGGGACTAAAGTTGGTGTCGTAAGGTTTTTCCAGCACCCTATATGAAAGCTGTACATTTTTTTAATAGAAAAAAGACACTGATAAATACTTCATATAAACTTTTACACTTGACATCGCTACAAGTTTAACTGAGGCTTCAAGTAAATTTACTGCTGAGGTTCCACGTAAATTTACTTGAGGTTTTAAGTATATTTAATTGACTGAGGTTCAAAATATTTTTTTTGAGGTTCCAAGTAAATGTATTGGAGGTTTGAAGGAACTTTAATTGAGGCTTCAAGTAAATTCAATTGAGGTTTCAAGTAAATCTAATTGAGGTTTTAAGTAAACTGAATTGAGGTTCCAAATATTTCAATTGAGGTTTTCCTGCAAAATTTAACCTAGTGAGGTTATAAATTCACCCTAACGATCAAAATATGGCCATAAATAGCTTTTACACTACATGTATGTGGTTATTTTTAATACTTGTTATTTAGAAAGCTAGATCTAGAGTGTATTTCCTGTGATAATTTAAAGTAATAAGTCATTATCAAAATATCAGCTACTGTGCAGGTAGTGACCACAAGCAGAGCTGACTAATTTCAGCCAGCCCCTTATAATGTTTTGAACCAAATTTTATAATAATTGTGTATATCTGCTAAACATTCCACAAGGGCAGGATTGTATGTGCAGTGGTGGGAGAACATTGGATTCCTTTAAATGCAAAGTATACCTTTAGTTTTAGGAACCGTTCGATTATATTAATCCTATATATACGTAGACATTATGCAATAAAACTATCTTGCGAAAATTATATTTCAAAAGGTAGCGTTTTTTCAGATACCACCGAATATCTGGAGCAGTTTTGTCCACGCAGAAAGAATAATCTGTCAATGGAATACACAATCTGAGCAATGTTTCTGACAACAAAATTCCTATTTAAAGTTTGGGGCCTAAAAACAGATATATTTTTTTCATAACTACATCACATCGAAGTGGAAGGTTTCTCAAAATGCTTTATGCTTTCAAAAGCTGCTGTACATCTTACCAAGTAAATTTGTATTGCCATTGATTTTAAGAGTAACTACGAAACGTAAACGTTCCATTTAAGTTCAGAGACAGTGCAACAAGGTAGCACCTTTCCAACCTTTGGTGTGTCTCGGTTCTTTGCAAAACAAAATTCAATTCCTGTTTACCACTACATAAAAACACAAGAACATAACATTAATAAAGTTACTGCAGAATAATGATCATTGTATCAAGTACTGAAATATTGATGATTGGATTGACACAAATAAAATATTTTGATCTTTAAAAACACAGGCTATAAAAACTTACTCTATATTTAGTTATAGCACCATTTCTTTGACCACAGGGTATTTCGCTCCAGCTAACTGCCAAACTATGCTTCGTTGTTGAAGTTCTCTGGAAATCTGCTGGAGATCCCGTTGGCTCTAGAAAATAGTAATTTTAACACAAAAACATCAAAATTATTTTTACATCCTTATGCTCAAAATAAAATATTTGCGTTGTTACGATGATGACTAGAAAGTATAATAATCACACACTGTAATAAAAGGGTTTGTGTAAATATCTAAACCTGAACATTTCTTCATCATCTTCTCTCTACACAGGTGTCTTCAGACCAACTGGTCCCAGTGCTAGTCACTTTGAAGGGTCCCTTGGTTTCATTACCAGACATATTTAAAATGAAATTCAATCAGAATAAATGAACAGCCTGTTACTCTATCCTATTATTAGGGTCATGTTACATAGGGGTAAAGTGCATGCAACCAGACCCAAGGAGAACCACATTCACCAACAAACGTTCATTTCATTTTCTTGGAGATATCAACATACTTTAGAGAAAAACGGCTCTTGCTTTCGAAGTGTTCCTTTTTTATGCAGTGTTCTCTGTTGCCTCTAAATTTTCTGTGAAAATACCAAGTTGACATGGGCATACATGTGCAAAGTTGATTCTACACCCGACTCCAAAGCCGTCACTCTTTGCCTGAAATTTTACCTTAAGTCACTCATCTCATAGGAATTTCTTATAGCAAAAATTGTAATTCTGACAAGTCGAAGAGTTGCAAAAATTAGTTAGTGGCCTGACGTTTCGACCCTAGCAGAGTTTTTCGTGAAGGCTAAATGACAACACAACACACAACACATAAACATGTAAACAAGTGTAGCAAGAGCAGTCAAGTGGTTTTTACAAAACACATATAAGCCAAGTCAAATGATTGAATTTGTTATTACATACATCCTCATAGCTCAATTCACCGCCTAAAATAGGCTTCTTGTACTCAGCGAGAATCAACATTTTGAAAGGAATGATAAAATGTTGACATCTCCACCTTTTGGTAACCCTTGGAGCCGATTTCACAAAGAGCTAAGACTGATCTAAACTGTGTATCAATCTTAACTGCTAAGCAAAGTGTGATGTCACAATACAAATCATTATGGTGATATTAAAAACTCCTTTTAAGATTATTAGTGCTTTGTGTTATTGCTTGGAGTTATAGATTTCAAGGGGCTTCCTGATGGAACAGTATCCACAGAGAACAGTTTCTAGAAAAGTAAATCAGAAGAACTTGAATTATTTATATCTGTAGAATGAAATGGATAATATCTTCACCAGGCAGACATAAAGAAGTCTGAACTCAGATAAAAGTCTCAGGTTCCCATCCCTAGCTTTTAGATAATCTCCTGTCAGGAACGTACCCTTTTCAGGTGTTGTGTGATCGATATAAATGTTCTCCTGAAATTCACCAAGTCCTGCCTCATTCCTGGCAAGAACTCGAACCTTGTAGATTGAATTGGGTAATACATCAGGATGTGGCAAAGGAGACTGTCTCGTTGTTGTGTTGTGTAGAGTTTCAAATTCACCATCCACCTCTTGGCAAAGATCTCTCTTAACCAGTTGATACTGTACAGCATAATCAATGACAGGGCACTTGTTTTGAGGAGTTTTCCATGTCATGGTTCTACTGGGATCTTGCCCAGAGCCGACTTGATAGTCTACCGATACAGGAGCTGAAAGGAAGATATACAAGATAGGATCTATGAACTATGTCATAGACAAAACCTTACAAAAACTGCCATGGCAAGTTTCAGTGACATATTGCAGTACAGACAGCAACTTTATCAGACTGTTCAAATTTTCAAATTTGTATTCTTCGAACTCGTAAAACTCTTTTTGAAATTCCCATTTTACAAATTTTATTTTCTTTGTTTCCTAACTGTTTGTTGAAGGCATTTTCATTTTTGTTTTATTGTAACCTTGTAAACATTTTAGTTTCATGACCAAAATACTATCTATAACAAATTGCAACCAAGAAACCATCTTGATTCCTTACACCGTTGGTGGAACACACAATGATCAAATTGTTTTATTTTATTTGCCAATCTTACCATAACACATTATGCAGTTTGGATGAAGACCAATTTGGCCATACGGACAAGAGTCTGCAAAAAGTTGGTAAAACAAAAATTATACATATTTTGAAAAATATAGGCAAAGAATGTACAAAAAAACTAATACAAAAAACCAAATTATTTTACTGTAAAAAAGTTATAGGATTTAAATGTCAAACTTATTATAAAAAACTTTGAAACAGCTATTTGTTGTCAACTTGTTTGCCACTGCTGACAGAGACTATGTGTGAATGTGAATGTGATTATGATAATCTCAGGAATAATTATCGCAGTTGTATTTTATGGTAAGGTCATGGACAGAATGGAAAATGATAAGTTCAAAGCATTGATGAAGTGTGTACTTACTTTGGCAGTTTTCACCTCTAAAACCAGTTTGACATAAGACACCAGCTGGGCATGTACCATTACCTTTGTAACAATCTACCCCATTGAAACAATGACATTCTTGGTTACAATTAACTCCAAACAGCCCAGCAGGACATTCTACACAAAATAAATAAAAAGATTCTTGTTAAATCAAGTTGAGCCGAGCTGTACAAAAAACCTTGAGTAGCATTCAGCCTTTCTGTTTCAATAACATTTGAGCAGTACATAAAGCTTTATGTATAAACTATAGAGTGCTAACTTCCTGTTATTTACGCACAAAAAGTTTGAAACCTCCTGGACGCAGACATGTTTCACGTATGTGCTTTAAACTACAGAATGATTTCAATTTGAAGAGAACATTTTGACAGGTGTGCCCATGATAAGTCTTATTCGAAACCTGTAATATTTGAGATTTGGCTTTCATGTTTTACTGTGCACTGCGCAGTTACATGTATGATCAATTAAAGCAATGAAAATGGTTTTAAATGTAGGTCTAGTGTGTTTTACTCACTTCTATCTTATGACAACATTTGTAGCATGTTTATTTAGGATTGAACGCTTCACTAGATGTCAAAAGGGGTGCAAAATCTGCCTTAAAAGATGACAAGAATGAAATATCTATTTTAACAAGTCAGAATGTCATGGCACAGACGTACGCGCATTAAATTTGAACTGATGTACATTGATGAGTTACAATTGCATTCTCGTGTGCATTAACAGATTGTGAGTTTACAATCACGGCATATTTGAATCGATGACACATAGTAAAGAACAAAATGTACTTATATGCAAATAGCAGTTCATTAATAACTTGTCCATTCAACTTAACGTTGTTCTCACTGAACTGAAGTTAGCAAGAGTTGGGCCATTATTTTAAATACAATAGTAGGTCCGTTGTTGGCAACTACAGACCGGTCAGTATATTAAGTGCATTATCTAAACTGTTGGCAGTGTACAATCGATTAGACAAATATCTCACTGATAGTTACCTCATTTATAACTTACAATCTGGGTTCCGAAGTTTTATTCAATCAACACTAAATTGATTCACCTAACTTATTTTATTCAATCTCAGATGGCCGGATGTAATTATATAGGTATGGTGCTACTGGATTTACAGAAGGCTTTTGATAATGTGAACCATGTGATTTTATGCCAACAACTGCAAGCTATGGGTATTCCTTCAGATTCTATTTATTGGTTTTAATCATACCTCTCAGATAGGCAGGAATTTCAACCATTGAGGGTGTTCCACAGGGTATTATATTAGGGCCTCTACTTTTCCTCTGCTATGTGATTGATATGAAAATGAGTGTCAAATCTAGTTTAATGTGTGCTGATGAAAGTGCCATGTTTAATGCACCTCAGCAAAACTGAGTCTATCCTTTTTGGATCCAAGAATAAATTAAGCAAGGTTGATACATTTTAAGTTTCTTGCTCTGGGAAGATTGTTACTCCTTCAAACTCAGTTAAATATCTATGCATTACACTTGATAAGATTCTGACAGGTGAGAACATTGTAAATTCTATGATAAAAAGGCGGGTGCTAGATTGCAATTTCTCTACAGACATGCCAACTGTATGAATGAGAGATCTTGCAAAGTCACGCTGAACAATCTGGTCTTATTCAGAACTCAAATTTTGGGGGAACCCACAAGAGTGCAGGGCTTGTAGCTCAAAATGTTGACTGTGCCAGATTTTAAAAAAAATCAAATTGAGAGAAGATTTATCCCATTTGTCTTCTCGGTGAATATAATTTGATACAAAATTGAAAGATATTTGTCAGACTCAAAAGTCACCATTTCAGCATCATTATTTTTTATATGAGATATACACAGTGAGGTGTTGCGCATAGAGGCTCCTGGAGGCTCCTGCATTATACTTTTTATAAATATATCGTTACATAGGTTATGAAGCAGTATTCTTGTTTCAAAATGAATTCAGAAAAGGTTAGTAGAGATGTGTTTACCGTGAGCTTGGTTTCCTTACCCTGGCAATTTTCTCCTGTGAAGTTAGGTGCACAACCACCACCAGTGTTTTGACATTTACCAGTCGCTTTGTTACATGTCAAGTTTTCTTGGCAGTGGCATTTCAACTTGCAGCCAGCACCAAAGTAACCAACGGGACAATCTGATAAGGATAACAACCATGTCACAACCATTGTCATCATTTTATTAAAGGAGTATTTTCACTTGTTTTGCTTCACTTGATGCATGTATTATGTTAACAAATAAAGACAAACTGTTGTATGGTGAATATTTTCCCAAAATACAATTAAAAGAATTGACTTTATTGCAATAACAGTAATTGCATTTATTTAGTATAATTTCTTTACATTAAAAAAAAGTTATACATAGCATTTAACAACATAAAGTAAACATATGTTATTCCCTTGTATTGTTGTATGTTTGTTGAAATCTTTGCCAAATAAATTATAATAATGACAACAATAAAACTAAATATAATTTTAAATTCTCCATGGATGATTTCATTGCTTTAAAACCAAGCTAGCTAATTTTGCAGCATTTTTCTTTTTAATTCACTCGTATGCGTATTGTACTTGGAGATCCAAGTACTTGGTACCCAGCTGTTAGACTCAGTACTCAAACTCTTGTACCTCTACTCAATGGCCCGGGTACTTAAACTTGAGTACGACGCAACATTGCTCAGAAATTACTTAACAACACTGTTAAGTTTTATTCACTTTGCTGTCCTCTTATATTTATTAAACTAAACATTTTGATAATTTTGGGGCCTAAACGACATGCAAGGCAAAATTTTGAAAAAACATACCGTCCTCGCAATTTCTGCCTGTGAAGCTTGCTGCGCATGTGCAACCAAAGGGATCTGGAGGACAAAGTAGACTTCCACGGCAACCTATATCAGGACGGCTACTACAAGTGATACCACAGTCTTGACTAAAGCAGTTTTTACCATGCACTGTGAAAACAACATATCAAATAAATAAAATCCCATTAAAGGTGCTGTATACGTTTGGTAATTGGAGCCTACTGATTGTGTTAATCCTATATAAATGTAGGTATATGCAATAAAACTAACCTGTGAAAATTTCACTTCTAAAGGTGGTCGCGTTTTTGAGAGCTGGAGCGAATATTTCCATGCAGGAAGAATATTGCCCATAGGAATACACACGTCTGAGAAGCGTTTTATGACCATAACGCTGCTCAGGTTTAAATTTTGGGGAATAAAAAGTAATACATTTTTTTCCATAACCGTAGTACTTCAAAGTTAAAAGTTTCTAAAAAATTGTATACTACCCAAAGCTGCTGTACTTCTTACCAAGTAAGTTTGTATTGCCATTTATTTTCAGAGTCATTACCAAACGTATACAGACCCTTTAAAAGGTTTAGTAAACCAACGGCAACACATCAGCAAAAGCTTGGAAAAGAGGTAATGCAGTTGTTATGCAGCTGACCGTTAATTGTTGAATATAAACTCTCTCTTTCAAAAAGCTACACATATCATACTTTTACTTTTTCTTTAATTATTACTTTTAAAAATGTTTGTTTCTTTCAGTTTTATTTTTGTTTTAGTTGTTTTCTTTCTTCTATCCTTTACTATGAAAACCTTTAAACATCCATTAGTAATGAAGTTTCCACAGTTAGTACAATGCTTTTTTTTCGTTGTTCCATCACAAGTAAAAATGACAGGTGGTTCTTAAATGACAGATGAGCCCCTCATATTTCTCCCAGATTATTTGAAATACAACAACACCCACTTACAAGTTTGACATGAGTTGCCACTGAATCCTGGTGGGCAGATACAATCACCAGTCATGTCGTCACACTGACCTCCATTATAACATAATGGACAATAACTATCACAAGTTGGACCAAATTTATTGGGAGAGCATTCTGTAATAAGGAATTAAATATTCTGTCAACACAACAGCAATGGGTTTTGATGAAATAGTGAATATGAAAGATGGGTATACCCATCGTACATGTTGTTTGACATCCCTCTCCCAGTCCTACCCGCCCCACCCGCCCCTTGATAAAGGGACACTTGTCAAAACAGATCGATATGTCCAAAGTGACAATGGATGGTACACTCGATAAATTTTTTTTGGTCCCAATCTGTTTGAAGTATTGTCCAATTTCTTTAACTAAAGTTTATTTCAACTTAAACTTTATAAATTATGTTATGACTAAAATTATTGAGTTATGTGGACTAATGCAGGGAAGATTTTTCCCCCGGTCAACTACTTTCATAAATCACCCATAAACAACCCACAAGACACTGAAGACAGGTCAATGAAACAAAAATACTCCAAATTACTTTGAACTGCATCCTATGTGAAGATGGGGATGTCCAAAATAATGATTGCAAAATGAAAATTGACATGGATATTAATTGTTCTCAAAAAAGTTCTCAACAGCTTGGTGTTTGACCCTTCGTGAAATCAGCCGAAATGACATCATGGTTCATGCACCTTGTCCAACACCAACTCATTACCAAAGATTAAGGAGAGTTTTTTATAATGAGTAAAAGGGTGTTTGTTTCAATGACCTCTTATCTAAACCTAACAACCTAAACTATAATATGGCAGATAGCTATTGTGATTATGACCTATACTACCCAATTTCTATCACGTTCAATTTAAATACAGTTCTGGTCATTTCAAATTGCAACAGTCACCTTGCCAACTCTTACATGGTGCTTTGTGAAAAGGGTATAATTATTCAAACATAGCTCACAGAAAAAAAATGAGTGTCTGCGGGGTGTAAAGGGAGTTATTAGTATCAGTGGCGTAACTAAGATACAGGGGCACGGGGGGCACGGGGGGCACGGGGGGCACGGGGGGCACGGGGGGCACGGGGGGCACGGGGGGCACGGGGGGCACGGGGGGCACGTCCCCCCCCCCCCCCCCCCCCAATTGATGTCGGTGCCCCCCGGGTGCCCCCCCTCCCATTTGAAATCTGAACCTTTGAGACTATAATAATTAACAGAATATAAAATGTTAAGTTTTATAAACTTTTATGGAGCACTGGTGGCGTATAACTCAATGTTTCAAACTATTTTTCTATTTACACATACTTGCTGTACCTTTGCAATGGACAGTGGATATTTTACCAACGTCTTCAGAGTACGGTAAACACGTCCGCAAATTGTATGATGACTCATCGCCCGCGCGCGCCCCATTCTGCCACAGTCTGCCACGTTAAATACGGTACGGTAGTGTCACACTCACATCATAGCTACACGACGTGCTGGGTGCCGTTGCATTTTTCGTAAGTACGTGAGGAAAAGCCATGGAAAACTCTTGAGCTGTGAGAGCATTGATCTAAAATATCTGCTTCATTTGAGACATTTCTTTGTTCTTCAGTGTGTAGTCTAGAGTATACTAAATAGTTTGTCAATAATTATGTAAAAATCGAAATGGGGGGGGGGCGGATGGGTCAAAACAATTTCGAAAAAAGATCAAAGTTTTTAACATTGGTTAGGCCTACTGTGCATGGCCCCAAGTGTGTAATAAAAACATACTAGTGCCAGTCCTCAAATACATAAATCCACATAAAAAAAGACTCGCAATCCCTTGTTAACAGTTATGATCTATTTCTACACATTCAAACAGTAACTGCATGGTTCTAGATGTGCGAAAAAGAAGAGAGGAAAAAAATAAAAAATTAAAAAAATACATTCTTTGTTCATTATGATGTAGACCGGAAAATTAAGTTGTTTTAACTTTCATTGTCGGTAAGTTACAAGTGGCTTTGTTTTTGAAGTTGTTATTTTTCAATTATTTCTTTCCTGTGTATTTTGGTTAAACTGTTTTTCATTTTACAACCATGTCTTTAACTCTTAAAAAGTATTTTACATCTCCCATAAACATATTTTTAAACATTATTAATAGTAAACGAAGCGCTGAAAAAGAGCATAAAATATCATTTTGCAAATTGACCATCCCTTTGATTTAATTGAGGGGCTGTTTGGAACCCGCCATTGCGTAGATTAAGATCCAGTTTTTAAAAAGTGCAAAGGAATCTATAGTTGATTTGCCAGCAGTGCCCCCTAGAAAAAATGGTGCCCCCCAAACAAAATTACCTTAGTTACGCCGCTGATTAGTATGAGAAATGCGTATGATTGTACTACCTTAAAACCAATTTAATCTTAGAGTCTGATTGGTCAACCCTATAGCAACAAGAGGTGTGATATAAACCTATAGGTATGGCCCATCCTGCGTATCACGCTGTTCCAACTCCACGTATTGCACTATTTTAAGCTATACAGAACAATTGACTGCTGTCCCAACACCGGTAATTGCATTAAGCTGTGCGTCCAGCTTGCTTGAAGAAAAATTTGTTATCACATGCACACTCATGGAACACTGACAAATATAGTGCATCTGCATCCCATATCTAACCTAATGGATATGGGACGGAGAAGTGATATATTTTCTGTGTTCCACTCATGCTAGTGCAATAACTAATATTACTTTTATAATGTGTCAGGAATGAGAAAGGAAAATGAATAGAAACTTACGCCTTACAAGGAGTTTCATGAGTGCATGGTTCTGTAGATGATGTCTACCATCTATGTAGCATTCATAGATACCAGCATGATTGAGTTGGACATTAGGGATACTGACGTTAGACTGGCCATTCCAATCAGCGACATCAACACCATTATATCTCCATCGAAGCTCAGACAGTGATCCATTATGCTGTGTCATTGTCAATGTCACATCCTCTCCAGCACTCGTAGTCAAAGTGGGTGAGGCTGGAGATACATCACCTACAATCAATAATAAGCTCTGTTGATGGACCGTTATATAATTGTGTCATTGTCAATGTCACATCCTCTCCAGCACTCGTAGTCAAGGTGGATGAGGCTGGAGATACATCACCCATAATCAATAATAAGCTCAGTTGATAGACCGTTATATAACTGTGTCATTGTCAATGTTACATCCTCTCTGACTACACTCGTAGTCAAGGTGGATGAGGCTTTCTTTTATTTTCAACTGTCATTTTCTAACCTTCTTTTTACTTTATTTCTAACATTTAAAAACATTTTAATTAAAGTGTTCATCTTGAAAGCCTAAAATATATATTTGCCAAAACCGTCACATGCATATTGGTTATGATCCTGGGCTAACGAAGTACAACAAACTAAACGCAAAAACATTTGGCAGATATGGGTGTCTTAAAAAACTCATTATCAAAATGAATAGTCCCATCAAAACGAGCAAGACTTTTTATGATAGTACTTAAATTGGTGGTGGTTTCAAGCAAGTGGTTGACTTTTTGTAGCCTTTCAAGAGAATTCATTAAGGTTTTAAAAAACATTATATTTGATCAGTGTGGCACTTTACACAAGAATTAAATCAATCAGATCAGAGAGGCATGTTTCTCTCCACTGGTATCAAGCTTGACAAAACTCAACATAGGGCTTAAAATACAGAAGCAGAAAATGACCATCCTGTCACCACGTTACTTTATCACCATGGAAACACGGAATTATCATGCACTAGTGATGCCATCCAGTGATGTAGGTCTTTAGACCAGTCTCGTTCTTGAGAACGGTCGGTCTGATCTCAGTCTCGAGCCTTCAAGTCTCGGTCATGGACTATTGGGTCTCGACTACAACACTGATGACATCACAGCATTAGAAACATCAGTTTAGTGATGACTTCTCTGTCGTAATGAATTCAATAAGCCAGAATAGATGATTTCTACAGTGTTTTTGATACCCAATTAACTACCTATGTAATGTTATCTGAAATCACTGTTTATTTTAAATTGCATGCTTCAATGTTACGTTTCCAAATAAAATGCTTCAATATTTTGATAACAGGATTATCCAAGTTATACATTTCCATGTCTTTTCTTCCATTCTAGTAATGATGCTGTCAATGTTAAAGGGGCACCTTGCCTTCAGATTGGGCGCTTCGGGCCGATTTGGGCCGTAACAGCGTTTGTTATAAAGTGAACATGTTTGAGAGGTTTCAAAGGTTAAATATCATTTTGTGGAGTAAAACATTTTGTTTACAAAATGGCAGACCATGTAGTTTAAAAGGATATTTGTGTGAATAATTATATTCTACTTTTTAAACATCTTTCCAACCATCCTAGTAGTAACTTCAACAACGTTTTTTAATGGCCCAAAGCACCAAGTCCGAAGGCAATGTGTCCCTTTAGCTTTAAAGTACCGGTTATTCCAATAAAAGTGTATCACTCACCGTTCTGTGGTAGAATAATTGTAGTGATCTTTGTTTGGGGTGAACTGAATTCACAGTTATACGCACCAAATCTACTTAATCCAGAGGCAGCACGGAAACGTAATCGAGTGTAAGCAGTATTGGTTTCAGTGTACCTGTCATCTGGTAGGTCAGTACTGCCACTACCCGTATCCAATGCTCGACTAAATGTTACTATTGCTCCTGTGTACGTACTGCCACTGCTCTTATAGCCACCAATAAAATGGTTTCCGCTAATCGTATCAAGAAGCGGTCTTACATTGTAGCAGGTAAAGTCAGGAATCTCCCCTTAAAGAAGAAAAACATCAAACTATGTACTAAAAACAACCCAAATCAGAACAGACTTTGTAAAGTAAAGTTAATGAATAGTCAAAGGCAGCTGCAAATGATTCCCTTGCAATGGTTGGGTCTTATGACAATACGCAAGGGGCCATTGATCTCTATTATATCAATAATACGATTAGAGATCAATGCAAGGGGTCTAATTGTATATGACCTCAGAAGTCCAAAAACAGCACCTCGTTGAGGTCAATGGAGACCTTTAATTGGCTGACAGTTGTGCGCCTCATCAATGGCGGCCAATGCAAAGGTCTTTTCACTTCCATGACATGATTCCATCACCCGACACCACCAGCTTGGCCCATAAGAGCTAGTGCTAAAACACAATAAGCACAACAAAATTATGCTTACCAGAACAATGTTACCAGCCAAAATAGTACAGTACAATCTCACATGTACAACCTGTGGCTGGTATCCTGCTTATTTTAACTAAGCAGAAACTGTTAAGGCAGTATGAGTCTGCTTAAGCATCTCTGTTCCGTGCCAACTTGACAATCGTCCCAACTATAGTTGGGGAGTCCCAACTGTAGTTGGGATCGCCCATAAAACTCAACAGGATAGCCTCCGCAAAAACGATGTGATCGATCGTCGTGGGGACTGTGACATGTGGTCGGGGGCGGGAGTGAGGTGGGCGGGGAGCTAGCTCCCACTGCCGCGATCAGCGTATGGATGTGGGAAGAACGGTCTCATTTTTCTTTTCTTTTCAAATATGGTGCTGGCACTGAATTTTCTAAATTAATTGAAGCCCACTAAATTATTTAGAGTGCCGATTTCACTCAGTCTTGTCACACACTTCACACACACAACCAGCACTCCGCTGGTACCCTGTACATTATATCCCAACTACAGTTGGGACGCCCCAACTGTAACACTCTAGTTGGGACCAGTCCATGCGTCCTTATGAGCAGTGCTCTCTGCCACTTGCTTGGGTCGCAAACAACTGCATGGTCACCAAACTTTTGTCAGAAGTGCAATATTTATTGTAACACTTTTTGATCAATCCGTCAGGAATACCAGCAGACAAACTTTACAACGTTTGCATGTAGGCCTATTTAAAACCATGGAGGAAGGAAAAAACAAACCAGGCATAATATTTAGTCCTTACAAAAAAGTAGCAAAATTGTATTGAGTTTCAAGAGCTAACCGATATAGTTTATAAGATAGCTCGACATGTACACATAGAATAGGTTTGTTATCAACTTTTCAGGCTACTTTTTATCTGATTTTTCTCAAGAGCAAACAAATCGGTAATCGGAATAAAGTAGACAAAATATCATGCTTGACATACTATGTGCTGCTCAATGTCACATGACTCACAAGCCAGCGAGAGTACTTATATAAGGGAAATCTGCTGTTAGGAAATTGGCTGAAGGAGGTTGATTCAAAAGAGGGCGCCATCAGAGGAAATGTGTACACGTAGTTAGTTCATCGTATTTGGGGGTGGGGTGGGGGAGGGGGCGGGGAGACAGAATCTCCTGCCACAGCGGTTTCATGGACCATCACAGATATGAAAGTTTTTGTCAACTGCATAATGTCTATCCAATTAACAAATGTGTGCTCTATCCAGCCTCGGTCCATGGGTGGGCACCGAACTTACTCTATACACCTTTCTTTTGTGACGTCACCCAGAGTTTCGCAAACAAATGGTTTTATTCATCCGACAGGCCGACAAGATAGTGATATTATTTTCTCTAAATCATTGCGGAAAAAAGTGATCAAGCAGGAAAATATTTCCGCCATTCATCAAAGCAATACACATACCAGGCACAATATTTATTGAGCCTGGTAAAGTGGTAGGCCCCGCGTATTGGAAAATTAAGACATTTTATCGAGTAGGCCAAGGCCTTCAACAACAAGGGCTTCTAACAGTCCGAGTTACGGACACAACAACAAAAATTTCTGGCGTATGTAGGGTACAAGTGAAATACTCAGGTTTTGTTTAGTAGGCCAACACAAAAGCTGCTCCAAAATCCAGCAAAGACCTCGGTTATATACTTTAAACTCACCTGAGATACGTAGATGTTGCCGGTTAATATGGTAGTAAAATTGTGTCAGACGCGTTTCCAAAATGTGGAGCAATTTTCGGATTAAATTTGAACCGATTTCCAAAAATGACCGCACGTGACTTCCAAGAATTTGCACAATCAGCAGATCGTGCACTGCGGAGAAGTTGACCCCATGCACAACGCGGAACGCACCTCCGCACAATGCGCGTCTACCATTTCCACCATTTTGGGGGTAAATTCATTTGTGTCCAAGGTATATTTAAAAACAATCAGCAACAACAATCAGCAACAACATTGTTGAGTCCAGACTTTTCATTGACTTTTCAATTTCAGGCTTTTTTGCCGACTTTTCAAAGGGCTCCAAAATGCTAAAATTCCACTTACCCTGTAAAACTTATAGGCTAGGCCTAAGGTTTTACAAATTGGTCTCAAAATTCAAAAACCTGTCCCAATGTTTATGTTTGTTCAAGCGCCTCGAGTACCGTATTGGTAGATTGCGTGCGTTATATAAGGCTATATTATTATTTTTAAAGCAGGCAATAGTATTGATATGGTTAATATTAATAACCGTAATGACACTCCAACCCCCAACCATTGACATACTGTCGGCAACGTTTGACCTCCATTGTTCAAAACATGATTGGCTGAATCGGGCATGACTGCCTTTTCACCTTTTGCATGGTTTTAACTATTTTTTGTTGTTGCAAAACTGTTTTATTTTCTTCATCATGAAAACATTACTCGCCCCATGTACTAATTAACAATTATTATAAATTTAATATACCTCGTAATCGGAATAAATTTGTAAAGCCTGTAAACTAAGAATTTTGATTAAATTTGATAACATTTAACCAAGAACTATTTATTAAAAAAATAATAATAATAACACTTCCTTGAGCACTATGTGCAAAATATAAAACTGATTCATACACTCCACCACAAAAGGCACCCTTTGGTTCCCAACAGCATAACAGACTGAGGCTAAGGTTTTGGTTACCAAAACAGAAAGCGGATATAATTAATAGCATTAACAGCATAACAGACTGAGGCTAAGGTTTTGGCTACCAACAAGAAAGTGGACATAATTAACAGCATTTTTACCCAGAGTTGGCTGACCCATTTAACTCTTGTATCAATCATTAACAGGAAAAAAACATTTGAGGAAGTACAATGAGGACTAATACAACACAATATTTTGGAACCGGATACTTGGCTTGAATTTGTAAAGCAATTTCTCTCTTCACACGAGTTTTTGATGAACAATCTAATTATGACGATAAAACGCTTCCAAATGTTGTTTGAATAATTTTGTCATAACTTAATCACAACAGAACAGGTACACTTTCTATCTGATGCATTGGAACCTTCGTTAAGTTTTCGATAAACATTGCCAAACCAATACACTGGATTTCTAAACGGCAAATAAACATCCCAAACACACAGGCAAAGATCAGTTTATAATTATGTTTATTTGTACGTGTTTGTTGTATAAAAGGGCAATTCTCCATGGGAGAAGAAAACATTTCAAAAATAAATATTGACATATTAAACCTTTTTTGTACTTTTTCCAGACCTCAATTAAATGGGGAATTCAGTTCAAAAAACGAAAAAATAAAAATAAATAGATTTCTGGAAAACAGTGATTTTTGCAATTTATGATTAAAACGTGTAGATTTGGTAAAATAATTTGTTGGGGGAACATGTACTTTCTGAATAACAGGGAAAAGGTTTGATTTATTTTATAATGTTACAAGTTACCAACGTTACTCAGGGTCATAAAAAAGATATAAATTCATATATAGTGTAGGCCTTCATTTAAAAATGTCAAAATTAGCACGTAATTCCGTTACCGAAAAAATTGCAAAAGTTACTTATTTCACAAATGTTCTTGTTTTTTCCTTCAAATCATATATGTTGAGAAAAGACCCTACTATAAACATAAATGAAAAATAAAGACTTTAAAATAGTAATTTCTTGGCATTTTTCCAAGTGGTAACGGAATTACGAAATGGTAACAGAATTACGGTAACGGAATTACGCATGTACAAAAGTATGCACATTTCCTCCAGATTATGTGCCATTTTATAAACTTCTAAAATTTGTATTGTGATGAGTTAATGTTGAATTCAATGTTATGTATTGCATTTACCTGTGGCGTAATTCCGTTACCACCCAGGCGTAATTCCGTTACCATGATTAAAATGAAAATTATGAAAAGAGTGAATATTTTTTCAACGTTGTTCTGCATTTTAACAACACCCCTGAACTCTACAAATAACAGGTAGTGTCCAATTTTTAAATTTCAAA
This sequence comes from Leptasterias polaris, assembly GCA_037783415.1. Lineage (NCBI taxonomy): Eukaryota > Metazoa > Echinodermata > Asteroidea > Forcipulatida > Asteriidae > Leptasterias > Leptasterias polaris. The sequence goes on along the minus strand of JAZGTN010000264.1, from coordinate 511,087 downwards.
ACTTCAGAGAGTTTTATTAATTGATGCGAGAACTCAAATATGCTTGTCCTCCGTCCGTAATTCCGTTACCGATATTAATCTCCGCCCCTTAAAGGGTAATCTTGTGGGAATTTTTTTGTCGGGGGGTCAATCAATTCTATTGGGTCTTGGCTCCCTTTCCATGTTTAGATTAGTTGTCTAGCATAGAACATATTTTCTTGGGAAAGAATAAGCCTTGACAAAGTGACAAATGGGCGTAATTCCGTTACCGAAGAATTGCCCATAACAGGAAGTTCAACAACTTAAAAAAACGAAAGACGAACTGGGTTTGTTTTTATTAGACCATATAGCATGGTGTTTTTTCCGAAGTAGAAAAGTATTTACTTTGTCAAGTTTTTTCATGTAGTTGTGTCGTATTTACTTTATAAAGAGTGGTTTTATGGAAATAAACAAGCGTCCATTTACTAAAATATTGTAATTAATTTAAGACTCTCCTTTTATTAGTTAAAACAAAATTATATCTACATAACTCTGCATTAACTTTTGAAAAATTGTATTCAAGTCCCGCTCTCGTCAATTGTCCTTGTGGTTTGTATCTTGGTAATTGAAATAAAAAGTCGCAGATCCTGTTCCCAGGGTTAAATGGCTTCTGACTGACACCCCGAACAAAGATACCGACAAAACAAGGTGAACCCTCCTGCCGCTTCCCAAGTTGTATGATAAACCTATTAGGTGTGACGGCAGTTACAGGTTAAATGGCCTCTGACTGTCACTCCAACCAAAAATATTTCGTCAATACAGGGAGACCGCCAAAAGAGGCCTATATAGCTCAGTTGGTAGAGCGCCAAGATAGTTTAAGTTTTCTTCTGATAGCGCACGCTTTTGATATAACTTCCTTCAGCCAACGTTAATTACCGTATGTGGGCCGCACACACCGGGGGACATACCCATGACACCGGCACGTTCATCCGGAGGTCGCAGGTTCAAATCCCGCTCTAGTCAATTTGCCTTTGTTCGACCCAAAATAATTTCAAAGTTTTTTTAAATAAAAGATTCATTTTCAAATGTATTCAACTTCCTCCGAAAGTAAAAGCCCATGTCCGTTCTTGTGGTACACCTAGTGTTGGTAATGGCTTTGTACTTATGTGTTCAATTGCTTTTACAGGTGAATTTCTTGTCAAAAATAATCATTACATTAAATGAATAGTTAAACACAAAGTTGTAATTATATAGTTTCTCCAAGTAATCATATTTTATTGATGATGGCTTCGAACGCAAAACAGTCTCGAGCTGCTCAAAAATATACGTGTCATGGTGACACGCGTCCATATTCTCAAGCAAGAAAAATTAAGCAGACAAACAATCAACAACAACAAATGGATATGAGGGAAAACATATACATTGCATCATAAAAATCCTCCTACCTCGTGAAGTGTGTGGTAGAACTAGAAGGACCAGCAGGCCAATTAGAGCACATCCAGACGCAGCCGGCGAGTCTTTCATCCCGCGTCGATTCATCGTATTTTGTGGTGACACCTTGAATTTATTTGGAGCTAACATTTATTGTTCAGTGGAAAACTGCAATACACTCTGTAATCAAAATGAATTTATTTTGTCGTCAAAACTTCAATAGCAGACATAAAACAGTTGAATATTGAATAATCATAAATATCCAAGTGCATTGCAGAAGGTCTAAAGCAACCTTCCTATGAGCAGTATATATCACGCATAGGAAAACCAATTAATCTATTTTTGGCCAAGTTTTATATTTTCCCGATGTTGATAGGGGCGTGCTACAGGGTTTGGATGTTTGTTTGGTCGGTTTTCATATCCATATGGATATCTTATTGGTTCGTAATATTATACTCCAAGATAAATGGGATCGTGGGGAAAAAGGGTTTGTAAGGTAAACGTTCTATTATTCAACCTGAACGCAAACTTACATTTACAAGTCCTGATGAATGACTGAATGATTTACGTAAATCACAAAAAGGTAGAAGTGAGTCAAATGACTTATGATGACCTTCATTGACCATGCAAATAATACTAGCAACTGTGTGGAATTTGTTCGAGCCGTACCCAATCAATATACTCCTAATGGTGCACCCTTTTGAAAAAGGATAATCCCAAAACATTAAAGATGAATTTGACTTACCTGCCCTCACAAAAGCGTCCACCATCATCAGAATACGCAAATGCAATGATGTATTTAGCACGATGTGATCTTACGTTGAAGTTCTGGTTTGTACATTCACTTCCTTGTCGCCACATTGCTATATGGTGCAACTGTCTGTGTGAAACGTTTGATGGAAATATGGACGTATAAACACCACAATGGAAACAATGGTTGATACGGTTCACTCAAAGTTCCTGCGGAGTGTGTATAAAGAAAGGTCATCATCATATTCAAAAGTTCATGCAAGGCACGTGACTGGACCCAAACCCGATGATCCCCCCCCCCCCCCAGGAAAAAAGTTCATTGAAAACTGATGTGGCTAGATCAGGCAACATGAACAAAGACATGAAAAGAGACGACACAATGTTGGCAGGAGTTTCATCCGAAAGCTAAACTGAAAGTGGCCTGATTAGTTTGGTGAACAAAAAATGTGTTAAACAACCATGATCTTGTGAAAGGCTGATAAAAGGGACTGGCTTGGGGGAGATCTACCCGTGGAGGACCTCCGTGATCTACCCTGGTTTTGATTCACTGTATGTGTAACGGGTGTCTGGACGCTCGTCCGAGGCTTCACTATGATGCGTCATTCTGTCAAACTTTATGTTTCATGAATAAACACAAGAGTTTGACTGTAGACCGTAGTATGAAAGTTAAGTAAAATTTGAAAATAATTATAATTATTATTATTGTATTTTGGAAATACTGGAACATATATATATTTTTTAAGTGAAAAGAGTTGGAGGCGTGATAAGAAACGCTCTTAGAAAAGCGTGAATCACAGTCATCAGGGAGGCACTTCATCTTACAGAAGAACTAAATACCATATTGTGCACTTTGGATTGGTAGAGCTGACAAAATAGTCACAGACATTGTTCATGTTTTGTCTGATCAATCATACAATGAAACTACAAACCTGTGGAAATTGTGGCTGATTCCGTTATTTGAGTCGGAAGAAAAAGGAAAAAAATCGTGCAATAGTGTCGCCATGTACATGTATTTTTTACATGCATTTGCTTCCCTTTTTTCGGCGGGCGTATGTGCGTGCAAAGAACAGTGTGTAGTGTATAGCTATCTAGACTCTGTACTGTGTACCTTACAACGTTAATTTGTGCAGCAAGCTATTGATGCCCGTATGGGTCTAGCAGGAGTTTTACCAAATCAATCAAAAAACTACAAAGTTCAAAGAAAAGATGTCGAGATGTTCCTATATTGAAAAAATACATGTACAAAGACACAATTTAAATAAACCAATTTAAAATCAGATTGTTCAAATATAAAATAGTTTAGTATAAATCAGTGTTAACATTTTTCCTCAATTTAGTTCAATCGAAGACTTTCTAAACAAATATACATGCTACTTTGGTTGAGAACTTATAGGGGGGTAATTACCGGGATACAAATTAGGTAAGATATATTATTATGTAGCCTTCGCATATGACGTCACAAGCCCAAACAGCGCCATCACTGGAAGACCTGTCATTGGCTGAGAGTTGTGTGCATTTGTACACGTTTCCATTGTTTGGCCCGATGAGCGATTTCTGCCAACGCAACCCGCGGCCCACTGTTGACTTCCTCCGTGGACTTAATATGGATTAATTGGCCCAGAGCCTAGAACTAAAACACCATAATTATTACAGAAAGAGGACAAACTGATGATCAGAGCTTTGAAATAATTATTTGTAAACTTGGGTAGAGTGCGAGAGGTCGCTTGGCGAGAGGTGCGAGATGTACACGATTTTTCTTGATAAGGAATTAATAGCCAAGTGAATCGGGCTTCATTAGCCCAGGTTGGACTCAATCATTTAATTCCATCATGTCCTTGTCGTATACAACAGAGGTGTCCAACCTTGGCGAGGGCTTCGAAGGAATTTTTTCATGAAAACATGACTTGTTTTCGCCCCTCCTATGGCTGTACTAGTCTACATGACTCTCGTCTGTCGCCATTTATTGAGTCATGATTAAGTGTTAAGACCATTAATATTAGTTGGACCTGGGGCCGATTTCGCAAAGAGCCAAGATTGATCTACACTGTTTATCAACCATAATTGCTTAGAAGAGAGTGATAATGTCACAATACAAATCAATCTGACTATTTGACAACTCATCCTGCATCCTAGTACCCTATCATGAAGTGACATGAATCTTACTTAGTGCTTTGTATCGAACCCAGTACAGTGAGTACACTATCGTTTTGAATAGAGCTTAATAGATAGACACTAAGATTTGTCTATAGATGAGTTGTCAATAACTGTATTGTGACACCACTTTAATTACCAATCAAGGTCGATGGCAGTTAATATTAATTTAGTTCTTTTTAAAAATCGTCCTACTCCCATAGACACTTGTAACCGTCAGTGTCAGTCACTGTGTGTCACTGCCGGTTGTGATTGGGAAATCTGTCCCCCGGAGATTCTGTTCTCCATTGGAAATTAACATGGGCTGAAGGAGGTTGATTCAGAAGAAGTTTGTATAGACAGAACGCCGTATTTGGAGAGAAAATTTCCGGCCACAGGGGTTTTGATGCACCACCGGATATGGGGGTTTGGGTTGACCAAGTAACTGGGGCGCTGCGGTCGTATCCTTATATTAAGTAGTGCCCCAGGAAAACATTATTAGTTCGAATGTGTTTTGGCGATTTGCTAGGAATTTCCCGAACACCCAATTCCAAACGTTGCCCAAAAGACCATCCCCCCCAAAAAAAAAAAACCGCAATAAAATAGCTTGAAAAATGTTTTGTTCTGGTTTCTCGATATGACAAAGATGAAACGTAAAGCATTTAATTGTTGTACTCACGATAATTTCGTGTACTCCATATTGATGTTTTGAAGTCCACAATCGGAAAAACGATGTTGATGACGACTCCAGTGACTATCAACATAGACTGGTGCACTACCGTCGTCGCGGAGATCCTGTGGTCGTTCACTTGATCGTCCTGTTTTACAACTTGCCGTCATGCAGCCTGAACATCTGACGTCACACTTCAAGGCTCGTCAATATCGCCAGGTACCAGCCTTGGCTGGCTGCCAAATGTACCTTTGTACTCGCATCTCTATTCACACGGGCGGAGATGCGTAGTACATGTTGATACACACGTCAAGTGCACGTGTACACCAATACATTGTGAATAAAACAGCATTACGAACATTATGCACAACCACCAGCAGACGACCGAAAGTTGTACCGTGGCTGACTAACTACGTCATTTCGGAGCAGACCAATCATAACATAGAAATTGGAAGCCTACGTCACTGCAAGTGTATCCACTGAAATCAATGGGCCTGTACGACCAGCGCATGTCTTTAAGGTTTAAAACAGGGACCAGTCTACCATGTTAATAATGTGGCGCCCTCAATCGTCAATGCTTAACAGAGTTATACAAAACCAACGATAAACATTGGATAATGTTACACTTCAACCGTTATGCCGTATCAGAAGTTTTGCTTTCGTTTGTCCGAATTTTTCTCACATTATCGACGATGACAAAAGTATGATAATATTACACTTTTGTCAACATTGTTATTAATACGGTTAGTTTAGTTTCAAATAAATTTCACACTCAGAAAGTCAAAGTAAAGATATTCGGTACATATTGTTTTACAATAATGAAAAGACCCTTAAAACCAAACCCAGAAACATTTTTGGGGTTTAACAGTTTTAGCAGAAGGGTCGAAAGTCTTTTGGGATACTTCCTTTGTTTTTCTCCGTATGTTTCCATGCTTCGCTTCAGTGTTAAGACTCGAGAACCATTGCACATCATTGCACATCCAGATTGATAGGGAAACTCATGACTCCCAACAGCTGCTTTCTTACATACTGAAACGATAAACCCAAGTTGATGAAGGGGGAAGAAGAGGCCTCAGGAAATAGGACATTAATTCAAATTTCAAATACCATGTTGTATCTTCTTATTTAAAAAGCGCACTTTGGGCAACTCTTGCCTCTTTATCTTATCGTTTTGGTTGCACCATGTATTCTGTTGTGTTTTTGCCATGTTTCTTGTCATATTGGGGGGTTGTCGATGGACTGGACATCAGTGCAAAACTGCTTTCATGTTGCATAAATATAGTATCAATATACAAATAAAAAAATATATATATATATATACATGTTTTGCTTTAGTCAAGACAATTGCTCAAAGTCTAAAAAAAAAATTGGTTTACATCACAAAAAGTTAAAAACACATAATTTACCAAAAAACACTTTTCACAATTTAACCATTGCATATAAGATTATATATTGTTTATTGATATATTGTTCTGTTTGTTAGTGGAAGGGAGGGCAAGGTAGTGACGTCAGCATGTTTGGTTTGTGTTTGAACATCTCTACAAGGAAATCACTGACTTCTGGAATATGAATTGCGTGCTTGGTAGTTACTTACAAACAAAAGATATCTCTTGTTGCAAAAAGGGCCAAATTCCATAAAGCTTCCAGTAAAGTAATTTGCTAAGCACAAACAACATTGCTTAGCAGAAACAGGTTACCATCCACGTTCTTTGAAGTTTACAGTGTAACGACTGGTGCCCATTAATATTTCGCTATACAAATACATTTTCTAAGCATTTTTTTCTGCAAAACAGCTTTATGAAATGTTGCCAATGTAGGCGTTAAAAGGAAACAGAAGTGACACAGCTTGGAAAGTCCATCAACAAGTTTGGACCCATTGCAAATGCATCGTTATACAGCGTTCCTTTATATAGGCCTAAGTTAACAAAGTATAATATACATTGATCTGGATGTTTCATTTTCACAAGTCACTCATCCAAAATTAATAACTTTTAGCAATTTCATCGTTATTTTAGATTCTTTTTCTGTACATACAATTTTTCTAAATGTACTCTCAACTTGCTGTTGAACTTCTAACCCTACTCTTAACTTTGGTTAATATTTTAATAATAGGCATATCCAAGCTACTTGGCGTCGTTCTGTTTAGTGCTTAATAACATATTCATAGACTACTATTTAAAAAAAATAAAACATATTCTGTACAGTGATCGGAAACTCTCATTACTTTCATAGAACGTCAATGTTAAAGGCTTGAAATAAAAATTTACATTTAAAACAGTATATGATACATATCCTTCTACTGTAGTACTGGGTCTCAATTAAGGATCAATTCGTAAAAACCAAAGAATAGGTTTTTATATTCTTTGAAATGTCTTTCCTTGTTTAAAATATTTGCTAAACTTGAATGTTAAGCCCATTCAATTGAGTGTTTTAGTTCCCTTCATTGTTTATGTGATTACGAGCAACAACAGTTAAAGCAAGTATGTGTATTAATTTATTGTAATCTTTTAGTTAGTTTCCAGCAAAAATGTCATAAAATCAACCTCTGAAAGATTCGGTGGACATATTTTAAAATGAAAAATGGTGTACTTTTTTGACAAGCATTTTTGTTATTCCGATTGCTGCAACCAAAAGAAGCAATGGTGACGTGAAATTCACAAAACAATATTTCTAAATTTGAAAGATATTTTAAGAGCAATGTGCATTATTTGTATGCACTTTCCAATCTGTGATTTTGAAAATAATTAAATAATTAATTTTTCACTGAAACATAACTTGTCTTTGTCTTAGTCTCAACACCAAGACCTTTTTGTGCCATTTATTTGTGGTCAAGTATTTCAAAGTGAACCATTTCTATCAAATGACTTTCCCCAACAGCAGAAATACATATCCAGTAAAAATAAAAGTCACAACAAACCGGTAGAAATAATATCATTACTTCTAGATAGTTAAAACACTTTCTACCTGCATAAAATGAATTTAAGCAAAAACATTTTTTGAGCACGACCACTGGACAGTCTAACAAAGTTGACGGATTTGTATCACTTTTTGAATGCATTAATTTTGTGTTGGTACGTAAGTTTGCACAAGGTACCGTCCTGTTGGTGAGGATGTTCTATAGGTTTGCATAGACGACGTCGACTTCCAAATACATCTGTAAGGCCTCGTATATGAATGTGTACTGCTCCTACACACACAAAAAATGGGGGAAAAACAAAAAGCCCAATGCATTATTTCGTTTTTAATTAATAACTCATTCTCCTTCCTCTGAATGGAGAATATTTCACTTTGGTTGTTCATTTTTGTTCACACTGATGACGACTGTAAATGCATTGACTATTTCTAGAAAATATGAGATACTGACGGGCGTGACATATAACAATAATAACTCTTTAGAGATCATAACCTGCTCTGAACATGACGACACAGCTCTTTGTAGAATCAAGCTCAGAGCACAATTCATAGAGCTGTTTAAGCAGACAATATTATTTATCTATGTTCTGCTATAATTATATGAAAAGTTGCAATTACCGGAAGACAGCCGCTGATAGATACGAAATTGCACTTTGGTAGGCATGTTATTTAGCCTCTCTCCGATGTGATTCTTTTAATTCTAGAGCTTGTACAAATAACCTAAGATAGATTGATATAGCTATTTTACCGGTGTTTGAATCATCTTCATCCGTTTGTCTCTCATGCCACAAGCAAAGTTCCAGATATCGACTCGACCTTCTACCTTAGCTTGGTTCACCATGGCGTCCAAAGCTAAAAACACCGCAGTGCGACCGATTCCAGTGCTACAAAGTAACATAGATGAATAATTATGGAATGAACACTGTCTAATACCATGGTTGACTAATTTGAAGTTTGATACATAAATTTAAGTCTCTGACTTAGTTGCAACTGCACCCCGACAGTTTTCTTGTTTAATTTATCTCAGTGCTCTCTCCAACTGCGTGATTCGACTGAATAATTCCAACAGACAGGAATATCGTGTTGCTCATTTTTCATCGACCTTTGCTCAAAATCAAATTTTTGTGTGTGTGAAGCTTAAACTGATCGAATTTTGGGTTGAACAAAGAAAAATTGACTAAAGCGGAACTTGATCATGTGACCTCCGGATTAACGTGCCTGTGTGGCAGGAGCTTCTGTATCCCCGAGTTTCTGTATCCCCGAGTTTGTCCCCCATACGGCGAACTGTACACAAACTTCTTCTGATAGGGCTGTCTTTAAAATCATCCTCTTTCAGCCAGTTTTCCTTGTGGTTCATTACAAATCAATGAATGATTTAAAATACTTAAGACTTAATACTTAATGAATGATTTAAAAATACCAACCTGCAATGAATGACCATCGGACCAGAATTCTTGGGGTTGTACTCCTTCACTGTTTTGACAAAATTCACCACTTTGATGGGATCTTGAGGCAAGCCCATATCAGGCCATGGTATGAAATGATACTGACGAACAGATCTGGTCCATTCATCCTAGGGTGTTGTAAAAAGAAATTTGAGCGTTACGAGATTAACATGCTTCATCCACAAAGTGTAGACATTGTTAGGTCAGTGTGAAAATGTTGTAGCTGTGTCTTTACTTGTAAATAATGCCGTATTTTGAAAATATCCGACTCAATACAATAGTTAGCTTTATATTATATCAGTGCTATTGACCCATCACCTGACGTCATTATTGCAATGATCTTGGTTGCATTATTTTGAGAGTCAATATCCCCTTCTGTAATTAAATGTAGTGGGCATTTCAGGTGATGAGGTTTTACAAACATTCTTAATATCACGAAATGTACGTGCAATATGAGTGCGGCAGACGTAAACAAGTTATGCAATTCATTACCTGCAATTTCAGATTCATTATGAAATCTCGGACAATGTAATCTGCGTGTGTTTCCTCGCTTTTTAAAGTTACAACATAATCACCATAGCATGCCGTTTTGTCTGGCCAATACTTCTCCCATCTTTCCTGAAAGTTTAAAATGGAATAGAGCAGAAACCAAATGAGAAATCAACCAGAAAAAAATTACTGAGCAAAGTGCTCTTCACAGCTCCGACTCCACTACTAAACTTAGTTTCCCTCTTTGTCAAACAACAGGGGCTAGACCCCTTGTATATGACGTCAAACTCTCAAACAGCGCCCTCATTGAGGCAAAAGGAGGCAGCCCATTGGACGACAGCTGGTTTCGGTGCGTAAAAGCATGAGCATGACCTCGGCGTTCCAGCAGCAAAAATGCTGCTTGAATTACCTTGGCTCCTTCTTGTAGGTTGGTGAACATGACAATCTTAGCGCTATTCTCCTGCCATACCATCCTCCACATGTCACAAACGGAAGCCTTGTTTGGACCTACAAAGTGATATATAAAACAATATGAGATGTACAGACACTGGTTGGCTGACATTTTATACCAAATGACTAAATGCATCCCCTTACTCTTCCTCAATAAGTGTTCTGGGTTCCTTTCGTGCACATCACCTATCCCAGAACACAGGAAGTGGGACAAGGACAAATTAATTATGGTAGCTTGCTCAAAGACACAAGTGCCACAATCGGAACTTGAACCCACACTTAGAAATACTAGAGGCTTGACACCAGGGCTCTAACTGCTCGGCCACGACACGCCACAAATATGAAAACATTGTTACCCAAAGTTTCCAGTTCAATTAAATTTTTGTGGTTTAAAGCTCTAAGAAAAGTTGCATTAGTTTGTTTATTGACTCACCTTGGCTGGCTATGTATTTATTCGGTTCATTGAAACCCTGTAATCGTGAACATAAAGCAAAAACAATGGTTACATTATGTCTGCATTTTTACAGGTATCTCCTCGAAAAGGGGTTGGGGAAGAATGTTGGACTGAAACCAAAGCATCTCTTTAATTATTTTATAGCTGAACTAAGGGATTTTTTGTTTTCATTTTCACGCAGCTTGTATCTGTATTAAAGTTATTCCGCCATAATTTGTTGTCTCCTACTCCGATCAGGGTATTATCACAACTTGTTTCAGTTCTTTCTAAAAGTTTGAGCAGGATTTCATCGATTCTTTACAGGCTTACAGGGAACAGATCATTATGATTAACTTACATCCATGTAACTTGCATTTACATAATCTGAGTCTGGTTGATCTGGTAGTTTCTTAAGCACAACGCGAGAAAAGTCATCTGTGGTAGAGATACAAAGTTCAGAATCAAATTAATTCAAGACCAAGAAATTGAAATAATTCCCAATTAGGCTATCTGACCTGGCACCAAAACTATTGCAAGGCAAAGTCAAAGAAAGATGAAAAGGGGTAGACAGAGGAAGAGATGGGAAGACAACATTAAAGAGTGGATCGGACTAGAGTTTTCCAACTCACATAGAGAGCAGGGGAGAACAGAGAGGCACGGTGAAAAGTTGTTACAAAGAGAGGGCAGTGGAGAAAACAGAGGCATGGAGAAAGAAGATTGTTACAAACAGAGGGCAGTGTAGAAAAGAGAGACATGGAGAAGAATTGTTACAAACAAAGGGCAGTGGAGGACAGAACGGCAGAACAGCATGGAGAAAGATTGTTACAAACAGAGGACAGTGGAGGACAGAAAGGCATGGAGAAAGATTGTTACAAACAGAGGCCAGTGAAGAACAAAGAGGCATTGACTGCTACAAACAGAGGGCAGTGGATGCAGATTGTTGAGAAAGATTTTTGTGAAGTCATCAGCGGTGCCCAACGTTATTTTGCTTGTTCACACCTCATCCGACTTGAAGTGGTGAACACTTCAGATTATTTTATGAAATAAAAAGTTAAATACAAACAATTAACATTTTTAACTCACAAGGAATGATGTTAGCATAGCGATTCTTTCCCTTGTTTTTGTCGTCCTTTGCTCTTTCACATGAATGACGGTTGGAATCAGGCAAACTCTAAAAAATGAAAATAAATACAGAAATGAAACAGCTTGTTATGTTAATGATAATGGGGAGGCAATATACCATAGTACTGATGACATCATACTTTGTAGAAGAATGGGTAATCATTGTGTCTCGGTCGGAAATGTAGTACCCAGTCAGAGCACTTCGGCAATGCACTTTACAAACCTTGGTGTCATTAGTACTGGGGTAGGGCCACATAGACCAACTTACATCTAGCAGTTAATACATAATTAGCTTATCACATAAAACTCTTGCTCAACATAATCATAACCGTTTCTTGGCCGAGCTGTCAAGTGCATCAGACTCATGACTCAATATGTAATGTTATTGAGGTAAATAATAAAGGGCTCTTTCAGGGGCCTGTTTGGCGTAAAAGGCGCACAATAAATTCTCATCTTGTTATTACAGAACCATCATTATCCAGACTCACCTCATAGTCAAACAGAAACCCATTGCCTTCTTTATACATTTCCTTCTTCTTCTTGCTGACGTAAACTTTGAACTCTGACAAGGGAATTGGCAAATGAGCCGTAAATTGCTTTTTCTTGTTAACCTGCTTCGGTCTGGCTGGTGCAGTGGCTTGTCTATTGGCTGGTGCAATGGCTTGTCTAGTGGCTGGTGCCGTGACTGGTGCAGTGGCTTCTGCATAAACTGGTGCAGTGGCTGGTGCAGTGGCTGGTGCTTTGGCTGGTGCTTTGACTGGTTTGGTTGCAGTAATGACTTCATAGGCAACATAACTGTCTAGTTCTGTAGACAGTTTGTCACTGCTTGCTTGCATACCTGCTGTTAAAATAAATAAAATATTTAACAAATGTTTGACTGTGGAGTTCTCAAAAACAAAAAGTTAAGATCATTCCAACTTTTTGGCAGCTCCCTGGAGTTCTAGATTTCAAGAAGCTTCTGGGAAGTAAATCATTGAGTAGAATTTCTTTTTAAAGAAAATAACAGCAACGCTTTTCTTGAAAGCAGATGTATAAAAGATGCTATATTTTGCATAGTGGATAAATAATATAATGTTTTTGTTTACCCTTATACACCGATGTGTATTAAGCACTGTATACTGAGTACTTTCCCGAGTTCTGTGAAAACCCACAGGCAAATCACTCGAGTGGGATTCGAACCCACGACATTCGAATCCGGTAAGACATCTAGAGCAGATGTCTTACCACTCGACCACCGAGCTAGCCTGGTGGTTACAGGAAGTTTGAATTCTACGTGTATATATTCGATGCAAAAATTAACATATTTCTAGCTCGTTGCAGTGACTACTGTTAACACGTATGATTCAAACTATATAATAATAATAATAAAAAGAGGTTAGTTATGACCTACCGTTTACAGCGTTGAAATATGTATGATCCACTGAGCTGCGGTTAAGCCTTTTCTTTCTCCTGTCAAAGGAACAGTTAACAAAAATAATTAATACAAATTACCCACTCGACAACGATTAATTGCTATGGTTTTAGTTTCATTTGTCAAGTTCTTTTATTCATTTGGAATGGTTTATCACTATACGATGTATCGAAACCAGCTGAATTGCACATGAAATACAGTACAAACAGTGCCCAGCTTACCTTAAAATAGCGGCTTATAAGCACACAATGTATGCTTAGCAGACCGAGGTTACCAGTGAAATTGGCAACTCACGTGTACCATCTGTGACTGTCCTACTTAGTTTTGCTTAGAAGAAAATTGGTAAGCAATACTTGGAATCATGTTTTAGATTGTAACATTTATCTTTCTCATTGAAAGAATATTTCAGAATATCACTAAATTGTGACTGTTATAATTACCTCATTTTGAAGATCAAAGCAGCTATAATCAAGACAAGCAGCATCAATGGAACCACAATCGCAGCTACCAGTGGGCTTGCACTTTGTGGCACTGCCAAACAAAGATTATATTGATTAAGTTTTGAAACAAAGTTATCAATTATTATTTCTAAAACTCTATTGATGTTAAAGCAAACATCTTCGACATCAAGTGAAAATAATTATTTGTTAAATGTGTTATTTGGTGATACTGAACAAATAACCAGTTCAGGATTCAAAGTTGAGTTTTATTCAAAATTTGGCTGCTGAGTTGTTTGTGAGTTTTCTAATTAAGACCAAAAATGTTATGGTAATTCTTAATTTTACCTTATAAATAATCTGTGACATTAACTGATGTGGCGAAGCTGAGTGAATCCAGAAAAGCCAGATTTCACCGAGGTATTATACTATGTGACAATGAACCAATGAAAAGCAAGCAATATTTTGTTTTTTTACTCACACATAGATCCTTGTCATTTAAAAGGTTTTTCACAATAACTAGACACATAAACTCGTACCCCACAATCTGAAAATTCTCAAAACTCTTTCTAAACAACGTGGACGACTTCATGTAGACACCAACCTTGTCCGTCGTGACACGTTTGCCTTTGCCACTGCCTCTTTTTGACTTTTTTTAAAATGACGCTACGACGTGATGTCCAAAGCGTCCGATAATTATCCATGTAGGACTTCTATCATAATACTGCAGCGTCGCATCAGTATACTTTCAAATTAAACGATAACACGTGACATGTGTTGCATAATTCAAATGACAAAGATATCTGTGCCTGTGCAGTATATAGTATACAGTATGGTGCGTTATGTGCCCATATCTATGTCTGGTACCCTATGAATGCTTATTTATTTATTTATTTAAAACCATATTTAACGAGGGTGACCCTTCCAGTACAACAAACATCAAAGATAAAATACAAAAAACGACAAGACCTGGCAGAGGGTGCGTAAAAAGGGAAATAAAAACAAAAATTTTACAAAAGGCCTATCATAAAAGGACAAATGGACGAAATAAAACATCCAAACAGCAAATCACACAAAAAGTAGGAGAATTTGTTTTAATGTTAACATAAAGGAACCTGACTATTTTTTCCTTCCTGCCTCAGTTTGAATAGCCTGGGTTGAAATAAAGCAAAAGTGTCACAATACAATCAAGGTGAGTTATTGAGCAGTAAATTACCTTGAACTCTGAACGGCTCACTCCACTCAACGGCATAATTCTAAGAAAAATTAAGAGAGATGTAACGACAACAGAACTTTAGCTTGTATCAAACTCATGTTTTAATCAACCACGTTTTAATTAGGGAATAACAGTGTGGGGAGCCGGACCGGGTTGGTGGCTGGCCGCTGTTAGCTAGTATCAAACGAATGTTCATATTGGACCATGTTTTAATTCTTCACAAAATCTGAAGCACTTTTTTTATTAGTAAGAACTACTCCAATAACACTATTGGCACTCAGACTACAGAGACAGTTGCTATTTCGAGTAGTTCGGGGCAAGCCTAACCTCCAGATGAACACCCTGGTACCATTGTGCCAAACACATTCATTCAAAATGGTATCATTACCGTCGCTTACGTAACTACGTAAAAGCTTGCTGATGTAACAACTGTCTCGATAGTCTGAGGAATTCAAATTTAAGCCGTAACTTGTGATAACGCAAGTCATTGTGCCAGACTTTACTCAAATCTAACCCGCAAATGGTTGATTGGCAAGTGCGGCAGAGAGTAGCCACATGTTGAATTTGTGCAAAGGTATATTATGTCATATTGTTTGTAATAAACCACAAGAGATAAAATAAAAGGCTCACCGATTCAGAAATCCTACTGACTGATCCAAGACAGATGTCATACTGAGTATTGCTTTCCAGGGGTTTGTTTTCATTATTTCCCTGTGTTTCTCCGTCACCCACAGTGAATGTTGCAGGGAGACCCCTCTTAGGTAATTCTACAGCTATATAATCAAGAGTTGGTGCAGTGGATCGTTGGTTCCTCGATCCCCTGGTGTCCCTTCTAGTGACTGTCTTAACCTGCCGTACACCAACTTGCACGCCTCTACACAATACACAAAAGGGTAATTGAGTAGATCAAAGAGCAGAATGTCTTAACATGTAAAGGAAATAACAGTTTTGTTCACCGAGCAGGCATAACAAGTCTGAATTCACATAATGGTCTGAAATTTATCATCTTTGACTACGCAAATGATTCACATAAATATCAGGCCTGGATATTCATCTTTGAACAGGCAAGGCAAAGACCAGGGGAAATGTCCTTAGTGGCCTCCGTGTAATTTCAGGCTTGGAACATTACAGGATAAACATCATTATTACATCATTTCAACTTACGTAATGTACTGTGACGAGGATGGAAGATTCAAAGCTATAGTGACTGTGGAAGGAGTCAAATCTGAAATATCTTTTTGAGATAGCTTGGTCGGAGCAGGAAGATCTGTAAAGTCAAAGAAATAATTGTACCCAGGGAACATTTTATCTACAAAAAATCATAAGGGGGCGTCTCAAAATGTCAAAAGAGATTTTGGTGGTCCAGTGGATTGCTGAAGTGTGTCTACGGGAAAAAAATTTTGCGCCTAGAATGTGCCTGACTTTGGAGACGTTCCCAAACAAGAAGATGCCACAACTATGAAATACCAATATAAAACAATAGTTCTTAATTTTTGCAGCATTAACATTTTTCTATTATTGATTTGGATATATCAAAACAGTTGCCTTTGCAGTTTATATCACTCTTGTCGACAAAACAAAATCTTACAATTAAATGTTTAACTTTTGATCACAACACTGGAAATATTTATGTACCTGTAATTTCCGACCGATACTACGGTCTTCATCAGCAGGATGAACCGGATGTAGCATCCGTGAACTTTTAATTGGACACGTGATCCAAGCACCGCATTGTTTAAAGTTACTCATGTAAGAAATAATGTAGGAATCCATAAATACATTTAAACTAAATTGTGATTGAATGCAATGTCCCACAATACCTGTCTCAACTGCAGTAAAAGCTTCTAGTGTTGTTTTCTCTCCAACACCAACACTGTTGAAACCTTCCAGGAGGAATTCATATTTTGTGGATGGTTCTAAACCGCTAATGTTATGGTGCGTATCTGGTGGTTCTATATCGACTACTTCGAAGGAGTTGTTGGGACTAAAGTTGATGTCGTAAGGTTTTTCGAGCAACCTGTATGAAAGCTGTACATTGTTTTTAAAATGTGAAAAACAAAAGACACTGATAAACACTTTTACACGTCACATCGCTACAAGTAAATTTAATCAAGGCTTCAAGTAAAGTTACTGTTGAGGTTCCAAGTAATTTAAAGTGAGGTTCCAGGTAAATTTAAGCTAAGTTTTAAGTATATTTAATTGAGGTTTCAAGTAAACTTACTAATTGAGGTTTCAAGTGACTTTAATTGAGGATTCAAGTAAATTTAGTCGAGGCTTCAAGTAAATTTAATTGAGGTTTGAAGTAAATTTAGTTGAGGTTCCAAGTGAAATTTATTGAGGTTCCAAATATTTTAACTCAGATTTTCCTGCAAAACTTAACCTAATGAGGCTATAAATAAATTCACCCTAAATTTCAAAATATGGCAATCAATAATAGCTCTTTAACTACATGCATGCGGTTAGTTTTAGTACTTGTTATTTAGAAAGCTAGATCTAGAGTGCATCTCCGGTGATAATTAAAAGTATTGAGTCGTCATCAAAATATCAGCTACTGTGCAGGTAGTGACCACAAGCAGAGCTGACTAATTTCAGCCAGCCCCTGATGCCTTGAACCAAATTAACTATTGTCTAGGCTATAGCTGCTAAACATTCAACATTCAACATTCAACATATATGTATGTGCAGTGGTGGGAGAATAATGGATTCCTTTACGTTCAGAGACAGTGCAAATAACCCCTTTTCAACCTTTGGTGTGTCTTGGTAAATCTATTAATATTATTTGGATTACCCATACATCGAAGTGTGTAAAGCACTGTATACTCAGTACTTCGCAAAAACAAATACATTTATGTTTTCCACTTACAATAAACACACAAGAACATAGCATTAATAAAGTTACTGCTGCAGAATAATGATCATTGTATCAAGTACTGAAATATTGATGCATGGATTGTCACAAATAGATTATTTTGATCTTTAAAAACTTACTCTATATTGAGTTATAACACCATTTCTTTGACCACAGGGTATTTCACTCCAGCTAACTGCAATACTATGCTTCGTTGTTGAAGTACTCTTGAAATCTGATGGCGATCCCGTTGGCTCTAAAATAGCAATTTAAACACAAAACATTAAACTGATTGTTTACCTACTAAAGCTTAACAAAACAACATTGCGTTGTTACGATTATTTCTACAAAGTATTAGAATCACACACTGTAATGAGAGGGTTGTCTCCAGGTGATCTCCAAAGAGAACTACATTCATCTTTAAATGTTCATTTCATTTTCTTGGAGATATTAACATATTAGAAAAATGAAACGGTTCTTGCTTCCGAAGTGTTGCTTTTGCATGCAGTGTACTTGGTTACCTATAAATTGTCTATAAAAGTTACCTAGTACAACATTGTTACAAAGTTTATGCTACTTCCGACTACAAAGCTGTCACACTTTACCTGTTATATTTAGATCACTCATCTCATAGGAATGTATTATAGCAAACAAGTTTATAAGTCCAAGAGGCTTAACAAAACGCAAGTCAAAAGATGCCATTGTTTGTTATAATATACATCCTCAAAGAACTAGCTCAATCCACTGACTAAAATAGGCTTGTTGTAATCTCAGCGAGAATCACAATTTTGAAAGTAATATTTAAGTGATGACATTCCCACCTTTGGTAACCTCTGGATTTAGTAGATTTCAAGGGAACAGTATCCTCGGAGACACCCGATCCGACTACCCACCGCTGTTAATAAGCAAGGCTTGAGGGTGGGGGGAGATGCCATACTATAAGCGTGCCCGAAATATATTATCATCTTACATAATATCACCCGCCACGATTGTTAGCGAGGCCGCCATCATGGCCGCCTCATGAAATAATGACTTCTTCTGCAAAGTTCTGGTTGCGGAAGTTTGCGCCCCAAAATGTCTCCGAATCATCAATGGATGAATCACATTGAACACATCCACTTTGTATTCAGGTGCTTAGGTAGAGATTCTGCCGATCAATGATTATTGGTAAGTTAGCCTAATGGTGTGACTGATTCTCTACCGCGCGACGCCGGTATGGCAGGAGATTCTATCCCCCCGGAGATTCTGTCCCCCCATATGGAGAACTGTGTACAAACTGCTTTTGATAGCACCCTCTTTTGAATCATCCTCCTCCATCCCACGTTAATTTCCCATATGGGGGACAGAGTTTCCGGGGGATAGATTTCCCTATGACACGGGCCTCGCTTCTAAGTGTGCCTGGCGTATTATGTAAGATGATAATATATATCGAGCACGTTTATAGTATGGCATCTCCCCCCCCCCCCCCCAAGCCTTGCTTATTAACAGCTGTGGGTAGTCGGATCGGTTGTCGGAGAACATGAATTATTTATATATGTAGAAAATAGCGGGTATTATCTCCACCTGGCAGACATAAAGAAGTCTGAATTAAGATAAAAGTCTGAGAACTCTCAGCCCTAGCTATAGAGATAATCTCCTATCAGAACCCTTTTCAGGTGCTGTGCGTTCAATATGAATGTTATCCTGAAGTTATCAAAGTCCTGCCTCATTCCTGGCAATAACACAAACCTAAATGTAGGCAATCTCCTATAAGGAACTTACCCTTTTCAGGTGTTATTTGTTCGATATAAATGTTCTCCTGAAATTCACCAAGTCCTGCCTCATTCCTGGCGAGAACACGAACCTTGTAGATTGAATTTGGTAATAAATCAGGATGTAGCAAAGGAGACTGTCTCTTTGTTGTGTTCTGTAGAGTTTCAAATTCACCACCCTCCTCTTGGCAAAGATCTCTCTTAACAAGTTGATACTGTACCGCATAATCAATGACAGGGCACTTGTTTTGAGGAGCTTTCCATGTAATGGTTCTACTGGGATCTTGCACAGAGCTGACTTCATAGATCACTTATACAGGAACTGAAAAAATAAATTCCTCTATGATTCTTTTCCCATTCTCTCTTTTTCCTGAACTTGTTCCAGAGTACAGCCTTTAAAATACAGTGTTGATAGTGATTTCATTTTAACTAAACACTTCATAGGAAGTCTTGCCTAATGTCGCCTTCAAAGATTGATCTACCAGATTGTACATAAGGTTTTTTTTCAACAATAGCATAATATGCACTTGTTGTACAGTTCCTTATATTAATGTTCATGTATTTCCTGCCTTAGTTTGTTTTTGTTTATTTATTTTTTTCTTTTCATTTTGCCCTTATGCCAAATGTCTATCGTGGTGGTAAGCTTTCAACGTCACTAACACTTTTATTAAAAATCAGATTTAGTAAAGACATTTTATTGCAGGCATTGAATTTATTATCTAGAATATTGGTTTATTCCACTGATGCACATGCCTTGTATTATTCAAACTAATCTGAATCACAACATTTTTACAAGACCCAAATAATTTCTTTTGTTTCATATTTGCTTCACTTCTAGGAAAAGTTTGTAACTGGGAAGCTTTAAGTGTACATTAGTAAATGTTTAACAGTGGGTAGCGGATATAATGTTTTGGAGAACACTAAACTTGTCTAGCTTTGGAGACGGAAAATACTAGTGGGTACTCCAAGCCCAGTTGCTGAGTAATAAACAGCGATTAAAGATTATTTTAAGGCTCATCCATTTGCAAAGCTTACCATAACACGCTGTACAGTCTGGAAGAAGACCAAGGTGACCATACGGACAAGAGTCTGCAAGAAAACATTGTGTTTTAATCCGTTGACTAAAAATAACAATCAACTGTGGTATCAACACTTTAGGGTTTAAATACCCTTATAAGAGTACATGCCACAATTGCCAACTTGCATACATGTTATTGTGCCGCTTCCCATGTTGTATCATTAACTTGGGTGTTATCCCAGGTTATACAGTAGCTAACGGCTTATGACCGGCACCCTGAACAAAGGTAATGACAAAATAGGGAGACCGCCAACATTAGGGCTAGATAGCTCAGTTGGCACCTTAATCCGGAGGTTGCAGGTTCAAGTTTGGTTCTAGTCAATTTGCTTTGTTCAATCCAGTTATAGTTATATATGTTTTCTCTGTTACTTATAATTGATACTGCAATGCTGGTCAAAAAAGTGGCTGGGCTGTCATGCACAAATTCTCTGGTGATCACGGCTGTGGATGAGAACACAATGACTACAAATGGGGAGAGAGTGGGAGTACGACACACAATAGCCACTTTATTATATCAGGTCAATATTACTATGGCTGTCTGTATTGAGTAGTTTGTCTCAAAAATGACTCAATAACGAGTCACGTCCATGATGCTTGTTTAAGGAGGGACTAAATGACTGATGGTCAAATGAAGTACTTACTTTGGCAGTTTTCACCTCGAAAGTCGTCTCTACACATTCCATAATTTGGGCATGTTCCGTAGCCTTTGTCACAAACTGCATCATTTTTACACATACACGCTTGCATACAATTAACTCCAAACTGACCATCAGGACAAACTATATGTAAAAATAGAGAAGAATGGCAGCTTTTATGTACATTTAATAAGACGATGTGAACTGTTGGTTAAATTTGTATAAAAAAATCCATTTTCAGCAGCAAGTACGAAATTAAAAGTGAAAACACACTTTTAATGCCATTTTGTGCACTGCTTCTGTATAAATAAGGATCAAATGGTGGTCACATTTGTGTTTAGATTGAGCACTTTTCCAAGCATTCTGAGATTCCAGCATACCATGGCAGAATATATCGGCCGTGGCTTACGGTCAAAGTGCTGCGATTCACAGTGACTCGGTGAATACCCACTCATATTTTCTCAATAGACAACAACAAATCACAGAGAACCTTTGCTATCTTTCCTTTGTCATGTCAGTGTTTCATTGATATTTTTAAAGATAAATGGTCACTCTAGACGCTCCAAAAAGTTGTGAAAAATACTACCAAGCATGGGCATAAATAATTGAAAACCAGTTTTGCCTTCAACTGCCTGTCTTTGAAATTGAAATGACGAATCTGGGGGGAAATAACAAGCTCACACGTATCACAATTAAAGTGGTTTAATTCCTTACCCTGACAGTTATCTCCTGTGAAGCCAGGTGCGCATTGTACACCCGCTGGACATTTACCATGTCCCTTAACGCACACTACATCATTCATACAATTACACTTCAGCTCACAACCAGCACCAAAGGTACCGTTGTCGCAATCTGCAAGAACAAATAAGGCAATCCCTTTGGCCAGTAAATAGAGCCATTTTGACTGTGAGTGGTTGTCTTTTGGGTTGCCAAGTTAGCTCTAATTGTTCTAAATCTAATTCCTTCTACTTGAACATGGAACCACCTTCCGGTTGACTATTGCTAAATACTTCTAAAAAATTAAACGATTAGCGAACCAATTGAAGGTTGGTATACCAGTATGCTTTATTAGTCATAATCGAATATTTTTCATAAAAAGGTGTAACAATACACAAGAGAGCTTGATCGAGTTATTTATAAAGGGGGAAAACCCTTAATACTGTAATCTTGCTGCTCTGCCCAGGTCTGGAATAATATGAAGGCCACAGAGGTCATGGTTTCTGCTGCCCTGGTATTGGCCTTAGTGCTTCAGTCAGTTTCCCTTGTGGTTTATTACTTGAAATTTGAAATAAAAAGTTGCATCCCCTTAAGGTGATCCCTATTCTGCCGCTTCCCAGGTTGTAACGTGAACTTGGCTGTGATCGCTGGCTATATACGGCAGTTTAAGGTTGAATGGCTTCTGACTGGCACCCTCGAACAAATGCATTTTGAAATGGGATACCATAACAAAGGGCTAGACAGCTCAGTTGGTAGAGTGCTGTCACATTAAGTCCTGCTCTAGTCAATTTGTTTTTCAATTTAAAATTACTTTACAAATTACCCAGTTAGTTCCTTGTATTTTTATGTGAATAGCTGTGTTTTGAATTTAACGCTTTAGTTTTTTTTTTTTTTTTTTTTTTTTTTTTTTTTGGGGGGGGGCATTTTCATTTTTGTTTTGTTTTATAATGTATAATATATTCAATTGTTTATACACTCAAACAAAGCTCATCAATAATTCAACTGACATTTAGAAAGAGTAACCTCTTGAATTACTGTCACATTATGAGTTCAATTAAAATCTACCTTCTTCGCAATTCCTGCCTGTGAAACTAGCTGCACATGTACATCCGAAAGGATCTGGCGGACACATCAAATTGCCCCGGCAAGCTATATCCTCACGACGGGAACATCTCAGCCGACTGTCCTGACCAAACCAGTTTCTGCCCCGCACTGCAGACATATGTAACAATGAAACAAATGTAAATCACAGTGAATGCTCTAAAGAAAATGGGGATCGAAATCATGATTTTTGCCATGCTAGAGCTGATGTCTTACCACTAGACCACAGAGCTAACCCTATGTTTTAGCAGCGAGTACAACAAAGATTTTTCAGGTTGTACATAGAGCACTACTCTAAAGACACCCTCCCTCCCTCAAGTAGTACCTACAAAATTATTGTTTATTTGTATTAATGCCATCATTTAATAATATCAATAGTTTATCCACTTTTTAAAGTTGTACTTGGTCTCCACGGCTCCCCCCCCCCCCCCGTTGTATATATACTTTGTAACACCGTGAAAATGTTGAAAACTTTTAACTGCACCTATATATAAAAAATAATGAAGTTGTTGAATGAAGGGTGAGACTATGTCATCTTCTATGAAGTCAAATTTTATTATGACATTGCATTTTTTGTTTGACATTGTACTTTTCAATTTCGCATCACATTGTCATAACTGTGGCCAGCTTCAAAGCAAGGACGGACCAATTGATCTATTGGTAGGAATTGCTAAATATAAAACGCTAGCCGAAATAAAGGCTCAATAAAACATGTTGAAAACATTTTTGCCGAAATTTGCCTTTAATTTCATACCCAAATATCCATTCGGAGAGCCCCAATTTTTCATAAATTTGTGTACAAATAAATCAACAAATATCGCCCCGATAATTTGGCCAAGTAGTTACATACATAGTACCTGTGCCAGTACGTAAGGAAGAATATTATTATCTTCATCATCTAGCATAAACTACAGGTGTTTTAGGGTGTACGTTAATTTCCCTTTACAACATGATGTTTTAAAATCGACAGTACACTGCTACCTATAGTAGGTACAACTATCTGTACTTGCAGGCCTAAAACAAGTCAACGTTTAACTTCCTGTTCACATGGGAGCATTGTGATAGAAGAAATCGAGAAACGAACAATATTAATAAATGTGTTTTGCGAAATTAAAAAAGCAATGCTAAATCAAAAATGCGAAGCGGAAACAAAAATTCAACCCAAAATGAGAAGCAAAACAAAAATGGAGGCCAAACCAGGGTGGCACATATGGAACACCCTTTATGTACCACTTGGAAAACAAGCAATAGTATTTCTGTGCTGATTGGTTTGAAGCAAACTGTCATGTAGAGTCTTGCGTGAACGTCTCAATCTCAGAAGCAGACGAGAGAACTTACCACTTCACTTAAGGACAGCGAATGAGTCCGACTATAGTACTGTACTCAATTTGTACTTTCACTTCCAAGATGAGTTGATCAACTTACATGTTTCGTTACATTGTGAACCACTGAATCCTGGTGCGCAGATACACTCTCCAGTCTTATCATCACACTGACCGCCATTATAACAAAACGGACAGTTGTCATCGCACGATGGACCCCATTTATTAGGAGAGCACTCTGAAAAATAAATTAGTAAAACAGGTATTTGTTATACCATTGATTCAATTAAAATCACACAGGGACAAATTTCAAAATTGGCATTGACTATCATGGCCATGCAATCAAGTAGAGTTTGACACTTGTATATTTTGATGTGTAGGGTGGGTATGTGAAAAGACATTACACTTTGTGGCTGTGGAAGAGACTGGTCTGACAAATTTAACCCCTTTCACAGTTGACATGCTTTAACAATGTAAAATTGGAATCTAAATCTTTATTGGTTTTAGTCCTCAACATTAATAGATGTTATAATAATATAAATAATAGTAGCTTGCATTTATATAGCACTTAATACAAGGTTAAGGAAATAGATAGCCAAAAGAGATTTTGATTCAAACAATACTTGTTCAAAATTGTTCAATATTTTGAATTGAAACCACCACCAATCTTATTGTCTAGTCGATTCAATGAAACAAATATTTGATAGTCTCCATACCAGTTTTAGAAGATCTTTTGAAAAGGGTTGATATGAATACATCTGTTACCCACGGCAGAATAAAGAAGCTCTTTTATTGGAAGAATAAGAAAAAGAAATCATCTGTCAACTTACGTCTTACAAGGAGTTTCATGAGTGCATGGTTCTGTAGATGATGTCTACCATCTAAGTAGCATTCATAGATACCAGCATGATTGAGCTGGACATTAGAAATAAATGCGTTAGACTGGCCATTCCATTCAGTTATATCATCTCCATTAAGTCGCCACCGAAGCTCAGTCAGTGATCCATTATGCTGTGTCATTGTCAATGTCACATCCTCTCCAGCACTCGTAGTCAAGGTGGATGAGGCTGGAGATACATCACCTACAATCAATAATAAGCTAAGTTGATGGAACGTTATATAACTGTGTCATTGTCAATGTCACATCCTCTCCAGCACTCGTAGTCAAGGTGGATGAGGCTGGAGACACATCACCTACAATCAATAATAAGGTCAGTTGATGGACCGTTATATAACTGTGTCATTGTCAATGTCACATCCTCTCCAGCACTCGTAGTCCAGGTGGATGAGGCTGAAAATACGTCACCTACAATTAATAATTAGAGGATAGAATGCTGTACAAGTTTTACTTTGAATATGACATCCCCGGAATTACCAGATTTCTATCACACATTGTCGTATTTAACTGCGATAAAACAGCGTCTTTTACAAACCTTCTTTTTGAATTTTAAACACTCCCCTTTTTCTTTTTAAATAAAGTATTCCGTTAAATATAAAACCAGTTTGCTAAAAACCATCACACGCATTTAACGAAGTGAAACATTCAAAATTCGGTTTTACAAAACGGCGGACCGTGCTGTTCACGAGGCACATGTAAAACAACACAATTTCGACATTATAAATATTCTACTTTTAACAAAACGTTTCAATCATTTTTACCTCACGAAAATAGGCTTTTTATAGCCCAAAGAACCAATCTGAAAGCTATTAAGTGCCTCTTTACGCCTTCATAATAGTTGTAAGTCACTCACCGTTCTGTGGTAAGAGAATTGTAGTGATCTTTGTTTGGGGTGAGCTGAATTCACAGTTATAAGCACCAAATCGACTTATTCCAGAAGCAGTATGGAAGTAATATTGAGTACCAAGAGCTCTAGGGTTGGTTTGAATGTGGCTTCCAGCTGGCAGGTCAGCACTGCCACTACCCGTATCCAACACTCGATTAAATGCGACTGTTGCATCTGTGTACATCCTGCCACTGCTCTTATAGCCACCAATAATATGTTGACCAACTTGAATAAGCGGTCTTTCATTGTAGCAGGTAAAGTCAGGAATCTCCCCTTTAAAGAAGAAAAACATCAAATTATGTATTAAAAACAACCCAAATCAGAACAGTTTCATACACAGACTTTGTAAATGACATTTGTTACCAGTAAAATTAATAAACAGTCAATTGCAGCTTCATGTGACAATTCACATCACGACTTGATTATCACTCATAAAAAGACCAGTTGGTTGCCCTGAAAGGAACATTAAACATTACTTGATAGAAATATCTACGTAAATATTCACAATTTTCGTCCCAAATCGCAAATATAAGTCTAAATTCGTTATTTGCGCCCTTAATCACAAATATGTACGCATTGGGGCACAAATCACAAGTATTTACGTAAATATTTGCGATTTGGGCACAAATCGTGAATATTCACGTCAAGATTTGCATGAATATTTACGAATTGGGGCAACTGTAAATATTTACGTACTTTTTTACGTAAATATTTGCGATCGGGGCTCAAATCGTGAACGTAAATATAATCATGTTTGTGTTCCTTCATGGCCACCATACACAGGTAATGTCTTTGTATACCCATAGTCCTTAATGCTCCGCTACCTGTGTGTGGCCTAATCATAATATTGTAGCGAAATAAGAGCACCTGCTGGTGGAGTTTCCCTTTTGTATGGGCGTAGTCTTGATTGGCGACGCTGTTTTTTGTACTAGCCACCAATAGAGGGCGCTACATTGACTGTTTGGGAGGCTGACTCAGAAGGACTGGTCAAGTCTATAAATCTGGATTTCGTTTTGATCCAGATGTTCGTGTGATACAGATATCTCTTCTCCAGTAATTCGTGTTGCGGACAGTAATTCGTGTTGCGATATCGCACCACGTTAAACAAAATGAACGTCGCCAATCAAGACTAGTATGGGCGCTGCTGGTGCGCGGGCTGGCTGCGGTGCCATGCTGCGATGATATACAAGGAGTCGCACTGGCGGGTTTCTCTAGTCTCTCTAGTCGGTAAGTTGGAGGCACGCTTTAGCGCTGCTGGTTGTGACGCCGCTGGCAGTGAAAGCTACACCTCATGTGTAGTCTGATCAGTCCTGATGTCCATTTGATTACTTGCTGGAATTAGAAAAAGTACCACCGCTATAAATAACACTTTCAACCAAATTAACAGCCAATCAACCCGTAAGAATAATAAGTAACTTCGAATCAAAGCCTATGAACACTACGTCGGGAACGGTTAGTAATCTAATGAATCAGTTCAGACCAGGTAGATAATCAAAATTGAGCAAAGGAAAACTTTGTGGGGTATAATGTTCCCTTGACTAATACAATACCCGACAAGGGCCTGGGCGTAAGAACACACACGAGTCATCTGCAATCCCAAAGGGACCTCCTATTGTCCCACTTTGGTTATCTGTCCTCTAAACCTTTTCATCACTAGACCCCATTGGTTTTGTGCACACTTTCCAACTGGGGATCTTTACCCAACCGGGGATCCTAAAATAACAGACGGAGCCGGTGTCCTGGAAAAATATGTCCCCCTGAGACTCTGTCCCCATATGGAAACTTAATGTGGTTCAAAAGAGGGCGATCTCAGAAAAACTTTAGACACAGTTTGCCGTATATGTTGGGGGGGGGGGGGGGGGGGGCAGAATCTCCGGTCATAAAACAAACATTTATTAAAAGCTATATTATTATATTTAACTTGCCTTGCAATCAGAAGAAAGTTTTAGAAGTAAACTAAGAATTTTGATTAGATGTAATGATATTCAAGTAAGAACTATTTCATGTGTAAAAAACACCATATCTTGCGCACTAATATGTAAATCATGAAACTGAATTACACATTTAACCACAGAGGGCGCACTTTGGTTCCCTATATCTGAATGAGGTTTAAGGTTTTGGTGACAAATGAAAAGCGAATACAAAGCGTTAGTTAATGACCCATTCCAATCTGGTGTCATTCATTGACAGAAACCAAACTTTGAGGAAGTATAGTGAAGCAAAATATAACACTAAAGGTTTGGAACCAGATATTTGGCTTGAATTCGTAAAGCAATTTTTGTCTTCACACGAGTTTTTGGTGAACTACCTTATTTAAACAATAACATGTTTTCAAATGCCGTTTGAATAATTTGGTAGTCATTTCAATCAGAACTTTTCAATCATTCTGGTTTAATTTAATTTAAATTTGTAAGTAGTCATTCTTTGTCAATTTTTGTATCTAACGTTTATATTGTA
This sequence comes from Leptasterias polaris, assembly GCA_037783415.1. Lineage (NCBI taxonomy): Eukaryota > Metazoa > Echinodermata > Asteroidea > Forcipulatida > Asteriidae > Leptasterias > Leptasterias polaris. Next base: position 482,539 of record JAZGTN010000264.1, on the reverse strand, counting down.
ATGTTTTTAACGATTGTAAAATATATCGCAATTCAGCAGTGTGCTGCTTTGATATTTAAAAAAATAAACCATTGAATCATAAACCATATTTATGCATTTAAACCTTTAGTTTTAAATTAACATAACCAAACAATAAACTTGATTTCTTAACGGCAAACAAATACCACGGCATGGCAGGTTTTTTAAATTATTATTATCGGGCAATTGCCCTGCATGTCTGTACGTGCTTATTTTAATAGTTAAATATAGCTATCTTAAAAAAACGAAACAGGACCTGAGTTTGTTTTGATTGTACAGCTTTTAAGTATTAAACCACAAAGGAAACTAATTTGGTACATTTTAAATAATAGGGGATTAATTGGAAAGGAAATATTATGACTAGAGCGGGAGTTGGACTAAATGATTAGATGACAAATGATCCAAATGAAACAAGAACAAAAACATGAGAGACAAAAAAGACGGTGAAAACATCGACTATCATAAAAATCGTCTTACCTTGTGAAGGGTGTGGTAGAACTAGAAGGACCAGCAGGCCAAGTAGAGCACTCACAGACGCAGCCAGAGAGTCTTTCATCCCGCGTTGATTCATCGTATTTTGTGGTGACCTTTAATTTATTTATTTGGAGCCAACATTTATTGTTCAGTGGAAAACTGCAATACTCTCTGTAAGCGAAATAAATTAATTGGCAACAAAAATTCGTTCGTTCGTTCGTTCGTTTATTCGTGTTCACCATCCAAATCATATTATAGGTCCGAAGATAGCCAGTTATAAGTATCGTCATTAAGGGTCGACAGACCAGCAGCACCATTTGGCGGTCCAGAGATTTTGCACTTCTTGATTAAATGGTTTTATAGTCTGGATGGTTCCGCACACATAGAAATTAATGTTGTCAAACATTCAAAAACAGACATTAAAAAAGTTGAATCTCTCTTCACTGGGATGAACTATCAGAACTATCCAAGTGCATTGCTAAAGCAACTCTTCATTTGAATGACTTCCCTATAATATCACGCAAAGGCAAAACCAATTAACAATATTGTTTGCCAAGTTTTCTTTTATCCCAATGTTGTTGTTATGTTCAGGCGTGCTACTATACAGGGTTTGGGTATTTGTTTGTTTGGTTTTAACCCATAGGCTATGGAATTCTTCCTTGTTCGTAATAATCAGAAAAAATTGGATCGTGGGCAAAACAAGTCTGTGGGGTAAAACCAATTAATTATCCAACCTGAACGCAAAATACGTTTATATAAGTCACGATGAATGACAGAAAGATTAACACATTATCAACAAAGTAAGTCAAACGACTTGTGAAGCCATTAATTGACCGTGAAAATAATGTTAGAAATTGTGTGGAATTTGTTTGAGACCATGTCCAATCAATACACTCCTCAAGGTGCACTTTAGAAAAAGGACAATCCAAAAACAAAAGATGAATTTGACTTACCTGCCCTCACAAAAGCGTGCACCATCATCAGAATACGCAAATGCAATGATGGATTTAGCACAATGTGATCTTATGTTGAACTTCTGTTCTCTACATTCACTTCCTTGTTGGGTAACGCCACATTGTTATAATGGTCCGGCCAATTGCCTGAATGAAACGCCTGACAGAAACCTGGACCTATACACCACAGTGAGAAAAGTGGCAAATACAGTTCACCAAAGTGCTTGCGAAGTTGGTATGAATTAAAACTTGACCCAAACCATGATTCGCCCACTCGGGGGGGGGGGGGGGGGGGGTGGGGGGTCATTGAAAAATGGTGGGGCTACCCTGGTTAAATAAGACGGAATAAATTAATGAATAAATGATTCTCTTAGAGAATAGCGTTAAATCGTTCGTCAATGGTCAATTTCAATGTGTAATATCACTGATTAGAAGCCAGTAACCTCAAAAGAATTTTTAAGTTGAGAAAAAGCATTTAAAGACTATTGAACATTTCTGTTCTTTATTTCGATTGCAGCCACAGAAATAAGCACATATACTATTATTATTATTATTCTATTACATAACACTTCGTACAAGTCTTCAGAGGGTTGCATTCCTTTCCATGTGCCAGGCATGCGGTCACACAATTACTTTAAAGAAAAGTATTGTCATGGTAATAAGACCATGTCGGATGAGGTATATAAGCCCCGGTTGGAAGGAGTTAGTCATCTTTTCTTAGTGTGAAGGCATAGCGGTTATTTCAAACTGGTGCAGTTTGTTAAATAAATTATGAATACTGACTCGTCTGGTTCAGACGATATTGCTGTAATAATGCAGCCTTCAGGTAAAACTCCTGGCCGGGAATTTGATTCCAGACTTCAAGAAAACGCTGAAGATATCAAGAAGTTGTCTTCCTCTATAAACACCATCAAAGAGATGATGACATCCATGGTACAATCCCGTGAAAACTATACCGGACGTGCGATGCACGCCGGCCCAAGCACTCAAGATGATCGCTCATCGCCTCTCGAGGTCACAGCTCGGTATGATGATATATTTGAGAACGAGCTTTCTGGTCTCGTTTCATCTGGCAACACCGCTTTCGACCCAACTGAAACCGAGTTTGATCTGATCAGTGTTCTGGCAGAAAATCAGCCGATAAACGAAACAAATACCGATTTCGATATTCTCCCGAGTGGAGATATTTACAATGAAAGCGAGGCTAAGGGCCCGGAGGTGTTTGCAAACTTAGCAGAGAGAGCTGTTAAAGCCGTAACTCTGCCCATCAAAAAAGAAACTTACGCAAAAATTGCGGACAAATACAACACACCATCCAATGCGGTGGCCGTTTCGGCACCGAGAATAGACAGTGAACTATGGGGAACTATTCCCGCAACAGCCAGATCAAAGGACGTTGCTTTGCAACAAATCCAAAAACACATCATCAAAGGTTTAATACCATACATGAATATTCTTTCAGAATTGCGTGATGCCACAAAATCTGGTCGTTCAGTTGACGTTGATAGAGTCAAAAATTTGGCTTTGGATGGTATACCCTTGCTGGGAACGCCTCGATTGAATTAAGTTTAAAACGAAGAGAAGAACTAAAACATGTTCTTAACCCAATGTACCGGGGCCTGTGTTCACGTAGTACCCCTATTTCTGAAATGTTGTTTGGTAAAGATATAAACACTACAATGAAACAGGTAGCAGAGGCTTATAAAGCTGGTAAAAAATTGACTGCAGGCGAGGCCAAAAATCAGCCATATCGCCGTTATGTGCCCTATATAACCAGCACAGGAGTACAACCGCAAACCGCGGATATACTGACAGAAGCAGACGATCTTGGCGTCCCTCTGGAAGTTCCAGAGGACACTATCACTCAACCCAGTATCAAGGACGAACGTACTGGGCACAACGGGCTTCAAACAAGCCTTCGACTGCAACCAAAAAAATGAAAAAAACTGGTATGTAAAAGCAAAACTGCTTAATATTCCAAATAACGCTGGTAGATTAAAACTGTGTATAAGAAACTGGTCTCAAATCACTTCAGACAATTGGATTTTAAATTCCATATTGGGATGCAAGATAGATTTTCGTGCATGCCCAGTACAATCCTACAAACCAAAGAGGATTCAGTTTTCAAATCGAGAAACTCTTTTGATTAACAGCGAAATCGATGAACTTCTGCACAAGGGTGCAATACGACAGGTGCAATCAGAAATATGTCGGTTCCTGTCCAATATTTTCTTAATACCCAAGAAGACGGGTGAATTAAGACCAGTTATTAATCTAATAGATTTGTGTCACATGAGCATTTTAAGATGGAAAATACGAAACTTGTGAAAAACATCATTAAAGAGAACGATTTTCTTACATCGATTGACCTAAAAGACGCCTATTTCGCCATTCCCATTTGTGATCAAGATCAACCTTATCTGTGTTTCTCCTGGGCAGAAAAATATTACTGCTTCACTTGTCTGCCGTTTGGTTTATCCTCGGCCCCACGAATATTCACAAAAATTATGAAACCTGTTGTGGGAACGGCGAGAAGCAAAGGCATTCGCTTTGTCATATATTTGGATGATATTCTAATAATGTCTTCCTCCAAAGATGAGTCTTAACAATACACACTTTATGGTGAATCTTCTCCAGAACCTGGGGTTCGTGATAAATGAAAAAAAATCATGTTTAATCCCAAACACCAGTATAACTTACTTGGGTTTTGTGCTTGACTCAAAATCAATGACAATACATGTTCCACGAACCAAAGTGAACAAAATGAAATCTGCAGGCAAACTATTGCTTTCGAAAACGACGACCATCCGCCAATTTGCACAATTTATAGGGTTAATTATTTCGACCTTTGATGCATTTCCACAAGGAAAACTACATTACCGGAATTTGGAAGTGGCAAAAGTAGAGTCGCTGCAGACTAACTTTGACAATTTTGATGACAAAATGTTGATTAACTCATCAATTACTGATGAAATTCAGTGGTGGTTGTCTGTTCCCCATGATGATTTCAAAAGTCATATCAAATTACCACCCATTGATCTGGTTATCTCCACAGATGCGAGTAACTTTGGTTGGGGAGCGTTCTGTGAAACAGACAACTCCTATGCACGAGGTAAGTGGTCAGAAAACCACAATGGAACACATATCAACATTCTTGAACTAATAGCTGTACAGAACGCATTGAAAAGTTTGTGTACAAACTTCAAGAATGGACACATTCTTATAAAATCAGATAACAGCACGGCTGTGTCTTACATCTCAAAAATGGGAGTAACCACTAGTTCCCTAAACCATATTACTTATATTATTTATGGTTGGTGTTCGCACAGGAATATTTACCTGTCGGCAACACATATTCCAGGGAAAACGAACGTAACGGCGGACTATCTTTCACGAAAAGAGTCTAACAAAGAAATGAACCTCAACTCATGTATATTTGAAGACATTTTAAAACTCACGTTCCATCCTGACGTTGATCTCTTTGCATCCTATGCAAATAAAAAATTGAGTCGTTATGTTTCATGGAAAAACGACCCATACGCATGGGCCATCGACGCCTTTACAATTTCATGGTCACATTTATTATGACTCCTTATATTTTCCCTCCATTTTGTTTGCTTCCCAGAATCTTGGACAAAGTTTCCAGGGACAGCTCACCGAGGTGCATTGTAATCGCCCCCTTGTGGCCAACCCAAGCGTGGTTCCCACAACTACTGGCAATGTGCACCGCAAGACCAATCCTCCTACCACAAGGAGCCCTCAACCAACCTCAACAAATCCCGTCTCTCAGACTAGCCGCCTGGATCATCTCCGGCGACGATGGCAGTTGCAGGGACTATCGGATGACGCTTCCAAGCTCATCACAAACTCTTGGCGACAAGGCACTGAGAAACAATATGAATCAGCCTGGAAATGTTGGGCTAGCTGGTGCGGTAGAAGGAAAGTTGATCCATTTACACCGGCTATACACGACATAGCTAACTTCTTAGCACACGAACATTCACTAGGAAAGTCCTACTCGACCTTAAATTTGTACAGGTCAGCCTTATCATCGACTGTCCCCTCGAAAGGAGGGCACCAAGTGGGTCAACACCCCCTTATTGTTCGTTTGCTTAGGGGTATATTTAATTCTACTCTACCAAAACCAAAATACTCATCAATGTGGAATGTATCCACTCTCCGGCCTCGATCATATTAAGAAATTACCAGAGAATAATGATCTTACCTTACTCAATCTGAGTGAAAAATTATTGGCATTATTGGCACTTGTATCGGCCCAGAGAACTCAAACTCTCGCTGCATTAGATTTACGTTACTTTAATTTTTCGGACGAGAACTGCAGCATTACGGTAATGGAACTAAAGTTCCAGTAGTCACCTTCTTGTGTGGCTTTCGTGTGGAAATAAAAAGTTTACTTTCGCTTGAGGAGCTTCTTAGCTTATCTGTGCGAGAAAGATATTCTCTCAAAACTGAAAGAACACATAATTTTGGGTTTTCCCTGAAACTTTGCAAAACTATTTTGTTGTTTTTAATTCCCTTACAAAAAACCTTTAGAGCAACCAACCTTTGCTTCCTCTGTCCTACAATCGAGCTGAACACACAATCAGGCAAACGCCTTATTTTCAGTATATAGGGGCCTAATCATGATATATATTTGACTTTATCTGCTCTAAATTTGAGCTGATTACCAAGTAACAATCGAGCTGAACACAGTCAGGAAAACGCCTTATTATATTTAGTATATAGGGGCCTAATCATGTTATTATATTTGACTTTATCTGCTCTAAATTTGAGCTGATTACCAAGTAAGGCAGACGCCTTTCTTTTCTTTTTTCAGTATAATCGTCCTATCCGTATGATTGTGTCCTCTGTAAGAGGTTTGTTAACGAACAAGATGACAATTTATGTTTTTTGTTTGTTTTTGTTTTCCTTGATACAAGGTTGTTATTATTAAAGATACCCTTCCTTATGGAAGGTTATCACGATGTGATCTACACACAAAAAAGTACTCCTAATCATAAACACATTTTGGTGTATATTGACCATCACTTATTTTGAGTGCTTTGAACATGCAACCCCTCTGAAGACTTGTACGAAGTGTTATGTAATAGAATTCTATAGAATTCTAAAATTATGTGAATAATATGAAATACAATTTGAATTCTATGAATAATAATGAAGTACAAGTCGAAGAGGGTCCCACCCGGTTTGGTACTACACAGGAAAGTTCCTTTTGATTTTCCCACCCAAAGTTCGGTCAATATGTGTTCTCTTCCTTTGAAAAGATGACTCCTTCCAACCGGGGCTTATATACCTCATCCGACGACTTGTACTTCATTATTATTCATAGAATTCAAATTATATTTCATATTATTCACATAATTTTAGAATTATGAGTGGTAGTGGAACCAAGGATGCTTCATAAATTCACTTCATCACTATGTAGCTATTGAGTGGTAGTGGAACCAAGGATGCTTCATAAATTCACTTCATCACTATGTAGCTATAGCAAGCCTGAGGACACCTGTAAACAAGGGTGCTTTTTATAGTAAAAAATTGGATGAAAAATGTTTGGAGTGGATCAGTGAAAATAAAGCAAGCTGCATTTTCTACATACATTCACTTCCTCATAGAATAGAATCATTATGCGGTATTCATTTGATTCGTGATTATATTGAATGTCATTGTATTAAAGTAAACAACGTCTCTGAGGCAAAACAGCAAGTGCATTAAAAAATGATGGACGGGGAGCTAGTGAATTTTGTTCAAAGTCTGGTGGGTAGTGATTTAATCGAATACTGATATCTTTCCTTCCGCTGTATTAAATACAAGAATAACTTTTGTGATGGCCTGGCTCTTACTGTTATGGCCATCAGTCGAACTAGGTTTCTAAACCTTATGGAGAAAAATTAATTAAGATACTAAGAATTGTTGTATAAGTTGTTCTATAACACATCAAAAACAGGTAGGCGATGGCATACACCGCATGCTTTTGTTTTTCAATAACTGCAATAATAGTTTGTAGAATGACAAATGCATGATCTGACACACAGGTTGGGCCTATAGATAAGGCAACATGAAAAGAGACGACACGTGTTGACAGGTGTTTCATCCGAAAGCTAAACTGAAAGTGGCATGTTTAGTTTGGTGTACCAAAAATGAGATAAACACCCATGGTTTCGATCTTGTGAAAGACTGATAATTGGGGTAGATCTTACCCTGGTTTGGATTCAGTATACATGTAACGAGTGCCCGGAGGTTCGTCCGAGGCTTCACTATGATGCGTCATTCTTTCAAACTTTATGTTCATGAATAAACACAAGAGTTTGACTGTAGGACCGTAGGGTGAAATGTACAGTAAAATTTAAAAATAATTATAATTATTATTATTATAGTTTGGAAAAACTGGAACATATGTATATTTCTTAGGTGAAAAGAGTTGGAGGAGTGATGAGAAACGCTCTTAGAAAAGCGTGAATCACAGCCATCAGGGAGGCACTTCATCTTACAGAAGAACTAAATACCATATTGTGCACTTTGGATTGGTAGAGTTGACAAAATAGCCGCAGACTGTTCTCATGTTTTGTCTGATCAACCCGACAATGAAACAGCAAACCTGTGGACATTTTGGCTGAATCCGTTGTTTGAGTCAGAGGAAAAAAGTGAAAAAAATCATGCAAAATTATCGGCATGTCTATTGCTTGTCTATTTTCAACATGCATCGTACAGGAAAGTTCTTAGATCTAAATTGACTCAAATCATGCTCAGATAAAATTCAGAAGGCATGGCAAAGGAAAATGAGCCTTAAAATATGTGTGTGAGAGTTAAAGCAGAACTGTTTAGACCTTAGTTTGTAGTCGGATTCAGAGGTTAGCTATATGCCTCACAGATCTCGTCCAATACGGACGGCACTTTGGGCGTGCGTGCAAATAACAGTGTAGTGTATAGCTCTCTGGACTCTGTACTGTGTACCATTACAACGTTAATTTGTGCAGCACGCTATTGATGTCCCGTATGGGTCAAGCAGGAATTTTACCAAATCAATCAAACTACAAAGTTCAAAAATGTCGAGATGTTCCAAAGTTTAAAAACAATTTAATGGGTAAAAATGTACAAACACATAATTTATATAAACCCATTCAAAACCATATTGTGCAAATAGTTTAGTAATCAAGTGTTCATTTCCTCATTTTAGTTCAATCGAAGACTTTCTAAAATCACTATGACTATACTGACAACTCATCCTAGTAGCCTACATCAAGTGACATGAATCTTACTTAGTCCTTTTTGTATCTCGAACCCAATACAGTGAGTACACTATCTTTTTGAATAGAGCCTAGAGGAGGCTCGATTTCACGAAACTCTCATTTTGTCTATAGATGGGAACAAATCTTCTAAGCAGTGGTGGAGCACCTTGAAATCATCACTAAACCTAAATCACTCATCTGGTGTGCCGACTCTCTTTGTTAACAACCAGCCAATCACTGATGATAAAGCCAAAGCTGAAATGCTCAATCAAACTTTCATTGGCAAACAGCTCAAACCCCTAAATGTGAATGAACCAGCTCCTATCAACTGCATGTGAAGAACTCAGCAACATCACTTTTTCAACTAAAGCGACACTTAAAGAACTCCATAACCTTGACATTCTTAAGGCCAGTGGTCCAGATGACATTCCTCCAATAGTGCTCAAGACTGCAGCTCCTGAATTGGCTGTTCCTTTCACGCGTCTTTTTCGTAAATCTCTTGATAGCGGCGTTGTACCATCAGCCTGGAAGCACGCAAAAAAAAACCACCTGTTCCCAAACCGGGCACATCAAGCGATCCGAACAGACCGATAGCACTCCTTCCGGTAGTCTCCATCCAAGATCATGGAACGAGTCCTTAATCAGGCCCTTCTGAAACATTGCTGTGTAAATAAGCTCTTACCCAATCTGCAGTTTGGCTTTCTTCCAAATAGATCTACAAATGATGCTTTGCTTTTTGTCACGCAACAAATTCAGGACAACTTAGACAAAGGGTATGAGTCACGTCTCATCGCACTTGACCTCTCTGCTGCTTTTGATCGAGTGTGGCACACTGGTCTCCTTACTAAGCTAAAGAATTGTGGGATAACTGGCAAGCTGCTCACCTGGTTTGAGTCGTACCTAGCAACAGATTTCAACAAGTATAGTTGGAGGTCGATCATCACGTAAATCACCCATCACATCCGGAGTACCCCAGGGTAGTGTGCTCGGCCCTACTCTTTTCCTCATCTTTACTAAGGATATCGCTGAGCACCTTGAAAACACCATTATTAGCTACGCGGACGACTGTACACTTTTCTCTACAATCACATCTCCAAGGCAGAGATTACACTGTGCAGCACCACTACAGCGGGATTTAAATAAGTTAGCGTCATGGGCAGAGAATTGGAAACTTAAAATCAATGCATCAAAAACCCAGTCTATCATCATATCACGATCAAGAACCACGGAACCTCCCCACCCTCAATTGAAATTTCTTGGGGAGTCACTTACAGATGTGGACTCCATAAAGATTTTGGGGGTCACACTGGATACAAATTTTTTTGGGACACAACATATAAGTAACCTGCTCTAGCCGCAAGTAGAAAGCTAGGTATGACGCGGAAAGCAAAGTGGAAGAACTTGGACTGTAGAACTACTGCGACCATCTACAAGTCATTCATCCGACCATGACTATAAATCATTACGTAACAAAGTCACTCATACGTTGCATAAGCAAAAGACCGATCATTACTGCGGCTTGATCCGTGACAATGCGGGTAACAGCACAAAGATCTGGAGATACCTTAAAGAAATTACCCCCAAGCAGAGCCGTACTCTCCCCAGTTCGATTGAGGTCAATGGATTGGACTGCAGCGAGAGTGGTCAGATTGCCGATGTTTTTAATGATTACTTTGTGAACTGTGCTCGCAACGTTACAAAAGATTTGCCTGTCATGACACCCGATAGCAATAATATGTACACTGAGGAAGCTATTAATAATGGGTGTGTGTTTAATCTTAGGCCTATTTCACCTGCTTTCGTTGAGAAAACTATCAATAGTATGAATGTTAGCAAATCTACAGGGGATGATCAAATCAGCTGTCGCCTGTTAAAAATTGCTTCCCCTGCCATCATGCATTCGCTAACAAAAATCATTAATCTGTCTATTGAGCATGGGTATGTTCCTGAAGGAATGAAGAGTGCTAAAGTAATACCAATCTTCAAATCTGGCGATAAATCTGACGTAGGAAACTATCGCCCTATTTCGATCTTGCCAATAGTTAGTAAGATCTTAGAACGTGCTGTCTGTAATCAGTTGTATGAGTATATCAATGAACGTAAACTCATGCACCCGAATCAATCAGGATTTCGTCCATTGCACTCTACAACAACTATTCTTGCCAAACTGGTCAACCAGTGGAGCAGAAATGTTGATGGTGGCGATCTAACTGGTGTAGCTTTCATAGACCTGCGGAAAGCCTTTGACACAATTAACCACGACATCCTTCTCATTAAATTAAGTTCGCTTGGCTGTTCAGCGGGTACTTTAAAGTGGTTTAACAGTTACTTGTCAGGTCGTACACAAAGAGTTTACGTAGACAAAGCTTCTTCTAAACCTCAGAAGGTTGTTAATGGTGTACCACAAGGTTCTATCCTCGGCCCGCTATTGTTTTCTATTTATGTTAATTCAATGCCTTCCTCAGTCAGTAATGGTGTAGTTGACATGTTTGCTGATGATACAACTCTAACAGTCAGTGGCAAAACGACTGCTGAAGTTCAACAAAAATTATCACTTGCTTTGAAGCAGATCTCTTGCTGGTTGAATAAAAATCGTCTTGTCTTAAACTACGATAAAACCAATGTGATGATTATAGGATCTAGAGTCAAAATTAACGACATTACTGACTTAAGAGTGGAAGTAAATGGCACTGTACTTAAACGAGTCCATAAACCTAAGTGTCTTGGAGTTATTATTGACGATGAGTTGAAATGGACTGATCAGATAGACAAGGTTGTGAGTACTGTACAAGCTAAGTTGGGTATGCTTCGCCGTGTGAGACCGTATATTATTCCAGCTGGCTCTATCAAATTGCTTTATAATGCATTTATTCTACCCCACTTTGATTATTGCTCACAAATCTGGTCCGAAAGGTTTCACATGCACACGGAAAAGCTGTTCAAACTACAAAAGCGTGCTGCCAGATTAATTCTAAGTAAAGGGTATGATACTCCGTCCAGTGACTTATTTAATATATTAGGCTGGATGCCTTTACAAAAGCGGTTTATGTATCTGCGAGCATTGCTCATGTACAAATGTACCAACAATCTTGCCCCCTTTTACCTCTCAGAAGATGCCGTCAAGGTCTCTAATGTGCATCATTACACAACTAGACAAGCGAACAATGACACACTTGCCATTCCTAAATATAAAACTGAGTGCTTAAAACATAGTCCACTTGTCACCGGGATTACTGCCTGGAACAGCTTAAGTAAAACTACCAGATCTGCCTCTACAATTGCTTCTTTTAAATCCCTGCTTAAAGCTAACGTGTTAGGTTAATATATAATGTGCTGTAGTTTTAATCACCGATTTCTACTTTCTTTTTCGATTCATTTGTGTTGTTGTTTTGCTTATTTTTTTTTACTTGGTTTGTTGTATAGAAATACCGACCGGTACTTGTTTTTATGTATTTATATTTTTATAAATTTTGTATACTCGGGGCCCCGTGGGAGACCACATTGTTTGTGAACGGGTTACCCTGATAAAAGATAAGGAATAAATAAATAAATAAATAAATAACTTGGAATATTGCAGTCCAGTTTGGGGAACAGCAGCAAATTCAAAACTGGAGATCCTTGACAGACTCCAAAACAAAGCTGTGGTTTCCATTCCACCAAATCTTCATGCAGAGCTCGGTATCCAACCCCTTAGCCACCGTAGACGAGTAGCTGGCCTAACAGTTTTCAAAAACAATCAGTGCTCTCTTTTACCCCATCCACTTGACAGTCTCAAACTTCCTCTAAAAACAGCACGCCGCTTTACTAGGCAATCATGTACACAACATCAATATACTGTCATCATCCCCAAATCACGAACGTCTCAACATCAGAGATCTTTCATATCATCCTGTGCCAGGCTTTGGAACTCACTACCTGCTTCTGTCGTTGTAGCCCAATCAGCCCAGTCTTTCAAGTCCAGGATTCATATTATCCTTGTTTTGTTAGTCTGTCAATAGGTTAGGGTACAAAAGCCAAGGCTTCACCCAATCCTAAGTTTTGCCCTTCTGACTTGTTAATAATTTTGGCTACTGTTTATAACTGCCACTGTTAATATTTATAAAAAAACAATGATGTATTATATCATGTGAGGGCAATACCGAAATAAATGTTTATTGAATTGAATTGAATTGAATTGATGAACATGCCCCCTGCTCAGAACTTATTAACTCTTGCTGTAGTTTATTACTATTAGCTTCTTGTTCGCTTGAGTAAGGTTTTTTTTTTTAAATGAGTTATCAATAACTTATTGCTATTCCATACTCCATATAGTGATTTTTTTAATTGTGACATCGCTTTATTTATCAATTAATGTCGATTGGCAGTTAATATTAATTTAGCTCTTTGAGGAAATCATCCTACTCCCATAGACACTTGTAACCGTCAGTGTCAGTCACTGTGTGTCATTGCCGGGTGTGATTGGGAAATCTGTCCCTCGGAGATTCTGTCCCCCATTGGAAATTAACATGGGCTGAAGGAGGTTGATTCAAAGAGGGCGCTATCAGAAGAAGTTTGTACACAGTACGCCGTTTGGGGAGAACATTTCCTGACACGCGGGGTTTTTATGGGGGTTTGGGTAGACCATGAGCAAGTTCGATCAACGACCATAGTTAACCATAGTTCGACTAACTCTGATCGAACCCGCGCTAGTCAACGATAGTTGGACCAGTCTAGTCGACTATTCGCGACCATCCAACCGAGGCTGGTCGAGGCTGGTCGCATCGTTGGTTACCAATAGCAATTTGTCATATCGCAGTGTGCTGCAGTGCAGAGAGAACCAGTTATTCTTAAAAGGGCTGAATCACCACAGAAGAAGTGAGTAATAAGCAAATATCGTCCGTGTCACTATCGTCCATGTCATCCAAAAACGTAAACAAACAGGCCGTCGTGGCGGCCGCCATCTTTTTCACAGACGGTCACTAGACAACGACAAGAGTCGTTTGCACTTTTATTTCAGCGCACATGCGCTCCGTACGTCACGAACTAACCACTAGTCGACGATTGTACCCTGATCGAACTTGCTCCAAGTAACTGGGGCGCTGCGATCGTATCCTTATATTAAGTAGTGAAACCAGGAAAACATTATTAGTTCGAATGTGTTTTGGCAATTTGCTATGAATTTCACGAACATCCAATTTCAAAAGTTGCTAAAACGACTTTTAAAAAAACAACGAAATAGCTTGAACATTTTGTTCTGTCTTCTCTATATGACAAAGATGAAACGTAAAGCATTTAATTATTGTACTCACGATAATTTCGTGTACTCCATGTTGATGTTTTGAAGTCCGCAATCGGAAAAACGATGTCTCGTGACTCTCAACATAGACTGGTGCCCTACCGTCGCCGCGGAGATCATGTGGTCGATGACTTGACCGTCCGGTTTTAAAACTTGCCGCCATGCAGCCTGAACATCTGACGTCACACTTCAAGGCTCGTGAATATCGCCAGATACCATTTTTTTTTGTTTTTTTTTAACTTAACTTTATTTTCCACAGAATCATGACAATACATAGATGTGAAATAACATAAGAGACGGTAACAATAAGAATAGTTTTAACCATAGCAGTTGAACCATCCTGCATGTGGAAGGGGGTCTCCAGAAAGCAAAGCTTGTCGAGTAGAGGCCCCCTGTTACAATTATAACATAATTTAGAAAATACGAAAAAATATAACATACAAAACTCAAACTCAAAACGAGAGACATTATGAGTCATATTAATAAACTCCATAACATAACATAATATGACATAATACTATAATAATTTATAATAATATATAAAATATATATATAATATAAAATATAATATAATATAATATAAAATATAATATAATATAACCCCATGCCTGGCTGCCAAATGTACCTTTGTACGGAGATTCGTAGTACATGTATATACACACGTCATGTGCATGTGTACACCCATACATTGTAAATAAAATAGCATTACCATACTAACATTATGCACAACCAGCAGCAGACTGTGGCTCATTAACTCACTTCGGAGCAGACCAATCATAACACAGAAATTGGAAGCTTACGTCACTGCAAGTGTATCCGCTGAAATCATTGGGCCTGTACGACCAGTGCATGTCTTTATCCTCTAAAACAGGGACCAGTCTACCATGTAATTAATGTGGCCGCCCTCAATCGTCAATGCTTAACAGAGTTATACGAAAACTGTAAATACTAATGTGATGTTAAAGGTAAACAACACAAAACAAAACAAAAACCTCCCACACTTTAAAACCATTGCATTAAAGATTATATATTGTTAATTGATATATTATTATGTTTATTAGTGGAAGGGAGGGCAAGGTAGTGACGTCAGCATGTTTTGTTTGTGTTTGAACCTCTCTACAAGGAAATCACTGACCTCTGTAATGTGAATTGCGCGAGTGGTAAAATAGTTACTTACAAACAAAATAATGATATCTGTTGTTGCAAAAAGGGTCCAATTCCATATTAAAAGCTTCCAGTAAAGTAATTTGCTAAGCACAAACAAACCTTGCTTAGCAGAAACAGGTTACCATCCACGCTCTATGAAGTTTACAGTGTAACGACTGGTGCCCATTAATATTTCGCTATACAAAGACATTTTCTAAGCATTTGTTCTGCTAAACTGCTTTATGAAATGTTGCCAATGTAGGCGTTAAAAGGAAACAGAAGTGACACAGCTTGGAAAGTCCATCAACAAGTTTGGACCCATTGCAAATGCATCGTTATAGAGCGTTCCTTTATATAGGCCTAAGTTAACAAAGTATAATATACATTGATCTGGATGTTTCATTTTCACAAGTCACTCGTCCAAAATTAAAATACTTCTAGCAATTTCATCGTTATTTTAGATTGTTTTTCTTTAAATACAATTTTTCTAAATGTACTCTCAACTTGCGATTGAATTTCTAACCCTACTCTTAACTTTGGTTAATATTTTAATAATAAGCATATCCAAACTACTTGGCGTAGTTCTGTTTAGTGCTTAATAACATATTCATAGACTACTATTTAAAAAAAATAAAACACATTCACTGTGATCGGAAACTCTCATTACTTTCATAGAACGTCAATGTTATAGGCTTGAAATAAAAATTTACATTTTAAACAGTACGATACATATCCTTCTACTGTAGTACTGGGTCTCAATTAAGGATCAATTCATAAACTCAAAGAATAGGTTTTTATATTCTTTGCAATGTCTTTCCTTGTTTAAAATATTTGCTAAACTTGAATGTTAAGCCTATTCAATTGAGTGTTTTAGTTCCCTTCATTGCTTATGTGATTACGAGCAACAACAGATAAAGCAAGTATGTGTATTATTTTATTGTAATATTTTAAATAGTTTCCAGCAAAAATGTCATAAAATCAACCTGTGGAAGATTCATCAAATTTTGTTCACATATTTTAAAATTATTCCGATTGCTGCAACCAAAATAAGCAGAGGTGACATGAAGTCTCAAAACATTATTTCTCAATTTGAAGATATTTTAAGAACAAAGTGCATTAATTGTATGCACTATCCAATCTGTGAGTTTAAAAATAAACAATAGTTTTATCTGTGAAATAATATTGGCAAACTTATCTTTACCTTAATCTACATATCAAAATCTCTTTGCTCCGATGTCGTTAGGCAGCGTGAACCATTTCTGTCAAAAATGACCTTCCCCAACAGCAGTAATACATATCCAGTTATAAAAAGTCACAACAAATCGGATTAAACATAGTTAAAACACTTTCCACCTGCATTAAATAAATTTAAGCAAAAACATTGTTTGAGTACGACCACTGGACGGTCTAACAAAGTAAACCACATTTTTTAATTTTCTTAAATCATGAATTCTGTTAAAAGTAAGTGTGTCCACAAGTTTTTTGTTTGGTTTTTTGTGTTTTTTTAATGAGATATCGCCCAACTCACAAGGCCAAGGACGGCCACTCAAGGTGAGGGCTACACATAACTGATTTGGGCTATCGACCCAAATCAATTGACACCAGGGGCACGTTGCCTCCTACTCCTGGGGCTGAAACAGGGTTACCCCCTTCACAGTCCTCAAGGATGTAGGCATGGGTATCATCCACTAGGAGCCTGTCTGGTAGAGCAGAATGCACTACCTTCCCAACTTTTTCGAAGCAATTATGGTTAAGTGCCTTGCTCAGGGGCACAAGTGTCATGACCGGGTATCGAACCCACACTCTGCTGCTGAAAACACCAGAGCTTAGGTCCGGTGACCTAGACCGCTCGGCCACGACACGCCATCAAGGTACCTGTTGCGGAGGATTTTCTACATGTTTGCATACACGACGTCGACGTCCAAATACAACTGTAAGGCCTCATATATCAACTCATACTGCTCCTACACAAAACAAAACGGTAATGAAATAAACAGTGCATTAATTCTTGTTTAGAGATTAACCGCATAGAAAACGTGTGTTCCCAAAGTATACCATGCTCACCATGATGTATGACCTAATGGTAAAGTCAGCTTACCTGTGTCTGTACCAATCCCCGATGTATATGTCCTAACAATAAAGTCAGCTTACCTGTGTCTGTACCAATCCATGACGTATGACCTAACAATAAAGTCAGTTTACCTGTGTCTGTACCAATCCCTGACGTATGTCCTAACAATAAAGTCAGCTTACCTGTGTCTGTACCAATCCATGACGTATGTCCTAACAATAAAGTCAGCTTACCTGTGTCTGTACCAATCCATGACGTATGACCTAATGGTAAAGTCAGCTTACCTGTGTCTGTACCAATCCATGACGTATGACCTAACAATAAAGTCAGTTTACCTGTGTCTGTACCAATCCCTGACGTATGTCCTAACAATAAAGTCAGCTTACCTGTGTCTGTACCAATCCATAACGTATGTCCTAACAATAAAGTCAGCTTACCTGTGTCTGTACCAATCCATGACGTATGTCCTAATGGTAAAGTCAGCTTACCTGTGTCTGTACCAATCCATGACGTATGACCTAACAATAAAGTCAGCTTACCTGTGTCTGTACCAATCCATGACGTATGTCCTAACAATAAAGTCAGCTTACCTGTGTCTGTACCAATCCATGACGTATGACCTAATGGTAAAGTCAGCTTACCTGTGTCTGTACCAATCCATGACGTATGACCTAACAATAAAGTCAGCTTACCTGTGTCTGCACCAATCCATGATGTATGTCCTAACAATAAAGTCAGCTTACCTGTGTCTGTACCAATCCATGACGTATGGCCTAATGGTAAAGTCAGCTTACCTGTGTCTGTACCAATCCATGACGTATGTCCCAACAATAAAGTCAGCTTACCTGTGTCTGTACCAAACCATGATGTATGTCCTAACAATAAAGTCAGCTTACCTGTGTCTGTACCAAACCATGATGTATGACCTAATGGTAAAGTCAGCTTACCTGTGTCTGTACCAATCCATGACGTATGTCCCAACAATAAAGTCAGCTTACCTGTGTCTGTACCAATCCATGACGTATGTCCTAACAATAAAGTCAGCTTACCTGTGTCTGTACCAAACCATGATGTATGACCTAATGGTAAAGTCAGCTTACCTGTGTCTGTACCAATCCATGACGTGAAACTCTGAGTTTCTTGACTGCCTGGAAGACATCCACCACATTTTCAACACCCAGTTGCTCTATGACGTTAAGGAGAGCGCAGAATGCTCCACTGGCGCCCTCACCGTCACTGTCAAACACAAAACAATCAAATTATTTGGGCTGTGGGTTGCATACAAAATGGATTTTTGTTTCCTTTATCTGTAGTTAACCGCAAATATTGCTATCACTCATATTTTTCATGTGATATTCTTCATAATAGACAAACAGCAAATCTTGAAGTTGTTTTTACTGTATCTAAATAATGAAGTACCATTGAATGAACAATAAAATAACAATTATTGTAAATTGAAACGTTATGCAAAGATAACAATTAGCTGTTTTGATCAAGACTGTATCAATTGTTAGGAGTGAGACTGATATGATCGTCATCTATACACAAGTTAATCATTTAAATCTGTCATTTTCACTAACTCTAAAAACATTTTACAGGGGGTGAAATAATAATAGTGAGAAAAATTACTGAGTTACTATCAGAGACCATGAAAGTGACTGGAGTGCCTTTTTCGGTTGCTTCATAAGCATTTATAAGAATGTGCAAAAAATTAGGTGACAAAACATAAATGCATGACGTTGTTTTCATTAACATTGGCCAGCAAAATTTGATGACATTTTCAGAATTTTCTTTAATTGACTGTGCTTTTTATTGAAAACTAGCAGAAGGAAATGACCAAACACCATACATGCACTGGATTGTAATTCGGTCATCTTTATGCTCGCGTTCCCATTCCTTAACGGCTGTCACCAACTCCACGATGGAACTTGGTGATGATGGTACGCCACCAATGGGCCAGTTCAGTAGTTGAAAATGACAAATCAGACGGGATTCCTGAGTATCAATGACAAGAATGAAACAAAAACTTAAAACTCTGCGAATAGAAAGTCTGTTGGTGTAAAAACATTGTATCTTGATTTTGTAATGCATTCTAAGGCTGTAAACCACCACACGGCTAAAATTCCGCAGCATGCCACCACTCTAGCTCCACCAATTCAGACAGCCGTTGGCCATGTCCGAATTACCGGCTGCAGCTTGACCATTACCTGAAGCATAGGATACCCATAGCAACACCTTTAGCCACAGCCACCAATTCAGACAGCCGTTGGCCATGTCCGAATTACCGGCTGCAGCTTGATCATTACCTGAAGCATATAGGATACCCATAGCAACACCATAAGCCACAGCTGCAGCCGAAGCCACCGATTCAGACAGTCTTGGTTTCTCAATTTTGTCCCCACTACGCAAGGTTTCAAAGTATAATTCTAGCATTATACCTGATCGTCATCTTTAGCCAGGGATAGGTAGCGTATGGTGATGTTTGGTCCCACTTTATCCGTAGACTGTGTAGTGACTGTCAGACCGCCATACGATACAGAGTCTCTCTCTGGCCAGTACTCAACACATGTCTGTGGGAAAAGTAAAAACAGGTAGAGATATCGAATATCGATAAGGGTATTTCTAAACATCTAATCACGTTGATGGAAAAATACTTAGCACAGATGTTCACACAATTCAAGTGTACTGTTAAGATAAGCATACAAAATCCTGTATTAACTTTATTTCAAGTAAAGCAAAAGTATATAAATACAAACTAAATAAATAAACTTTTAAAACGAAATCATCACAATAACTAGATTTTCAAAATTGATTTCCCAATGCAACCATACATGGATACAAATTTCGCATGTTTTTATTTAAGTACATTTTCTACTTACAGGGTCTTTTTTCTCTACTGTATTCAACATGACAATACAAGTAGATTTGTAGTCATAGACCATTCTCCAGATGTCATTGATGGTGTGGGGTAAGGGCATTTGGGTGGCAATGTACTTTCCCTTGGAACTGTGACTCTGTAAAATTACATAGTTGGAAGACAAATTTATGATTCATAACAGTGTTTAAATACAGGTCCAGTGAGCTTTAACGGAAAGTACATCAATGTTTTTGAAAGAGTAAACACATAATTGTTGTAAATATTGTAAACAATAAAAATGAAAATAATAAAAAGGGGTTATGTTTCGCAGATATGAACTTTAGAACCAGTGAGCTTTCAGAGGGAAATTTCTCTGGAGGATGGTTACTGGTGGGTAAGAACTTTAGAATCAGTGAGCTTTCAGATGGAAATATATTTCTCTGGAGGGTTGGTACTGGTATGAACTTTAGAATCAATGAGCTTTCAGATGGAAATATTTCTCTGGAGGATTGGTACTGGTATGAACTTTAGAATCAGTGAGCTTTCAGATGGAAATATTTCTCTGGTGGATTGGTACTGGTATGAACTTTAGAATCAATGAGCTTTCAGATGGAAATATTTCTCTGGAGGATTGGTACTGGTATGAACTTTAGAATCAGTGAGCTTTCAGATGGAAATATTTCTCTGGTGGATTGGTACTGGTATGAACTTTAGAATCAGTGAGCTTTCAGATGGAAATATATTTCTCTGGAGGATTGGTACTGGCATGAACTTTAGAATCAGTGAGCTTTCAGAGGGAAATATTTCTCTGGAGGATTGGTACTGGTATGAACTTTAGAATCAGTGAGCTTTCAGATGGAAATATTTCTCTGGAGGATTGGTACTGGTATGAACTTTAGAATCAGTGAGCTTTCAGATGGAAATATTTCTCTGGTGGATTGGTACTGGTATGAACTTTAGAATCAGTGAGCTTTCAGATGGAAATATATTTCTCTGGAGGATTGGTACTGGCATGAACTTTAGAATCAGTGAGCTTTCAGATGGAAATATATTTCTCTGGAGGGTTGGTACTGGTATGAACTTTAGAATCAATGAGCTTTCAGATGGAAATATTTCTCTGGAGGATTGGTACTGGTATGAACTTTAGAATCAGTGAGCTTTCAGATGGAAATATTTCTCTGGTGGATTGGTACTGGTATGAACTTTAGAATCAATGAGCTTTCAGATGGAAATATTTCTCTGGAGGATTGGTACTGGTATGAACTTTAGAATCAGTGAGCTTTCAGATGGAAATATTTCTCTGGTGGATTGGTACTGGTATGAACTTTAGAATCAGTGAGCTTTCAGATGGAAATATATTTCTCTGGAGGATTGGTACTGGCATGAACTTTAGAATCAGTGAGCTTTCAGAGGGAAATATTTCTCTGGAGGATTGGTACTGGTATGAACTTTAGAATCAGTGAGCTTTCAGATGGAAATATTTCTCTGGAGGATTGGTACTGGTATGAACTTTAGAATCAGTGAGCTTTCAGATGGAAATATTTCTCTGGTGGATTGGTACTGGTATGAACTTTAGAATCAGTGAGCTTTCAGATGGAAATATATTTCTCTGGAGGATTGGTACTGGCATGAACTTTAGAATCAGTGAGCTTTCAGAGGGAAATATTTCTCTGGAGGATTGGTACTGGTATGAACTTTAGAATCAGTGAGCTTTCAGATGGAAATATTTCTCTAGAGGATTGGTACTGGTATGAACTTTAGAATCAGTGAGCTTTCAGATGGAAATATTTCTTTAGAGGATTGGTTTTCAAAAAGGACAACTCAAAGAAGTAACCCAAGTATGACGACTTACATTGAGGAAGCAAGCATTGATGTAGTTGTTGGATCCATCTTCTCCTGATGTCATCAAGTAAGGCCGGAACAGATCAACTTGAAAACAAAATAAAATGTTGATCGGTGACATTAAATTCACGTTTAGTTTTTCATTGGAGCCCACAAGGAATGAATTACACAGAGCATGCTCGGAGCTGGTTTTACCAAGCTTTAACTCAGAGTGTTGTTCCAAATCACTTCCAATAATTTTAAATTGAGAAAACACATGCAAGGTAGGACAAGACACTATACATTCCAAAGTGTGTTAATATTAACAAAAGTGTGTACTTTATGGGCATAAAAAACCACTATATTACAGAAAAGGGTTCATCGCTGAGCAACGCATCGTACCTTTTTTCTGAGAGGTCA
This sequence comes from Leptasterias polaris, assembly GCA_037783415.1. Lineage (NCBI taxonomy): Eukaryota > Metazoa > Echinodermata > Asteroidea > Forcipulatida > Asteriidae > Leptasterias > Leptasterias polaris. The sequence goes on along the minus strand of JAZGTN010000264.1, from coordinate 460,257 downwards.
TTTACAAAATTGAATTAAACCTTACCTGGTAGTTTGTCTGGAAATCTGTTTTTCTTAACGTTTTCTGGCTGCCGACCTCCTTTAAATTTGTCAGGGTTCGGAAGATTGGTCACCAAATTCAGATTCTGTATAAAGACAATCAGAATGTTTCTAAAATAGTATGGTGTCCAGTCTCCTCAATTGATACCAAAATACAAAACTCATTAATGAAACAAAATCAATAAAATGAAACCATCACCTCAAATTCTAGTTGCAGTCCTGTCTTCCCACTGCCCTTTGTGGCCTTCTTTAAGGCAGTCAGCTTGGAAAGAATTTGTCCTGCTTCAATTCTGGTGTCACCACAAAGGAACGTCTCAATCAAGACATCAAATATGAACTCATACTGGGCCTGTTTGGATTGATATACAAGTTCAGTAGCAGGCCTGGAATTACATCCTTTGAGAGGGCAAGGCCCTTTTCATGTTGCAAAGGGTTCTTCAATGGGAAAATTTTAAAGTCTGTGGAAAACGTTTGACGTGGCACCTGCATGCCAAGACCAGTGTAATTCCAGGCCTACAGTTTTAGTCGGGGGTCTAGAGGTCAATATATTTAAAAATGCAGGAGACGTGGGTTCAAATTCCAACTTCGTAATCTGTAATGTTGTTTTTCTTACAGGACTCAGAAAGCACTGAGTTTACAGATAATACATCATTGTAAGGGTTTTGTTTATTTGTGTAAATCACTCAATTCATGTTTGTAAGTTTGACATAGTTTCAGCAAAACCAACGTCCACTTCACAAAAACAGGCTCCAGTGATTACTGGAAGCAAATTAACCCATTTCACAACGCGCAGTGCACTTTCACCCACTTATCCTGTCCGCAAAGATATTAACTCCCAAAATGGCGGAAATGGTACAGACGCTTATTGTGCTGAGGTGTGTTCTGCGAAGTGAAAAGGTCATTAGGAAGTTTTGGTTTCGGATATAGTGATACGAAATTTTAAAAGCTTTACATTGATATCAAACACTAAGTGATTAACACCATACACTGCAAAAACCGGGGTGTTAAATTGATTCTCTTGGTATCTATATGTGACAACACCGCCACGGTGTTGATTTTATCAACGATGTAGTAATGGGGATAGCTAACACCATGGCGGTGTTGTCACGTATGGATACCGTAAAGAATCAATTTAACACCCCAGTTTTTGCAGTGTACTGATGATTGTTTAAGCTTATGTTACAATAATATGCTATTTGTCGTTGCCCACCAATTTGTTGTTTACGTTTTGTAAACATTGCGGCAGAATTTTTTTCTTCGATGTGATTGTTTCATTTCTGGTTACAGCACTAGTCAATAAAACACTAGAAAGAACTTGACGAATGACCTATACGACAGATTAAATTGTATAATTTACCGGTGTTTGAATCATCTTCATCCGTTTGTCTCTCATGCCACATACAAAGTTCCAGATATCGACTCGACCTTCCACCTTGGCTTGATCTAACATGACGTCCAAAACCAAAAACACCCCAGTGCGACCGATTCCAGCACTACAAAGTAACATAGATGAAAAGCTATAGCATGAATATTGAATGACCTTAGTGGACTAATTTTAATTCTAATACATCAATTTAAGTCTCTGACATAGTTGCAATTGCACCCCGACAGTGTTCTTGTCGTTTTATTTATCTCAGTGCTCTCTCCAACTGTATATGATTCTTGAATTATTCCAACAGACAGAAATAATTATGTTGTTGCTCATTTTGTCATCATCTTCTGTTTACTCAAAAATGTTTGACTATTATGTGAAACAAACCTATTCAATTTTACAATGAAAAAAGAAAAATTTGCTAGAGCAGGACTTGAACTTGGGACCTCCGGATTAAAGCTCTACCAACCGAGCTATCTAGCCCTAATGTTTGCGGTCTCCCTATTTTGTTATCAAAATGTTTGTGCGGGGTTGCAGTCAGAAGCCATACAACCTCTAACTGCCGTAGCCAGGAATCACACCCAATGGGATGTGACTTTTTATTTCAAATATCAAGTAATGAACCAGAACGGAAACTGACCGGGTAAATTTTATTAATATATTATATAATTGAATTGAAATAAAATGCGGCTAGTAAACTAGAATGATGGCGGCCTCCATGTCAGTTATCCTTGTGGTTTTTTACAAACTTTAAATTTAAACTAAATAAAAATTGTGCAATCACGGAAATACCAACCTGCAATGAATGACCATCGGACCAGAATTCTTGGGGTTGTACTCCTTCACTGTTTTGACGAAATTCACCACTTTGATGGGATCTTGAGGCAAGCCGATATCAGGCCATGTTATGAAATGATACTGACGAACAGATCTGGTCCATTCATCCTAGGGTGTTGTAAAAATAGGATTTCGAGCGTTGCGAGATCAACAGGCTTCGTCCACAAAGGATAGACATTGTCAGGTCAGTATGTTGTAGATGTGTCTTTACTTGTAAATAATGCCGTATCTTGAACATATCAAGCTCAGTGCAATAGCTTTAAATATTAGTATGACCCAATTCAACTGACGTCATCGTCGCAAATCTTGTCCCCGCTTGTTAAAAAATGTATTTCAGGAAATGTATTTCTGTAAAGAGTCAAGGTCAGAAGGTTGTGTATGCATCCAGCATATTTCAAACTGTTGTGTTACTTTAAGGCTATTATAAAACTACAACAACACGATATCTTTTTGCAAAGTCTGTTAGGGTTGGTTTAAACATAAAATAGTTATGCAATTAATTACCTGCAGTTTCAGTTTCATTATGAAATCTCGGACGATGTAATCTGCGTGTGTTTCCTCCTTTTTCAAAGTAACCACATAATCACCATAGCATGCTGTTTTGTCTGGCCAATACTTCTCACATTTTTCCTGAAAGTTTAAAATGGAATAGAGCAAAAATCGAATGAGAAACCATCCCGAAAAAATTGTTTATCAAAGTGCTCTTTACAGCTCCGACTGCACTGAGGTAAAAATTTAGTGTCCCTCTTTGTCAGACAATATACCCCTTATATACGACGTCACACTCTCAAGCAGTGCCCTCACTGAGGCAAAAGGAGTTAGATCATTGAACAACAGCTGCTTTTTTGTGGGTAAAAACATGAGCATGACCTCAGCGTTCCAGCAGCAATAACGCAGCTTGATTTACCTTGACTCCTTCCTGTAGGTTGGTGAGCATGACAATCTTAGCGCTATTCTCCTGCCATACCATCCTCCACATGTCACAAACTGAAGCCTTGTTTGGACCTAAAATTGTGATATATAAAATAAGATGTACAGACAGTGAATGGCTGGCTGGCATTTTATACCAAATGACTAAATTCATCCCATTAGAGTTCTAGTACAGGCCTTCTCAAAACGAATATTTTCAACTCAGAAAACATTCTTCCAACTTTTCAAGTATTTCGAGTATCAACTTTTTCTAAATCATAAAAAGTGACAGCAAAATGTTCACACTCAGGGAAAAAATCCAGTTAGTATCAAATTATTATTATACATTTCTGGTTATGAAAACCAAGGATACCTCATATGTCAACTTAATTACTGAAGCTAGCAAGCCTGAAGAAACCTGTAAACAAGGGTGCTTGCTATGTGAACCAGAAACACCAGGTTTAACCCCTACTCTTCCGCAATAAGTGTTCTGGATTCTTTTTCGATCCAAAGTACACCGGACCTACAACTTATTGTCCCATTCGAAGGACATAATAGTTTATGGTATCTTGCTTAAAGACACAACCGGGACTTGAACCCACACTCAGAAACAACAGAGCTTGAGTCCGGTGCTCTTAACTGCTCGGCCACAATACGCCACAAATATGGAAACATTGTTATCCAATGTTTTCATTTCTATTAACTTTTTGTGGTTTAAAGCTCTAAGAAAAGTTGCATTTGTTTGTTTATAATGTGACTCACCTTGGCTGGCTATGCATTTGTTCGGTTCATTGAAACCCTGTAGTCGTGACCAGGAAAGCAAACACAATAGTTACATTATGTCTGCATTTCTACAGATATCTTGTCCAAACTTGTTTCTCTTTTTTTTCATTATTTTTCTTCTGGAGGGGATGTTGGACTGAAACCAAAGCATTTCTTTAATTATTTTATAGCTGAACTCTTTTAGGGAATGTTTGTTTTCTTTTTCACCCAGACTGTATCTGTGTTAAAGTTATTCCACCATAATTAGCTGTTCCGACCTACTGTCAGAACAGGTATTGTTTTCGTCGAGATTTGTATTATTAGCTGTTCCAACATGGTAGACGGAACAGCTATTGTAATCGTTGAGATTTTTATTTTTTAGCTGTTCCGACATTTTAGTCGGAACAGCAATTTTTTTTTATTATTAGCTGTTCCGACCTACTGTCGGAACAGGTATTGTTTTCGTCGAGATTTTTTTTCTTTCTTATACTTGTTTCCGCCTAAATCCCATAGCATTTGTACACGTTTTTTGTATACATCTAATATCCTAGAGGCACAATAGGCACATTTAAAGTCAAAATAAGAGCATGTCAAAGGTGAAGGGTCTTCTATCTAAAAGTCAGACCAACTTTAAAGGTCTGGAGTGCTTAATCAAAGCAACAATACACGGAACAGCTTTGTGTTTGTTGACAAACACCTAATGTCTAGTTGGATTTAGTTCTCTACTGCTCAGGAGATTTTCAGAACTTGTTTCAGTTTTTTCTAAGACTTTCAGTGGTTTATCATCGATTCTTTACAGGCTTACAGGGAACAGATCCTTACGATTAACTTACATCCATGTAACTTGCATTTACATAGTCCGAGTTGGGTTGATCTGGAAGTTTCTCAAGCACAACGCGAGAAAAATCATCTGTGGTAGATAAAAAGTTCAGAATCAAATCAATGCAATAGACTGTGCAAGTCTCGCGCGCATTCGAACTTCCGGGACCATAGTGGTCCCAACCATATGGAGTTTTACTTGGGCGAGATTTTGTTTCGTCAATTATTTTAGTTTAACGTAGTTTATGACCATGACAATTATACATGTTGTTGGGAATTTAATACTAAGCGATAAATATGAAAGTAAAATCATTTCAACAGTACAACGAAGAAAAATAAATTGCAAAAAACATCAGAATTTGTGCTCACGTCCGATCACAAAACTTATACAAACGCTTGTTTTGGATGCGCATTGCAACGTGAAGCGTATTGCAACGTGAAGCCTTTTCATTGCAGTCTGTGGTTGTTGAGGCGTCAGTATCCTCTTTAAACTATGATACGGATCAATTTTACACCCGTTTGACCATCACGAATCCGCGTAAGGGGTTTGTAAAAAGTTAACATCAAATAAGCATCCTTGTCCGAGAGTTTTACATTTTTTTCAATAATAATTAACACACACTCTTGTGTATTTTTTTCAAAAGCTAAAACTCAATTCTAAAAATGTAATGTTGTTCAGATTTTGTCATGAGATATAATTTAAAACAAAGATTTGATTTCAGAATTAAAAATGTTCTTCGCTTGACGAGACTTGCACAGTCTATACCCAAAAACTTTAAATAATTCCCTATTTTCTGCGAGGCAAAGTCAAAGAAAGAAGAAAAGGGTGAAGACAGAGAAAGAGATGGGAAGACAACAACAAAGAGTGGAGAAGACTAGAGTTTGTAAACTCACAGAGGGCAGTGGAGGACGGAGAGCCATGGAGAAATAATTATTACAAACAGCGAGCAGTTGAGGCGAAGAGGAATGGATAACGGTTGTTACAAACAAAGGGAAGTGTGGGACAGAGAGGCATGGAGAAATATAGTTACCAACAGAGGGCAGTGGAGAACACAGAGGCACGGAGAAAGATTGTTACAATTAGAGGGCAGTATGGGACAGAGACGCATGGAAAAAGATTGTTACAAACAGAGGGCAGGGGAGGACATAGAGGCATAGAGAAAGATTATTACAAACAGAGGGCAGTGGAGGACAGAGAGGCATGGAGAAAGATTGTTACAAACAGAGGGCAGTGGAGGAAAGAGAAGCCTGCAGAAATATTGTTACAAACGGAGGGCAGAGAGGAATGGATAAAGATTGTTACAAACAGAGGGCAGGGGAGGACATAGAGGCATAGAGAAAGATTATTACAAACAGAGTGCAGTGGAGAACAGAGAGTCATGGAGAAAGATTTTTATAAACAGAGGGCAGTGGAGGACAGAGAGGCATGGAGAAATGTTGTTCCAACAGAGGACAGTGGACGCAGATTGTTGTGAAGTCATCAACAACATTTTGCTTGTTAACACGTTATCCGACTTGTAATGGTGAGAAAAAGTTTATTTACAAACAATAAGCATTTTTTACTCACAAGGATTGATGTTAGTGTAGCGATTCTTCTCCTTGTTTTTGTCGTCCTTTGCTCTTTCACATGAATGAAGGTTGAAATCGGGCAAATTCTAAAAATTAAAAATAATGATGATGGGGAGGCAATAGACCTTAGTACTGATGACATCATAGTTTGTAGAAGAATGGGAAACCATCGTGTCTCTGTCGGAAATGCAGTACCCAGTTACAGCACTTCGGCAATGCACTTAACAAACCTTGATGTCATCAGTACTGGGGTAGGGCCACATAGACCTAACTTACATCTAGCAGTTAATACATAATTAGCTTATCACATAAAAATCTTGCTCAGCATAATCATAACCGTTTCTTGGCCGAGCTGTCAAGTGCATCAGACTCATGACTCAATATGTAATGTTATTGAGGTAAATAAAAAAAATGTGCTTTATTTTGGCGTAAAATGGGCACAACAAATTCACATATGTTATTACAGAACCATCATTATTAAGACTCACCTCATAGTCAAAAAGGAACCCATTGCCTTCCTTGTACATTTCCTCCTTCTTCTTGCTGACGTAATCTTTGAACTCTGACAAGGGAATCGGCAAAGGAGCCATAAATTGCTTCCTCTTGTTAACCTGCTTCGGTCTGGCTGGTGCAGTGTCTTGTCTAGTGGCTGGTACAGCGTCTTGTCTAGTGGTTGGTGCAGCGGCTGGTATGGTTGCAGTCATGTCTTCATATAGGCCTACAACATCAGTGTATGGATTTTCCAGGCCTGCCGAAATTTTGTCATTGCTTGCTCGCACTCCTGCTGCTAAAACAAATAAAACATTCAAGACAAATCTGACTGTGAAGTTGTCAACTAAAGTAATGCGAAGAACCTGTTTATAATGTATGTATTGTTTGATCAATCTTTTGTAGTTTAGATGCTTCAACACATCTCAATTTTGTGTAGCTGCCAATGACAAAATAAGGTCTGGACTTGACAGTTTTGTTAAACATAGTTGCACTTTTGCCGTTGATGGCGTGTCAAAATGACAAACTATGACCTCATCTGTGAGGTGTTGCTTTGTATTGCAACAAAGCAGCATATTTCTGACGATTGAAAATTACTTGTTGAGGGACAACGGGAGAGAGAGGGAGTTTCTTACTGAGAGGCAGCAGAGAGAGGTGTTAAAAATGGTGACCTTTTACCATTTAAAAGCAGCTTAATCTCACATGATCTAAAGGTTGTTAAAATTATTTTTGACAAAGATCGCTAATTACCGTTAATGAAAAAACACTTATTATAAATATCAGCATTGTCATCTACCCACCTGACATGTACAAGGTTTCAAAATATTTGTTCAGTTTATAAACATTATATTGATACACAGAAACTTTTTTTTTTTTAATGGCGTATAAGGTAAAAGTTTTTGCGGTAAGTGTGTTTACTTCGAGAATTGTTTTACAATTTGTGTCCACTCTAAAATATATATATTTTATTAAATTGTTAATTAATTTTGACCAAATCAAGCAGTGTAGAAATGTTTCTTTGTTTGTGATAGAAACTCAGGGATGACAGTCATTTGGTGACAAAAAAGAGTGAAACTAGGATCCAATTGTTAGGATGTTAAAATTACAAAACTTTAATCTTTTACAAACCCAGAGTTTTAAATTTCAGTGAGTTTCTTTGAATAGTATCCTCATTCCTCATCACTGGAAAAGTAGATCAATGAGCAGGATTTCGTTGTAATATTTGAAGAAAATAAGAGCAACACTTTTCGCTGAGGCAGTGTTTATAGGGCCTGAATTCAGTTTAAACTCTGAAACTTTTCATTCTTGCAGACAAACCATTTTTTTTTTACAAAAGATTTCCTCAGGCTTGCGGGCCGCAGTTATTAGGTTCACATATTATTACCAGAAATATTTAATAAAAATGATAAAAAGAATGTAAGTTATGACCTACCATTTACAGCGTTTTGTCTACGATCCCCTGAGCTGCGGTTAAGCATTTTATTCCTCCTGTCGAAGGTACAGTTAAAATTGATAAATACCACATTAACCCCACTCGGCAATAATAACCTATTATGGTGTTATCGTTCATTTGTTAGTTCATTCATTCATTTGGAATGGTTTATCACTACCATGCGACGCAGCCAAAAGCTGGATTGCACATGAGTGTAAAAACATTATCCTCCTTAGCTTTGCTAAGCAGAAATTTATATTTATCTGCTTAGCAGCTCTATGACATCGGGACCCAATTTACCAGCGTTGCTATAAACAAATGTGTGCTATAAGTGCCAGAAAATTGTGATTGCAAACTAAGGTTACCAGTCAAAATGGCATTTCACATGTACAATCTGTGACTGGTATCCTGCTTTTGTAGAAAATTGTTAGCCAGCATTTTGGGCCCATGTTTTTGATTTGAACGTTTTCCATCTCATGGAGGGAATAACAAAGAAACTCACTAAAATTGTGACAACAACAACTACCTTATAATTTGGTTTGTACCCTTACACTGATATGTAAGGGTAAAAACGAAATCATATTCTGTATCCCCGATGCAAAAATTAACATCGATTAAGTCGTTGCGGTACCCGCTGCTATGGATTCGAACTGCCTCTAGCCACCGGGCTAGCTCGGTGGTCTAGTGGTAAGACACCTGCTCTAGCAATGCAAAAGCCGTGGGTTCAAAACACACCCGATTAGCTTGTGGATTTTTTCACAGAAATTGGTTAAGTACTGAGTATTGTAGTGAGCCACGCCCACTGGGGTTAAGCAATAAACCAGCCATGCATGACCGGGGCCTGGCCGTTGCCTTTGGGTGCCTTTGGGTGCCTTTGGGTGCGACCAAGCCACGAGTCAGTCGTGTTCCAGAACCTAACCTGTGTGTGTGTGTGCCTCTTCTGAGTGTGTGTTCCACCCCCGTTTGGTGCATCAGCGCGACTCACTCTCTCCCGCCGAGACCTCTACGTAATTATATGCTCAACAATCACAACAGTATGACACATCGGTGTAAGAGTAAAGTAAAAATATAAGTTTTATCCTTGATGCAAAAAACAACATCTATTAAACAATTACCTTATTTTGAAGATCAAAGCAGCTATAACACAAACCAAGACGAGCAGCATCAATGGAACCACAATCGCAGCTGCCGAAAAAGTCGCTGCACTTTCAGGCACTGCGACAAAAAAACATTATGTTTAAGTTTTTGGAAACAAATTTATGTATTAATATTTCGAGTATTGATGTAAAAGCCAACATCTTACACATGTAGAGAAAAGCAATTATGATTTAAATGTGTTGTTAATTGTAAAAGTAATGACACTGATCAGGATACTAAGTTCAGGTTTCCAAGTTTAGTTTTAGTTAAAGGCTGGCTGCACAGTTGATTGTGAGTTTTCCAATTAACACCAACATTGTTATGATAAATTGTCTCTCAAACTTGGGCAATAATGTACCTCATAAATTTACCTTATTACTGCATGATAATAACTGATGTGCCAAACCTGAGTAAATGGAAAAGGCATAAAGGAACCAGTTTTTTTCCTGCGTCAGTTTGAATAGCCTGGGTTGAACTAAAGCAAAATTGTCATATTACGATCAAGTTTTGTTGGTCAGCAGTAAATTACCTTGAACTCTGAGCGGCTCACTCCACTCAACGGCATAATTCTAAGAAAGAGAGAGATGTGACAACAACACATATTTTAGCTTGTATCAAACTTTCATTATTATTAATATTTCAAGGCATGTTTAAATGTAAAAGTATCTGAAGTATACTTCTTTTATTAATAAGATCAATAGCAATAAGCCTAATAATAATAATAACTATTATTTAGTACGCTCTCCATAGTACACTATATCACAGCGTTTACACAAAATAATCATACATAACATACAACCGAATTTCATCAGAAAAGGTACATACACAATGTTTGAAAGGGATAGGGAAAAGAAAGGGCTTAAGTTAACTATACAAGTAAGAGGCATGTTTTCAAGAGTTTCTTAAATTGAGCCTATTGTCTTATTGACCCAATTCACCTGTCGTCCTTATCACAATAGTATTGATTGCTTCATATTTTAAGTAATGTCCCTGTGTGTAATGCCTACATGATTACACTAATTATCACATAAAGTTTGACTCCCAATAAGCCATTTGCAAGTTATATTTGAATGTCTAGTTCAGTATAAACTTGCTTGGTCACCAGTTACCACTTAGAGACAGTTCTTATGTCTCATGATTTGGGGCAAGCCTAACCTCAAGATAAGCAAACCCAGGTACCATTGTGCCATACACATTCATTCAAAATGGTGTGTGGGTGTCCGTTGTCCCTTATTAAACTACGTAAAAGCTTGCCCCGGACCATGTGAGTAGCAACTGTCTTCTGGTAGTCTGAGGAATTCAAATTTAGGCAGTAACTTGTGATTAAGCAAGTCGTTGTACCGGACATTATTCAAATATAAACCCGCAAACGACTTTGGCAAGCATGGCAGAGAGTATAAGGAGAAGCCCTGCCTGGTAGGACGTCACTAGTGTCCGTTGCACTGCGTTGTGTGCAACAGACATGACGGAGGAGTCCAACCTGAGTATAGCCACATGTTGCACTGGTTGTTTATTACAAAATAAAAAAATAAATCAAAAAACAAGAGGTAATAGGCTCACCGATTCAGAAATCCTACTGACTGATCCAAGATAGATGTCATACTGAGTGTTGCTTTCCAGGGGTTTGTTTTCATTATTTCCCTGTGTTTCCCCGTCACCTACAGTGAATGTTGCAGGGAGATCCTTCTTAGGTAACTCTGCAGCTATGTAATCAAGAGTTGGTGCAGTGGACCGTTGGAACCTCGATCCTCTTGTGTCCCTTCTAGTGACTGTCTTAACCTGCCGTACACCAACTTGCACGCCTCTACACAACACAGCAATGGTCATTGAGGAAGCACTTAAGTTTCATTGGTTCAGAAACAATGTTGAATATTCTTGAGCAAGTTAATTTTGTTCAATACCAAACAGAGGTAATATTTAAACTACAAATGATTCTTCACTAAACAACACAATGAAGATGAACGAGACAAACTGAATGTTGGTGAGTATTCTATCGATTGATTTTGAGAAATACAAATTAATTCGAAATGCTTGTCATACAGTTACACAAAACAATTTGCTTAAAGGCTAACAAAGAGCTAAATTATTGACTCAAAAATTTAGATGAAGTCAGACAATAAAAAAATAATAATAATTTGAGGTGATTTCCCTGTTTGCTTGGAATTGCCTCTACAGAAATTAAACTGAACTTTTAGAAATGGTATTGACTTTTTATTCATTTGATTTACATTTTGAAAGTTCTAGCAAATTCAGGGCCTTTTTGGACAACTAGATATTTTGTTCCCTAAATAAGTATCTTTTAGATGCCTGAGGGCATGGTCTTAGGTTCCACAAATGTTAATAATTTGTTAGGCCTCAAATATAGTTTAATTGATTGACAATCTTAAACAATCTATTTTCAAAATAAAAAAGGTTTACACTATGAGCACTGTTTCCAGTTTACACAACATTATGCAAAAGTCGACAATAATTTTGTGTAAGTTCGTATAAAAAGGTTCCAATACAAAAAAAATTAAAAAATAAAAAAAAATTCAGACGTGAAATTTGCTGCTATTAATAAAAGAAATTAGGGGTTTGTCCACCAAGATTGACCTGAATCGCAAGTGTGATGCCACATTACAAATCACTATTGTCAAAATGCCAGCTTATCTTAAAATGAATCTTAGTGTTCTGTGACATCAACCTCGGGAGCTCTAAAATTTCAGGGAGCGTATGGAAACAGTATCCACAGCACTAGAGTAATAGATCAAAGAGCCGAATGGCTTTATATTTAAAGAAAATACCAGCTACTTTTTCACCAGCAGGCATAAAAAAGTATAATTTCAGATACAGGTTTAAGAAAGTATCATCCCTGGTTATACAAAGGATTCAAATGAATACCAGGCCTGGAATTACATCTTCAAAAGGGCAAGGCCGAGTACAGGGGTGACAAAGGCCATGGCTTCCGTGGCCTCCATCATGCAATTCCAGGCCTGGAACAATACAGGATAAAGATCATAATTACATCATTTCAACTTACGTAATGTACTGTGATGAGGATGGAAGATTCAAAGCTATAGTGACCGTGGAAGAAGTCAATTCTGTGATATCTTTTTGAGATAGCTGGGTCGGAGGTGGAAGATCTGTAAAGTCAAAGAAATAATGTACCCAAGGTACTTTCTTTATCCAGAGAATCTTAAAACCCTTAAATGAGGCAACGCCCCTCTACTTTACTGGAATGCTGGAAATGGCCAATAGATGGTACCACACCATTAAAGAGATATTGAACATTTTCTCTGTACATTTCTGATGTTTTACATTTAAATGACTGCTTTTCGTGCCCAGCTATTGTCTGAGATTATGTGCCTTTTTAATTAATTGTTTAATTAGTTTTGTTTTAATTAGTTTTGTTTTAATTGAATATAATATAATACAGCAAAATACAGAAATAACAAACTAAAAAGGCCTCGTGCAAACAAAAACAGTATAAAAAAAGTTAAGTGTTTGACTGACTGAAGGGCCTTTTACGTTTTGTGTTGAAAACTTGACACCTTGTAGCCACCAGCTGTTGACAAGATAGGCAGACACACGACAAACAGACCGTTCCGCTTATGAAAGGGTTTAATTTTGGTAGGTCTGTCCTTGATCTTTGGTATTTGACATGTGATGTTATCATGGTAAGTACAATGGTGCAAACAAGTTTTCAGCCCATAAAACAAAAAAACTAAAAATAATCTGGGACCTGCCCCCCCCCCCCTCACTTAAAGGTTGGGAACGTCTCAAAAGTACTAACGGAATTGAAAAGTTCTAACTGGATCTAAGTATTCCAGCTGGCATACATTGACCTAAATTGTGATAGTTGAATGCAATGTTCCACAATACCTGTCTGAACTGCAGTGAAAGCATCGAGTATTGTTTTATCTCCAACACCAACACTGTTGAAACCTTTCAGTCGGAATTCATATTTTGTGGATGGTTTTAAACCGCTAATGTTATGGTGCATATCTGGTGGTTCAATATCGACCGCTTCGAATGAGTTGGTTGGACTAAATTTGGTGTCGTAAGGTTTTTCTAGCACTCTGTATGAAAGCTGTAAATTGTTTTTCAATTGGGAAACAAAATAACACTAATAATTAAACACTTCATAAACTTACTCGTGACAACGCTATAAGTAAATTTATTTGGGCTTCAAGTAAATTTTAAATGAGGTTTCAAGTAAATTTCATTTTGGTTTCAAATAATTTACTTAAGGTTTTAATTGAGGCTCCAGGTAAATCTTATTGAGGTTTAAAATTTAATAGAGGTTTCAAGTAAATTTATTTGAAGTTTCGAGTAAATTTATTTGAGGTTTCAGGTAAATTTATTTGAGGCTTCAAGTAAATTTAATCGAGGCTTCAAGGTAATCATATCAAAGTTTCAAGTAAATCTCAATCATATTTTTCTGCAAAAATCAACCTTAAGAGGTTATAGATTTACCCTAAATATCAAAATAAGGCAATAAATAATTACTCTTAAAGCTGACTAATTTTAGTCAGGATGACATATTATGTGCAGTGGTGCGAGAACATTGATTCCATTACGTTCAGAGACATTGAAACAAGATAGCACCTTTCAACTGGCTTCCAACCTTTGGTGTGTCTTGGTAATTCATATGTATGGTTTCACCCATACACCGATGTTTGTAAAGCACTGTATCATACTCGGTACTTCAATTCAATTCAATTCAATTCAATCAAACATTTATTTCCGTACTCACAAAAAGAAAATACAAAATCATGTGGACAAATTTAAAGTAGTACAATGCAAACAAAAAGTAAACACGACGACCAATGAAAATGCTACTGAGTCCTGTGCAAAAATTTCAGTTTTCTTTCACAATTAAACCACAAGAACATGGCATCGAAATAAAGTTGCTTTTGCAGAACAATGACCATGTAATCAAGTACTCAAATGTTGAAGAATTGGATTTAAATAAATATATTGTTTTGATCTAAAAACTCTTAGTATAAAAACTTACTCTATATTTAGTTATAACACCATTTCTTTGACCACAGGGTATTTCGCTCCAGCTAACTGCAACACTATGCTTCGTTGTTGAAGTACTCCTGAAATCAGTTGGCGATCCCGTTGGCTCTACAATAGTAATTCAAACACTAAACATCAAATTGTTTTTTACATCCTTTTGCTCAAAACATAATTTTTGCGTTTTGTTACAATGACTACTACAAAGTATTAGAATCACACACTCTCGTAAAAGGGTTGGCGTATCTATCTAAACCTGAACATTTCTTCATCATGTTCTCTCTACACAGGTGTCTTCAGGCCTACGGGTCACAGTGTTAGTCACTTTTGAGGAACCCTTGGTTTCATTACCAGAAAAATTTAAAATGAAATAAAATTTGAAAAAATTAACAGCAAGTTAATTTATCAAGTAATTGGGTTCGTATTACTAGGGGTAATTTACAGGTAGAATGTTCTAAGGAGAATCACATTCACATTTAAACGTTCATTTCATTTTCATTGAAACATTAACGTAATTTAGCGGGGAAGTGGCTCTTGCTTTCGAAGTTTTCATTTTGCATGCAGTTTTTGGTTAAATTGTTTATGGAAACTACCTTGTGTGACATCACTGAAAACATCACTTATAGTCAATTTGTACAAAAGATTAGTCAAACGTGAACAAAAAATTAGTCCTTCAGAAAATGACTTACTTTCATATCACAATTACTAATATAAGACATAATGACTAATTTGAAAAACGTGCAAACTAAACTCTAATATTTCGCAAAGACTAATTACAATTTTGTTAATACTAACTTTGTGTTCTGACTAATTGATAAACTGTTGATTGACCAATGCAGTTAGTAATTTCATTTTGAATTTACCAGTTGAAATGCACGTTACTAATTGGATGACTAATGTATTCGTGCAAGACACCTGGTAAGTACGGAAACTATCATAGTATAATATTATTTCGTGACTTGTGAGTATGGAAAATCAAGCATGTATATGCATGATGTCTCGATGTCAAAGTTGACTCGTCCAAGCAACGGTCGAGTTGTCTCTAAGTTTTCGTGGTCTCAAGGTTCGGCACATGGGGTGTACCCTATAACATGGGATATTTAGATGCTTTTACGCGGCCTACCATGGGTTATAGGGAAACTTGATAAACACCTGTCTTAATTTTTTATTGTTTATGTTGCGTGTGTGCTCACTATTGTTGTAGTTTCACCAACCTTGCAACGAATGTTTTGGACATTGCTTCATTGTGAGTGACTAATTAAGAAAATAGCAAGACTAAATAATATATTGTTTGACTAAATATATAACATATTTTTCTTGGAGTAAGACTAATAAAGATTTAGGGATTACTAATTAAATTTTGTGAATTACTAATCTTGCGAACAATTAGTAAAATTAATCCATTTTCAAAGACTAAATAATATTAGTCATTCGTAAATGTATTGACTAATCTTTCGATTGGAAGACAAAACCAAGATTAGTAAAAATTAAACCATGTGAAGGACTACATTTATTTAGTCAATTGACCAAGTTGTGTTTTCAGTGATGGGCCCGAAAATAAATTACATCAAACATGTGCAAAGTTTTCACTACTCCCGACTCCGAAGCTGTCACACATTGCCTTTAATTTTACCTTAAATCACTCATTTCATCATGAACAATTCCTAAAATGCCTAAAATACACTACTTGTAACAATTGAGAATCAACATTTTTTTAAATATATAAATGTTAAAGGATGACATTTCCACCTTTTGGTAACCCCTGGGTTTGTATATTTCAAGAGAACAGTATCCTCAGAGAACAGTTGCTAGAGAAGTAAATCAGAAGAGCATGAATTCCTTTATCTGATTGTACAAAATAACCAGTAATATCTTCACCAGGCAGAAATAAAGAAGTCTGAATTCACATAAAAGTCTGATTGTACGGAGCCCCTAAATGGACAGGTACATAACATTGAAAGGTAAAAACATAATTATGTTTATATATTTATTATTTCGTTCTCTCGAAATAATTATATTTCGATCCCTCAAAATAACTTGTTTCGCTCCCTCGAAGTTATAGATTTCAAGGGAACAGTATTGCCAGAGGAATAAATAAGATGAGCATTCTTTATATATGTAGAAAATAATTGGTAATATCTTCACCAGGCAGACAAAAGAAGTCTGAATTCAGGTAAATGTCTGAAAGTACGGGGCCCTGAAAGGACAGGTAAAAACAAAATTGAAAATGTAAACAAAAATATAAATGTATTTCGTTTCCTCGAAATATTATTTCGTACCCTCGAATTAACATTTCGAGGTAACGAAATAATTTTGAGGGAACGAAATAATGTAAAATTTGTGTTACCCTTTCAAATATGTTTTTAATTAGCTGTAGATACTCTTCTATTGGGAACTTACCCTTTTCAGGTGTTATGTGCTCAATATAAATGTTCTCCTGAAATTCACCAAGTCCTGCCTCATTCCTGGCGAGAACACGAACCTTGTAGATTGAATTTGGTAATAAATCAGGATGTAGCAAAGGAGACTGTCTCGTCGTTGCGTTGTGTAGAGTTTCAAATTCACCATCCACCTTTTGGCAAAGATCTCTCTTAACCAGTTGATACTGTACCGCATAATCAATGACAGGGCACTTGTTTTGAGGAGCTTTCCATGTAATGGTTCTACTGGGATCTTGCACAGAGCCGACTTCATAGATCACTGATACAGGAACTGAAGAAACAAATGTACACTACAAATGATCTGTCCTTGACAAAATTATGAAATTGTTACAAAGTTAACACTTTCATAATTTTGTCAAATGTCTTTTAACCTTGGCAAGTTGTGTGTCCATGGCTGAGCAGTCAAGCACACTGGACTCAAGCTCAGATGTTTCCGACCAGAAAGTGAGGGTTAAAGTCCCGGTCGTGACACTTAGACATGTGTCCTGTTATGGTTCGCCCCGGTGTATTCTGGTATGGTTGGCTGCAGATCGCGCCACAACACCTTGTAAACCATTATATGGCGCTAAGTTAATATATAGGTCATACATTTCAAACATAGCTCTGCATACATTGTAAGAAAAATAACGAGTGCTTTTAGATACCCTGGGTGGGATAAAGTGTAATTTTATTAGAAGTGTGCATTGTTATTGTTATTATTACTAAGAGTCAGTAATTCATGCAGTCAGACATTTTCATTTGGGGCTAATCATTTTATCAAACAATTTTTTCGTTATTTTTGCCATGATCTCACTCGGGGGGGGGGGGGGGGGGGAGATTTTTGAGCCCCAACACCCCGCCCCCACTGAATACAAGCAGTGGCTACTTCGGATTTTAAAAATGTTCATGTATGCTTAACAACCATCAAATGTAAATGTTTTTGATATTTTTTAAAAAGTGTTATTTCATTGTTTTATGCAATACTTCCACCTTTTTCATGAACTTAAATGTTATCTTTTATAAGGGTCTTGTGATGCTAACTTCTTGTCAACAAAAAGAAATCCTTTAAATTGTAAAAAACTGGCTTAATTTGGAGGTTTTTGAAAAGATTGAAAAAACATTTAGACTAAATAAACAATTGTTAGCCAATCTTACCGTAACACGTTCTGCAATTTGGATCAAGTCCGATCTGACCATACGGACAAGAGTCTGCAAACACAAGTTGTTTAAAAAATCCATAATTAGTGAGGGGGGGCGGGGGATAATGAGAAGAAGCAATATCAGGTGCAACAACAATAATAATGTTATTTCATGGGTTTTTCAGTTATTTTAAATTTGGCTCACGGCCATGGGAAATGATTATCAAGAACAAAATCTAAACAAATTAGAATCAATGCAAGTTGCAATTACGATCAGGAAAACTGACTTGGTGACCTGACAACTGCTCGATAGAAGAACAAATAGTAAAACAATAATTTGATGAAATGAGCAGATTGGGTTGAGCCTTGTTTAAGGCTTTAACATCAGCATTTTGTAAAACCCCCCCCCCAAAAAAAAAAACGACAACAACACTTTTTCGAAATCAGCTGTGGAGAATCACATGTTGTTGGGGATTTCAGATTACGTCAATTATATACAAACATTTTAACACCTTTTTGGTTAACTTTATAAAATAATCCGAATGTAGACAGACAGAGAAAGACAACGACTGACAGACAGACATACATAGGGTAACAGCTATATGCAGCAGCTTACCAAAATACAATCATTCAAAAGTCATTTAAATAGCGCCAAAATCAAACATTTGCTCTGAGGTGCTGAGGCATAAAATGAATGGTAAGTAAGACTGCTGGAACAAGTGAGCTTTGAGAGAAAATAAAAAATAACACTCTAAACTACCAGTCACTTCTAAAAACCCATTGATATCAGACTTCAAAACAAATGCATATGTATTAAATGCATTATTTTTACAGCACACTTTATTATCTAACCACACCACTATACAATATATGTCAATTTGTACTTGTGCTGGATCTTTTTCATTCTTCGAGGTCAGTTGACAGTTTTTACATATAGCTGTTCATTTGCAATAGTTTCATTGGATATGCCAGATTTGAGAGTGTAAATTGATATCAAAAATGAAGAAAAGTGACAAATTGATATCAAAAATGAAGAAAAGTGACAAATTGATAGGTGTGTCAGTTGAATGTAGACTTACTTTGGCAGTTTTCACCTCTAAATCCACCTTCACAAAGTACACCAGTTGGGCACGCACCAGATCCTCTACTACAAGCTTCATCACCGGCACAATGACACTCCTGGGCACAATTGACTCCAAACCACCCATCAGAACAATCTGCATAAAGGAATGATCTTACTGGTTAGAGACATTGTAAAGGCTGGGTATTTATTCAGAGAGATTTAAAATCGATTAGTTCCAATCTGAGTTTACCGATGATAGAAGTTCGTACCAACACCAATTCTTAAGAAACTATAATTTGTAGACAATTCAACACACAATTGAAAACGTTGAATATAGTAATTTCCCATTTAAATTCATTTCAAGATACTTCGAATCATGTCCTCCAAAGGCATGTAAGCTAAATGTATAGTAAGTTTGACAGCAAAAGGACGATTTGAAGTTTTCTGGTTTTCTATATTTTGGAAGTTAGTAACTTTTACTTCACACATTGTACATAATAGAACGAAAACTCTATCAAATATTAGTGAAATTTACAACATACAAGGTATTTTGGAAGAGACTAACAATTACCTCATGTCAGTGATAAAAAGCCATTTTGAAAGTAGGCCATGTTTATAACAATAATGCAGGATACAGACTAGGCCATATGTTATGTTGTCTTTTGGATTAGTTTGTAATTTGTAAAACTGGAGCGTTCCTGTTTCATTGACTTTAAATCTATCATTAATACTACTTATATTGGATCTACATCTATAACCATTATAAAATAGACACAATTACGCAATGTTCACTCTGTCTATAATATGGTAAGCCCTTTTTATATCTCTGCATTTCATTCAGTCTTCAGACAGGTAAACTTGATACAAAGTGTGGAAGCTTGCTTAAAAACGTGTTTCTTATAAAGTTTGAGAGACAGTTAGTGGAATCATTCCTTCCTCAAGTTTTCAATAAACACATAATGGATTCATCATGACAATTTCTCTTCAGTAATTTTTGTTTAAAAACCAATATCAGTTATTTGTTGTCAGAATTTGTCAACTTCAAACTGTTCAGGATAATTTGTACAATTTCAAGATGACTGTACAAAAAGAAATATTGAAGATAAAGGAACGTCCATTTAGGCCTAAATAAAGTCTATACGCACCCTTGCAATTCTCTCCTGTGAAGCCAGATCTGCAATTGCTGCCTGAAGTGCAAGTACCAACTGAACTGTTACAGGCTGCATTTCCACAGCCACATTCCAAATTGCAACCTGCACCATACATACCATCCGGGCAATCTAAACAGATGAAGTAGCAAGTTTGTACACTCACAAAAGATACCCAAACATATCAAATGATACCCATTATAACTTGTAAGGATCACAGGCTTAAAACAGAAGTCATCCTATTTTTATTTTACTGAAATGAAGGACACTTTAGAAAAATATTAATTTCCCAGATTATTTTGCATGAGATCAACATAAATAACATAAGGTTACAGTACAGTTATCATACCGCTGACAATTTAAATTAATCTGGAAAGCTTAAAGACTTTAATAATTCTGCCATTATGTCACCCACTAGCGGGACACTCTACATCGACTCCAATGAAGGCAGACCGCACCAGCATTGCACTTGAAGACAACGACATGGCTTGTCCTATGTCACCCCCTCCACAGCCTTAACCCATTAGTTGGTTCCAATAGCCTTTTTGATAATTTCATGACTGCACAAATTATGACAACACTTAGTTCACTCGTTTCATTGGTTATTATATTGTTATGATGTTCAAAAGGATCTTTATTCATACTCTGTTTGCAGCTCGAGCCTGTAAAGCCAGCTGTGCATGTACAACCGAAAGGATCTGGAAGACACATTACGTTACCAACGCAACCATTGTCATTTTTACTGGAGCATCGGATACCACAGTCTTGACCAAAGCAGTTGTTGTTATGCACTGTGGAAATATTAAAATAAATCAATTGTCATTTGATTGTGCTTACTTTTGCCAACACCCAACAAACTCTCGGAAAAAGTCATTACATCGGAACCATGACTAAACATATTTATTTGTGTTTTCTGTCTTTTGGTGGTAGTTGTTTCTTGTAATTCCTTTTTCTATTGATGTTACACAAACAGAAAACCGTCTTCTTGGCAATAAAACATCCATTCGGTCATTTTAACTTACTCTTCACATAGTCTCTGCACATTGTTAAGGTTGGTTAACCTTTTGTCTTTAACTCACCTGATCGACAGAAGACACCACTAAATCCTGGTGCACAGATACACTCTCCAGTCTTATCACACTGACCACCATTGTAGCAGAATGGACAGTTGTCATCGCATGATGGACCCCATTTCTTAGGAGAGCACTCTGAAAAGCACATTGATCAAACAGGTATTTAATACTATCAAATCCTCCACTAAGATAATTTTTTAATGACCAATAAACATCATGGTCATGCTATCACGTAATGTGGAGTTGGAATCTTGTATTTGATGTGAGGGTTGGGTATGTGACTAAACATTACATTTTGTGGCAGTGGCAGAGACTGGTCTTACAAGTTTGAAAACTTTCCACGGTTGAAATGTTTGAAAACAGGTATTAGTGTGATATAAATCTTAACCTCGTCACTTAATAATTGATGACGACATAGATACACGAACAATACCCGGGTTTTCTTTTACATTTTCAATGATTTTAATTGAAAAGACCAACAATCTAATTGCCTAGTATACTCAATGAAAAAACTTGATTGGCAAAATTCTCTTAAAACCAATTAAAGGTTGAGGATTTTTTGCCAAGGGTTTGTGACCTATAACAGAATGAAGGAGCTTTTTATTAGAAGAATAAGATCATAGAATTGTTTACTAACTTACGTCTTACAAGGAGTTTCATGAGTGCATGGTTCTGTAGATCATGTCTGCCATCTACGTAGCATTCATAGATACCAGCATGATTGAGTTGGACATTATGGATAAAGACGTTAGACTGGCCGATCCAATCAGCGACATCAACACCTTCGTGTCTCCATCGAAGCTCAGTCAGTGATCCGTAACGCTGCGTCATTGTCAATGTTACATCCTCTCCAGCACTCGTAGTCAAGGTGGGTGAAGCTGGAGATACGTCACCTACAATCAATAATAAGCTCAGTTAATGGGCCGTTATATAACTGTGTCATTGTCAATGTCACATCCTCTCCAGCACTCCTAGTCAAGGTGGATGAGGCTGGAGATATGTCACCTACAATCAATAATAAGCTCAGTTGATGGACCGTTATATAACTGTGTCATTTTCCATGTTACATCCTCTCCAGCACTCGAATGTCGGGTTGGCTGAGGCCGAGACACATCATTATCTAGAAAACATTTTCGTTTTAAAGCATGATCATTTTGTTTCTCTTTAAACTTGTATGTGACTTTATATTAAAAAAATGTGTGAAAACATTAAGATTTTGTCTAAAAAGTGGGTTTAAAGGGCCCTCGAAATTGTTCCATAAAGCATGATTATTAATCTTGAACCATTATCGTGACTAGAAAAGAGTCAAGGGTGTGTTCTTGAGAAATAAACACCATGTACCTTTTTAATGAACCAATTATTGAATTAGTATATTGGGTCAACAGTCATTTCAAACTTTTGCCACAGACTACATTTAGATGATGATAAACACAATTCATTTATCATAAAATAACATGACATCAGTTAATACTATGTCCCTTACCATTTTTACGCAAAATAATTGTTGTTATCTTTACAGGGACTTGTGAGCTGAAGATACAGTTGTAAGCGCCGAATCTGTTTGCCCCAATGGAGTCGGGCATGTCATAAAGTCTGGCACTAGTTGAGGTTTGATGGTGAGCTGCCTCATATCCTCCAGTCGGTAGATTACTGCCACTGCCAGTGTCTAGGACACGCTCAAAGGAGACTCCTGCACCAGTGTCACTACCACTTTTATATCCGCCAATTAAATGTTTTCCAAGAGTAGGAGTTACGTCTTTCGCATAAAGTCCTATGTTGTAGCAGGTGAAATCAGGTATTGCTCCTAGTCAGCAAGGAAAAACAGTGCAATAAATGAAAATAAAAATTCTTAACCCTTTCAGTACCGCCGTGCCATAGCGGCTCAAAACAACATTCCACTTGGTGACCAATGAGCCCGTATGGCACGGAATTATTAGCACTCTCGGTGACCAATGAGCCTCTCTGGCACATCGACCAAAAGTAAAAGATCAAAATGTAAATAGCCCCCTCAATCGCCTTTTGTCCATCCCCATGGTAACAAGCTGGCCACGTGTGCCCTGAAGCGTCGCAATTTTGAAAATTTCAGCGGTATCGTTAAGCGTCCCCCCACGCATTCTTCAGTAAGAGATCATTCTGACAACATGGCCGAAGAAAATGATAAAATTTTGGAAGAAATTTTCGCAGACAGTGGTTCAGAAATGTCATCTGACGAGGAATCGCCACTTGAGGACTCGGAGACGTCAGAAGACAGTGAGGATGAGCCGAGGGCCTCGACATCAACAGCAACATTAACCTGTTCTAAGAAGGGTAAGAAAACCACAAAAAAAACGAATTTCAGGTGTGGATGGCGTGAAGCCAACTGTTACACACGGCGACCGCCTGTTAAATTTACAGCAAACACCGGGGCTACAGAAGACTTCAGTTCGTTCTCCCCCATACAAATCTTCAAACTGTACTTTTGTGAAGCAGTGTGGCAGATGATGGTAGTAGAGACTAATCGTTATGCTAAACAAATATTGGGAGCGGGGGCAGAAAATAAGTGTGCATGGAGACCAACTGATGTACCTGAAATGATGGCATTCGTGGCCCTACTTCTTTGCATGGGAATCAACAAAAGGCCTCGTTACTCCATGCATTGGTCCAGGTCTGAAATTCTACGAAGTCCCCTGTACTCAGCAACCATGGCTCGTAACCGATTTACTGCAATCCTAAGATTTTTTCACCTCGCCAATAACAGAGATGTCGAGGGCGACTCTCCCCGTGACAAACTTGCTAAATTACGGCCACTGTTAAACATTGTACTACCATCATTCCTCCGGGTGTACCAGCCGGGACGAAGCCTTTCACCGGACGAGACGATGGTCAAATTCAAAGGACGGGTGAGCTTCAAGCAATACATGCCAAGAAAAGCCGCAAAATGGGGATTGAAATCTTTCTCATTGAACGAATCCGACACAGGGTACACATGTGCCTGGGAGTTGTTCACAGGATCGCAGCCCAGGTGCCCACAAGGACAGTCCTCTGTAAGTGATCCCGAGACAAACCATCCATCCGAAATAGGGGCACCAGGCAACGTAGTATTGAACCTTTTACATGGACAATTGGTTTACTAGCCCGGCTCTGTTCTCCAAGTTGTCTGAGCTAGGATTCGGAGCTTGTGGAACTGTGCGCTATACCACCCTAGGGATACCCGACGTAGCAAACTGCAAAAAATTTCCTATGAAAAGCGGTGCAGATCCCAAATTTTTTCAGAAAGCAGGCCAACTATGCGTTATGTGGCAGGACACAAAACGTGTCACTCTCCTCTCAAACTATGGAGATTGCAGTGTCACTAGTAAAAAGATTCGGAGCCGGAAAACTTCAACAGGATTTCGTCATATCAAAAAACCGTGCATAGTCGAGGATTACAATAAATACATGGGGGGCACGGATCTGGCAGGACAATTATGCACGTACTATACTCATACCCACAAAACATTCAAATGGTGGAAACGTGTATTTATTACAATCCTAGACATATGTTTGCTCAATGCTAATGTCGTATACAACAGCATCCATACAAACAAGAGCTTGTCTACTTTGGATTTTCGGGTCAAGGTGATAGAGGCACTTATTTCAAACTTCGAGAACAACCCAGTTCACCATGCCCGTAAAGTATCAAGTGCTTCAAACGCCCTTTCAACTCAGCACTTTCCAGGTCCGACTGTTGACGGGAAGAAACGTGACTGTGTTGTATGCAGTTCCACCTCTAATCGGAAACAAACTCGCACGATTTGTAAGCAGTGTATCAAGCCAATGTGTGTTATACCATGCTTTGAGAAATTCCACACCAAGCGATAAATTAGGTCAACAATTAAACTATTAAGTTAATTATGTTAAAAATTTGTCAAGCGGTTATACCATTATTGGAGAATTTCCACACCAAACTTATAATTTTCTAAACTTTCTGAATACTCCCCCCCCCCCCGCCTCAATGTTGAATCCCACAATCGCATGCCTGCCAACAATCAACATTGAGGCGGGGGGGGGGGAGATGGTACTTAGAAAAAACAAGTATAGCACTTTGGCAAAATGTAATGTTAGTTCCTTCTTTACATATTGGTTCATGATAGGTGTTAATTTTATTTGAGGAGTAATTTTTGTCCAGTTCCTCTCTTCTGTTTATTGAATGTGCAATCCTATGAGCGGGTTTGGGGGGTGCTTCAAAAGGAATTTATTAAAACATGTTTATTTGAGGTTTCAGACACTAATTTTAAAATACTCAAAATGGCCGACTTAAGCAACTGTACCACATTGTTTTTATTTGGTCTCATTGGGTTCCAGCATCCTGAAAACCTGGCAATATTTTATGTTACGGGCCAAAACAAAATTGTTTGGCGGCCATTTTTATTATTAAAATGGCCGCCTTAACCGACTGATGCAATTATTTTATTGTGCGTCTTGTTGGGTTCCTGGATCCTTAATACATTAAAGTTTCCAACATTGGGGCGGGGGGGGGGTGGAGGATGGTACTTAGAAAATACAAGTACAGCACTTTTGAAATATTTTATGTTTGTTTCTTCTTTACATATTGGTGAATGATAGGTAAAACATATATTTTATGAGTTATTTTGCCACCATGGCAATTAGAATGTTTTTATGTGAGGCTCATAGACGGAGATACGGACCAAAACCTTATTTATTGGCGGACATTTATAAATGGGCAATATTTAATGTTCTTTGATGTCAGTTCCTTCTTTGTCATTAAATGTAGAAAATAATGTAACTTTTGATTTTACCAGTCATTTATTTATAAGTCATATTGTGCGTAATCCAAACTCTCTTGTTTATATTTAATGTCTTTTTTTTGGGGGGGGGGGTTTTGGGGGGGGGGGGTTGCTTCCTAAAAAAATTATTAAAACCTTTTGTTTTTTGGAGGATTCATAATTTGCCAACAATCTAAATGGCAGCCTTAACCTATTGATCAACATGGGTATAGTCACCAACTCCCAGTATCGGTGAGGCTCAACCAATATTTTTTTATATTTTTGGACTGGTTTGGGGGGGGGGGGGGAGGAGGATGCTGTTTGAAAAGTAATATCTTAAAACCTTATGTTTATTTAACGTTTCAAAAATATGTCTCATGCAGATTGGTATGAACAGCTACTTGACAAATGTTTAGCTTCAACATTTAAACTACTCAATTGTGTATTTAGTGGTCATAATACCATACCTCAAATATATGTTTAAGGCAATGATTTAGTCCAAGGCAATATGACAAAGGAAACAGTAATTTAATAGCTTGCTCAACTTGCATTATCCTAGGATAACCCCAATCTGCCTTGTGAGGGCGCTGTAACCTCAAATTTTCCTAAAATAGTGTTGGTCACCAGTTAGCCATGTCAAGGAAATGTCTCTGGTCACCATGGCATAAGTAGCCAATATGTGTTGGTACTGAAAGGGTTATAGGTGTTTAAAACTTTATAATAACTATAATGTTGATTATGTAAAATTGTAAGACCCACATGGATTATTCAATGCATTGGCTAACAAAAAACGCAAGATCAGCCCTGAAATCAGGACCCCCCCCCCTAATTGGAAACCATTCACAAAAGCAAACAACATGAATCTATGATTCCTTTCAAAAGTTAATATTGAACAAGATTGTTGACTCCATTTTTTTTTTTGGGGGGGCACCACATTGATTGATTTCTTTAACAAAACTCTTAATATTTTTTATAAAATTCACTAACTTCAACTGTTTGATAATATTCAGCTCGAATGTACCCAAAACAAATGTAAAAACTTATAAAAAGTGCTTGAAGAAAGGAGAAAACACAAATTCAGGGAGAACCGCAACATGATTTTCACCAATCACTTTTTCGCTTTTATAAGTTTTCTGTTCTTATCAATTCCAGCTGCTTTGTTTTGTTTAAATAAGGGGGCTCCAATGTCAAGTTGATTTGTGATGCAGTCATTTTTTTAAAGATAGACCTCGTGAAAGTGGAAGGAACTTGCAAAAAATTAACCTTATAATAAATTTAAAATGTGTATAATGTCATTTTATTTCATGTTCTTTCTGAGAAAAATATGAAACAGGACTTCATTGGATATAAAAAAAAAATTGTTTTCTAAATTTCAAACAGGAATTTTTGCATCAGTCAAAACGTCAAACTCAATGCCCGGATGATTGAATGTCATCAAAATTTAGGAATGATTTTACAGTCGAATTTTCGAAATGTGACGAGGTGGATATTTAGATGTTGACAACATTGAGACTGGAATAGTATCACATAAAATGACATTGCACTTTCTTTGAAAAGTGTTGTTTAAAATAGTGATTGCCAAATTGCTGATTTGTTTTTCATCGAGAAATATAAAATCCCTATGTTACTGCCGCTCCTCCAAAAGTAAAAGTCCTAATCCATTCATGTGGTGTGTCTATTGGAACAGGTTTATTGTATATAGCAACTTTTCTTGAAGTTGTTTTCAAATTTGATAAAATCATGCTATTTTTTCAATAAAATGTTGATGGAGAAACAAAGTAAGAATCTAGTGCACTTTAAATCAATAATTTTAACAGTCTTTTGATTTAAAACTTTCTGTTAGAAAAAGCAACTTGCCACATGTTGTACTCCAAACTATTTGCATCATTAATATCAAAGAAAACTACGCACACCTGTTTGTTTACAATACTTAATTATGGGAAAACTGACCCCAAAAAGAAAGTTTACTTGTGGTTCTAGTGGTAATAATTTAAGTAAGGGATAGATTTGTAAGGTGTCATGGCCGAGTGGTTAAGAGCATCAGATTCAAGTTCTGGTGGTTTAGTCATCGGGGTGTGGGTTCGAGTCCCGGTCATGACGCTTGTGTCCTTGAGCAAGACACTTGTGTCCTTAGAGCAAGACATCTTGCTATAATAGCTTCTCTTCACCCAGGGGTATAAATGGGTACCTGCAAGGGTAGAGGTTGATATTGTGTTTGAAAAAGCCTTCGGAGCGCCATCACGGCAGCCCGGGCTGTATACTCCCCAGGGAGCTGAGAAAGATTAAAGGAATGTTATTGGCCCAATGACCAGGGCACTAATGTAAAAGCGCATTGATACCGTTATTGTAAAATGCGCTATATAAGAACTAGTTATTATTAATTTAATATTCCTTGTTCCTCAAACCAAGTCGAAAAAGGAGAGGATATGTTTTTTAAATCCCTTGTTCCTCAAACCCAGCCGAAAAGAGAAAGTGATAAATTTGTGTATCCGTTGTTCCTCAAACCCAGCCGAAAAGAGGAGGGGCTAGATTTCTGTATCCCTTGTTCCTCAAACCCAGCTTATAAGAGGAAGAGTGATATAAATTGTTATCCTTTGCTGCTCAAACCAAGCGAAAAAGAGGAGGGGTCTATTTGTTAGCTCTTGAACCAAAATGTGCGTTATATTGAAGAACAAAACTGGAATTTGTCCATTTGTGCATTCATTTGTCAAAAATTTAAATGAATATTAAATCAATATATAATACCTATCAAAAAGGAACAAATAGTTTCTCCAACCAAACATATTGTTATTGATGGTTGTTCCAAACGCATTACAGTCTTGAGTCGCTATGCAACTCTACAATACAGAGAATTTGGATTGTTTGTCATCCAATGATTGGGTGACACGCGATTCAATTTCTCAAGCCAGAGAAAACAAACACGAGAGAAAGACAAAAGACGATGAAAAACATCCAAAGTCATATTAAAAGTCTTACCTCGTGAAGTGTGTGGTAGAACTAGAAGGACCAGCAGGCCAAGTAGAGCACTCCCAGACGCAGTCTGAGAGTCTTTCATCCCGCGTCGATTCATCGTATTTCGTGGTGACACCTTGAATTTATTTGGAGCTAACATTTATTGTTCAGTGGAATGAAGTACTCTCTGTAATCGAATAATTAATTGTCGTCAAAACTTCAAAAGCAGACATCAAAAAGTTGAACCTTTCTTCACGAGGAAGAGTTATCCGAAATATCTAAGTGCATTACAGAAGGTTTAAAGCAACTTATTTTTTGGTCAGACAAGTCTTTTGCCAAGTATTTTTTTCGATGTTGTTGGTAGGTGCGTGCTACAAGGTTTGTTTGTTTGTTTGTTTGTTTGTTGGGTTGTTGGGTTTTTGGGTTGTTTGTTTGTTTGTTTTTTTGTTTGTTGGGTTGTTGGGGTGTTTGTTTGTTTGTTTGTTTGTTGGGGGTGTTGGGGTGTTTGTTTGTTGGGGTGTTTGTTTGGGGTTTCTCCCCATATGGAAATCTCCCTGGTTCGTAATACTATAGTCAATAAGATAAATGTGATCGTGCCAACAGGTTGCGAGGTAAACCTATCTATTATTTAACCTGAATGCAAATAAATTTACAAGTCACGATGAATGACTGAATGATTTATGTACATCGCGAAAAGGTAGAAGTGAGCCAAACGACTTGTGATGCCCTTTATTCACCATGAAAATAATGTTAGCAATTGTGTGGAATTGGTTCGAGGCCATTTCCAATCGATATTTTCACTTTTGAAAAGAAAGAAAACAATAATCTTAAAGATAAAAGATGACTTTTACTCACCTGCCGTCAAGCGTCCACCACCATCAGAATACGCAAATGCAATGATGGATGTCACACAATGTTCTTACGTTGAAGTTCTGGTCTCTATACATTGTGGAGACCTGGATCTATATACTACACCACAATGGAAACACTGGTTGATACAGTTCACTCAAAGTTCCTGCGGAGTGTGTATAAAAGGTCATCATCAGACTCAAAAGCATGCAAGGCACGTGACTGGAACTAAACCCAATGATCCAGAACTGTTTATTGAAAACTGATGGGGCTACATAAGACAACATAAATAAATACATGAATAAATAAATAAATGAAACTATTAGAAATGGCGTTAAATTGGTCGTAAATAGTCAATTTCAATGTGAAAGTTCACTGATTATGAAGCCAGTTACCTCCAGAGAAATTTAAAATTAAGAAAAAAAACATTCAAAGACCATTGAGAATCTCCGTTCTTTATTTCGATTGCAGCCATCGAAATAAGCACGTTTAATATTATTTAATAATTTCTGCCACATAGTGAACTTAATCACGTTAACTCACACGTCTGAGGAAACCTGTAAACAAGGGTTCTTGTTATGTGAACCAGAAACACCTCTTTTCTCCCGCAAAAAGGTGTTCTGAGTTCTTTTATGTGCATAACCAGTTCTAGTTCACGGGACATACGGCTTAATGTCCTATCCGAAGGACAAGGCAATTATGGTAAAGTACCTTGCTCAAGGAAACAAGTGCCACGACCAGGACTCGAACCCACAATCGGCTAAACAGAAACGACAGAGCTTGAGTCCGGTACTCTTCCCAAACCAACGATTATTATAACCCTTTAAAAGAATAATGATTCAGGTCGTGCATAGCTTCTTTAATTTTATAAAAAGAAATTGTTTTTCATAAGCAATATTTCCGTATCCAGGAAGTACAGTGACAGATTTGCAATTAAAATACCGATTCTTAAAAAAACAAAAAATCCTTTTAAGAGTTTTACTACGACCGAAACTTGCAGTCTATTCAAGCATTTTGGAAACCTTGGATTTCCACGTACAATTCTGTGTGAAGGAAACAAAAACGCGTCCCAACATTCGAGACACACGAGACTTACACGCACAGTCTGAAAGCCCTTTTCGAAACCAAGGCTTTCGCTTAACCGAAAGCACACGTTTCCAAAATTACTAACGGAGCCCAAGTTGAGCTGAAGCCGTCGTTTCAAAAAGGGCCATTATCTTCCAACGCGGCTCAATTGTTTTAGTTCTCGTCCGGAGCGGATCGGGTTAATCCAAGTCAATACTTTGGCACCGACCGGATCAGTATAGATCGATCAACGTATATCTCCTCCTTTCATAAAGCATGCAGGGGATATAATTTCAAATTCCACGTGGTATCTTTGTTTTTTTAAATGCGCGGCAATTAAGGCTTCTTGCATTTATTGTTTTGGTTGAATGGTTTTACATGTATTCTGTTTTGTTTATAACATGTTTTCTTGTAATATTGGGGGGGGGTGGTTGTCGATGAACTGGGCATCAGTGGAAAACAGCTTTCATGTTGAGCTGATTTTACCTTTTAGTATAAATAAAATATAAAAATATATAAACAAGTTTTGCTTTAGTCAAGACAATTGCTCAAATAAAATAAAGGTACACTATCCAAAATTGCATTGAAAGATAAACTGAACACAAAATGGACAAAAAACATCTCGCACAATTTTATTCACTGCATATCAAACTGTTTATTGAAATATTAGCATGTTTGTTAGTCAAAATAGGGTGGGCAAAGTGGTGACGTCAACATGTTTGGTTCGTGTTAGAACCTCTCAACGGTCAGCACTTGGTGACTACCGTATAATGTGAATTGCGTGCTTGGAAAATTGTTACTGATATAAAAACGATATCTCTTGCTGCAAAAAGGGCCAAATTCCGTAAAGCCTGTCAGCAGAAAAACTTGCTTAGTACAGAAACAGGTAACCAACCAACATTCCATGAAGTTAACACCGTTGCGAATGGTGCCCCAATCATACTTTGCTTAGCAAAGACATTTTTTCAGCATTATTTTCTGCTCAACAAATTGATGAACTTTGACCTGGGTAGGCGTTAAAAGCAATAAGAGGGACACAGCTTGAAGAGTCCTTCAAAAAGCCCAGAACCTTTGCAAATGTATTTTTACATAGCATTCCTGAAAAATTTGTCATAAGTAAACAAAGTATATACATACATCTGGATTGCATAATGTTCAGTTTCTACAATTAATACGTACAAAATATACTCCTTTTTCAAAACTTCTGCGTATAAATGAATACAATAAAGTTTCTGGGTATTGACAAAAATATAATACTTTGGCACTTTTATCGTTATTTCAGATTCTTTTTCTGTATATACAATTTTCTTTGAAATGTACTCTTGTCTTGCAGTTGAATTTATAACAAACTATTAACTTTGGTTACAATCTGAATTACAAGCATATCAAATCTATTTGGTATGATATCGTTTTTTGTTTTTTTTTAGTAGTAATACATCCATAGACTACTATATAATACATGCTGCATGGTGATTGAAAAACTCACAACACTTTCATTTAAATAAGACAGAAATTTCAGATTTTAAATGCTTGAAAAAAACATATCTTTAAAATAGTATAGTACATCTCTTTCCACTGCAGTATTGGATCTCAATAGGGATAGAAGCATTAGAAGAAATAAAATTAAAAAAATAATTATATTCTTTGAAAATATCAAATGTTTAGCCCCTAAGTTCTTTTGTTTCCTTGTTATTAAAGCAATACAATTGGGAATCAAATTTCCCAAAATGTCTGAATATGCCTGAGACTTGCATGACCTATTTATTGGTTTTAAAAAAGGGTATTTTCTTCTTTATAGTAGTAAAAAAAAAAAAAAAAAAAACAGCGACCACACCAGTCATCAAAAATGTATCATACTTTCTTAAAAAGGTGATACAATCCTGTGATGTTTGCAAATAAAGTTGTATTCTGATAGGATGACTGTACCTTCAGTTGTTTCTTTATTCTGTATTCATACTAAGAGTGCCTGAGTTTGACCTCATTAACACGCATGTCACATACATTAAGTTTGGTGCTCGGATATTACAAATACTTGATGTATTCTTTAAATTGTTTATCCCTAGTACACAGTAAAAAAATACAGAAAAAGCAATCATGATAATTCCATCCAATATGAAAAGTCAAGGTTTTTTTATCACTGGGTATTAGAAATGAATATTTGTATGGATTCAAGCAGCAAACTGTTGAATGAGATAATTTGTTAATTAAAAACATATAGCGCTACTAAAAACCAAGGCTTCACAGCAAAGTGTTTGCTTAAGTTGTTTTTAGTGTGAAGTTGAACAACACCCTAGAGGTGCGATTATGTATACAAGTCTTATTTATAGCAAAACAAATATTTGGTTTGGAGCCTTCCTATGATGTTCAATGTAACCTTGGAGTTTGCAGTGACGGTCATTCACAGCCTAATACTTGATATGTATTAATTGATTCCCATCTTCAAGTTTCAAACAAAAATATCTGACAACCAACCTGTGAAAGATTCATCAAATTCGGTGGGCATTTTTACAATAAAAACCGAATATTTCTTGACAAGGATTTGTCTTATTCTGATAGCTGCAGCCAAAATAATCAACGGTAACTTGAGGGTCTTAAAAGGCAGGATTGGTAGAGCTGAACAAAAAGTTGCAGACAGTGTTCTTGTTTTTTGTGATCAACCATACATGAAATAACAAATCTGTGAAACTTTGGGCTTAATCCGTTGTCCTTAATTTTGGTTGTTACAACAAAAATCAGTTGGATTTCAGATACAGTTTTCTCGAATATCAATATGACTTTATTTCAGCAGGGAAATATTTCACAGAAAAAAATGTTCTAGTATGAACCTCATATCAGTAAGCTTTTTGACTGAAATTAACAATGTTTTTTATCATTACCAATCCTTAATACGTTTACAACAATAAGTTAGTTCTCAATTTATAATGTGTTTTAAATGCAAAGTTCTAATTTTTTTAATATTATTTAATTGAAACAAAAAGGAGGCCAAATTGAATGCGTTCTAACAGACATTAAAAAGTACAAAAAGCAGTTAAATTGCAATCTCTGGGTTGGAACTGGTAGGCACTTTCCAATCTGTGAGATTTACAACTGAAATAATTAAATTTTCTCTGAAACATCGTGGCAAAATTGTCTTAATCTAAATATCAAAACCTCTGTGTGCCAATGGTGGTCATCAGGCATCCACTTGACGTGAACCATTTCTGTTCAAAGATTTCCCCAGACAGCAGAAATTAATACACAGTTATTAAAGTTACAACAAAATTTGTCCAAATAATATCATCAATTTACAATATTTAAAGTACTTGCTGCTTGCACAAAATGTTAACAAAAACACTTTTTAAGTACAACGGTCTAACAAAGTCTTTTTGACAATTTGTTGAATGCATCCAACTTTGTTGGTATGTAAGCTTCCACAAGGTACCTGTTGATAAGTGTTTTTTAAAGGTTTGCATACACGACGTCGACGTCCAAATACATCTGTAAGGCCTCGTATATCAACTTGTACTGCTCCTACACAAAACAAACGGAAATTAAAAAAACAATGTATTATTTCGTTTTTCATTTATAACTCTTTCTCCAGTCCTCTGAATGGAGAATATTTGGTAGGTAACCTTATACTGGTAAGCACAATTGTCTCTGTAGGTTGCCAGGCGAGTTTGAGGAACAGAGAGTACCAATTATAGAGATTTTAACCACATAGATAAATTGTGTTCCCAAAGTATACCATGCTCGCCATGATGTATGTCCTGACAATAAAGTCAGCTTGCCTGTGTCTGTACCAATCCATGACGTATGTCCTAATGGTAAAGTCAGCTTTCCTGTGTCTGTACCAATCCATGACGTATGTCCCAACAATAAAGTCAGCTTACCTGTGTCTGTACCAATCCATGACGTATGACCTAATGGTAAAGTCAGCTTACCTGTGTCTGTACCAATCCATGATGTATGTCCTAACAATAAAGTCAGCTTACCTGTGTCTGTACCAATCCTTGATGTATGTCCTAACAATAAAGTCAGCTTACCTGTGTCTGTACCAATCCATGATGTATGTCCTAACAATAAAGTCAGCTTACCTGTGTCTGTACCAATCCTTGATGTATGTCCTAACAATAAAGTCAGCTTGCCTGTGTCTGTACCAATCCATGACGTATGTCCTAATGGTAAAGTCAGCTTTCCTGTGTCTGTACCAATCCATGACGTATGTCCCAACAATAAAGTCAGCTTACCTGTGTCTGTACCAATCCATGATGTATGACCTAATGGTAAAGTCAGCTTACCTGTGTCTGTACCAATCCATGATGTATGTCCTAACAATAAAGTCAGCTTACCTGTGTCTGTACCAATCCATGACGTATGACCTAATGGTAAAGTCAGCTTACCTGTGTCTGTACCAATCCATGACGTGAAACTCTGAGTTTCTTGACTGCCTGGAAGACATCCACCACATTCTCAACACCCAGTCTCTCTATGACGTTAAGGAGACCGCAGAATGCTCCACTGGCGCCCTCACCGTCACTGTCAAACACAAAACCATCAAATTATTTCAGCTGCGGTTTACAAAGTAAAGCTTTTTCCTCTCTTTTGTCTGTAGGTAAACACAAACATTCCTATCACTCATTACATTGTTTTCTCATTACATTTTTTAATATAAATTGCAAATCTTGAAGTTGTTTATACTCTATGTCTATTAAATAGCGAAGTACCGTTGAGTGAGCAATAAAAATAAGAATTATTGCTAATTAAAAATGTATGCAAAGATAATTAGGCCAACAAATAGCTGTTTTGATCAAGAATAATCAATGTTTGGGGTGAAACTGCGATGATCGTCATCTTTACACAAGTGAATCATTTAATTTGCCATTTTCACAAACTCTAAAAACAAATTAATGGGGGTGAAGTTGTTTGAAAAAAGTCAAAAAAGTTAATGAGTTACTGTCAGAGACTACACAAGTTACTGAAGTGTTTACTTAGGTTGCTGCATTGAGCATTTATAAGATTGTGCACAAAATCTCTAACAAAGCGTATACGCATTATATTGTTTTCACTCAAATGAGCCAACCAAAGTTAATGACATTTACAGAGTTTGGTGGGATTGTGCTTTTACTGAAAACTAGCATAAGGAAATGACAAAAAACATACATGCACTGAATTATAATTCGGTCGTCTTTGTGCTCGCATTGCCATTCTTTAACGGCTTTAACCAACTCCACGATGGATCTTGCTGATGATGGTACGCAACCAATCGGCCAGTTCAGAAGTTGAAGATGACAAATCAGACGGGATTCCTGAGTATCAATTACAAGAATGACACAAAAACTTAAATCTCTGCGATTAGAAAGTCAGTCAGTGTAAAAGATCGTATTTTGATTTTGTAACGACGTTGTAGCACACATTAAAGAGGGTACAAGCAAGAACAATGTCATCTTGGCGCCATTGATTTACGTAACTGTAACCTGGGATAATTTCAGTGAGTTGAATGTCGGCATTTCAAACAAGCATGTAGTGAAATGTCGCATCTTTTTGAGGTACAACATTTTACACTGATATTAAAAAGGTTATAATAAACTAGCGACAATAAATGCGGTATACAATGATTAAAGACATAAAATACTTGCTCTGACTAGAAAAACGCTGGCCCTAGGCAATGCATGAATTGGTAGATACAGCTACGGCTATGTCTACGGCTATGTCTATGGCTACAATTGTTCCTAAGGACGTCCTATACAGCAATCCTTCACCGATCTTGAACTCTTGGTGGCAGCAGATACCGCCATTACTGCGGTGTACCTGGGTGGTACTGCGCTGCCTAGCGACTGGTATAAGGTTTGGGCTACACGGCGATCATTTGATCAGTCGCGGGTTATTGGACTTTTACTTTGCAAATCGCTTAAACCTGTCGCTAGGCAGCGCAGTACCACCAAGGTACCACCGCAATAATGGCGGTATCTGCTGCCACCAAGAGTTCAAGATCGGTGAAGGATTGCTGTATGGATAGTTCCCAATAGACGCCATCTTTATGGGCAAATTGCATTTTGGCAAGCAGGCGCGACAAGCGCTCTAATTATTAACACAGCCATGTTGCTCACTAAACCAATTGTGCAATGAGTTTTGTGAAATGTGCGCGTGTTGCACGCCATGCTCACGTGAAACACATGACTGTGTTCCGAACTGCCCGTAAAGATGGGCGATTTACGTCATACTGCAACCTATCTATACTTCAACACATGATGACATGGAAATCTAGCCGTAGCTGTAGGCCTGTAGCTGTAGGCCCCAATTCAAGCACAGTCTTAGTTTCTAGGTTTTTCCTCCCAATTCTAGCATTATACCTGAGCGTCATCTTCAGCCAGGGATAGGTAGCGTATGGTGATGTTTGGTCCCACTTTATCCGTAGACTGTGTAGTGACTGTCAGACCGTCATAAGAGGCAGAGTCCCTCTCTGGCCAGTACTCAACACATGTCTGTGGGAAAAGGGAGAACAATTGCTCGTGGCTGGAGCAACTTGCCTGCTGACCTTGTTAACGATTTCATATGTGCCCCCTTACAGGAATTTTTATCTAAGCTCAAAAACCATTTTGATGTATAGACTGGCTTTTTAAAGTTCATGTTTTGCTCGTTTGCCTTTTTTGTTCCTTGTTTTGTTTCATGTTCTATGCTTTTTAGTTATTTTTTATAATTGTTCAAATTTTTCCACCCCCTGCAGTTTTGCTCTTAGATAGAGTTACTTGCCTGTTTACAATGTCATTTCATTTGTGTCCCCTCATTGGAATTTTTTGTATTGCTCTTAAACCATTTTGATGTTTAGACTTGCTTTTTTGACGTATATCATTTTTGGTGTGTTTTTCTGTGTACATGTATGTCTTTGCTTGTTTGCCTTTTTAAACTGTTTTGTGATTTGTATTATCCTCTGTGCTTTTTTATATGCCCCCTCTTGCCTTAATGTATTTTTGGGGTTTTAGGAGACATACGCCTTTTGGCGACAGTTATTTTTTTAACTTTTATGCTCTCCTGGGCACCCCACTGTTTTACTTTGTTTTCTTAAATATTTTTAATGTATGTATGTGCTTGTAAATGTGATTGCCCGAATAAATATTATTATTATTATTAAGTAGAGATATCGATGAGGGTGTTTCTCATTAAAAATTACTTTTCAATTAAATTCAAAACAATTCAATGTAACATTTATTTCCGTACTCACAACAACAAAAGACAGAATCACTGGACAACAAATACAGCAACACAATAGACCCAAGGAGTACATGACCGATGATAATGATAATGAAAAAAGTACAATAGAACTTAGTGATGAGTAAGAAGGCTGTTTAAATAAGCCAAGGCTTATGGGGAACAGTCCCAGACATAAAACAAAAACAATAAACAAAGAAAACAAAAACAAATGGACTGGAGAAAATGCAGTAAGTACTGGTAAAGAGCCAACTACAGTTAATGCAAAAAAATAATGACAAAAATAGGAAAAGCTAGAAGTCTAAAAAGAAGAAAGAAAGCTGAAGACGAGCAGTGGAGCTGGGAGAGAAAGCGCCGATGTTATCCAACTCAGGCGCTTACTGTTAAGTTAAGCACAAAAATCCTGGCTCACATTTGTTTTAAATAAATTAAAAGTACATAAATATAAATGTAATAAAATAATTTAAAAAGTACTAATCTCCATAATAAATACAGGTACATTTTCAAAATTTCTTTTCCAGGGCAACCTTCATGTAAACAAATTTTGAATTATAATCAGTATATTCTACTTACAGGGTCTTTTTTCTCTACTGTATTCAACATGACGATACAAGTAGATTTGTAGTCATAAACCATTCTCCACATGTCACTGATGGTGTGGGGTAAGGGCATTTGGGTGGCAATGTACTTTCCCTTGGAACTGTGACTCTGTAAAATTACATAGTTGGAAGACAAAATTATGATTTTATGAAAGTGTAAACAATAAAAAAAAATTAAAAAAAAATGTTTAAGTTTTAGCAGAGATTTTGAGCATGTTCCCGTTCATATATCAGGCTTATTGTGATTTAAGGGTCTTTAATGCTGTTTTTGGAGGATTGGTACTGGAGAATCAGTGAGCTTTCAGATGGAAATATTTCTCTGGAGGATTGGTACTGGTATGAACTTTAATTAGAATCAGTGAGCTTTCAGATGGAAATATTTCTCTGGAGGATTGGTTTTCAAAAAGGACAACTCAAAGAAGTAACCCAAGTATGACGACTTACATTGAGGAAGCAAGCATTGATGTAGTTGTTGGATCCATCTTCTCCTGATGTCATCAAGTGAGGTCGGAACAGATCAACTTGGAAAATAAATTAATGTTAATCGGTGATATAAGTTTCACGTTTAGTACTTCATCACAGCCCATAAGGAAGGCCTAAACAAAGCTTGCTTTGAACTGGTTCAACCAAGCTTTGAATCAGTTACAGTGTGGTTCTAGCAATAATGGTATCAAAGGAAACACATACAGTTACAAAGTAGGATAAGTCTCTATGAAACGATATATTTAAGTAAAACACTAATATTCAAACACGTGTAATATTTTATTGCCTAGGTTTTATATTTTTTATTGTGAGGCACTTTGGGGTATAATACATAAGGTGCCATAGAATTTCTTATTATTATTAATATTAACAAAAAGTATATTCTTTATGAACATCAAAAACACCAAGTTGCAGAGCAAACATAAATACAATACTGAGCTCTAGATTTTATAAAAAAACAACAACCCAAAAGAAGACAAGTAACTATTATAAAAATAATGATCATCACTGATTTTTTAGAATGTAGAGAGTATGGAAACCTGACATAAGGAAAGAGGGAGACATTTCCAAAGTGTGGTACCTGCAAGGTAAAAGGAATATTTAACATAAAGAACTCCTAAAAGTGATGTGTTTGATGATCTGAGTGATAATCCTAATACATCAATCAAATTTCAAATGACAATTTCAAGGATCTGTGTGTGAGCTTCATAAAACAAATATTGAATGCATTATGTTTGTGCACTGTCACAGAATATATTCACTCTATGAAATCTGACTGTTCTATTTACGAGATTCCCCAACTCTGAACACTTTCAAAACTAGATTAAAAACTTACCTTTTTAATTCTACTTCATGATTGCTTTCTTTGATGTTTATATTTTTATTTTTTTTTTTTAAGCGCTTAGAAACACTTCGTATGAAGCGATATATAAATGTTGTTTATTATTACTGTTATAATTTCACCTGGTG
This sequence comes from Leptasterias polaris, assembly GCA_037783415.1. Classification (NCBI taxonomy): domain Eukaryota; kingdom Metazoa; phylum Echinodermata; class Asteroidea; order Forcipulatida; family Asteriidae; genus Leptasterias; species Leptasterias polaris. The sequence continues at coordinate 420,201 of JAZGTN010000264.1, read as the reverse complement.
ATTACAGTCTGCGACAACGCACTCATATGCATCCAATATTTGTAGATCATTAGTATTAATCAAAATGTTACTGAAGTGTAAGAATTTACCCAGATGATCTCCTCGTCAATACTGTCTAAATTTAATCTGATTTGGTTTGATTTGGTTTCTTGTTTCATTCCACAAAAGGAACATACCCCCATCATCATGAGGTATGGTTACAACACTAGTTTGTATATTACAAATAAAGGAACATACCCCCATATCATCATGAGGTAGGGTTACAACACTAGTTTGTATATTACAAATAAAGGAACATACCCCCATATCATCATGAGGTAGGGTTACAACACTAGTTTGTATATTACAAATAAAGGAACATACCCCATCATCATGAGGTATGGTTACAACACTAGTTTGTATTTTACAAATAAAGGAACATACCCCCATCATCATGAGGTATGGTTACAACACTAGTTTGTAGATTACAAATAAAGGAACATACCCCCATCATCATGAGGTAGGGTTACAACACTAGTTTGTATATTACAAATAAAGGAACATACCCCATCATCATGAGGTATGGTTACAACACTAGTTTGTATATTACAAATAAAGGAACATACCCCATCATCATGAGGTAGGGTTACAACACTAGTTTGTAGATTACAAATAAAGGAACATACCCCATCATCATGAGGTAGGGTTACAACACTAGTTTGTAGATTACAAATAAAGGAACATACCCCATCATCATGAGGTAGGGTTACAACACTAGTTTGTAGATTACAAATAAAGGAACATATACCCCCATCATCATGAGGTATGGTTACAACACTAGTTTGTAGATTACAAATAAAGGAACATACCCCCATCATCATGAGGTAGGGTTACAACACTAGTTTGTAGATTACAAATAAAGGAACATACCCCCATCATCATGAGGTAGGGTTACAACACTAGTTTGTATATCACAAATAAAGGAGCATACCCCATCATCATGAGGTAGGGTTACAACACTAGTTTGTATATTACAAATAAAGGAACATACCCCATCATCATGAGGTATGGTTACAACACTAGTTTGTATATTACAAATAAAGGAACATACCCCCATCATCATGAGGTAGGGTTACAACACTAGTTTGTAGATTACAAATAAAGGAACATACCCCCATCATCATGAGGTAGGGTTACAACACTAGTTTGTAGATTACAAATAAAGGAACATACCCCATCATCATGAGGTAGGGTTACAACACTAGTTTGTAGATTACAAATAAAGGAACATACCCCATCATCATGAGGTAGGGTTACAACACTAGTTTGTAGATTACAAATAAAGTTGACACCATGAGTAAGAGCATTGGTGTGTCGTCGTGGCCGAGCAAATAAGAGCACCGGAGTCAAGCTCTGGTGTTTTTGATCAGCAGAGTTTTGGTTTGAGTCCCGGTCATGATACTTGTGTCCTTAAGCAAGACACTTGACCATTATTACTGCGTCCTTCGGATGGGACGTAAAGTGTTTCGTAAAGCACGTAAAGGAAGTCAGTGCACGTATCATAAAGAGAAAGGGTTAGATCCGGTGTTCCTGGTTTGATTGGCTGCATACTGCGCCACAGCACCATGTAAGCCATTACACTGTACTAAGTCAGGAAAAAGGTCTCATACTTGAAAAACATAGCTCCACATACCTTGCAGGAAAATTACTGAATGTTGAAGCGCCTTAAGCCTCACTGAGTGACAGATTGGAGCGCTATATAAGAAGCCGCTAATAATAATAATATTTCAAACTGATGGCAGAATGAATTTGCTTAAACTTGGTAGATAAAAAAAGTACTTCGCTAAACAATGCACTATACATTTTTCCTGAGAGATCATTTACAAAATTGAATAAAACCTCACCTGGTAGTTTGTCTGGAAATCTGTTTTTCTTGACGTTTTCTGGTTGCCGACCTCCTCTAAATTTGTTAGGGTTCGGAAGATTGGTCACCACATTCAGATTCTGTATAAAGACAATCAGAATTATTTGAGAAATAGTATGATTAGATGTTTGTTATATTCTTATTTCAGCTGCCACATGACTACATCAGAGCTGCCGACATTTGCATCTCACAATCAGGGAGATTGTGTACAACAATCAGGTAGATATTTAGAATTACATTCAACATAATAGGAACAAAGTTTCCATAATCAGGGAGATTTTTTAATTTGTTCATCAGAACGTGGAAAAACTGGTTTGTTTTCAGGAAACTTTCTGCAGAATCAAGTAGAGTTGACAGCTCTGTACCGTACATGAACATACAGGAATAAAGCCGACCTTCACCTTAAATTCCCTACAGCTTTGGTACAGCATACTGTGATCTATGAATTGTGGGCCAAATTAGTTTCTGTTATTGAATGTTAATGGCCATTTTTCTTACTACATTTTTTTACAGATCATTGAAGTCAATTATGGTATACATTCTTCCCACTTGAAAACAACAAGTGTAAAGCTGGCCAACTTTAAATTTTTTGAAAGCACAGCAGTTACTATGCATTATGCAAAAATACCGAGTGTGCCATGCTTGGGTTTTATCAAATTCCTTGCATAATTAGTCGGTGACCAACTTGGCTTCTTAAGAAAGATTAGAACTCTTCACAAAACTCAAAGACAAAACCCAAGTTGCCCGTAAAGATGGCGTCTAACAAGAACTATCCTCAATGTTATATTAAAGCAGTTTACACACCACAGGGGCAGGTTCAGGTGGATCAGGTGACCCCCCCCCCCCCCCCCCACAGTTTTTATTATAACATTTATTTTGTTTTATTTTCAAATAGAGAGAACAACCAAAAGGGAAGCAAAAACTGTTACCAAGAGGAGCATCAAGGGCAGTGAAGGGGGTTGGCATTCTAAAATAACAAGAGCCAACATACAAACAGGGTTCTTAGACTTAAATTTTTGGTTGTGGCTTGTGCTACACAAGATTTATTGTCAATACATTCGTGCATATTATTCATAGTTTATGGTTAAGCTTCTTGGCCAGTTTCTATTTCATGATGTATTTCTTGTGTCCCTGCAAAGTGCTTGTCACATAATGGTGTACGGGTAAAAACAAAGACATGACCTTCCTTTTACCTGATGCAATAATTGCATCAATGAAACACTCATCATAAAACGTTGGTGTCCAGTCTCCTCAATTTATACCAAAATACAAAACTAATTAATGAAACAAAATTTAAAAAATAAAATGAAACCCTCACCTCAAATTCTAGTTGCAGTCCTGTCTTCCGACTGCCCTTTACGGCACTCTTCAAGGCAGCCAGCTTGGATAGAATCTGTTCTGGTTTAATGCTGGTGTCACCGCAAATGAACGTCTCAATCAAGACATCAAAGATAAACTCATACTGGGCCTGTTTGGATTGAGATAGAAGTTCAGTAGCAGGCCTGGAATTACATCCTTTGAGAGGGCAAGGCCTTTTTCATTTTGCAAAGGGGACTTCCATTAGAAAAACTATAGGAATTTTTTCGAGTGGCACCATGGCCAAGACCAGGGCCATGACCTGTGTGTAAATCCAGGCCAGCAGTATTAGTCAGGGGTCTAGAGGTTAAGACGTCTACTGTCTTAAAATGCAGGAGAGGCGGGTTCACATTCCACCTGTGTAGCCTGTGGATTTCTTCCTACACAACTCAGAAAGAAATTAGTATAAAAATAACACATCTGTGTAAAGCCGCCTCCAAGTTGACCTGTGATTTGTTGTGGCAGAGTTTTTGTATTTAGCCTTAATTTCTACGATGTAATTGTTTCATTTCTGGTTTCGGGCACTATAGTCAATAAAACATGGAACAGAAAGGGAAAACACTAGCTAGAACTTGTGCAAGATAGATTGATGTGTATAATTTACCGGTGTTTGAATCATCTTCATCCGCTTGTCTCTCATGCCACAAGCAAAGTTCCAGATATCGACTCGACCTTCCACCTTGGCTTGATCTAACATGGCGTCCAAAACCAAAAACACCCCAGTGCGACCGATTCCAGCACTACAAAGTAACACAAATGAATAAATATGGCTTGAACATTGAATGATACCTTAGTGGACTTATTTTAATTCTAATATAGGTTTTCTCGGTCAATTTCGGCAAATGAGCAGCCAATTTAACCACGACGCTATTCTATTTCGCGCGAAATCGAATGCTACTGAAAAGGGTCATTCGATTTCGTTTTATGACTAGTCAAATGTTCTGTTGTGTCATTCGATTTAACAAAATAATCTTTCAATTTAACAATTCAACAAAGCAGCATTCAAATTCGCAGGAACTTTTTGAGGCGTGTGTTTAGTCATTCAAATTCATTTATGGGCAGTCATTTCGGAAATTTGTACAATCTAAAAAACGCTCTGTTAAACTTTTGTTTCCTTTCGAATGTTAAGGGCATAAATAGGGTTAACTTATTGGCACTAGTTTAACACGCATATTTCTAGAAATGGCAGCTCGTGGTCCCTACTCCTCAATCAACAGCACGGAGATGGCACACTCTGCATTCAAGGCTGCAGTTAAACGCATCCTTGGGTTACCTGAGTGGCAACAATGAGCATAATTTGTTCTTTACTGTAAAGACAGGCTGGCCAACAAGCAGGAATGAACATGCAGCAGTGGAGGTGCAATCTCCTTCAACAAGCAGCCATTCAGAGCGTCGATGCCATCACCCAAGTGAAGTGCATGCAGTGGTACAACCATACCCAAACGTATATGCCAAGATGTCTGGCACGCCAACAGATTGATGGTTGAGGAAGAAACAACATCAACAATGAAACAAACAATTAAAAAATTAAAACATAAAGAAACAACCCATTCAGACACCAAAACAATTTAGGTCTCGGTCAGTTAACCAAAGATCCCCCCCAAAAAAATAAAATAACTAATAAAATAAAGAAGAAAACAAAGAAAAAGAAAAAAAACCTCAAGGGCCCCATGTAAAGTGTACTAGAAAACATAGGCTTAACTAAAGAAAATAAGGTTTGCCTGAATTAAAGTGAATTAAAGTTTATCTGTTTATTTGTATTTCTTAAGTCGTACTTATTTGAATTCTCATTTAGCGAAATTGATTGGCTCTTTACGAAATTGAAAAAAATTAATCAGTAAAAAACTCCAGTCGAACCAGCTTTGCTAAATTGAATGATGATTTAGTGTCACGAAAAAGAATGACGATATGCTAAATTGAACACAGTGCTAAAGGAATTTGAATGCCTCAAAACTAAATTGAATGGCCGAATTCTGAATTTGAAACGCAGTAACAACTGGAGAGGCAAAATAGCTTTAATTCGAACGCACGGAAATGAAATCGGCTGCTCATTTGCTGAATTTGACCGAGAAAACCTATACATCAATTTTAGTCTCTGACTTAGTTGTAACTATACCCGACTATACCCGACAGTTTTCTTGTTTAATTTATCTCAGTTCTCTCTCAAGCTGCATGAATACTGAATAATGCCAACAGACAGAAATCTGTAGTTGCTCATTTTTTCATCACTTAATGCTTGCTCAAAATCATTTGACATTTTTGTGAAACAAACTTAAAAAATTTTGGATTTGGGTTTAACAAAGAAAAATTTACTACAGAGGGACTTAAACCCGTAACCTCCATGTTAACGTGCCGGCGCTCTACCAACTTAGCTTTCTATAGTACTAATGCTGGCGGTCTTCCTATCAGTTTCCCTTGTTGTTTATTACAAAATAATATAAAATACTTATAGCGCCTGCGATCACAAAAATACCAACCTGCAATGAACGACCATCGGACCAGAATTCTTGGGGTTGTACTCCTTCACTGTTTTGACAAAATTCACCACTTTGATGGGATCTTGAGGCAAGCCCATATCAGGCCATGTTATGAAATGATACTGACGAACATTTCTGATCTCTTCATCCTATAGTGTGGTAAAAATAGGATTGTGAGTGTTAGAGGGTTACTTATGCCGTATAAGGATAGTTCCAAAAGTTTTGTTTCTCAGCAGTTGGGGCTTAGTGTGTACATAGTTCAAACTTGTGTGTTGCATAAAGGCCATTTTAAATCTAGAAGTAGGCCGTCCTGTCATGTTAAGCCCTACTGCATGAAGACATTTCTCCAGAGCTGATGGTTTTCAGCCTTCATGATGCCTTTTCATGAAGAGAGGATGCCATCAGTTCTAAATCTAAAATAAGATAATATTTATTTGCAAAATCTTTCTGAGTTGCTTTTATCTTAAACAAGTTATAACAAAAACAATATTAATACGCAGTTCTTATAATGCACTTTATCACACCTGACGGTGTCTAACAAAGTGCTCATTGTTTTTTGTATGCAGAGCTATGTCAAATTATATAAACCATTTATTTACAAAGCACCAGGTAACGGTTTACAAGATGCTGTGGTGCAAGACGCAGTCAACCATACCAGAATTAAGCACCGGGGCGAACACCTTCTCTTAACAATAACTGGGTTCTTTACATCCCTTACACAACACACGTCTTTACGTCTTTACGTCCAATCTTAAGAACAAACCAATAATGGTGAAGTGTCGTACTTAAAGGATGGGTATACCTTTGGTAATTACTTCAAAAATTAAAAACTTACTTGGTGAGAAGCACTGCAGCTGTTCATAATGTTTAACATTTTGAGAAACGATTCCCTTCAAAGGAATGTAGTTTTAGAGAGAGGGATTCAAAAACATTTCAATCTGAGAAACATTTCTGCATGAAATTGTATTCCAATTACGAGTTATTCTTTCTGCGTGGACATAACCGTTCCAGATTTAAGGCGATACCTCAAAAACGCTACCACCTTTTGAAATTAAACTTTTACAGGTTAGTTTTATTGTATGTATCTACATTTATATAGAATTAAAACAATCAAACGGATCCAATAACCGAAGGTATGTTTTGCCTTTAATGACACAAGTGTCAAGACTGGGAATGGAACCCACACTCGGCAATTCAAAAACACCAGAGCTTGAGTCCGGTGCACTCGACCGCTCAGCCATTACCTTCAATTTCAGATTCATTATGAAATCCCGGACGATGTAATCTGCATGTGTTTCCTCCTTTTTCAAACAAACAAAATAATCACCATAGCATGTTGTTTTGTCTGGCCAGTACTTCTCACATTTTCCCTGCAAGTTAGAAAAAGAGAATCATCTAGAAAAATTGCTAAAGCTGCACTAAGGCAAATGTTTTCACCTCGACGACTAGTGTCTCACTAAGACAGACAATTATAAAACAAAATATTTCGGTCAAGTTTATTTCACTTATTTCCATTAGTGAGACATGCAATGACATATAGGTGAAACAATTGCTATTTTTGTTTTATGACTGGACTGAAATAATAAGGGTACTAGCCAAAAAACAAATTGTATCTTTCAAAGGGGCGTCTAAGGTTTTCAATGTTTTAAGAGTCTTACAGGGGGTACTACGTTTTAAGGCCCCACTTCACCCACACAGAGTTAGTACATAATGGTTTTAATTTCGATGAGCCTAATGAACATGATTGCTTGCTAGCTTTTTAAGCAAATTTGAACAACAAATATGTTTTTGTCTGTTGATTATGCTGTAGAAACATCAACATTTTGAAGCTGTCAAAGTCATACACAGCCTCTGACCCCTCGTTAAAATGTTGAAAACTTTGAACCGCCTCTAAACTATTTATCACCAATCAATGATTTTTTTTTGTCAATGTCTTAAACAAAAGTTCCTTTACTCTGTAAAAATAGATTTTTTACAATTAAATCAATTTTCTACCTCAGGTTGGTTACAATTAGGAAAGAAAGTGGTTACTTCCCCCATCCTTTCACCTCTGTGGAACCCGGTTTGAATCCCACCTCAGACCGGAGCCTTGCATGTGGATTGGGTTCTCAGTCCCTACCTGATTGCTTGGCTTTTCCCAATTGGATTTTCCTCCAACATCTAAAACTTAACATTTCTTCTTGTTTCCTATTTATCCTGTTATTGACGCTAATTGTACTGTTGGATGTGTAATAAAAATAAACCAAATAAATAAACCAATGCAGCTTGAATTACCTTGACTCCTTCTTGTAGGTTGGTGAGCATGACAATCTTAGCGCAATTCTCCTGCCATATCATCCTCCACATGTCACAAACGGAAGCCTTGTTTGGACCTACAAAGTGATATAAAACAATATGAGATGTACTGACAGTGAAGGAATGGCTGGCATTTCATACCAAATGAATCCTAGTACAGACCTTTTCAAAATGAATATTTTAATCTCAGAAAACTTTCTTCTAACATTTTAAGTAAAATTACGAAAGCTATTTAATTTCATGGGGTTCATTTTTTTTTACTTTTTCAAATTAAATTTTTGAAACACAAAAAGGTGAAACCAAAATCAAACTCATTTTTGTGGTAATGGAACAAAAGGATGCCTTATAAATGAACTTAAATTAAGCCTGAGGAAACATGTTAGGACAAAGATGCTTTCTATTTGAACCAGAGACACTGGGGTTAACCCCTATTCTTCCACAATAAGTGTTCTGGGTTCTTTTACGTGCACTATCGATCCTAGAACACGAGTATATGGCTTAATGTCCAATCCGAAAGCGGATCAATTATGGTACAATATCTTGCTCCAAGACACAAGTGCCACAACCTGGACTTGAACCCACACTCAGAAACGCAAGAGCTTGAGTCCGGTGCTCTTAGCCGCTCGAACACCACACGCCTCAAATATGAAAAAATGTGTGTACAAATTTCATTTCCATTATTTTTTGTGGTTTAAAGCCCTAGGAAAAGTTGCATTAGTTTGTTTATTATTTGACTCACCTTGGCTGGCTATGTATTTATTCGGTTCATTGAAACCCTGTAATCGTGAACAGAAAATCAAAAACAGTGGTTACATTATGTCTGCATTTCTACATCTCGTAAAAACCTTTTTGTTTTGAAACCAAAACATCTCTTTAATTATTTGTTAGCTGAACTCTTTAAGGAAATGTTTGTTTTCATTTTCACGCAGCTTGTATCTGTGTTAAAGTTATTTTGCCATAATTGGTTTAAGTTGTCTCCTTCTAAGGGTATTATCACAACTTGTTTCAGTTCTTTCTAAAAGTTTGAGCAGGATATCATCGATTCTTTACAGGCTTACAGGGAACAGATCATTATGATTAACTTACATCCATGTAACTTGCATTTACATAATCCGAGTCTGGTTGATCGGGTAGTTTCTCAAGCACAACGCGAGAAAAATCATCTGTGGTAGATAAAAAGTTCAGAATCAAATCAATGCAAGACCAAGAAATTGAAATATTTCCCAATTATATGGACTTTCACCAACACTTTAGCAAGGTAAAGTGAAAGGAAGATGGAAAAGGGGTAGACAGAGAAAGAGATGGGAAGACAACATCAAAGAATAGTTTGGACTAGAGTTTGCCAACTCACAGAGGGCAGTGGAGGACATGCAGAAAGACATGGAGGAAGATGTTTAAGCATGTTTAACTCACAAGGAATGATGTTAGCATAGCGATTCTTTTCCTTGTTTTTGTCGTCCTTTGCTCTTTCAAATGAATGACGATCCGAATCAGGCAAATTCTAAAAATTGAAAAGAAACACAAAAATGATTATAATTAGCTTGCTATTCTTAATAGTTATGAGGAGACAATTTGGGCCACATAGACCAACTTACATCTAGCAGTCAACACATATTATATTATTAGCTTATCACATAAAACTCTTTCTCAGCATCATTAGCGTGTCTCGGCCGAGGCAGTCAAATGCATCAGGAACTCACGTTATGGTGACTGAGTCATCAGGATGTGGGTTCGCATCCCTATCATGACATTTGTGTCCTTGAGCAAGACACTTAACTATAATTGCTTCCCATCATCACCCCCGGTAAATGGGTACCTGCCATAGCAGAGATGTTTCTTGGGAGTAACTTAGCTTAATACGCTTCTTACGAATAAGACGGTTTAAGGAATCAAATAATTGGAGAAATGACCGAGGTAATATTGTTCAAGCACAATGAGCATGTCGTGGACGAGCGGATAAGAAAACCGGACTCAAGCTCTTTTTATTCAGGTGTGATATTTGGCCCCAGGAAAAAAGTAGGACAAAGCAGTACACGGGCTGGTCTACATGATGATGTAGGCTTTTATATAATTTTCATAATGTTTACTAACCAGTTTGCCAGCCCTTCTGAAGGGGGGGACACGGAAATCAGACTAGGAAGTAGGAAGAATGACATGCCTGTTTATTTAACTTGTCATCATGTTTCAACCAAGCCCATGCAAACACCTTCCATAAATGAATAATCTACTCGAGGCACTACACATCTGAAAGCTGTTTCTTAACACTCATAAATTGTTACACCATACAGAGCTGCCAACATTTGAATCTTGTAATCAGGGAGATTTTGACCAATCAGGGAGATATTTAGAATTGCATTAACGTAATGGGGAACAACGTTTCCATTGTTAGGGAGATTGTCAAATTTATTCATCAGAACATGGAAAGATTGGTTTATTTTCAGTTAGCTTTCTGCAGAATCAGGGAGAAATGGCAGCAGTGCATATTGCTAAGCTGCAAATCTACTGTGTTTCCGTTGTGATGATCGCCATATATAAACTGCAAGAAGCGTCTATATGCTGTTATTGTGGCAATAACATAAGGTACTTTGAGGGGTCTATTTTGGCGTAAAAAGTGCATAATAAATTCACATATGTTATTACAGAACCATCATTATCAAGACTCACCTCATAGTCAAACAGAAACCCATTGCTTTCCTCGTGCATTTCCTTCTTCTTCTTGCTGACGTAATCTTTGAACTCTGACAAGGGAATCGGGAAAGGAGCCGTAAATTGCTTCTTTTTGTTAAACGGCTTCGGTCTGGCTGGTGCAGAGGGTGGTGGAGTGGCTGGTGCAGTGGTTGGTACAGTGGCTGGTGCAGTGACTGGTGCAGTGGCCGGTGTGGTTGAAGTAACGCCATCAGTGGCAACAAAACTGTATGGATTTTCTGGTTCTGACGAAATTTTGCTTTGTCCCACTCCTGGTGACAAAATAAATTCCAGACATGTTTGACTAAGAAGGTGTCAACAAAACTAATGTGCAGAACCTGTTTATAATGTATGTATTATTTGATCAATCTTTTGTAGTTTATATGCTTCAACACATCTCAATTTTTCGTAGCTGCCAATGACAAAATAAGGTCTGGACTTGACAGTTTTGTTAAACTAGCTGCACTTTTGCCGTTGATGGCGTGTCAAAATGACAAACTATGACCTCATCTGTGAGTTGTTGCTTTGTATTGCAACAAAGCAGCTATACAAAAGCAGATTTTCCATGAATACAAAATACTTGTTGAGGGATAACATGAGAGAGAGAGTTTCTTACTGAGAAGCAGCAGGGAGAGGTGTTCAAAATTGTGACTTTTTACAATTTAAAAACTGGTCTAAAACTTGTTAAAATGATTTTCGGCAAAGATCACTTGTTGCTGTTGTTGAACAAACCCACAGTTATTGTCATTTACCCACTTGACTTGTCCAAGGTTTCAAAATATGTGTTCAGTTTAAAATCATATTGATAGAATTTACAAAAAACTGTCGGCAGAAAGTGGCTCAAAGTAAAACTGTTCAGGGCAAGTGTATACTTTGAAAACCTGTTAGCCCAATAAATGTTCAACCTTTTTTTAGCTTATTAGTTTGACAAAACCAAGAAGTAGGTAGGAACTGTTTTTGTTTATGATAGACACACAGGGATGACAGTCATTGCTGACAAAAAACTAGAATCCAAAAGTTATGATGTTAAAATGAAGAGATGCTAACTTTTGCAACCCCAGTGGAGTTCTAGATTTCAAGGAGCTTCTGGGAACAGTATCCTCAGCACTAGAGAAGTAGAACAAGGAGCAGGATTTCTTTGTAATGTTTGAAGAAAACAACAGCAACACTGTTCGCTCAGGCAGATGTATGAAAGCCGAAAGTCAGATTAAAGTCTAAAAGTTATCATCCTTACAGACAAACCTACACATTATTTTGTTTCCAAGTCAGGTTTCCTCTTGGCTTGTGAGCTACGGTGATCATAGTTCACTTATAAGGCATCATTGGTTTCATTATCAGAAATATATAATACTAATAATAATAAAAGAGATGTAAGTTCTGACCTACCATTTACAGCGTTGAAAGAACGATGCACTGAGCTGCCGTTAAGCCTTTTCTTCCTTCTGTCAAAGGTACAGTTAACAAAAATAATGAATAGAAAATTACCACCCACTTAACAATGAATAACTTATGGTATTAGCTTTCATTAGTTAGTTCTTTCATTCATTTGGAATGGTTAAACACTACCAGCTACAGTAAAATAGTAACCTGCTTAGCTTTGCTCAGCAGAAATTTATAGCTCTCTGATATTGGGCCTATTTTCATAGAGCTGCTAAATTCAGATATTTGCTTAGCACCAGAAAACTATGCTTAGCACACTCAGGTTACCAGTCAAAATTGCATTTCATTTGACCTATACTGTGACTGGCTCCCTGTTTATTTCTGCTTAATAGAAAAATGTAAAGCAACATTTTGGGCCCATGTTTTTGATTTGAAAATGTGTATCTCTAATTGAGGGAATATCTCAGAGTATCACTAAATTGTGAAAATAATAATTACCTCGTTTTGAAGATCAAAGCAGCTACAATACAAATCAAGACGAGCAGCATCAATGGAACCACAATCGCAGCTGCCGAAAAAGTCGGTGCCGAAGGGCTCGCTGTACCTTCAGGCACTGTCAAACAAAGATTATATTGTTTAAGTTTTGAAACAAAACTATTTATTATTGTTTCTAGTACTATATTGATGTTAAAACTAACATTTTCGACATCAAGAGAAAACTAATTATACAACTAATGTGTAATTTATTGTAAAAGGGATGACACTAACAAAAATAACCAGTTCAGGATTCAAAGTTCAGTTTTATTCAAAATCTGGCTGCTATGATGATATTTTCACAAACTTGGACAATTATGTAACTCATAATTTTACCTTATTACTATACAAATTAACTGATGTGGCGAAGCTGAGTGAATAAAAAAGCTAGACAATGCACGAACCAAAAACATTCAATATTTGTTTTATAACTCACACATCCTTGTCAGTTGAAATTTCATTCACAATAAATACAAAACAGACATGGACCCTCGTCCACCCCACACTTGGACAATTCTCAAAACTCTTTCTAAACAACGTGGACGACTCCATGCAGACACCAACCTTGTCCGTCGTGACACATTTGCCTTTGACCTTAGAGAATGATTATTTGAAAATGACCCTACAAGCGTCCAAAGCATCCTATATTTATCCATGTAGGACTCAAATATTTCTTACTGTCGCAGCAGTACATGGCAAAATAAAGGATGAAACGTGACATGTGTCCACCATTCAAATGACAAGGATCTGTGAGCAATAATACAATATGATGCATATGAGCCCATATCTTTGTCTGGTACCTTAGGAATTATAGCTTTTATTCTCATTTCACATAAAGGTACCAGACTTTTGTTTTCCTTCCTGCCTCAGTTTGAATAGCCTTGGTTGAAATAAAGCAAAATTGCCACAATACAAACAAGGTTAGTTATTGGGCAGTAAATTACCTTGAACTCTTAGCGGCTCACTCCACTCAACGGCATAGTTCTAAGAAAAATGAAGAAAGATGTAACGACAACAGAACTTTAGCTTGTATCAAACTTATGTTTATATTCAACCATGTTTTAATTCTTTACTAAATCTGAAGCACTTCTTTTATTAGTAAGAACAACAACAGCAATAAGCCTATTGACCCTTGGACTACAGAGACAGTTGCTGTGTCGAATAGTTCGGGGCAAGCCTAACTTCCAGATGAACACCCTGGTATCATTGTGCCAAACACATTAATTCAAAACGATGTGATCACCGTCGCTTACGTAACTACGTAAAAGCTTGCCCGAATCATGTGATGTAACAACTGTCTCAATAGCCTGAGGAATTAAAATTTAAGCCGTAACTTGTGATAAAGTAAGTCATTGTGCCAGACATTATTCAAATCTAACTAAATAATGGCTTGTGTGGCAGAGAGAAGGCACATGTTGAATTGGTGCAAGGGTTCATTATGTCATATTGTTTGTAATAAACCACAAGAGACAAAATAAAAGGCTCACCGATTCAGAAATCCTACTGACTGATCCAAGATAGATGTCATACTGAGTGTTGCTTTCCAGGGGTTTGTTTTCATTATTTCCCTGTGTTTCTCCGTCACCCACAGTGAATGTCGCAGGGAGACCCTTCTTAGGTAATTCTGCAGCTATATAATCAAGAGTTGGTGCAGTGGATCGTTGGTACCTCGATCCCCTGGTGGTGTCCCTTCTAGTGACTGTCTTAACCTGCCGTACACCAACTTGCAAGCCTCTACACAATACACACAAATAGTCATTGAGTAAGTAAAATTTCTTTTTTCAATGGTTCTGTAACATTGTTGGAATTTTTTAAGCAAGTAAAAAATTTTTCAATACCACTCCGAGGCAGTTTTGAAAACTATTATTTTTCTGAATTTTTTTGAGTAAGTTAGTTTTTTTCAAAAACTAAAATGATGCTTCATTAAAGAACTCATTAATGAAGATGAACGAGACAAACTGAATGATGGTGCAGGGTATTCTATTGATTGATTTTAAGAAATGAAATTTGAGATGCTGAACACAAAACATTTTGCTGAAATTTATAGTTCATTCTTGAATTTTGATGATATACAATCAAAACATCATTGAATGTGACCTTTTAACTGGTGCAAAATTCCTCTTTGGAATGTACAGAACCATTTGTTGTTAATCTACAATTACATCATGTTGAACATTTTGCTCTGGAAAATATCAATGAATGACATTTTAATAATAATTATATAGCGCATTTTACAATAGCGCATCAGCACGCTTTACATAAGTGCCCTGGTCATTGGGCCAATACAATTCCTTAAATCTTTCTCAGCTCCCTGGGGAGTATACAGCCCAAGCTGTCGTGGCACTCCGAGTCTTTTTCATACACAATATCAATCTCTACCCCCACAGGTACCCATTTATACCCCTGGTGAAGAAAAGCAATTACAGTAAAGCATCTTGCTCAAGGACACAATGTCATGACCGGGATTTGAACCCACACTCTGATGATCTAACCACCAGAACTTGAATTCGATGCTCTAAACTGCTCGGCCCGACAATGTACAATTATTAAAATGTTTTAACGTGAGGTAGAGACTTGTAATATTTTCTCCAACTTTCATAAGGACTCTATCTATTAGAAAATGAATGAGTGCATCACTAAATTGAATTTGACTTTAGAGCCCCTCTTTAAATACTGAGAAAAGTGTGATGTCACAATACAAATCACTATGGTAACATTGACAACTTGTCTTAAGGTGTATGTTCTAAAATTTAGTAGAGTAGTAGACCAAAGAGAGAATGTCTTTTTATCTATGGAAAATACCAGCTCCTTTTTCACCAGCAGGCACAAAAAGTCTCATCCCTAATTGTACAAAGGATTCATCTCGTAATTCCAGGCCTGTAATATTACAAGATAAACATCATTTGCATCATTTCAACTTACGTGATGTACTGTGATGAGGATGGAAGATTCAAAGGTATAGTGACTGTGGAAGAAGTCAAATCTGAGATATCCTTTTGAGATAGCTGGGTCGGAGCAGGAAGATCTGTGAAGTCAAAGAAATAACGTTCTCAAGGAACATTCCCCTCATTCAAAATATTCATAAGGGAGCATCTTAAAGGTCAAAGGAGGTTTTGCTGACGTATGCCTACGGGAAAATTCTCTTGCGCCTAGAATGTGCCTGACTTTTGAGACGTTCCCAAACAAGAGGATGCCACATTTATAAAATACCCATAAACAGGGTCTTTATTTTTGTAACATAAATTTTTTTTTTACTATTATTGACTTGGATATATCAAAATAGTTGTCGACAAAACAAATTTTTACAATTAAATGTTTAACTTTTGATCACAACACTGGAAATATTTCCCTACCTGTAATTTTCGACCGATACTACGGTCTTCATCAGCAGGATGACCCGGATGTAGCATCCGTGACCTTTTGGACACGAGATCTCAGCACCGCATTGTTAAAGGTTACTCATGTAAGAATGTAGGAGTCCATAAATACATTTAAACTAAATTGTGATAATTGAATGCAATGTCCCACAATACCTGTCTCAACTGCAGTAAAAGCTTCTAGTGTTGTTTTCTCTCCAACACCAACACTGTTGAAACCGATCAGTCGGAATTCATATTTTGTGGATGGTTCTAAACCGCTAATGTTATGGTGCATATCTGGTGGTTCTATATCGACTGCTTCGAATGAGTTGTTGGGGCTAAAGTTGGTGTCGTAAGGTTTTTCCAGCACCCTGTATGAAAGCTGTACATTTTTTTTTTTTTTTGAAAAAAACAAAAAAACACTGATAAATACTTCATATAAACTTTTACACTTGACATCGGTACATTGAGATTTCAAGCCAATTTACTGTTGATCTTTCAAATAAATTTAATTGAGGTTCCAAATAATATAATTGAGGTTCCAAGTAAATTTGTTTGAGGTTTCAGGTAAATCTAATTGAGGTTAGCGAATATCTGGAGCAGTTTTGTCCAAGCAGGAAGAATAATCCGTCATTGGAATACACAATCTGAGAAATGTTTTTGACAAACGTTTTTCCTATTTAAAGTTTGGGGCCTAAAAACTGATATCTTTTTTCATAACCACATCACTTTGAAGTGGAATGTTTCTGAAAATGCTTTATGCTATCAAAAGCTGCTGTACATCTTACCAAGTAAATTTGTATTGCCATTGATTTTAAGAGTAACTACGAAACGTAAACGTTCCATTTAAGTTCAGAGACAGTGCAACAAGGTAGCACCTTTCCAACCTTTGGTGTGTCTTGGTAAATTTATTAATATTATTTGGTTTTACCCATGCATCGATGTGTGTGAAGCACTGTATACTCAGTACTTTGCAAAACAAAATTATTTGATTTTTACCCCTACAATGAACACACAAGAACATAACATTAATAAAGTTACTGCTGCAGAATAATGATCATTTTATCAAGTACTGACTTATTGATGATTGGATTGACACAAATAACACATTTTGATCTTTAAAAACACAGGCTATAAAAACTTACACTATAATTAGTTATAGCACCATTTCTTTGACCACAGGGTATTTCACTCCAGCTAACTGCCACACTATGCTTCGTTGTTGAAGTTCTCTTGAAATCTGCTGGAGATCCCGTTGACTCTAAAATAGTATTTTTAACACAAAACATCACATTATTTTTACATCCTTATGCTCAAAAGTAAATATTTGCGTTGTTATGGACGATGACAGTTTTAGAATCACACACTGTCATAAAATGGTTGGCACATCTATCTAAACCTGAACATTTCTTCATCACCTTCTCTCTACACCGTCAGACCTACGGGTCACAGTGTTAATCACTTTTGAGGGTCCCTTCATTTCATTATCAGAAAGATTTAAAATGAAAAAAAAAATGAACAGCAAGTTAATCTATCCTGTTATTATGACCCCATTACTAAGGTAAAGTACAGGCAACCAGTCCCAGGTAATCTCTAAGGAGAACCACATTCACCTTTAAACGTTATTTCATTTTCTTTGAGACATCAAAATATTTTAGGGAAAAACAGCTCTTGCTTCCGAAGTGTTGCTTTTGCATGCAGTATAGTGCGTTGCCTCTAAATTGTCTGTGAAAGTTACCAAGTGTGACATGGGCCTTAGTTACATCAAACATGAGCAACGGTTTATTCTACTCCTGATTCCAAGCTGTCACACTTTGCCTGTAATTCTACCTTAAATCACTCATCTTATAGGAATTTCTTATAGCAAAAATTATAATTCTGACAAGTCCAAGAGTTTTTACAAAACACATGTAAGCCAAGTTAAAAGATGCAATTGTTTGTTATATACATCCTCAACACAAAACTAGCTCAATTCACTGCCTAAAATAGACTTCTTGTACTCAGCGAGAATCAACATTTTGAAAGGAATGACAAAATGATGACATCTCCATAGGTAACCCTTGCGGCCGCTTTCACAAAGAGCTAAGACTAACTGTGCATCAATCTTAACTGCTAAGCAAAGTGTGATGTCACAATACAAATTACAATGGTGATATTAACAACTCATCTTAAGATGAATCTTAGTGCTTTGTGAAGTCAAGCCCTGGAGTTATAGATTTCAAGGGGCTTCTGATGGGAACAGTATCCTCAGAGAAGAGTTGCTAAAGAAGTAAATCAGAAGAGCTTGAATTATTTATATCTATAGAAAATAACGGGTAATATGTTCACCAGGCAGACATAAGTAGTCTGAACTCAGATAAAAGTCAGAAATTTCCCATCCCTAGCTGTTATAATCTCCTATCTGGAACTTACTTTTTTCAGGTGTTGTGTGATTGATATAAGTGTTCTCCTTAAATTCCCCAAGTCCTGCCTCATTCCTGGCACGAACACGAACCATGTAGATTGAATTGGCCTCTAAAGAAGATTCAGAATGTGGCAAAGGAGACTGTCTCGTTGTTGTGTTGTGTAGAGTTTGAAATTCACCATCCACCTCTTGGCAAAGATCTCTCCTAACCAGTTGATACTGTACCGCATAATCAATGACAGGGCACTTGTTTTGAGGAGCTTTCCATGTAATGGTTCTATTGGGATCTTGCTCAGAGCCGACTTCATAGATCACTGATACAGGAACTGAACAAACAAATGTACACTAAAAATGATCTGTCCTTGACAAAGTTATGAAATTGTTACAAAGTTAACACTTTCATGTTGTCA
The DNA here is from genome assembly GCA_037783415.1 of Leptasterias polaris. NCBI lineage: Eukaryota > Metazoa > Echinodermata > Asteroidea > Forcipulatida > Asteriidae > Leptasterias > Leptasterias polaris. Next base: position 401,398 of record JAZGTN010000264.1, on the reverse strand, counting down.
ACTTTTAACCTTGGCACACTGGACTCAAGCACGGGTGTTTCCGACCAGTGAAGTGAGTTCAAGTCCTTGTCGTGACACGTAGGTCTTTTAAGCAAGACACTTAGCCATAAGTCCTGTGTGACGTGTTACGCACGTTAAAATAACCCAGTTACACTTATCGTTAAGAGAAGTGGTTCTCCCCGGTGTATTCTGGTATATTTGGCTGCAGATCGCGCCACAACACCTTGTAAACCATTATATGTTGCTATTATATAGGTCATACATTTCAATCATAGCTCTGCATACCTTGTAAGAAAAAAACCGTGTGCTTTGGGATAAAGTGTTATTTTATTAGAATTGTGCATTGTAATTGTTATACCACTGAATACAAGCAGTAGCTACTTCGGATTAAAAAAATGCTCATGTATTCTCAACAACGATAAAATATCAATGTTTTTGATATTTTTAAATAGTGTTATTTCATTGTTTTATACAATACTTCCACCTTGTTCATGAACTTAAAGGTGTTCTTTTCTAAGGGTCTTGTGATGCTAACTTCTTGTCAACAAAAGAAATCCTTTAAATTGTAATAACTGACTTAATTTGGAGGTTTTTGAAAAGATTGAAAAAACATATAGACTAAATAAACAATCGTTCCAATCTTACCGTAACACATTCTGCAGTTTGGATCAAGTCCGATCTGACCATACGGACAAGAGTCTGCAAACACAAGTTGTTTAAAAAATCCATAATTAGTGAGGGGTGGGGGGATAATGAGAAGAAGAAATATCAGGTGCAACAACAATAATAATGTTATTTCGTGGGTTTTTTCAGTTATTTTAAATGTTGCTCACGGCCATGGGAAATGATTATCAAGAACAAAATCTAAACAAATTAGAATCAATTCAAGTTGCAATTACAATCAGGAAAACTGACTTGGTGACCTGCCAACTGCTCGATAGAAGAACAAATAGTCAAACAATAATTTGATGAACTGAGCAGATTGGGTTGAGCCTTGTTTAAGGCTTTAACATCAGCATTTTGTAAACCCCACAAAAAAAACACCAAAAAAAAAAAAATATATAAAAATTTCGAAATCAGCTGTGGAGAATCACATGTTGTTGGGGATTTCAGATTACGTCAATTCTACACATACATTTTAACAGCTTTTTGGTAAACTTTATAAATTAATCCGAATGTGGACAGACACAGAGAAAGACAACGACTGACTGACAGACAGACATAAATCAGTTTCACATAGGGTAACAGCTATAGTTATATGCAGCAGCTTACCAAAATACAATCATTCAAAAGTCATTTAAATAGCGCCAAAATCAAACATTTGCTCTGAGGTGCTGAGGCACAAAATGAATGGTAAGTAAGACTGCTGGAACAAGTGAGCTTTGAAGGAAAATAAAAAATTACACTCTAAACTACCAGTCACTTCTAAAAGCCCATTGATATCAGACTTCAAAACAAATGTATGCATTTTTATATGAGGCGCCAAGTGTAAACTTATTATTTAACGCAATTATTTACAAATAATTCATTATATAATATATAATTCATTATTTAACCATTATTTAATCTTTATTTACAAATAATCAGTTTTGCACCACACAATTGTTTATATATAATCGTATGAAAGCTTTCATTATATATATATAATCTTAAACACAATTTCATTATTTACAAATAATGTCGACGGATAGATTTTTATATATAAATAATTAACTTTGCACATGCAATTATATGTGTATAATTTCTGGACAACTTTCATTATTTATATATAATTTAAAGGATCATTACACTTATATATAAATAATGGCGACTGACAAAATTTATATGTAAATAATTTATTTTACACATGCAATTATAAAATAAATAATTGTTAGGCAGCTTTCATTATATACATATAATTTTGCGGATCATTATACTTATATATAAATAATATCGGCTGCCAAAATTTATTTGTAAATAAAGAATTTTGAACCACACATTTATATATAAATAAGGAAAACTATTACTTTACAACTACGCGGACGAGGCTATGATATACTAAATAATGACTGTGCGCTGCTTTCATTATATATAAATAATGATGTTATATGTAAATTGAGTGTATAGCCACGCCCCAATACTCTAAATATTCATGTTATAACATCCGGCACAGTCTACACGCTCACCGGGCTCATGCACAGTCTACTTTCTGCGAGCTGCACATGTACATGTACATACATGTACATGTACATGTACATGTACATGTACATGTACATGTACATGTACATGTACATGTACATGTACATGTACATGTACATGTATGTACATCGTATGCAACAGCCAAGCAAATGCAGGTGGTGAAAGTATAGACCGCGGTCCCTTTTTGCAGTGTTTTTCAAGTTGTGAATTGAGTGTCCTACACGATCCTCTGCTTGGCTACTCTTATGGTTTTAATCTTGAGCAATGAGTGTATTGATGTCCAGGTCCAACAGCAGCATCCAACATTATATTATAATCCGGTTAGCTGAACATAGAGGAAAGGGTGAAATCTTACGTAGCCGTGTGGAAGAAAGTCATGGATGAGATTAAAACCATTGTGTGCCCGAGAAAAACAATTTGATTTTGTTTGATAAATGCATCGAAGAGGGGTATTTTTTAAGGACATGTGCAAAAAATAAAAGAAAATAGGACCCGCAGAACGCACTAAATATGTGACTGAAAAGCTAAAAGGTTTGTCAGTTAATACAAGGTTCTCCCTGTGTGTATCAACTTCAAGCTGATGCTCATTGTCCACAAAGCACTTAACGGCAAGGCTCCCCACTATATCTCAGAACTACTTCAAGTTTACACTCCGTCAAGGGATCTTCGATCCAGTACCATGCTTCTCCTCAAGGAACCCAAGTCTCCACTCCTGGGGTGACAGGTCTTTTTCTGCAGCTGCGCCCCACGCTTCTGGAACTCTCTACCACATAATCTTTGATGTTGTCTTTGTACCACAAAATTTAAATCACTTCTCAAACCTTATCTTATGTCACAGGTTTTCAAGGAATAATTTAGTTGTATCCGTTTCTTTTGTTTGTTTTTGATTTACTGCGCCTTGAACACCCAGCAGGGTGGATATGTGCGCATAACAAGTCTTTATTATTATTATGCGAGAATCAAGTATTGAAGACGAGCTAAATAATGTCTGGGGCATCACGTATACTTTTTAAATGAAAAAACAAATCCTGTGGATTTTTTTCATAGAACTCGGGGAAGTATGGAGTGCTTAATGCACATCGGTGTAAGGGTAAACAATATTATTTACTGTTTTTGTCAAGAAAACCGATCAGTTCATGAAACATAAAACTTTTTATTCAAATAAAAGTACAAACAACATAAATAACCTTAGAAACTAAAAATTATACCTTGCACTGGAACCTTCAAGAATACACAACTTTAAAAAATCAACAAACCTTGAGGCAGTCCTCAAAGACATTTGTAAAGATTAGTTCTGCTTTCTGAACTCTGGAGTAGGATGACTGTCTTTTAGAATGAAACTAAACGCATACTTTGACAATAGAGTAAAAGATGCAATAAAAGTAATACTGTGGCACAATGAATCTATCACAAATTGAATCACTTAAAAATGGAATAACAATTAGCTAAAAGTATACAACCTTGATTTGCAAAACAATACAAAGACAGTGCTTATAAATATATTTGTTTTCCTCAAAATTGAAAAAGTTAACGATAAACTCATCTCATAAAATTGGAGGAAAGCGTTAATGTAAAAATTAAAAACGTTGACTCACTCAATAATGATACACCATTATATATGTCTACATTTAGGCTAATGGTGAGTTTTCTAACTTTTTCTAATGTTTTTCAGCTGTTGTTTAGTGGCAAACAAAATAAGGACACCAGTTTGCTAGCTGTTACTTTGACAGTTCAGTGCACGATTTCCCTTGTATAGCAAACGGAATACACTGATCCATTAAGCCACGCCCATTTCTCATTGACCAATCACAACCGCGAAATCTTATCACCATTTGCGAGCCGTTTGGTGATCTTTGCACTAACGGTGATCGGGTTTCGCGGCTGTGATTGGTCAACTCGTAAGGAGGCGGGGCTTAATGGATCGGTCTATTGCTACACAAAATGCATCAGTTGCTACTCAAAAATCAGGAGTTGCTACTCAATATTAGCATTCAGTGTGCACAAAACAAGTTCAGTCTAAATATTTTGCTATGCAAAATTGCTGGATGAAATCGTTCCCTGCAGTTAGAGTTGGTTTATACCAACATAATCACAGGTGATATTTATTCTGCTGAATCACAGGTGGTATATCCTCTACTGACGAGTTCTTGTATCCTTTTTTAAAAGAGCCGACGACAGGTTTTGCTTTGAAGAAACTGGTTATCACACCAAAGATTTTCTCACAATGTGATTGCCTCTGCAGATTCGTGTATGCCTTGTAACTGAAATGAGAAATTGTTTAATGTTGTGAGTATTGATATCAGTATAATCGAATAGTCAATGAAACTTTCCATAGTTAAGCACCATATGGATGATCATTGTATTTATAACAAACAAAAGTTTTACTTTTTACGGGATTGGATGGTTTTATGATATTTTTTTCAACTACCTTTGAAGATTTTTCTTCCTCTTCCTCCTTGAAAATAATAACAAATGTCAACATGGGATTGTCTTTGGCCTCCCCAGGCTCCAGTTCACCACTTATTAGTGTTGGATGTCTTGTAAATTGTGGAAAGTAATGTTATTAAAAAGTACCCAGTTCTAGACTATGGGTAGTCAGTCTAAACGTTTTGATAAATGAACAGTTTTATTGTAATTCATAGGGACCTACCTTATATTTATGCAGTTTTCAAGTACCCTTTTGTCTCGTTGGAGACCAACTCGGCCTTGTGTCGAGGTGGTTCTAAAACAAAAGTCTCCCCTCCAACTGTGCATATGCATCCTTTAAAAAAGATAAAATAAAACAATGAATGTTTAACAAAGTTGATGAATACTACTGTACATGTACTAGTCCAATCCTCAAGCAAAGCCCTCGACATGGTGGTACTGGTACCCCACTGACGTTTTGTTGATGCAACAATGAGTACACATGTAATACACATCACCACTAGTTTGTCACTCACTACTGCCCCCTGTTTTAATTTATGTAATTTCATTGCATTTAATGCAAAAAGTCAGAATCACATAATGTATTTTCCTTCAGAAAAATATTACTACTTTATTCATATTTATAATTTAGTTGTTAAAATTAATAACAAATCTAAATAGTAAAAACATTACTTGAAAAGAAAATACACCAACAAATTATTCAAAAGAACAGTGTATTACAAAAATACAGTGCATCAGCATAATCAGCATATTCAGCAAATGGAACTTTAAATTTAATCTGTTAATTTAATACATTACTACAGACATAGAGTGTTGTGTTACTGTCAGTGTCACTGTTAACTAATAAAACACAATATTGGGTAGGATTATAAAAAAAAACAGTGCACAACTTTGGTGACTGCCAATTAACAACAAAATTCAACCAAACAGGTCCTACTCGACAAACATTATCCGATCAGTTAATGCCATGAAGTGTAATTGTAGCAAATCTTCATCAGTTATTGGGGAAAAAACAACAACATTGTTTTCACGAATTAGATGCAGCACTAAGTTTATCGGTCACTTATCCGTCATTTGAAATGAAGTAAACTACGTAGCTACCATCAAGAATAACATTTTATAACGTAACTTACCAAAATGTCATTGAACTAAATTGGTCTCCTTCTCGGGTGGTGATGTATGTGAGCACTGTTGATAGAGGAATGTTCTCTAAAGAGCTAAATTTGTCAAGTTTTGTAACTGTAACCGAGGATTTTAAATGGCTGCTGCACGAAACCTATCATGAAACGACAGTTGACTGATGTGTACATTACTGTACAAAATGTACTCACTGTACGCGCATGACTGTAAGTCATGAAGTCTGAGCGTGTAGTACTAGTATAGACTAGACGGTGTTTTGATGTGAATATTTATAGTATTGGGGCGTGGCTATACACTCAATTTACATATAACACCATTATTTATATATAATGAAAGCAGCGCACAGTCATTATTTATTATATCATAGCCTCGTCCGCGTAGTTGTAAAGTAATAGTTTTCCTTATTTATATATAAATGTGTGGTTCAAAATTCTTTATTTACAAATAAATTTTGGCAGCCGATATTATTTATATATAAGTATAATGATCCGCAAAATTATATGTATATAATGAAAGCTGCCTAACAATTATTTATTATATAATTGCATGTGTAAAATAAATTATTTACATATAAATTTTGTCAGTCGCCATTATTTATATATAAGTGTAATGATCCGTTAAATTATATATATATAATGAAAGTTGTCCAGAAATTATATACATATAATTGCATGTGCAAAGTTAATTATTTATATATATAAATCTATCCGTCGACATTATTTGTAAATAATGAAATTGTGTTTAAGATTATATATATATAATGAAAGCTTTCATACGATTATATATAAACAATTGTGTGGTGCAAAACTGATTATTTGTAAATAAAGATTAAATAATGGTTAAATAATGAATTATATATTATATAATGAATTATTTGTAAATAATTGCGTTAAATAATAAGTTTACACTTGGCGCCTCATATTTTTACAGCACAATTTATTATCTGGCCACAACACTATACACTATACCTCGAGGTCAGCTGACATTTTTTACATGGCTGTTCATTTTCAATAGTTTGTTTGGAAATGCCAGATTTGAGAGTGTAAACTAAAATCAAGAATGAAGAAAGAATGACAAACTGAGAGGGGAGTCAGTTGCATGTATACTTACTTTGGCAGTTTTCACCTCTAAATCCATCTTCACAAAGTACAGCAGTTGGGCACGCACCAGATCCTCTGCTACAAGCTTCACCACCGGCACAATGACATTCCTGGGCACAATTGACTCCAAACCACCCATCAGAACAGTCTGCATAAAGGAATGATCTTGCTGGTTAGAAACATTGTAAAGGCTGGTATATTCATTGAGAGAGATTTAAAATCGATTATTTCCAATCTGAGTTTACTGATGATAGAAGTTCATACCAACACCAACTCTTAAGAAACTATAATTTGTAGACAACTCAACACACTAAAATGTTGAATAATGTAATTTTCCATTTAAGTTCATTTCAAGATACTTCGAATCATGTCCTCCAAAGGCATGTAAGCTAAATGTATAGTACGTTTGACAGCAAAAGGACGAGTTTTCTATATTCTGGAAGTTAGTAACTTTTACTTCACACATTGTATATATGGAACGAAAACTCTATCAAATATTAGTGAAATTTACAACATACAAGGTATTTTGGAAGAGACTAAAAATCACCTCATGTCAGTGATAAAAAGCAATTTTGAAAGTAGGCCATGTTTATTAACAATAATACAGGATACAGACTAGGCCCTATGTCATGTTGTCTTTTAAATTAGTTTGTAAATTGTAAAACTGGAGCGTTCCTGTTTCATTGACTTCAACTCTATCATTAATACTACTTATATTATTGGATCTACATCTATAACCATTACAAAATAGACACAATTACGCAATATTCTTTCCGCCTATAATGGTCATCCCTTTTGTTGATCTCAGCATTCCATTTAATTAGTTTCAGACAGGTAATCTTGATACAAAGTGTGGAAGCTTGCTTAAAAACGTGTTTCTTATAAAGTTTGAGAAACAGTTAGTGCAATCATTCCTTCCTCCAGTTTTCAATAAACACGTAATGGATTCATCTTGACAATTTCTTTTCATAATTTATTTTTTTTAAAGCAAATTACAGATATGTTTTGTCAGAATTTGTCACATTAAAGCTAAACTGCTCAGGATAATTTGTACAATTTCAAGGTGACTGTACAAAAAGAAATATTGAAGATAAAGGAACGTCCATTTAGGCCTATATAAAGTCTATACGCACCCTCGCAATTCTCTCCTGTGAAGCCAGATCTGCAATTGCTGCCTGAAGTGCAAGTACCAACTGAATGGTTACAGGCTGCATTTCCACAGCCACATTCCAAATTGCAACCTGCACCATACATACCACCTGGGCAATCTAAACAAGAGAAGTAGCAAGTTTGTACAATCACAATAAAATTCAAAAATATTGAAGAATACCCATTATAACCTGTAAGGATCACAGGTTGAAAAAGAAAACATCCAGTTTTGATTTTACTATCATCTTGATATTTCCAAGATTATTTTGCATGCGATCAACATGAATTAGATTAAGGTTCCAGGGCAATTAAAATACCGCTGACAACTTAAATTAATCTGGTTCTTAAATACTTTCATCATTCTGGCAATTGTCACCCCCTGGTGGGACACGTTAAAGCGACTCCTATCTTCTCTATTCTCTATGCAGGCAGACAGCTCTGTTGTAGTCTCCACACCAGCACTACTTTTGAAGACACCACAATGGTTCGTTCTCTGTCTGCCCCTCCTCAACCTTAACCAATGAGTTGGTTCCCATAGCCATTTAAATTCAATTTTTTAATTTTGATGAGTTCATGATTGCACAAATTATAAAAACTCTTAGTTCACTCGTTTCATTGGTTATTATATTGTTATGATGTTCTAAGGATTCATACTTTGTTTGCAGCTTGAGCCCGTGAAGCCAGCTGTGCATGTACAGCCGAAAGGATCTGGAAGACACATTATGTTACCAACGCAACCATTGTCATAGTTAATGGTGCATCGGATACCACAGTCTTGACCAAAGCAGTTGTTGTTATGCACTGTGGCAATATTAAGAAAAAACAATTGTCATTTGTTAATGGCTGTAATTACTTTTGCCAACACCCATCAAACTCTTGGAAATAGTAAATACATCGGAACCATGCCAAAACATTCTTAATATTTGTATTTTTTGTCTTTTGGTAGTAGTTGTTTCTTGTGATTCCTTTGCCTGTTAATATTACACAAACAGAAAACCGTCTTCTTGGCAATAAAACATCCATTCAGTCATCTTTACTAACTCTTCACTTAGTCTCTGCACATTTTTCATATTGGTTAACATTATGTCTTTCCCTCACCTGCTTGACATAGGACACCGCTGAATCCTGGTGCGCAGATACATTCACCAGTCTTATCATCACACTGACCACCATTGTAGCAGAATGGACAGTTGTCATCGCATGATGGACCCCATTTCTTAGGAGAGCACTCTGAAAAGCACATTGATCAAACAGGTATTTATTACTTTCAAATCCTCCACCAAGATAACTTTTTAAATGACCAATGAACATCATGGTCATGCTATCACGTAATGTGGAGTTGGAATCTTATATTTGATGTGAGGGGTGGGTATGTGACTAAACATTATATTTTGTGGCAGTGGCAGAGACTGGTCTTACAAGTTTGAAAACTTTCCACGGTTGAAATATTTGAAAACAGGTATTAGTGTGATCTAAATATTAACTTCGTCACTTAATAATTGATGACGACATAGATACACCAACAATACCCGGGTTTTCTTTTACATTTTCAATGATTTTAATTGAAAAGACCAACAATCTAATTGCCTAGTATACTCATTGAAAAAACTTGATTGGCAAAAATCTCTTAAAACCAATTAAAGGTTGAGGTTTTTTGCCAAGGGTTTGTGACCCATAACAGAATAAAGGAGCTTTTTATTAGAAGAATAAGACAAATAAATCATTTGGCAACTTACGTCTTACAAGGAGTTTCATGAGTGCATGGTTCTGTAGATGATGTCTGCCATCTACGTAGCATTCATAGATACCAGCATGATTGAGTTGGACATTATGGATAGTGACGTTAGACTGGCCATTCCATTCAGTTATATCATCTCCATTAAGTCTCCACCGAAGCTCAGTCAGTGATCCATTATGCTGTGTCATTGTCAATGTTACATCCTCTCCAGCACTCGTAGTCAAGGTGGTTGAGGCTGGAGATACGTCACCTACAATCAATAATAAGCTCAGTTGATGGACCGTTATATAACTGTGTCATTGTCAATGTTACATCCTCTTCAGCACTCGTAGTCAAAGTGGGTGAGGCTGGAGATACGTCACCTACAATCAATAATAAGCTCAGTTGATGGACCGTTATATAACTGTGTCATTTTCAATGTTACATCCTCTCCAGCACTCGAATGTCGGGTTGGCTGAGGCCGAGACACATCATTATCTAGAAAACATTTTCGTTTTAAAGCATGATCATTTTGTTTCTCTTTAAACTTGCATGTGACTTTATATAAAAAAAATGTGTGAAAACATTAAGATTTTGTCTAAAAAGTGGGTTTAAAGGGCCCTCGAAATTGTTCCATAAAGCATGATTATTAATCTTGAACCATTATCGTGACTAGAAAATAGTCAAGGGTGTGTTCTTGAGAAATAAACATCATGTACCTTTTTAATGTACCAATTATTGAATCAGTATATTGGGTCAACAGTCATTTCAAACTTTTGCCACAGACTACATTTAGATGATGATAAACACAATTCATTTATCATAAAATAACATGACATCAGTTAATACTATGTCCCTTACCATATTTACGCAAGATAATTGTTGTTATCTTTACAGGGACTTGTGAGCTGAAGATACAGTTGTAAGCGCCGAATCTGTTTGCCCCAATGGAGTCGGGCATGTAATAAAGTCTGGCACTGACTGACTCGTGAGCTGCCTCATATCCTCCAGTTGGTAGATTACTGCCATTGCCAGTGTCTAGGACACGCTCAAAGGAGACTTCTGCTCCAGTGTCACTTCCACTTTCATAGCCGCCAATGAAATGTTTTCCATGAATAGGAGTTATGTCTTTCGCATAAAGTCCTATGTTGTAGCAGGTGAAATCAGGAATTGCTCCTAGTCAGCAAGGAAAAACAGTGCAATAAATGAAAATAAAAATTCTTAAAGGTGTTTAAAACTTTATAATAACTATAATGTTGATTATGTAAAACTTGTAAGACCCACATGGATTATTCAATGCATTGGCTAACAAAAAACGCAAGATCAGCCCTGAAATCAGGAGCCCCCCCCCCCCCCCAATTGGAAATCATTCACAAAAGCAAACAACATGAATCTATGATTCCTTTCAAAAGTTAATATTGAACAAGATTGTATACTCCATTTTTTATTTAATTTTTTTTTTGGGGGGCACCACATTGATTGATTTCTTTAACAAAACTCTTAATATTTTTTATAAAATTCACTAACTTCAACTGTTTGATAATATTCAGCTCGAATGTACCCAAAACAAATGTAAAAACTTATAAAAAGTGCTTGAAGAAAGGAGAAAACACAAATTCAGGGAGAACCGCAACATGATTTTCACCAATCACTTTTTCGCTTTTATAGGTTTTCTGTTCTTATCAATTCCAGCTGCTTTGTTTTGTTTAAATAAGGGGGCTCCAATGTCAAGTTGATTTGTGATGCAGTCATTTTTTTAAAGATAGACCTCGTGAAAGTGGAAGGAACTTGCAAAAAATTAACCTTATAATAAATTTAAAATGTGTATAATGTCATTTTATTTAATGTTCTTTCTGAGAAAAATATGAAACATGACTTCATTGGATATAAACAAAAAATTGTTTTCTAAATTTCAAACAGGAATTTTTGCATCAGTCAAAACGTCAAACTCAATGCCCGGATGATTGAATGTCATCAAAATTTAGGAATGATTTTACAGTTGAGTTTCCTGTAAAAAAGTGTACAGACCCATTTGCTTTCGAAATGTGACGAGATGGATATTTAGATGTTGACAACATTGAGACTGGAATAGTATGACATAAAATGACATTGCACTTTCTTTGAAAAGTGTTGTTTAAAATAGTGATTGCCAAATTGCTGATTTGTTTTTCATCGAGAAATATAAAATCCCTATGTTACTGCCGCTCCTCCAAAAGTAAAAGTCCTAATCCATTCTTGTGGTATGTCTATTGGAACAGGTTTATTTGTATATAGCAACTTTTCTTGAAGTTGTTTTCAAATTTGATAAAATCATGCTATTTTTTCAATAAAATGTTGATGGAGAAACAAAGTAAGAATCTAGTGCACTTTAAATCAATAATTTTAACAGTCTTTTGATTTATAACTTTCTGTTAGAAAAAGCAACTTGCCACATGTTGTACTCCAAACTATTTGCATCATTGTTTACAATACTTAATTATGGGAAAACTGACCCCAAAAAGAGAGTTTACTTGTGGTTCTAGTGGTAATAATTTAAGTAAGGGATAGATTTGTAGGGTCTCATGGCTGAGTGGTTAAGAGCATCGGATTCAAGTTCTGGTGGTTTAGTCATCGGGGTGTGGGTTCGAGTCCCGGTCATGACGCTTGTGTCCTTGAGCAAGACACCTTGCTATAATAGCTTCTCTTCACCCAGGGGTATAAATGGGTACCTGCAAGGGTAGAGGTTGATATTGTGTTTGAAAAAGCCTTCGGAGCGCCATCACGGCAGCCCGGGCTGTATACTCCCCAGGGAGCTGAGAAAGATTAAAGGAATGTTATTGGCCCAATGACCAGGGCACTGATGTAAAAGCGCATTGATACCGTTATTGTGAAATGCGCTATATAATATTATAAGAACTAGTTATTATTAATTTAATATTCCTTGTTCCTCAAACCAAGTCGAAAAAGGAGAGGATATGTTTTTTAAATCCCTTGTTCCTCAAACCCAGCCGAAAAGAGGAAGTGATAAATTTTTGTATCCGTTGTTCCTCAAACCCAGTCGAAAAGAGGAGGAGCTAGATTTCTGTATCCCTTGTTCTCTGACCCAGCTTAAAAGAGGAAGAGGGATAGAATGTTTTATCCTTTGCTGCTCAAACCAAGCGAAAAAGAGGAGGGGGTCTATTTGTTAGCCCTTGAACCTCAAACATGACAAAATGTGCGTTATATTGAAGAACAAAACTGGAATTTGTCCATTTGTGCATTCATTTGTCAAAAATTTAAATGAATATTAAATCAATATATAATACCTATCTAAAAGGAACAAATAGTTTCTCCAACCAAACATATTGTTATTGATGGTTGTTCCAAACGCATTACAGTCTTGAGTCGCTATGCAACTCTACAATACAGAGCATTTGGATTGTTTGTCATCCAATGATTGGGTGACACGCGATTAAATTTCTCAAGCCAGAGAAAACAAACACGAGAGAGAGACAAAAGACGGTGAAAAACATCACAAAGTCATATTAAAAGTCGTCTTACCTTGTGAAGTGTGTGGTAGAACTAGAAGGACCAGCAGGCCAAGTAGAGCACTCCCAGACGCAGTCGGAGAGTCTTTCATCCCGCGTCGATTCATCGTATTTTGTGGTGACACCTTATTTATTTGGAGCAACCATTTATTGTTAAATGGAAAATTGCAAAACTCCCTGTGAAAGAAGTAAATTAATTGTCGTAAAAACTTCAAAAGCAGACATCAAAAAGTTGAACATTTCTTCACGAGGAAGAGTTATCCGAAATATCTAAGTGCATTACAGAAGGTTTAAAGCAACTCATTATTTGTATAACCCTTCAGTGAGTATATATCACGCAAAAGCAAACCAATTAAAAATTTGTTTGTCAAGTCTTTTGCCAAGCAAACCTTTTTCGGTGTTGTTGGTAGGTGCGTGCTACAGGGTTTGTTAGTTTGTCTGTTTGTTTGCTTGTTTTGGTTTTCTCCCCATATGGAAATCTTCCTGGTTCGTAATACTATACAGTCAATAAGATAATTGTGATCGTGCCAACAATTTGTGGGATGAACCTATCTATTATTCAACCTGAATGCAAATAAATTTACAAGTCACGATAAATGACTGAATGACTACATGTACAGTGTCAAGATGGCGGTCAATCAACATGCTTCAGAAATTATCTCTCATGCTTTTAGTAATTTTAAGTGTTCTGAGCCTTTAAACCAGTCTACATTTTACACCATGTGATAGAGTTTTGTTTGCTGACTCTTTTGATGTATTCATCATCAATTTCCTGACAACACTTTCAAGTTTTTCAGTGTTTTTCAGTCAGTTTTACATCAGCTTCCACTCGAAAATGATGCTAGACTCTTCAAGCTAGTATTCACACCCGAGCAATCACTTTGTCATGATCAGATGAGTCAGAGTCAGAGACTTGCCAAGCCACTTCCTTTGTAAGTGGTGTTTGAAGCTTTGCATGGTGTTGAAAGTAAGAAGTAACTATAACTATAAATGTAAATAGTAGTGAACTTGCGGGTACAACCATGTGTATAATCTCTTTTGGAAGGAGTGTTGGCTCTGAAAAGAGCCGGTTTGGTCTCGACGTTTCGAACAGTATACTCTGCTCGTCTTCTCCTGAAGACGAGCAGAGTATACTGTTCGAAACGTCGAGACCAAACCGGCTCTTTTCAGAGCCAACACTCCTTCCAAAAAGAGATTATACACATGGTTGTACCCGCAAGTCCACTACTATTTACATTTATAGTTATAGTTACTTCTCACTTCCTTTGTGTCAACCCTGCTTTGTGATACCAATCTCCACTCATCAATGGGTAAAGTACAAAATAAAGCTTGCTAAGAGCAGAACTCTTTACTATGCAAACACCACATGCAGCTTGTTTCAACATTATTCTTTCTGGTGACATTGAGGTCAACCCAGGACCCGAATCTTCATCAGATCCATCTAACTATTCTGCAAATCATTCAAGTGCAACATGCCAGATGTATTTACAAAATGTAAGGAGTTTGAAGAACAAGCTGGATGTTTATCACAGTTCTTTGACTGCTTGCCTGCAACCTGCTGGCTTTTACAATTGCTTTGCCTTCACTGAAACATGGCTCACCACTGATGTGATGGACTCTGAATTAACAATTCCCAACTATACCATCTTCCGGAATGACAGAGATAACAGACGTGGTGGTGGTGTACTTTTGGGTTGTCACAATGACTTTGTATGCCGAAGACGGACTGATTTAGAGCGCAACACATTAGAACTGTTATTTGTTGAGGTGCGTCCATCTAGCCGCAACAAGATGCTTCTTGGTGTTTTTACAGACCACCGAACACTTGAGTTGAGACCTTACAGGCTCTTGCTGACTCTTTGACAGCTGCATCTAGCCAATACAACAACATCTGTGTTGTAGGAAATTTTAATCTTCCTACGTTACATTGGAACTCTGAAAGTAAACTCGCCATCTCTAGCGGTTCATCGATTGACGACGTTTTTGTTGATGCCGTGATGTCTGCTAACAATTTGCACCAGGCAAACTTTTCCCCAACAAGAGGCGACAACATTCTTGATCTTGTTCTTTCTTCAAGTGATCTAAATATTTCTTCTACAATCGGTGAAGACCTCTTTCAGTCCGATCACAATTCAATAAGTCTGAACTTTCTTATCAGCGATTCTTCAAAGCCACATTTACTTCCTCATAGCCGTCCAATTTTTAACTTCCGCAAAGCTGATTTAACTGACCTCTGCAGAACAATTGAGTGTATTCCTTGGAATCTGCTCGAAGCCACAGATAATTGTGATGAAGCAGCATCGCTATTTTATGATTTTGTTGAAGCTGCCATCATTGATGTTGTTCCAGTTGTTCGCCCACGACGCCCATCTCCTCCATGGTTTGATGGACAAGTTCGTTTTGCACTAAAAGCCAAGGAACGAGCCTTTCGCCGGAAGAAGTCCAATTCTACTCCAGAGAACATAGAATGTTTCAAGCAAGCGAGACAGGAATTCAAGAACAGAGTGAGGATCAAGTACTCCAACTACCTGAAGTCAATAACTGGTGACATTAGCAAAAATCCAAAACGCTTTTGAAGTTTCATTAAGGCTAAATCACGTAAAGACTCATTGCCTTCAGTTCTATACAGTGAGAACTCTGGACTTGAAGCTACCGACTCAGCTGGAAAAGTCTCTCTTGTCATGAACTTGTTCCAGTCTGTTTACTTGCCATCATCTAATGATCATGATCAAACTACTACTTTACCTAAGATTGAGAATTTAAATCTAGACACCATGCCTGATATTTATATTTCTGAAACAGAGGTCTTAAGTAAGTTAACTGATATTGATTCTTCTAAAGCGACTGGATCAGACAATATTTCAGGTTTTATTTTTAAGTCCTGTGCTAATGCTCTTTGTGGTCCCTTAACTTATATTTTTAGAAAGGCCTCCAGGGAGGGTAGACTTGATTCAAGTCCCTTTCTCGTGCGAGGTTCCTAACGTAACCAGCATGCAGCCACAGAATACCAGTGCGCCCTCACCGACAAAATGTAGTTATTTATGCGGTGGCGATCAAGGGAATTGACGGGGTCGTTTCCTACTCCACGCATTTGAATAGAAAAATCTCCCCAAATGGGGAGATGTACAAATCCAATGGGAGCGTGGAAGTGCCGCCCCTTTCATTTAGTATTCATCTTGCTCTGTGACGTTTGTATCATGTATCTATGGACGTAAGCATCTCCAGAATGGCTGCCGGGCGGAAGAGGGGGGTGGGTGTTTTAAGTCGCTGAATTGCATTTGTCAACAATTCAAAGTATGCATTTGCAAACAATACCAATCCCAATGTATACGTAATATTAACTTGAATTCAAATAAATTTGTAGTTTTTATATATATTCATGCATTTCGATCCTCGACAAAGTACTTTACCACCCCCGCAAATAAAAAAATCAACGAGTCTTCTTTTTGAACGCGTTTGATTGGACAACAAGTAATGCGCCATAACTTTGCATATTCGTAAGTGAATAAATTTACATATCAGGCAACTGCGGGTTCGTCAAGTCCCTGTCCCGCGCGCGGAACAGGTTGGGGAATGCAGAGCGCAAAATAATAGTTTTCTGACGATGAGGCAAGGAAGGGCCTTGCACGGGATTGCGCGCGGAACAGGTTGGGGAATGCAGAGCGCAAAATAATAGTTTTCTGACGATGAGGCAAGGAAGGGCCTTGCACGGGATTGGGACTTGAGTCAAGTCTACAGGGAGGGTTGCTTTCCTTAATGCTGGAAATCTGCAAATATTGTTCCCATACATAAATCTGGTAAACAACGAAGCGTTTCTAATTTCTCTGATCCCTCAGGTAGCAAAGGTTTTTGAAAGAATTCTTTCTGATCAAATTTTGTCTCATGTACGACCTGCAATTTCTGAGCAACAGCACGGCTTTGTCTCTGGTAGGGATTGTTCCACAAACCTCACATCATTATTACAGGAGGCATACTGTGCTGTTGATAAGAAAGAGCAGTTGGATGTTATTTATACCGATTTCTCTAAGGCCTTTGATCGAGTTAACCATAATTATCTTATACATAAACTTAAGTCATACAATATCCATCCGAATGTCTTAGCTTTATTGCAAAGTTATCTTACTGGTAGAAAACATAGAGTTATTGTCATTGTCAATGGTTTTTCATCCGAATGGAAAACAGTGCCCTCTGGCGTTCCACAGGGTTCTATTCTAAGACCTCTCATGTTCACTTTATTTTTCAATGACCCCCTAGGTGTTTAGATAATAATTGTTTATTATACGCTGATGATCTGAAAGTCTTTCGACAGATTAGTTAAAACACAGATTGCAGGCGGACTTGGATAAGATCTTAAGTTGGTCTAAACGGTGGCATCTATCTCTAAATGTTAATAAATGTAGTGTTTTAACTGTGACTCTTAAGAAGACGCCGTTCAAGTTTGACTACACCCTAGGTGATACTATTCTTAATATACTGTGCAAGTCTCGCGCGCATTCGAACTTCCGGGACCATAGTGGTCCCAACCATATGGAGTTTTACGTGGGCGAGATTTTGTTTCGTCAATTATTTTAGTTTAACGTAGTTTATGACCTAGAAAATTATACATGTTGTTGGGAATTTAATACTAAGTGATAACAAAATATGAAAGTAAAACCAATTCAACAATATAACGAAGAAAACCCAAGAATTAAACTTGACCTCAGCTTCCGGTTATTGCAAAAAATTAAGAATTTCGTGCTCACCTCCGATCATAAAACTTATGTAAAAGCTTGTTTTGGATGCGCAATTATAATCGCCAGATGCTGTAATTGCAAAGTGAACCCTTTTCATTACAGTCTATGGTGTTGAGGCGTCAGCATTCCTCTTTAAACTGCGATACGGGTCAATTTAAAACCTGTTTGACCTTCACGAATCTGCGTAATGGGTTTCTAAAAAGTTAACATCAAAAAAGCATCCTTGTCCCAGAGTTTTAATTTGTTTTTAATAATAATTAACACACTTTGGCGTATTTTTTTCAAAAGCTAAAACTAATTTCATAAAATTGTAATGATTTATTTTTGTTGTTCAGATTTTGTCATGAGATTTAAAACAAAGATTTGATTTCAGAAATAAAAATGTTCTTCGTTTGACGTGTTTTCTCGTTCGGATACGCGCGAGACTTGCACAGTCTAGGGTTGATGTTCAGAAAGATCTTGGTATTTTTATTGACAGTAAACTCACCTTTGTTCCTCATGTTAATTATATTATAAAGAAAGCTAACCGCATGAGTGGTCTGGTATGGCGGAATTTTCTCTCAATGAAAGATGAACACGTTCTTCGCACCTTATTTTGTTCACTAATTAGACCCAACTTAGAGAATTGTACTGTTGTTTTTAATTCAATCTCCACTCATCAGGCACATAGGTTAGAAGGCGTTCAATACCGTTTTCTCAAATTTGTACACAGGACGCTTAGTAATGTCAGTGCTTATAATTGTAATTTGGATTATCTTGATTTATGTGAAATGTACAGGCTTCCGCCACTCAGACATAGAAGAATTATTAATGATTGTCTATTTATCTATAAATTATTCCATAATCGTTATAACAACACTGACTTAACCCATTTTATTTTATTTTTATTTTTTTTATTTTATTTTATTCAACATCCAACAGCGCAAGCGCCAATTACAGGACGGATAAAAATATAAATATTAAACATTGAAAAAAACATAAAATTTTAACAACAAATTAAGGAAGTAAACAAAACAAAAATACACACATGGCAAGAGGGGAAAACCCCTTAAAGAACAGACAGAAAACATGAAAGACCCAAAAGGACAATTATTGGACTAAACACTAGGGTGGCAAGATGAGTGAGGGGGAGGGCTGGAGTACGTGCTTGACTTGGACTTTGAAGGCAGAGATGGATTGGTGGAAAATGTCGATGGAAGGGTTGGTTTGGGTGATTGAATTAAACAGGGAGGTAAGGCAGTGTATGAAGCTCTTTGTAGTGGCATTGACCCTGTTTTTAGGGACAATGAACAGACCAGGTTAGGACGGGGGACTTAATAAGGGGGAAAAGAGAACAAAGTAAGATACAGTTAAAATTAGAATTGACACATTTAAAAAGGAAAGTCAAGTCTATAGTTTGCCTACGACTTTTGAGTGAGGCAAGAGAAGTTGTTTGTGAAATATCTACGTTGTTGCCAAGGAAACGGATGAATTTGTTTTGAATACGCTCAATACGCGTCTCATGCGTGGCAGATAGTGAGTTAAAAGAAACAGAAGCAAATTCAAGACCAGGTCTAACAAGAGAGCAGTAAAGGATACGCTTTGTTTTCTGATCTAGGTTTCTGCAGTGACGCCAAAAGATACCAAGCATACGGTTTGCCTTGGCAACAACGTAGTCTACATGAGGGACAAAGGTTAATTCACAGTCAATAAAAACACCCAAGTCTTTGTGATGTGTAACCTTTTCTAGATTGGCAGACGAAAGATTGTAATTATGCAAAATAGGTTGCTTCTTAAGCGACAAAGTAAGCACTTTACATTTAGATGGTTAAGGGTTAAATTCCATGTAGATGACCAATCAAAGAGCCTGTCCAGATCATCCTGCAACAGCTGCGCATCTCCAGGTGTGCGAACAATGCGAAACAGCTTCAAATCATCCGCAAATAAAAGACTATCAGAATGAATAAAAATGTTGGGAATGTCGTTAACAAACAAGTTGAAAAACAATGGACCGAGAACTGAACCCTGGGGTACACCCGAGGTGACAGGTTTCCAGTTGGAGATTGCACCAATGTGGTATTCAATGTCACCAGACAAAATGTCATGAAAATGCACTTACACCGACGAAAATTGCATCAAAACTCCACATTGCTGAATAAAGAAGTAGTGTTTACATGTTCCTTATCGTCATACAAGGCAAGCCACCAAACACATGCTGGGCCATTCCGTGCCAACTCACCTGAAATTCCGAAAAGTTGGGCAGGCTCCGTCTCAGATTTTGCTAATTTTTTTTCAAACATTCCCCTATGGGTGCCATGAACACACACCAAATTTTAGAGTCCTACTCCTTGACATTTCTGAGATATGACCCCCCTAAAATTTTAAGCCCCGCCCCTTCAAATTTACTTTTGTGTTTTAGGCATTTTGAGAGGCCTTTATCTACAAATTGAGATAAGATATGTAACTGTAAATTGATATACAAGGTACCTGGTATCCCATCAACTAGAATCTACTGTCAAAAGTAGCATAGGAAATGTTTATATCAAGGCATGGGTCTTTAAAAACTGACATTTTAGCCCAAGGAATGATTTTTCGTCATTTTTGAGACCCCCTATTACCTAAGTGAAATGTCCGATTGCTTTTGTATTACATTTGGTTATAAACTAGGTGCATATGTGTGACCTGATATAAGGATAGACCAATCACACCTTTGATTGGTATTTGGCAGGGGTCTAAATATGGGTCCTGCTCTAAAAATGCCAAAAAACGTCATGGCACCCATAGGGGAATGTTTGAAAAAAATTAGCAAAATCTGAGATGGAGCCTGCCGACCCATCAGGTGAGTTGACACGGAATGACCCTGCTACATGTTCCATGGAATCGCGTTGAGGTGACAAAACGTGGATTTATATCCAGGATTTCATCCACCTACAACGGGTTCCATGAAACTTGTGATGTTTTGGGGGCACCTTCACTCAACTCATTCCGTAATCAGATTTCACGTTCTTTAACATGTACTACTATTATCTATATCTGATAATGTCATAATAGTTATTATTTGTTGATTCGTGTATTTATTTATCTATTTATATTATATAGGCCTATAAATTACTTTATGTATCTGGGCTTTAATTATATTGTTATTATTTATATTATATTTATATTTACATTTATCTGTTTTCATTTTGTTTTTCTTTTGGTCGTTTTTTATATATATATATTTTTTTATATGTATGTATGTATTTATACAATTATTTATTTGTTTCTTTGTTAGTTATTCTTTTCAAGTTAATTTTCTTTCACATTTATATATTTAATTTTTATTTTCAAATTTAAAGATTAAGTTATTTTATATGTTCCCTTTCCTGTAATTGGCGGCTCGTCCGCTGTTGGTTTGGACAATAAATACAATACAAATACAATTTACGTATATCGCGAAAAGGTAGAAGTGGGCCAAACGACTTGTGATGCCCTTTATTCACCATGACAATAATGTTAGCAATTGTGTGGAACTGGTTCGAGGCCATTTTCAATCATTATATTCACTTTTGAAAAGAAGAAAAACAATGATAATCTTAAAGTTAAAATATGAGTTTGACTCACCTGCCGTCAAGCATCCACCATCATCAGAGTACGCAAATGCAATGTATGGATGTCACACAATATGCTCTTACGTTGAAGTTCTGCATGGTCTCTACATTCACTTCCTTGTCGGTAACGCCACATTGCTATATTATGTTTCAATTGTCTGTGAGAAACGTCTGTTGGAAACCTGGGCCCATATACACCACAATGGAACAATGGCTTAACCCAAAGTGCTTGCGGAGTTTGTATAAAAGGTCATGGTCAGATTCAAAAGTATGCAAGGCATGTGACTGGAACTAAACCTGATGATCCAGAACGCATGTGCATTGAAAACTAATGGGGCTACCATAAGACAACATAAATAAATACATGAATAAATATGTTATGGGATGAAATTGTAGGCCCTCCTTTTTTTATAAACCCCTAGTTTACCTATGTCCAGCACAGACTAGGGCGAGTCTAGGGGTGGGTGGTTGCCTGGAGATAAGTGACTATTGGGAGATTGGTTGCAGGATATGCAACCAATCACGGCGCATTGAGGAAGGATTGTCCAGGGGTCAGTGACTTTACTCAAGAAAGTGTTTGGTCACTTGGCCACTGGACTCCGACAGAGGAAAGTTGTAAGATTTAACCTCCCAAGTTTCTTCAGTTTATGCACTTTGCCTTGTCGGATATCTGCGTTGGATTGCGCCAGCCCAACTTGTTATCACCATATTTATCGTATGTGTTCACCCCCTGTCCTGCTCTAGGTGAGTTTGATTTTACTTTTATCTTTCTTTTATTCCTAGCCTTAGGAGTACTTCCTTTAGTTTCTGAAGTTCATATCGGATTGTCAGTTTACATTTTGTTTTAACAATATCACTGCCTAATTTCTATTGTGTGAGGGAAAGTGTCTTGGATTTTGAGTATTGAAGTTATAGAACAAAGTTCCTTTTAAAAGCTCTTATTTTGAATTAATAATTATTGACTTGTTGTTTTCCATGCTCTTTTAACTCTTGAAATAGTACAGTACTCTTTTATTTCATTGCTTTAGAACTTCATTCGAAGTTAGCATTTTCTTTGTACAGTTTTTAAGATGCACTGCTTTATTTAATTTTGGTTGCATTGACCACCATGATAGTTTTAATGTCTCCTTCAATTTAAAGTACTTTGAGACTGAAGGCTACTCTTTAATTTATTATCGTCTGCACTTTGTCCTTGTAAAACCAGAGACTTCTGCTGAAGTCTGATAGTTTTATTGATTGATTTGTTTGCTTTCACCTGTTGGTTGATGGAAACAATTTATAATAGTACTTTAGATTCTTTCAGGAGCTTGCGAAGAAACAAAGGATAGTTTTGTATTATAAGTTTAACTGATTCTAGTTTTATGCATTTATCTCTTTTATTTTACTGCAACTAAACTTTTTAGTCAGTAATCATTTTGATCATAGTTTTGCTCTATGGTTTGATATATCTTTGATTTTAAACTTTTATTTTATACTTCTTGAAAGTTTACCATTTTGTATATAATTTATTGCAGTCAGAGCAATTCCCATGGTTTTTTTCATTGTTTATTGTAACTTCCTGATTTCATGGTATCAATGAGTCATTGTTCCATGAAATGTCTTATATACCACACACTATGCAAGGAGTATCCCTTAATTGGTCTTTAAGTAGCCTGTCCTTCATTTTGCCTTGGGCACTGGTCTTTCCTTCCTCCATGGTCTGACCTTCTAACACCCATGGGACTGCCCTGACCAGTGTGAGATAAATGTTCCCACAGTCATTGATTCACATTTACTTTATTTTTAGGATTAGTTGTTCCTTTCTTGTCGAAGAATTATAGGTTTTAGATTAAGTATTTAATTTTAGTTTCGTTTATATTTTTGAATGGCATAGGATTAATTTTACACTTGGCCACTGGACTCCGACAGAGGAAAGTTGTAAGATTTAACCTCCCAAGTTTCTTCAGTTTATGCACTTTGCCTCTGTCGGATATCTGCGTTGGATTGCGCCAGCCCAACTTGTTATCACCATATTTATCGTATGTGTTCATCCCCTGTCCTGCTCTAGGCGGATTCAAAACAAGAGAGCCAGCAGGACAGCGAAACATCAACTATCATCACTTCTTTGTTCGTCATCTTTATCTGGTTGTAACGAAAACAGTTATCCTGTCCCCTGATCAAGGACAAGGAACTGTTTTCGCACCGCTTCATCAAGTCCCCCATCTTCAACTCCAAAGCCCCTATCGTCATAGTATTAGCATCATCATCGTCATAGTATCATCATCTTCCAGTTATTCTTCATTTTCGCCGGGTGCGCCATCACATCCACGACTAACAGATAGGCCATTCAATCATTTCTTATATTTGCATTGTTTAATTGTGTTATATTTGTTTAATATTATTCTCTTCTGCTTTTATTGTCGAACCCCACATGGGTTCCTTTTAAACTTCCTTTCATATTGATTATTGTCGAGACCCGCCAGGTTTCTCTTTCTCATTATTTTATCTGAGATATTATCATCATCTCATTTATAATGTATAATACAGCGTTTAAATCGCCTCTCCCTTTTATATGTAGTCGGGATTAGAATAAAACCTTTCACTATTTTTACAATACCACTAAACAGCGTGTCCCTTGTAAATTTATTGTGTTCCAGCAAAGAGTGCGCACCAGCCGTGCTCAAACCTGTTACAAATAAATAAATGAAACTATTAGAAAATGGCGTTTAAGTTGGTCATAAAAAGTCAATTTCAATGTGAAAGTTCACTGACTATGAAGCAAGTTACCTCCAGAGAAATTTAAAATTAAGAAAAAAAACACTCAAAGACCATTGGAAATAAAAATCCGTTCTTTATTTTCGATTGCAGCCATCGAAATAAGCACGTTAATTAATATTTTATATTTCTGGTAATGACACCAAGGATGCGGCTGCCTCATAATGAACTTAATCACTGTAACTCAAGTCTGAACAAACCTGTAAACAATTAAGGGTTCTTTTTATGTGAACCAGAAACACAGGGGTTAACCTCTTTTTCCCCGCGAAAAGTGTTCTGAGTTCTTTTATGTGCTTTAAACCAGTTCTAGTTCAAGGAACATACGGCTTAATGTCCTATCCGAAGGACAAAGCAATTATGGTAAAGTATCTTGCTCAAGGAAACAAGTGCCACGACCAGGACTCGAACCCACACTCGGCTAAAGAGAAACGACAGAGCTTGAGTCTGGTACTCTTCCCAAACCCACGATTATTATAACCCTTTAAAAGAATAATGATTCAGGTTCTTTAATTTTATAAAAAGAAATTGTTTTTCATAAGACGTTGTCACTGCAATATTTCCGTATCCAGGAGTACAGTGACAGATTTGAAATTAAAATACCGATTCTTAAAAAAATCCTTTAAAGAGTTTTATAACCACTTTCCACATAGGGCCTATGTACTTTTAAATGTACTTTTAAATTTACATTTCTGAAACCGCTTTGGTTTGAGTTTGGGACCGTAATAAATACATAATGTGCATGACTGTCTTTACAAACTATAAAAACTCTACAATGGAACAAAATATATGTCATGAAAGATGTCAAAACAGTCTTTGGTTACAGTTTTTGTAAAACATATTCCAATTTTTGTATCATGGTTCATGGTGTTAAATTTGGTTAACCCTGCGAGAAGCATATTTTTTGTGATTTGCTCCGTGGAACGAAGGTGCTCACGCGGTAGGCATATTATGTAATTAGTGAAATTGACACATGAAACAGCCACAGGGTAAAAAAGAAACAGTAGCCAGGTCACCTATATATACCCTGAGGGTATTTCTGGGTCAGGATTGTAAACAAACAGCTCTGGTTTCCATTCACAGACAGATGACAAAGAGCATGTGTTCATACTATGGCGGCAATTTTTGTACACAAGGGAATTGCCGCCTTGGCGCAGACCCACTTTGTGACAGCTGGCCTACCCGGTGAACGACCTCTAGGGCAAAATCGGTTCAGCCACTTTGTTAAGGGGTGCTCAGGGTTGGATGAAAATTAATTTCAGCGAAAAATAAAAATAAAAAGTGTTGTAATTAACAAAAACAGAAAAATTGTCCTACCGCTTGAGACCATTCGCTACTTATAGGGTTTTAAACAAATAAAGCAAGCCGCATTTCTGCATGTATAGGCCTATACTGCAACACAGCGACATAACAATTATAATGCGGCATTCATCGTTTGACTGTGCTTTCATTGAATATCATTGTATTAAAACAAACACAAGGGAAAAAGGTGCATTAAACCATAACGGCGATGTTTTTCGCAAATTCTGGTAAACAGCGGTTGACCCAATCATAATATATTTCCTTCCGCTGTATTATGAAAGAATCAACTCCATGCTGTTCTTGCTTGTTATGCCTACTCGAACTATAATAGGTTTCTAAACCTTACGGAGAAAAAAAATTGTAAAGAAACTAGGGTTAGTTCTAACTGGTTCTAGACAAATCAAAAACCGATGGGCAGTGGCATGCATCGAAATCAATAGCTTTGTTTTATTATTGCAGTATTTACTTACAATGACAGATGCACGCTCTGACACAAACCTGCGAAAATGTGGGTTTAATCCGTCGTGAAGTCAGAAGAAAATGGTGGAAATAATGCACAATATGACTTATATTTCAGAGGGAAATGCTATACAGATTATTTTTATTTTATTTTTGTTATTTTTATGAATTTCATAATAAGCAATATGCTTTCAAATTGAAATTAAACAATGATGTTTTTCATCCTTACCAATCTATAATACCTGAAGTTTGCTGAGAAATATTACTATAAAATTATAGTGGACTAAAGTACAATAATGGTATCAATAAAGTTATCAACTCCTCCGCCGCAACAGCAGGGGCTGGGGCTAACTTAAGGTCCACTTTTGAATTGCCCCAAATTTAGGAAACTTTAGGTTTTCATTACTAGCGAGTTTCAGAGAACTCTATCAGACCAAAACTTTCGTACTTGGGTTAAGAGGGTGACGCTTCCCCAACCCCAGCGTGATAAAGCAAATGCTGTCCCCAAAGTGGGAAACTAACATTGGCTGCACGGGTAGATGTTACTTTCTGAACGCCTCAGGTCGATTGCTACTTGTGAGTAAGGATCTGCAGCAGTAAAAATAAAAATTTGACTTTGACTTTAAAGGCTTTGGTAGCTTTTTGGAATCTTTTAAAAATATCAACCAAGATCCTTTTGGACATTAAGTTCACACGAACAACGTAACCAAAGGTAACACGGGTTTTTAAAGACGAGTGTTCCTTCCATACAAAGAAAAGTCATGAATTATTGTTGAATTTTTTTTAAGAGAAGTCACGAATTATTGTTGAATTGTTTAAAGATTTTTAAACAGCCTTTTCACTTTCTTGAAATAATCATAAACCACTGAGTCACTAGTTTTGATAGGTGACGCTGTTTTTTGTAGTAGTCACCTGTAGGGCGCAACATCGACTGGCTCGGAGGGACTGGCCAACTTTACGAATCTGGATCAAAACTGTTAGTTTTAAGCCAGATGTTTGTGTGATAGGGTTAGGGTTGGAGTTAGGGTAAGGGTTAGGGTTAGGGTTAGGGTTAGGGTTAGGGTTAGGGTTAGGGTTAGGGTTAGGGTTAGGGTTATGTTTAGGGTTAGGGTAAGAATTAGAGTTAGGATTAAGGTTAGGGTCTGGGTTAGGTTTATGGGCAGAGTTGGGGTTAGGGTTAGGGGTTATGACCAGTGTCGGGGTCTTAGTTAGGGTTAGGGTTAGGGTTAGGGTTAGGGGGTTAGGTATAAGGTTATATTTTAAATACTCATTGAAATATGGAATGTTGGTGCTCATATATGGACTGTACAGTTTCACTTATTTTTGCCCGTGAAATAAAATAGTCCAGATATTATGTCCCGTATATATTATACAATAGGGTTAGGGTTAGGGTTAGGGGTTAAATTAGGTCTATAAGGGTTAGGGTTTAAATCGGAGTTAGGGTTAGGGAAGGGTGAAGGCTAGGGTTATGGTAGTGTAAGGGTTTTGTTTAGGTTCATGTGTGATGGCTTTGGGATAAGGGTTAGGGTTAGTATATTGTTAGATTATAACTACGCATTGAATAATGGACTTTTCCATTTCACTTGCTTGTTTGTCTCGTGGAATGGAATAGTCCAGATTTTGCATTTTGATTATAGCATGGTATATTGAACTGACTATGCGTTAAATATATGTATGGTTTAGCCACCCACATATTCATACGCTATGAACAATGAATAGACAAATTCCCCGATCCTCTTTCCCAACTAACCCCGCCCCACCCCTCCCACCACCCACGCCAATAGAAAAAGCAAAAAGTTTAATTTCATATCCATTCCATCTTGTTTTTGCAAAAATAATAGTAAACAGTTATGCCTATGGTACAAACTTCCAACCCAGGGTTGAGGCTAAAGCACGCCCAGAATCCACGATTGTTTAAATACCTTTAGGATGAACTAAAATATTTTGTAACGTTTGTTGATTGACGTGTTTATTGAAATTTGAAAGATTCTATACCGCATCCGTGAAATTTGTTTTTTATACAATGCACGCGTGTATACTTGACATTATTTTTATGGTGGAAGAAGCTTCACGTGTTGTTATTTTGTCTGCAATGTACACCGAAAAGGTCAAGTGACGCAATGATGGTATGCTAATATTTGAACGGGTGTGTCGGGGGGGCAATAAGTGTGTTTATTGAAATGTTAAAGATTCTATAAACCGCCTCCTTGAACGAACTTATATAAACCTTATTAGATAATTGAGAAAGAGGTTAACAAAGTGACAGAACGAGGTAGTGTAAATGGAAACTTGTGTTTTACATGGGGACTTTTGGGACGCTAGGTGGGAGCGGACTTATCAGGTAAATCCATCGTTCTCGGTTATGTGTGCGTGCTCAGAACTATGTCAACAATGGAAGTTTACCTGGTGAGTGTGCTGCCACCTAGCGTTCAAAGTCATCCATTGGCAAGAAGACCCCCCCCCCCCCCCCAGCAAACAAAGGTGCTCCCATTTGTACCCACAGCCTAAAATTGTACACAAGCACTGGGTTTGTGATAAACATGAGATCAACCATTGGGAGGATCAATGGTTACAATTATCGCAACTTTGTTCATGAATGATTATTTTGATTGCAGCAATCAAAATCAGCAAAGAAGATTTCTCTCTTTTTGATAGCATTTTAGAAGGAAAATGGTCTCTTTATTTAGACTTAACTTCGTTATTATTGAGCTTTAAGTTAAGTTAACAATAACAGTGGGAAAGTCTCAAACCTTTTGTACATTTGGTTTAATTATGCATCCAGTTGCGACAATATACAATGCTTGTCCCTCAACCCTGGTAGTATTGTTGTTTTTCACTTTAAAAGAAACTAACTAAATGAAGACGGAAATAAAACTCAGGTTGGGAAACCAAATTCTGGTTCGACTTATTTATTAAAAAGGTTTCTTACCTTAGAAAATCAGTGAACATAGGAAATGAAATACATAGTGGTGAGACCAACGCCCTAGAGTCATCTGCGCCAGTTCAGTGGGCACAGTGTGTTTTATATAGGGCTAAACAATAAAGCCGTAGTGGGTTTCCAAAACTATAGAAAAGGGGCTCCACAACATACATTCCCCCACAATGGACAATTAGTATTATTTAATTTGAATAAATTTAAATTGAATTTAAATTTAGTTAAGTTTTAGCCATCCGGTTTGATGTAGTGGCTAAGAGTTTCCCCTGGTATCTCTCAGCAGTATTCATCACTTGCTCCCTCTCACGGATTCTCTCCAGCTCACTCATCAGGCTGGCCAGGCCGTAGTTCCCGGGGACCTCCACTCGTCCAATGTGTACAGCGCTGTAGTAGATGTTTCTTCAAACGGCATGAATAAAACTATATTTATACGATAATAATTGTTTCATAAATTAAGTTACATGCATTTAGTTTCAATAACAAAATTAAACAGTCTATATGGCTTCACAAATATGTTAAAACATTTTAAATCGACAAATTATTATTTTACATCAACATCAAGTACATCGTGTTTAGACGAAATGTATAAATAAAAGTTGTTCGCACTTAAATTTTATTAGAAATATTAACAGGGTTTTTCTGCATTTAAATTTGTTTCTGGTTCCCATGTACTTTTTGACTTGGGGAAACCTTTCCATTTGATCAAGTCCTATAATCGTTTGTTTCCGTTTTTCCCTCTGATGATACGTTCAATTTCATACTCTGTGTTTTGAACCTTTGCCCTGGAACAATAGTAAATCTCGATTCATCTTGATTTGAATCTTGCTTTGATTTGAGGACAATGAAAATATCCTGCGGGCAATCTTCCTCAGACAAATCTGGTATTGTTGTATTAGCCAACGTATCACGGGCAGAAATCATTATCTGGCCGTACATATCGATCATATGCATATTTCATGCGGTTTACATGTATCGGGGATGAAAGTAACTTGAAAGTAAAGGTTAGGCCCTATACTAACCCGAACATTTACAGTTGTCTGTTCTACAAGTAGAAAAGGTCCCGCCCAAAATTTCAAAAGTTTGCGTGACAGTCCACTGCAAAGTTTTAGTATCCCCAAACTAGATTGAAAGTTAAAATTTATGTTTTTTATTATTTATTATTGTATTTATTTATCTACCAATTAGATTTTATTTTATTTTTATTTTTGGGGAGGAAAGAGGACTCAATAGTTTTGTCGATTCAGTATTCATATAATATTTATAAATTAACATTTTGAAAAAGGGTAAACAAAGTAAAAATTGATGGTTCTTCGAATAGCACAACGGACGAGAGGGGGGTGGGGCAATGCAAATGGAAACTGCAGTTTTAATCGGCAAGAAATACGCACCCCCCCCCCCCCCCCCCCACACACCCCGATAACAAATGGTGCACCCTTGGAAAAACGTGTCGTAAACAGAGAGATCTACCATTGGGTGGATAAAGGTTAGAAATTATCGCAACTTCGTTCATGATTGCCTATTTTGATTGCAGCACTCAAAATCAGCAAAGAATATTTCTCTTTTTTTAAGTGTATTTTGGATGGAAATATTTCGTTGTGATTAGACTGCATTTTATTCAACGGACCTAAAGTTAAGATGCAGAAGTGAAATTCTGCAACCACTTTTAACATTGTGTTTAATTATGCCCGCAGTTGCGACAATAGACCCTTCCCATGAAATATTTAAATTGCACATCACGCGTGCGCACTTACACTGCTGGTTGGCAAAATGATGGAACATTGCCCCTTTTTGTGTGGGGTTGATGGTGGCGTGACGCAGACGCGCTTGTGCGTCTACTTAGTGCACAACTCTATGGCGTTTGCCAACCAGCAGGGTCTGTACGCATGCGTGAATGTAATTAGCATATTTCATGGGAAGGGTCCATTATAACCCTCCACCCTCAAACTGTTCATATACCGGTTCCGAGGTTCTAAAATGGGCATGCCCAAAGAGCTCTCATTTCGTTATTGTAGCTAAACCCACCCCAACCTAAATGAAAATAGATAATCATTTAACATTGGGCGGTATTTACTTAAACTTTTAAACAACTCAATAAAACAAGTTAACAAACTGCCTCAATTCAGGCGGTTTTTAGTTTTATTAATCTTTACAATTTTGTCTGTGTTTTCTTTATAGTGAATTGATAATGAATTGATAATAACATCAATAAACATAAGTTCACTTTAAGTAAGCATTTCGTACTATCTTTACTGTCAAAGTTAATAAACAAAATCACCCGTATTGTGTCATGGCGATAGCCCATGAGCGACAGGGTCAGCTATCGTTTATTACCAGTACATCTTTGTACAATAATGAAAATTGCTTAACAGTAGCTAACAATAATATATAAACTTCTTAATTAGATGAACTTTTTGTTTCATGTCGTATTTCAAAAGCTAGTACAAGGAAACCGCGCGCATTGTGAATTTAGATTTCTGCCATGTGGCAATAATTCAATAAATGCTATATACATAACAAGTTGTTTAAAAGGCTATTATAGACAAAATGCGTGTTTAAAAAAGAGATTTCATTTATTTTCTTGTACACTTCGCGCAGGTTGAATTGTGGATGTGCTGAGATTAGTCTATAATAAACCTTATGCACACGACGTCATTTCAGTAGGGCGCCCTCAGCTAAAAAGTGATGGCTTATTGGCCGAGTCTCGTGCTGCGTCCAAACATAGGTATGTTATAATTGTTTCCTCACCGTTTAACCTCCGAGATGACATCAATGCATAAGGTCCATATAAACATTGTGAGTAAAGTTATTGGGGTTATGATTAATGAGTTAGGATTAGTGTTAAAATTATGGTGATGTGACTGTGGTGAGGGTTAGTATTGCAACGGATTCTACTCAGGCAGAATTGTAAAACACGCATTCTGTCTATTTTGTGCTTTCAATTTTTTTCCACCGATCTTAAAATTTACTTATAGAAAAGCTGTACCATCTTTAAAGTTGTATTTTAAACTACACTGAGTCCGTCAAAATCCAAAGGGTACTGTAATGAATGTGATGAATTTGGTTTTCCATTAAACTAGCAACGCTTCGCATCATAAACCAGGTGTACAAAATAATGTCATGCAGTCAACTGATGTGAATGCCGAGCTGCAATTATAGTTTTGTATTTTGATGGAATCAAGAAACTACTTAAACTACTTAAACCCTATTATGG
Organism: Leptasterias polaris; assembly: GCA_037783415.1. Classification (NCBI taxonomy): domain Eukaryota; kingdom Metazoa; phylum Echinodermata; class Asteroidea; order Forcipulatida; family Asteriidae; genus Leptasterias; species Leptasterias polaris. The sequence continues at coordinate 369,221 of JAZGTN010000264.1, read as the reverse complement.
GGTAATGATTAAACTTGGGGCCTTTTCCAAACTTAGTTTTGGGCTCTGGCTCCGGCTTTCCATGGGCTGTTTTAAAATTGTTGGAGTATTTTGGCTGGTGGTTCGAACATCAAATGAAGCCTGAAGCCAGAGCCGGAACCCAAGTCAAGGTTTGGAAAAGGGCCCAACATGGTCCTCTCCTCGGGTGTCATCATACAGTCAGTAAGGCGCCATCATTGTCCAACTGAGCTCACTTGAAAAGTTGATCTGGTGGAGACTCATCTGGCTAGATTTGACGCAGTCCTCAGCTGGTTGCACAGACCAAAAGTGTTGGTTAGCCTCAAAATCAAAGTTTCTCAAACTGTGGGTGAAAATAAGTATTTTTAATCAAAAAAGCTGCTTTTGTAAACTTGTTATGGTCTTTATACTAGGATCAATTATGCAGAGGAATAATCATGAGCCAGAATACTGTCTACCTACTCCGATCACAAAAGTCCTTTTGCTTGCAGGCCCACACGACCCTCCTGTTATTTACTGATCAGTGATTATTAGTTTGTTTGTTTGTTTGTTTGTTTGTTTGTTTGTTTGTTTGTTTGTTTGTTTGTTTGTTTGTTTGTTTGTTTGTTTGTTTGTTTGTTTGTTTGTTTGTTTGTCGTTTTTCTTCTATCAAACGTAAACTCAAATCTCAATGAAGACTCCACAATTTGGTTGATTGTATTTGTTAATTGAAAAATTAAAACTGCGTGGACTATAAGAGTGAATGTATACTTCAAAAGTGATTGATTTCGGAACTCCACTACCTCTTTACTAAAACTTGAGGATGAACTTTAAATAACATTTTTGACAACAAATCATTTCAAAGTTACCATGCGGTCAGTCCTCCACCGATGCACATTGCAACAGCTAGCTCCAGCTGTAGTCATCCACCATTGCACAAGACTGCTGACCAGAGGAAAACAAAACAAGCACCCGACCATTTAATTACTTTGCATTGATAATTGCAAGATGAGCTGAATACTGTTTCAAGAATGGGGGAATTTTTCTTCATTGCAGAATTACAAACAATTCTTTTAATTCTTATATTGAGATGTTTGCTCGTGCGTTGGTTGGTTGGTTGATTGATTGATTGTTTAAGTCTTGATGTTGTGGAATCGCGATCAATAAAAATGAAAAGTTCTGCTGGTTATAAATATGAAGGTAGACTACCTCCATATTATAAACAAACAGTTTGGAGATTCACAATTGAGATATTAAAAATTACTGACAATGTTTTGATGCTATTCAGTCAAGCCGTTACCATAAGATTACCTTGGTACCTTTTACCAAACTGTCATCTAGGGTGTTTCAGAGTCAGCAATGAATGAGCAATCACCTTCCACAACATCAGCTTTAGGAAAATGGGTTGATAGACTGTGGAAATAAAAAAAGATTAAACCCTGTGGAGTTAAGTGTTAGGAGCTGCGGAGAGATTTGTTATTTTCCTTTCAAACTTACCCAAATACTTTACCTGTTGATAAACCAGTTACTTAACATTTGCTGCACAAAGCTGACGCCATTGACCTCGCTGACCTTGGGTCACGCATCAGAGACTTCAAAGAGAGAATTGGTCGTCTACTCATGTCATGCCTTCATTACTGGCATGAACTGCTGGTTGGTCACTTTGGCTGAAGATGTCAGTGGTTAGACTAGTTCATCGTTTTCAGAAGAAAACGTAATCTGCATAACTGGAAGACAAAATTGACAAGGTCATCATTTGGCGTAATTTCAAGCCAAAGTGAGGTTCACCATGAGTTTACCATGATACCTTACCAAACTGTCATGATCATCTACGATGTCCAATAGCTGCTACGAGGGCATTGCCTGTCACAATATACACTTCGGAACAATGGGTTTGTAGACTGTGGAAAACAAAAAAAGGTTGAGCCTGCAAAGGGAAATGTTAGAAGCTGTGGAGAGAAAGGTTAATTTTCTTTCAATCTTACCCAAGATACTTGACCTATTATATCGCCATTGCTGCAAACACCAGACCTCATTGACCTTGACCTCTCAAGTTCTGCAATAAAGATTGCCCTTGAACCTGCTCAAAGATTAGTCCTGCTGATGTTCTGGTAGATTAAACCGCATCATCTGAACATATCAGACTGTGGAAAACAAAAAAAGGTTATTGCCTGTCGAGAGAAATGTTAAAAGCTGCAGGTGGAGGGAAGTTATTAAAAGCTGTGGAGGGAAAGTTATTAAAAGCTGTGGAGGGAAAGTAATTAGAAGCTGTAGAGGGAAAATTATTAGAAGCTGTGGAGATAAAGGGGTAATTTTTTTGCACACTTACCCATATACTTTTACCTGATTTTGCCCTTGACATCTGCTGACCTTGGGTCCCAATCAAGGACATCAATTGACGACTCGTCATCGTCTGCTCAAGTTCAGACTTGAACCTTTTATGTTGCCTCTGAACCTGCTAGAAGGGTGGAGAGTTAGTCTTATATCTAGGCCAAAACTAACTCATAGGCCAACACTATCTTACCATTCATACAAACCTAGGTATTGCTGGTGTCATCTTTCCATTGGCTGATCACTCTGCTTCCTCAAGGAGAAGACACATCCTTATTATTTCATCTTTTTCACCATTCTTTCCTCTTTTTGCCTCTTTTTCTCCTTTTTGTATTTTTTACGCAACTCACTTTTATTTTTTTTATTACTTTGCCAAACGAGTGCGAGCAGTTAAGGCTATTTTTAAGTGTTTTTGGTGTCTTCTAAATTAAAAATGTTATGGACTTAGTGTGTCATTTATGCTAATTTAAAGTTGGCCACATTCAGAATTTGATGGAATGCTGCTATCAGGATTAAATACTAATTTAGATTGGACAGGAACATTTAGAATCTAGGTTGTGTGAGATTACTTCAGAACGCAAGGTTGGTGGGTTTTTGTGCCCAGAGTGTGACAAAGCCCACTCGGCAGAAATTTTGTTCTAAAAGGAAATTGAAGAATCCAACAATTTGTTATTGTTTGCTTCTCAATTTTTTTATTTATAATGAATGGTTATATAATTAAAAAGTTTAAGTTGAAGTGGTATTATGCACTTATCCTTTATAATTATTACGCTTACGCTAGAATTAAAACAATCATGACAATTAGTCCGAATATGACAACTGGCGACTTGAAGTTTCAACCCCGATGGAAATTTCCTGATTGACTAGTCTTCTAATTAAAAAGCATCATTGGCTTTGACCAATATGCAAATCAAGAAAAAGCCCAAGACAGTGTGACATCACCTTGAAAGCTATACATGTTAGGGACAACATCAACAAGTTTGTAGAACATCTTGTAGTGGGATTGGGAGATACAAAAAGGGAGGGACTCTGCAAGAGAACGGGTTAGATCTTCGTCTACCTTTCGCAGTCTTCTCACTTGGTCTCTTTGTCTTGTCTCCATATAGACAAACTTGGGGTATCCGACCTCCTTTATTTTTGGTCAATACTGGCATATTATTTCATTGTTAGAAAGGTAAATAATTATTGTATTTGCTCCCAGTTTCTTGAGAATTTTGTTTTTTGTGAGATTTTTTTACAAAGTAATTAATGTTCATTCTTATTTTTATTTTTTTGGTAAATCTCACGAGCAAGCAAGTGCTTTTCATTTGGTCAGGCAGTTCAATCTCATTCAATAAAAAAATGGCGAGGGGTACAATGGCGTAACTAATGGAAATAGGGCTTGTCACCCCCCCCCCCCCCCCCCCCCCCCCCCCCAAATTTGAAATCTGGAGTTTTCCGGCAGATTAAAAACATCACAGTAAAAATTACTTTATACAACAAACTAGTGCATCCCTTGTTACCCTGAAATTTACCCTAGTTTCGGCACTGGTGGAGTGACATAGGGGATCAGAGGATTTTGGATGAATAAGACCACATGCTAGCCAAACTGCATAGTCTTTAATGGGTTCTAGTTCAAATGTGGTCGGTCGGATACAGCAATTTGTCCCTACCTTGGTCCTTTGGTGACCTCCAATGTGCATCCAGATAACCACAATCCATAGATCTTCAACTGCATGCCTTCGTCTGGTCACAATCTCTAGGTACTCTAGTCAGTCACTCATCACTAAACTCCTACCAATGTCTCTTGATTATTGGCTGAAAGACGGGAGCTGTTCACCAGCTGGAACCGCCTACCTCAATGCCTCACAGGTCATCGGTTTCCTCGTCTAGGTCCACACCAGGTCGTCAGCATACTAAGGTTGTTGTCTTCGGAGCCCCTAAACGGACAGGTACAAAGAAATTGAAAAGGTAAACAAAAACATTACATTATTTTATTCCATCAAAGTAATATTTTTGTCCCTCGAAATAGTTTGTTAACTAAAAATCATTTTTGTTCCCTCCAAATAATATTTCATTCCCCAAAAATAATTTTCCCTAGTTTTCCCTAGAATAAGGGAACACAAAATATTTTGAGGGTACCAAAAAAAAGGCACAAAACATTTCATTCCCTCGAAATAATTGAGCAGCCAAAGAGCCCTTGATATTTCATTTTGTTTCCAAGTATTATTACGAGATTGCGTAAACTAACAGCCTGTTAATGTGTTTGCTTGTTTTGTTGTTTCTTTTTCGTTTTTGTTGTTTTGAGTTTTCTTTAGGGGGGTTCAGATTGGTTTTTTTAATAGTTATATTCAATTTCAATAGTTTCAAGTACTGTAAAAAGGGAAAGATTGATGACGGAATTCCAAATTGTTGAGAGAAAGATAAAATGCATTCTTGACAACATTGTAATATTTGATTCACTTAATTATGAGATTCGATGAAATACAACCTTTTATGTTGTAGGATAATTCGGGGAAAAAACACACTGAAATTGTAGTTTTGATATCCCAGAAATTCAATTGGCATATCCGTACCAGCTTAATTGTTTGATTCCCTTATATAGGTTTGCATTCGAACGAACAAACAAATAAAATTTTGTTTCCTTGCAATAATTTTTCGTAACCTCAAAATAATACTTCGCTCTCAGAAATAACTCAGTCCAATCCCTCGAAAAACTGTTTTGTTCCCTCAACATATTATTTTCTTCCCTCGAAATACTATTTCGAGGGAACATAATGATGATTTTGAAGTAACACAACAATAATATTTCGTGGGAACATATTAATATTTTGAGGACACAAATTAATTTTTCATGGGAATTAAATAATATTTTGAGAGCTTCAGACGGCAATTAAAATATAAATTAAGGGTACAACTTTGAAGGTATATCATTATTAATGATGTTCCTAGCATGATTGTAACACATATGGAAATTCATTTGTTGATTTATAATAATTAAGAAGATAATTGCGTAAACATGTGTTTTACTTCTATTAGCTATTATGCTCTTTCATAATCGATACAATAAACTTATGCTCTTTCATAATCGTTACAATAAACTTTGCTTCACTTATCATTGATGTCTAGTTGTACCTTTCTGCACGCAATTGGTTCAGGTGAATGTTTGCATGTGAAACGATATGCTTGTCTAGTTCTTTTGAGCTCTAGCTATAAGTTTGTTTTCGCTTTATCTTATCAGTTTTTACCTGTCGCTTTTAGGATCCCCATTCCTCCGTTGTTGTCCATTGCTGCTTCGCCATTGAACAAATCTTTAATTGGAGAAAACTACCCCGGCCTATGACCAATGCTACAGTTCCAGTTCAAAGGTGTAAGTAAGCGAGGCAATTTGTCAGTAATTTTCTCCAACATTTCCCCAACACTGTAAAGAAAAGTCGCTGAAAAATGTGAGCTGTGCTCGACATCATGTAGACCTGGCTTTTCAGTCATTAATTTTTGACTGCAGTCGAAGTTCACCCCCACCCAGCCGTCCATGTGCTCAACACCGAAGTTGTCCACTATAGGCCTACTAAATAAGGGCTCGAACAGTGAATTTTTTTCTAAATTCTCTGCAGCTTTGTGTACTAAAATACTTTCTTCTGACCAATGAAAGCAGAATTGCAGATTGTTCTTGTTGCAGATTAATTTTAACCAGTTAAGTTCATCAAAAGAGCGATGTCCAAATCCCGTGCTACAGCTGAGAAGTACGATGCGTCCAGTCCGTGGTGGTCCAGTCGTAGTTCTAGTACTGAAACATTGCCCGGTGTTAAATCATGTATATAGTGCTTTAAAAACAGCGCAAAAACTCGTGATTTACATCACAATGTACAAACGCCCAATAGCAGTCCAATGCAGGTTGCTGTTTCTGTTTGCAGCGACAGGGACTTCAACGCTTCGCCACATTGTTCCTGTAATTTGCATAATACTTATGTAACCGTTCTTTCCAGGCTTTTATTCTGCCTGTTGTCGCTTTGCTGAAATGTAGAAAGGGAGCTATTCCAACAGCTTTTCCTACGCACTGCATTGTGGTGTTATTCTCCATCATTCTGTTGTAAGAGGCTAAGTCAATTTTAATAAACAACATACATGAATATTCATGAGGAAATGAGTTGTGGAGGCTGCTGAAGTGCAAAACCAAGCCAGGATGCTAAAACTTGTTGGCTACCCTGGCTACCCTGGCTACCCTGGCTACCCTGGCTACCCTGGCTACCCTGGCTACCCTGGCTACCCTGGCTACCCTGGCTACCCTGGCTACCCTGGCTACCCTGGCTACCCTGGCTACCCTGGCTACCCTGGCTACCCTGGCTACCCTGGCTACCCTGGCTACCCTGGCTACCCTGGCTACCCTGGCTACCCTGGCTACCCTGGCTACCCTGGCTACCCTGGCTACCCTGGCTACCCTGGCTACCCTGGCTACCCTGGCTACCCTGGCTACCCTGGCTACCCTGGCTACCCTGGCTACCCTGGCTACCCTGGCTACCCTGGCTACCCTGGCTACCCTGGCTACCCTGGCTACCCTGGCTACCCTGGCTACCCTGGCTACCCTGGCTACCCTGGCTACCCTGGCTACCCTGGCTACCCTGGCTACCCTGGCTACCCTGGCTACCCTGGCTACCCTGGCTACCCTGGCTACCCTGGCTACCCTGGCTACCCTGGCTACCCTGGCTACCCTGGCTACCCTGGCTACCCTGGCTACCCTGGCTACCCTGGCTACCCTGGCTACCCTGGCTACCCTGGCTACCCTGGCTACCCTGGCTACCCTGGCTACCCTGGCTACCCTGGCTACCCTGGCTACCCTGGCTACCCTGGCTACCCTGGCTACCCTGGCTACCCTGGCTACCCTGGCTACCCTGGCTACCCTGGCTACCCTGGCTACCCTGGCTACCCTGGCTACCCTGGCTACCCTGGCTACCCTGGCTACCCTGGCTACCCTGGCTACCCTGGCTACCCTGGCTACCCTGGCTACCCTGGCTACCCTGGCTACCCTGGCTACCCTGGCTACCCTGGCTACCCTGGCTACCCTGGCTACCCTGGCTACCCTGGCTACCCTGGCTACCCTGGCTACCCTGGCTACCCTGGCTACCCTGGCTACCCTGGCTACCCTGGCTACCCTGGCTACCCTGGCTACCCTGGCTACCCTGGCTACCCTGGCTACCCTGGCTACCCTGGCTACCCTGGCTACCCTGGCTACCCTGGCTACCCTGGCTACCCTGGCTACCCTGGCTACCCTGGCTACCCTGGCTACCCTGGCTACCCTGGCTACCCTGGCTACCCTGGCTACCCTGGCTACCCTGGCTACCCTGGCTACCCTGGCTACCCTGGCTACCCTGGCTACCCTGGCTACCCTGGCTATACCCTGGCTACCCTGGCTACCCTGGCTATACCCTGGCTACACCCTGGCTACCCTGGCTACACCCTGGCTACACCCTGGCTACCCCCTGGCTACACCCTGGCTACCCTGGCTACACCCTGGCTACCCTGGCTACACCCTGGCTACACCCTGGCTACCCTGGCTACCCTGGCTACCCTGGCTACCCTGGCTACCCTGGCTACCCTGGCTACCATGTAGAAAAATGGAATTATGTAGAAATTATGTAGAAAAAGAAAAATGTAGAAAAAGAAAACGAAAGCTATTAAATTTTAATTTTTAACTGTTAACCAGGGCCTGGGCCTTGCCAGGGTTAGGTTTTGTTTATTCGAAAAGACCTTGCAGAGCCTTGCAGGGTTAGGGTTAGGGTTAGTTAGGGTTAGGGTAGGGCTACCCTGGCTATCCTGGCTACCGCTACCCCAGCTACCAAGCTACCCGGCTACCCGGCTACCCGACTAACCCGGCTACCCGGCTACCCTGCCCCCCCCCCCCCCCCACCCCCGTTCATTTAAGATGACACACATAGAAAACTCCCTTATTTATCCATATATAATGAACACAGTTTGATTAACTTTAATTTGGGACCGATACTTGGATTGCCGCCTTCCAGAAAAGGTGACTTTTGGACATACGATATATATTTTTTAAGGGAAGTCCAACAAGGTCTAGTTTATCAATTCTGTATAACTCTTGAGAGCAAGAACGGAGAGGAAAAGAAAACTGTAGAAAATACCCTGGCTGGCCATGACTAGGTGTATTAGGGTTAGGGTTAGGGTTAGGGTTAGTTAGGGTTGGACTTACGATATATTTTTTAAGGGAAGTCCCACAAGGCCTATGTTTATCAATTCTGCGAATCCACGTACTCTTGAGAGCAAAAACGGAGATCCACCATTTTAACCCCATCTTTAATTAATTATTATTGATCAAGATCGACTTTTCGTTAATAATGTTCAGAAACTTTAAAGATATTTCGTTGATGTTTATACACTTTGAAGACGGTTTTGTGAGGGGTAAGTGTGGAGTCTGTTCTTGGAGGGGGCGTATTGACTAGGTGTATTGTGTAACGATGAGCCCCAAACGTTCGATATGATTAAGTCAGTAATTATGAGCAGTGATTATGAGGCGGAAAATCTAAACAACTAATCTTGATCAAGATGGACATTTCATTTATAGGATATTCTAAAAATTTGAAGAATCTACGATGATATTTGGACACTTTGATAAGGGCTTAGTGAGGGGTGTCCGTTCTTGATTAAAGGGAGTTTATACTTTTGGTAAATTTCAAAGACCAGTATATCCTCACTTGGTGTATCCCAACATATACATGAAACAACAAACCTGTGAAAGTTTAAGCTCAATCGGTCATTGCAATCACCAGAAAAAGTGGGGGGAAACCTTAAGTGTTTTCATAATATAATTATATAATTATTTATTATTATTATTATTATTATTATTAAGTGTTTTCACTGTTTTCAAACATCGAGTTTTCGACTCGTGAGATCAAAACTAATTGTTTTACTCATTTCTCAAAAACTATAGCATTTAAAGCAAAAATATTTCAAGGGAGTTTCCCGTCATGACCATCTTTATACCATGTAAGTTATGTGTGAATCTGTGAACATTTATATTTTTAGAGCGGGATTTGAACCAACGACCTCCGGATTTCCTTGTTCAACCCAAAATCATTTAAAAGTTACCCAGTCAGTTTCCCTTGTGGTTTATTATTTGATATCTGTTTATAAAAAGTCGCATCCTCTTATGGTGATCCCCTGGCTGCCGCTTCCCAGGTTGTATCGAATACTTGGGTGTGATCCTTGGCTACACGGCAGTTTACGGTTGAATGGCTTCTGACTGGCACCCACCGAACAAGGATATTGACAAAAATATAGGGAGACCGCCATCATAGGGCTAGATAGCTCAGTTGGTAGAGCGCCGGTACGTCAATCCGGAGGTCGTTGGTTCAAATCCCGCTCTAGTCAATGTTTCCTTGTTCAACCCAAAATCATATATATTTTTACTCTAACCAATGTTACAAACACCCTTTAACATGAATCTTCAATAATTATAGGCCGAAGATTTGAAGAATTTGAAGTCCATAGTTTTGCATACTATTTTACGTGTATAGTCTAAATTGTTGTTCTTCTTCGCATTATAACCATACCCAAAAAAAAAGAGAATCGAGAGACAAAAATAAATAAATAAATAAATAAGCCAAAATATTGTTATACCTAAAGGGACTAGGTGAAGTTTAGCAATTACGCAGGACGCATGCGATATTACTTTCGGATACTTGTTGATAATGAGCGGGGGCCCAAACGTTTGTTGAGAGAACCGATCACATGGACATAGTAGTCGTGTTGTTGGTAAGAACGTTAATTCAACCAATTCAAAACATTCCTATCAGTATCAGCATCAGCTCTACTGTTATGCTGTTTTCAGTATTTTCTAATGTAGGGACTAATGTAGAATTGTGTGCGTTTTTAATGTTTACACAGGCCTTCGATACATTCTGTGATAACCGAGTCGTGTTTAAAACTGCCTAAACTCGTTGCTGTTGCCCAGTATTCGGACGCGAACAATACATTTGAATTGATGATGGAGAGTCAAATTTTCAAAAATAATTTTGACTTATCATCATGGAGGAAGGACCTCACTGATTGCAGTTTTTGCATATGTTATAAAACTATGAATAAGTCATGTTAAAATGGAGGTACAGCAGCTTTCGATGGTTTATTATAGCATTTTGAGAATCATTTCACTTTGAATCTAGAAACGTTACTGTTCTGTAACTCACTGTCACTGTCGTCAGAAACATTTCTCAGATTGTGTATTTCTATAGGGATTATTCTTCCTGCGTGAACATATCGCTCCGGTTTTTCGGCAATATCTCAAAACGTGACCATCTTTTAAAGTGAAATTTTCACAGGTTAGTTTTGTTGTATACAATCTACTTTAGGATTTAATAACTCAATCTAGCGGTTTCAAAAGTCATTTGAAGTTTTACTTTGCCTTTAAAAAGAAAATTTAAGCAAACATTTCATCTCAATGAGGAACTCTTGTTCCAGCGAAAGTAAAGTAATCCAAAAGTTTATTTTGTTATTCAACAATTTCAAAGTTAATTGCCCTTAAAAAATAATAATAATAATTTACAATGAGAACCACAAATCAGTAAAAGAAAAGTGTATGAGTTAATTTATAATAAAACAATTTTAGAAGATTTTTCTTATGTTGGGGGACGAAAAACAAAACGAAATCGAGGCATCACAGTCACATAATTCGATCGCAGGAGAGGTCATTTTCGAAGTGAGAGCAAAAATTGATAACTTTATACTATACTTTTTATAATGTCGGCTCATTGTAAACTCGTCAAAGGGGGCACTATACATTCAGCCTGCGAAACAGCATTCTGATTTTTACAACCGCCGGTAAAATATCCACTGCCAAAATAATTGATGTTCATTTTGGAAAAAACTTTTTATACAACTGGTCTGATATTCATTGTTTGTAGTGTATCTTTGTAATTTAACCTTTTTGTATTGTGAAGTGCATCTAGGGATTAGTGATCTGTGATCCAGAATGCACTATATAAATGCTGTTTTATTATTATTATTATTATTACCTCAGAGAGTTTGTGCATTCTGATTGGTCGAAGACTGGTCACGTGGGGGTGTATTAACATGTGATATAAAGACCGGCTCTGTAAACTAACAAATAAATGGCCCCTAAACACGCACAATGTTGTGTAAAAGTTATAATTGCACCTTGTTGTGCGGAAACTATCAAAACTGTTTTTTTGGCGCGTATTGTTTTTGGTTATTTTGACGAGGACAGCTGGTGCCGCGTGTACGCTCATACCACGCGTAAGCATAAACGCGCAGACAATGTATCATTTTAAGGTAGCTGGTACGCGCATGAAACCAAGGTAATGCAAAGCATAAAGCCGTACACCAACCAAAGGGTGCGATCCAACCAAAGTTCGTGGCTGGCCGCTGTTCCGTTGGTCCATTAACAGCGGCCAGCCACCAACCCAGTCATTACCACGCAGTGAAGACCGGCTCGCCCACTGTTATTCCCGAATGTACGTACAAACATTGTTTGTATTAGCGACATGAGCATTTTTGTGGATTTGTGAACTTTATAACTTTTCATTATAATTATCATATTATTATTATGCCTGAACGCCTTCATGTAATTTATTTTAGTGCGTATGTTAAAAAAAAAAAAATTGCACTTGCAAATTTAATATACCAAAAGTCAAACTTGTGTATGTTTTTGTTTGCATTGATAGTTCCCTACATGCGGATAGTATGATGGCTCAAACATCCTTTAGTGTTGGTCCTGCATTGACCACTGTGAGTGATAACCTACAGACTGCTGGTCAACATGTAGATTCCTTCATCCATCAGGATAAAACCTACCATGAGTTAGCCCAGCTTCTCAATGTCACTTCATCAGGTGAGTTGCTAGGCTATGTCCATTGGGCCTTCTTGCCTTAAAGCTCCATGCAACGCTGGATATAAAGTGGTTTATTTACTTGTGCTCTTTATTAACAATAATTTTGGGTTGAACAAAGAAAAATTTACTAGAGCAGGATTTGAACCAACGACCTTTGGATTAACGTGCCGGCTCTCTACCAACTGAGCTATCTAGCCCTATGTTGGCGGTCTCCCTATTTTGTCAATATCTTTGCTCGGGAGTAATAGACATTTGTAGTGCGCCAAAGACACTCCTGGTGCATGAAAAAGACTTCTGCTAATGACGGTACTTAAAGCCTAGACAGAACAATTGTGTTTTCAAGTTAGTTCTAATTTTTGGTACTTAATAATTAAGTTTGTTTTGATTGAAATTTTGTTAAAGTCTGAAAGAGAGTACAAAACTTGTAACAATGTGTTTTGTTACTACACCATGTTACCACAAGTATCCCTCCTATACACTGGTAGTGGTACCACAGACTGCCACAAAGTACCATACCTTCCAGGCTAGCATTGGGTGCATGAGTTTCTTCTGTTTGTACAGCTGACACTGGTACCACAGACTACCACAAAGTACTTTACCTTCCAGGCTAGCATTGAATGCATGGGTTTCTTCTGTTTGTACAGCTGGTACTGGTACCACAGACTGCCACAAAGTACCATACCTTCCAGGCTAGCATTGGGTGCATGGGTTTCTTCTGTTTGGTGTTACCGAGATACTCCGAGATACTCCACTGTGGACTACACATAGATTATTGACTGTTCTGTTTTGATTATTTGACAGCTCATGCTACTGTTAGCGGAATCAGTGATGTGGATTACCCATCATTATCATCATCTTCTGTTGGATTAGCAGACTTGCCACAACTCAGTCCAGCAAAGCAAGTGCCTTTACCTCCAGAACTTGTGGAACAATTTGGACGTATCCTTTTTACACCAATTTCATGGGCCTAAATTATTGACAATACATATATTTGAGTCATTTTTGAGAGGTTGCATTCCTTGTTTAAATTGTTGTACAGCCAGCATCGTCTGAATTACTGAAAAGTATTTGTTAACACATTGAACCAAAACTGAACATGCTCCTAATAGTTAGTCATACAAGGATTTTCATTATCTGGGTCCTCCCCTAGGAAAAGTTGCTGAGTATTTGATTCTAGTTTGACTTTATTCCTTGATGTGTGCAATTCAGACATGCAATGTAACTGCATGATGGGAGTATTTCCAGAGATAAGTCGAGCTTGGCTATCAGTGGACAGCGATATCTTCGTCTGGAACTATGAAGACGGGTAAAATAGTATAATACAGGCATGCTTTTTATAAAATAGAATACCGCCGTTAAGAAAGAAATTAAGTCTGGCTCCTCAGAAGTTTACACATACAAAAGCATTACACAGTCCAGACACAGACACAAGTTCTCCTCGTACAGCATACCTTCTACACTATTTTTTGCACAGTCTGGCTCCGTAGTGTTTTTATTGCCATTTGTGTAAGGGGATGCGGCGGAAACCAGACGCTGTAAGAGTGCAAGTGAACCACGCAATCGATAGGTGTTTGCTCAAAAAATAATGATGGCCTCCACCAGGAAAGACATCGTTGATCGGTAATTTTCCGCTTTTTTTTCAGCTGAAGAGTTGCATGCCTGATAATAATAACATTCATATTAAAGAGCTAGGGAAATAGTCCTCCTTGGAATGTTAAGACCCATTAACAAGTTGTTGAAATCCAATGTCGTTATGTTTCAAATTTTGCTCTGAAAAAGTTAAATGAACCAAAACATTCCTGTGCAAGAAAATTTCAGACCCATTTTTCTCAGAATGATGTCATCAAATACACTGGCTATTTACACCATGTTAATGTGAGGATAGAAACTTGTATTTTATTTTTCCCCACTCACATGAGGACTCTATTGGAAAATGAGTTTAACCCTCTTGCTGTTTGACCATTCAATACCATTCACTGTGGTTTTGAATGATAGATAAGCTATGCCAGCCTTGCAATATGATACCATGAGGGAATGCATACACAGTTAGTTCTGTGCACAGTTGTGCCACCATACACAACTTTGGCAGGTGAATGGTTTCAAATGGTTGGTCAACTCACTTGAAAATGTTGCGAACAGTAGGAGGGTTAATTCAGCATTTTCCTGTCTCTTTAAGTTTCATATAGATAGTTCCCAGTAGACGCCATCTTTACGGGCAAATCGCATTTTGGCTTGCAGGCGCGTCAAGCGCTCAAATTATTAACGCAGCCGCGTCAATCATTAACCAATCATGCAATGAGTTTGGTGAAATGTGCGCGTGCTGCACGCCGTTCTCACGCGTAACGCATGACTGTGTGTTCCAAATTGCCCGTAAAGATGGCCGACTTACGTCATACTGCAAACTATCTATAGTAGTAGGGGGTTTTCATTGGACTGAAATGATGGTTTCATGACATTTGTGCTTGTGGTTTCAGGGGAGACCTGGCTTATTTTGATGGTTTAAACGAAACCATACTTTGTGCCGGCTTGGTGCGACCAAAACCCAATATCTTCCAAAGCCATATCCGCTTCTTACTGTGTTTGGTTACCCCTGTGGAGATAGTACTGCTCGGTGTCAGCTTTGGTCAACCTCATGATGGTATGTATGTTGGTAATTTGCATGCCAATCAGGCATAATTACAAGTGCATTAAAACTACGCAGTGGCAAGGGACTTGTCATTAAAGGGACACGTTGCCTCGGATTGGGCGATTTGGGCTATGAAAAGCGTTTGAGACCGTTTGTTATGAAATGCATATAGTAAAAAAGATGTTTTAAAAATAAAATATAATGATCCGCACAGATATGCCTCAAAATTGTGTCGTTTTCCTTTCACTTCGTGAACTAACACGGCCCGCCATTTTGAAGAGCCAAATTTTTGACTCCGTGAAATCACTTGGTGATTCCAATGATCGATTGAGCTTTAACTTTCACGGGTTTGTTATTTCATGTATATGTTGGGTCACGTTAAGTGTGGACACTGGTCTTTGACAATTACCAATGTGACACATATATGCTTCAATTACTCTAAAAATTAATGACCATAAAAAATTACTAGGTAAGAAGCTCTGCAGCTATTGATAATTTGTGACATTTTGAGAAACATTTCCCTCAAAAGGAATTTGGTTTTAGACAGAGAGGGGGGTTCAAAAACATTTCAATCTGAGAAACGTTTCTGCATGAACCATTTCTTAGACTGTGTATTTCAATTACAGATCATTCTTCCTGCGTAGACATAACCGCTCCAGATTTTTAGCGATTTCTAAAAAAGGCTACCACCTTTTGAAATGAAATTTTCATATGTTAGTTTTATTATATATAGGATTAAAACAGTTCCAAAAACCAAAGGTATGCCTTTAATTTAAAGTAATTCAATATTACAGGAGAATGTAATGGGGTCGGGACAAAATAATGTTTCTTTATGTACTCTTCTAGTGATTAAGATAATTGTTTTTTCCCACGTAGATGTAAATGGAAACGATTACAGTCGCTGTGAGATGCATTTATTGCCAGACCCATTGTTCTCTCTACCATCTGACAATACATACATGCTGAGTATCAAATCAACACACAATGGACGGATCTTCCTAGCTGGCAAGGATGGTTGCTTGTATGAGATCATGTACCAGGTATAACTTTTTTCATATTTATAAAAGGCCTCTGGGAAAATCCTTTAAAAACAACTTCTTTGAGAGAAAAAATATTGGAATTTTTTTAAGCAGGACTGTAGCAAAGACGTTGACATGTGTGGGAATAGCAGATTACTCCAAGTGTTCCAGACTGGGTAGTTGTTATTCCTAAATCCAAAATGCACTATATAAACGCTGTGTTATTATTACTATTACTATAACCTGCCTTTTGGCATTTGGTAAACTTGTTATAACCTATATTTTGTGGGGTGTCATGGCCGAGCAGTTTAAAGCATCGAATTCAAGTTTTTTGGTGGTTAAGTCATCGGGGTGTTGGTTCAAAACTCAGTCATGACGCTTGTGTCCTTAAGCAAGATGCTTTACTATAATTGCTTCCCTTCACCCCTGGAGTGGGTACCTGCAAGGGTAGAGGTTGATATTGTCTTTTAATAAGCCTTCGGAGCGCCACTGCTGCAGCCCAGGGCTGCATACTCACCAGGGAGCGGAAAAAGTGAAAGGAATGTTATTGGCCAACGACCAGGGCACTTGATACGTTATTGTAAAAAATTTGCTGTATAAGAACTAATTATTATTATTATTATATTTTGCAGAAATCGCCTATTAATAAAAAAATAATAATAATATTAGATTATGTAGTTATTTGATGATACCTGTTGATTTATTAATTTTTTTGATTAATTGATTTCAGGCACAGGATGGATGGTTCAGTCGCAAGTGTCGTAAAGTCAACCACTCAAGTAGCTCACTCTCGTTTCTAGTTCCTTCATTTCTTAATTTCTCAGAAGATGGTAAGTTGATGTTAAAATGATTTCAGTTGATATTATGTAAAAGGAAAGAAATGAACTAAACTACAAATGCTTTGACGCAAATTTGTACTTGTGGAATCAAATGCAGTCCAAACTATCACATGAATGTACAAATGTGATATTAAATCAAGGAGGGAGAAGCTTCGTTCTTTTTTAGAAATGTGAAATATTTTTTGTAAATGCCATTCAAAACTGAATCACTTAACTTGATAATCTTGGGAGTGCCAAGTCTTGGCCTTGCAGTTGTTAGCTTTGACGGTTGTTTTGACGGCTGTAGATTTGTCACTGTTTTATTCTGTGGTTGTATTGTTTCAATGAAGACAAAAAGAAATTACATGTTGTTGCTTCGTCTTTGACGCAGAGAATAGTGCCTAAGGGGTCGCCAATGGTGGTGCCCGATGTTATGAATATTCATTAAAAAGGAAGATTGAATGTCTACAATAAAGAAAACAATTCAGGGTGTTAGTTTTGCTTTAGACCTGTCACAATCGTAACGGACGTTGACCTGATATGCATTGTCACGTCAATCATATTCATACAGTAAGCACTAGAAGGTTAGCATGCCTTTTTGTGTGCTTACTGTTAGCAGCGCTATGAAATGAAAACTTGCGTACTAAGCACACAATCGGCAGTCAAACAGCTCCATGATATTGGGCCCAGATATGAAGTTCTCTTCTTTCTCTATTTTATTAGATCCTATGGCACAGATATCTATAGATGAGACTAGACACATTCTATACACACGGTCAGAGAAGGGTACAATTGAGGTATATGACATGGGATCTGATGGGTGTAGTATGAGTCGAGTTACTGCAGTCTCTCACTACTCAATGATGAAACAAGCTATCTTCTATGCCAGGTTGGTATCAATTAACACTATACTAGGGTTTACTTCACACTGGATCACAGGCCTTCTTAGGCCACTGGTTTTAGTTTGGACCAGTAAACCTTTGACCGGACAAATCCGGCAGTCTTTTGTTTTTCAATTGAATAACAATACATGGACCTCACTGTGTGATATCTTGAACAGAAACAAGTCGTCTGCTCAGAACTATAACGTCATTAGTGCAATTTTTATGGGTTTCATAAAATTGCTTTTGCATATTTTGGAGCTCCTGGTAAATGGGGTTCATTGATCAAGAGTGGTCTTCAAAGTATTTGTTTGGCCAAAAGGAGACATTAATTTTCTAAGTAACGATTAATTTCTTGATTTGTATTTTATTTATTTATTTCAAAATTTATATGCATTCTTGATACCAGTTTCAGTACTGCTTCATTGTAGAATCATGAGTTGATTTGATATTTTTGTATTTAGGAACATTGATCGATCTAATTTCAAGCAGGTGGTTCACATTGCTGCCATACCTTGTACAGAGTCAAGCAGATTGCATCTTGTGGCAATCACACAAACAGGTACGTTCAATCGACGTCACTTTGACACCAACATTTATGCAAAACAGGCTGCCAGCACAAACTACCAGAAAGCTTGATGGTCTCTTAGTATATTACTCAATGACATTAGATAAAACTTGCTAATATGCAACACTGTATGTTGTGGCGTGTTTTGGCCGAGCGGTTAAGAGCACCGAACTCAAGCTCTGGTGTTTCTGTTCAGCAGAGTGTGGGTTCGAGTCCCGGTCGTGACACTTGTGTCCCTGAGCAAGACACTTAACTATAATTGCTTCTCTCCACCCAGGGGTAAAATGGGTACCTGTGAGGGCAGAGATGGTTCTTGTGATTGATTTAGCTTAGTAGCGCATATATTGCAGCACAGGCTGTATACTCCCCAGGGAGCTGAGATGGTTTAAGGAATGAAATAAATGGCCCAGTGACCAGGGGTAATAATGTTCGAAGCGCTTTGAGACGCCCTTGGGTGTGATAAAGCGCGATATAAATCCATATTATTATTATTATTATTATTATTATTATGTATTATACTCTGTGGTCAGCTCATTAACCCTTTAGAGACCACAGCGGCCGTAAACGGCTGCAAGATTTGACCTACTTCAACTCGACCAAAAAGGTCAAAATAAACGGCATAACCTGAATTGACATTTTCTAACATTTATCCACAAAGCAGAAGTGGTAGTCCAAGCCGATTTCCTACCTCCCGCCCAGGTAGTAGTTAATAAGCAGGACAGTTCTTTTCAGAACTGAGAAGTCTCCCGAATTCTGAATAATGTACTCCACGGCAGTAGAATAAATAGCAAGACAAGTTCTCAAAGAACAAGATCTACCTAGCAAGTAGATATACACATGGTGTTACCGCAAACCAAATATACAACATTTATCACCTTAACATATTATCTTTGTTTCCATTAACAAAACCAAATTTCTGAGTTTTATATTTAAAAAAACAAACTTTTACAAGAAAAAACTGTTTCAAAAATTCAGCAACAGAACCATGTCTGGGCGTATGGTGATGACTATAGATACAGAAATGAATGGTCTCTAAATGGTTAAACAAGATAACAGACCCTTAGTTGTCTTATTAATCATTCACATTCTGCAAGGTAGGCTTAGATGAAATGGAATTAATGCCCAAGTTGGTAACAGGGCCCAATTTTATAGAGCTGCTTAACAGCCGATTTTGTGCTTACTGAGCGAATTTCCATTTCATAGTGCTGCTAACCGTAAGCACACAAAAAAGGCATGCTAACCTTCCGGCGCCTACTGTCATGCAAATGAATGATGTAACACTGCAAAACCATGGTGAACGTGTAAGCTAACTGCCTAATTTTCTTGCTAACCTGTGAAATAAGCTTATGCTTAAGAAATTTGTCTGCTATAGTATACAAATATTGACTGCTTCGAGTGCTATGGTTAAAACTACGACTCCCAGGGCGTTCTATTTTCCCGAGGCGAATAGAACGCTCCGGGGATCACCGAGGGAGTCCTAGTTTTAACCATAGCACGAGTAAAAGCAGTCAATATTTGTTTTATAACACCCCAGCAAACTATTTATCATCCTGGTACATGTAACGTTCGTACGCGCATTTCAGATACAAAGATGCACAACTGATTGGGTTCGAGGTGGGTAAAAAAGATGTCTAGGTACTGCATGCCATGTGATAGTACATAGGCGGCCATGTGATAGTACATCGTTTACCATGTGATAGTACCGCGCCGGGTTTCTAGTAAAACTAAGACATATAAATATCATGTGACGCGCTCTAAACCAATCAAAAGGCAGAATATTTGTAAGGGGTGTTATAATTAGCGCTATGAAATTGGCGTCTGGTTAATGATATCCGCAAAGACGTGTACATATTGATCATACATTCAGGTAGTTCTGAGGGAATGTTAAATCTACTTAAATTGCTTCTTTGCAGGTGTACGGTTGTATTTTACAACCATTCCATTCCAAGGAGGCTGGTTTGCAGGTGTAGGATCTAGAGATAGACCGATTACTCTCTGCCTGGTTCATATTAGAATACCTCCTGGATACACTGCTAATGCTTCTCAGCATAGACCGACCAACGTACACGCTGCTGTCTACAGTCAAGGTAATGTGGATTACTGTTTGTAGCTCTGATTTATTTTAAATTTTTTATGTTTTTATGAGAGATCGCCTCATGTCACAAGCTGGCCACTTCAAGGTGAGGGCTACACTTAACTTATTTTGGCTGTCGACCCAAATCAACTGTAACCAGGGGCACGTTTTCATGTATTCCTGGGGCTGAAACAGGGTTACCCCCTTCACAGTCCATAAGGATTTAGGCATGGGTAACATTCCACTAGGAGCCTGGCTGGTAGAGCAGAATGCACTACCTTCCCAACTTTTACGAGCAATTACGAATAAGTGCCTTGCTCAAGGGCACAAGTGTCATGACCGGGGTTCGAACACACACTCTGCTGCTGACAACACCAGAGCTTGGGTCCTGTGAAATAGACCGCTTGGCCACAACAGGCCACACAATGGTATTGATATCTTTATTGATATTTATGTCTATTTCACTCTGTCAGTGTATGTGTACAATGTTATATTTGTTGTCTTGTTCATGTTGTTGGAAAAAATCTTCATGTGTGCTATTCATATATTGCCAAAGAACAGGCTAAGGGGTGAAGAAGTTGCTTCAGTTGATGTTTAGATTAGAGGTTCAATAATGATGTCATGACCGATTATTGAGTGGTATGTCCTAATGTGGGTTTTTTTGTATATTTATATATACTTTTCACGCCAGGAAAAGGAATTTCATGTACTTTTTAACGTGACTAATACAAATTTTGAATTTGAATTTGAATTTGTTATTTACTCAGGTACAATGCTGTTATGTTGCTCACAGTCTGAAGAGTCGGATCACTTATGGTGCCTCAATCCGGATTCATTCCCTTTCCAACGTTCACTCATGGAAACGCAGGTAACCACTTAATGATTTTTGGGTTGAGCAAAGAAGGGTTTACTAGAGCTAGATTTAAACCAACGACCTCCGGATTGACGTGCCGGCGCTCCACCAACTGAGCTATCTAGCCCTATGTTGGCAGTCTCCCTATTTTGTCAATATTTTTGTTCGGGGGGGTGCTAGTTAGAAGCCACGCAACCTGTAACTGCCGTGTATCCAGGAATATCACCCAAGTTTACGATACAACTTTGGAAGTGGCAGCCAGGGGATCACCTTTTTATATCAGATATCAAATAATAAGCCACAAGGGAAACAAACTGGATAAGTTTAAAATAATTTTTGGTTTGAACAAAATAAAATTACCAAAGCGGGATTTGAACCAACAATCTCCGGATTAACGTGCCAGCGCTCTACCAACTGAGCTATAGCCCTATGTTGGCGGTCTCCCTATTTTGTCAATATCTTTGTTTACCCAGTCAGTTTCCCTCGTGGCTTATTATTTGGTAACTACTTAATCTTACATCATGCATTTATAATCTTTTCTTGGACCGCAAGATTAATCTTAAACTGGGTGTTTTTTTTTTATCTTAATGTTTGGTTGAACATGCTCAAATAATCACCAGGAGACTCGGGGGCTTAAATCCACAAGACAACTTAACAAATTAAAAAACGGACTGGAGAGAATGCAAAATGTATCGGTATTGAGCTAATTGTACAGATAATGACCAAGAAATATATATGGATGATGTTGAATGGTCAAATAGTAGGAGGGTATATGATGTGAAGTACATGTAGACTCTGCAGTATATACCTCACATGGTATATTCAGCTAACAACCCCCCCCCCCACCCCCACCCCCCCCCCCAATCTTAAAGCACATGTGTCACATTGGTAATTGTCAAAGACCAGTATCCACACTTGATGTGACCTAACATATACATGAAATAACAAACCTGTGAAATTTTAAGCTCAATCGGTCATTGGAGTCACACACAAAATGTGGGGAAAAAACCTTAAAAGTTTTCACTGTTTTCAAACATAGAGTTTTTGACTTGTGAGATCAAAACCAATTGTTTAACTCATTTCTCAAAAACTATTGCATTTCAAGCGAAAATATTTCAAAGAGAGTTTCCCACTACGATCATTTTTAAGCCACGTACAATGTGTGCAAATCTGTGAACATTTATATTTTTACTCTTACCAATGTTATGCACACCCTTTAACCAGATGTTTGACGCTGATATGTTTTGTGCAGGTGACTCATATGATTGCTAGTAGGACGTGGGTTATAGCTGAGGTTCCATCTATCCCACTCCTGACACCGAGGATTGATGTAGAGAAACCAAGACAAGCAGAACCACCTAGTGTGGTAACTCAACACACTGTTACATCACCTTCATATGTGCTGCTTAGTTCAAAGGTAAATCATAGGATATATATATATTGACTCATATGATTGCTAGTAGGACGTGGGTTATAGCTGAGGTTCCATCTATCCCACTCCTGACACCGAGGATTGATGTAGAGAAACCAAGACAAGCAGAACCACCTAGTGTGGTAACTCAACACACTGTTACATCACCTTCATATGTGCTGCTTAGTTCAAAGGTAAATCATAGGATGTATATATATTGTTGACTGAACAACATCAAATCCTCTGCTCAGGACGTTAAGTTCATCAGAACAATTTGTATGATTTCATAACAAATTGTAAATGGAGTTTATTTTTCAAGAGTGTTCTCCAAAGTATTTGTTCGGCGAAAAGAAATATTTGTTTTCTAAATAAAACGTTTATTAGTTGATGTTGATTTTTATTCTTTTTAATATCAAATTTATATGCATTTTCCGTTAATAACCTTTTGATCATTACCAGTATGAAATTGCAATTAATGACTTTATAGCACTGAGCTGACAAAATAAAAATGCTCCTTTTTCCTCTCGTGATATCTTTATTGTTCACCCCCAAAATATAAGTAAATATAAGAATTTGCACAAATTTGAAATAGATTGAGGATGGTTTTCTATACAGGGTAGTTACTTGGTGAATAAGTTACGTCCAGTGGATCAGCTACGCCAGCTGATGCTCAACAATATGGGACCAGATAACCCAGTGGTTGAAAGCTTCTTCAAACTACACAAGGTAAAGATACACTAGCATTCACTGATTTACACCAGGTTCAGACAGGGCCACTAGAGTCGCGCTGAACTAAATTATTGAATTAAAGGTATTATACAGGATTGGCAGAGCTGACAAAATAATCACAGACAGTGTTCATGTTTTGTGTAATCAACCACATACATGAAATAACAAACCTGTGAAAATTTGAGCTCAATTGGTCATCGAAATCACGAGAAAATAGTGAAAAAAGACCTTATGTGTTTTCTGTTTTTCAAACATGGAGTTTATTATCGCGCGCGATAAAAACTATTGTTTTACTCATTTCTCAGAAACGATAGCATTTCAGGCAGAAATATTTTAAGGAACCCTTTCTACCATTACTTACTTTAAATCATGTAAGTTATGTGTGAATCTGTGAACATTTGTGTTTTTCGATCTTACCAATCATGTACAGGGCCTTTAAGTAAATGAAAAGATCTGAAACAGTTGTGAGTGAATGGACGCACTGGAAGTTCAAAAGATCGACTGTTGCAGTCATTCGGAATGACTCCGGAGCGTTTTGGTTTCAGACGTCAATCTGTTCATGAGCCAAACCTAATGTAAATTTTATGTTAAGTTCACCTGTCTGAAACCAAAATTAGTTTAAGTCGACCCAGAGTCGCTCCTATTCTACTTGGTTCAGTGCAACTCTAGAGCGCCTGTCTGACCGGGTGTTAGATTGGTGGCATCTTATTGGTTTAAATAAGAGTTAGTCAGAAGGTATAGGTGACCCACCATTCTCAAATGGGAAAAGGGAATTTATTGTCTGTTTCCACTTCAAGGGGAATGTTGGTGATGGTTGCAAATAACATCTAACATACAATATTCTGAAAATAGTGTTGAAGTTTTTCTTGTGATCAGATTTCATGTGCAAGTTTTACAGCTACCAAGAATAGATCAGTCATTTGTATACCCACCCACTGTTCAGATTTAATTGGAACTGTCAAGATTTTTTAGATTACAGGCCGCAAAAAAAAATCAGAGAACTTTCCCATTCTGACAATGACAGCAATGAAAAATATCATAAAGCTCTGGCAAAAGAGGGGGTCGTTTTGCTTGCGACATCAGAGATTTTGTTACGTGATACAGTGATTTTTGTACACTGTTTTAAATACATACATCATTTGTTTGTGTACATGTAATAAGCTTTTTTTGCATGACTTCTTGCGTCGCTATCTTCTGAACATAAAACTGGTGTTCCTATATCTGAGGTTTCAATATTGGCAGGTATTTGTTTGTATACTTGTATTTATATACATGGTGAATACAATTTCAAGGAAAGATGCTGCCATACTTGTCTGACCCGTTATTGACATTATTTTTAGATTCTATTGTAAAATAACCATTTTGTTGTTGAATGTACAGGAGGATCAAGCCTGTGCAACCTGTCTCATACTAGCATGCTCAAGAGCATCAAGTGATGTTCAAGTTACTAGTTGGGCAAGGCAAGCATTCTTCCAATATGGTGGAGCAGCTACATTGAAATTGTATGGAACTCACATCCCAAATACACCAACTAACCTATTCGGTAAGAAACATACTCCAATTGGCTAGCATCCTTAATTAGGCATAGTATCCTAAATTGGACAACGGATCCTCAATTTGACATTGTATCCTCAATTGGGCATAGTAGCCTTCATTGGGCATAATATTCACAATTGGACATACTATCCTCAATTGGTCAATGTATGTATTAATTTTTAAGGCAAGGTAACAGAGCCCATCTTCCCAGTCAAATTGTCAACAACAGTTTATCCTCACTGGAATTTTGGATTATTATATGAGTAATAAAGCGAATGCGAAGCAAATTTTTGTGTCTCAATATTCGGTACACGCCGTTTTTCCAATTGAGATGCAAGAAAATTCGCTTCACTTCCGCATGAAGCATGAACCGGGCTTGAGTGGGAAAACCCAGCATGGGTTGATTTTCAAGAACGTCAGGCCATAATCATTTTTAAGTGAACTTGCAAAGTCCAATTTCTTAGTTGATTATTATTCATTGTATCGACAGGGAGTACATCACCTGTTACTGGACAGAGATCTGATGGTCAATATTCTGCAATTCCTTCTGTATCAGGTACGCATCCAGGGCTCGAATTTGGGCGGAATATCCACAAGACTGCAGGGCTTGTAGCTCAAATGTTTACCAGACCAGAATTTGTTTTACAAAACCAGAATCAAAATGAGTTGAACACGCACTAAGAGAAGATCTAGATTAACCTCATTTGTCCTATGTGAAAGCCTACTTTGATACTCAAGAGAATTGAATGATATTTTCAAATTCATAGTCAACATTTTGTCACAAAGATATTACACAACGAGGCAACCTGTTATTATTCAATAACAACTGGGCTTTGCTGGTATTTAGTTTACTGGCCCGATACTAAAATCACTGTCCTCGGGCCTGTGGTCCAGTGTTAATTTTGAGACCAGGCATCTGATTAGAATTCAAACAAGTCGCCAGTCACTTGCTCAATTCTACCTTTTAGTCAGTAAGCACAATGACAGGAAACATGTAAACTGTGTCTTGTCATTAAATGAGATTGATGTAATATCTATGGACTATTTGTAATATATGTTTAACTACAAGGGATATTAAATGTTTTGGTGATTGAGTAAGAAGTTATATAAAACACCCGGTTCAGACAGGCACTCTAGAGTCGCGCCGAACCAAATTATTGAATTAAGTACTTGAAAAGTTTTATGTCAGAAACAGTTAGGAGCGACTGGATGGGCTGAAATTTGAAAGATCGACTGTTGCAGTCTTTCAGAATGACTCTGGAGTGTCTTGGTTTCAGACGTTGGTCTTGTCATGAGCCGAACTTCACGTAAATGTTATGTTAAGTTCGCCTGTCTAGACCCCAAATTTATTTGGGTCGACCTAGAGTGGCTCCTAATTTATTTGGTTCAGCACGACTCTGGAGCGCCTGTCTGAACTAAGTGTAAAATTGACGAAAGAAGAATCCTAGTATTAATAGAGGAGAAAACATTGCTAGAATATTTTATTCAACTTCTCAATACATCTTTTTATTTAAATGTGTAGTTTTATCAAAAAATAGTATTCAGTATCCAGGTGCCACTCTGCAATTCTAATCTCTCATTGTTGTTTGGAATTGTAATTCTTGTAGGTTTGCAGCCAACTATAGCCTCTACTCCACTACCAAACACTGCTGGATTCCAGGCTAGGGGTCAACAGGGACAAACGCAGAGCTCTAATGATGTGGAATTCTCAGGAAAGTTCAAGGGCCTTTGTTTGTATTTTGGCCGAATAACAAGGTGAGGGGGAAAATATTTCTACAATAACTGGGGAAATTATGGTGTGTCATGGCCCGAGCGGTCAAGAGAACCGGACTCAAGCTCTGGTGTTTCTGATCAGCAGAGTGGGTTCGAGTCCCAGTCTTGACAATGTGTCTTTAAGCAAAACATTTAACCATTATTGCTTCGTCGTTGGATGGGATGTAAAGCCGTAGGTTCCATGTTGTGTAAGCGCATTAAATAAAAGGTCTCTTTGTAGTGTAAAACTTGATTAGGGAAACCAGAAACAAGACAAAATTCACCAATAATCCAGCCAAAGGCAAGGAAAACACTCTAAAAAGGCAAATAAAATCAGTAAACGGTGTAACCAAAATTAATTACATGAGTAAACAGATAAACAGTTACCGTACAAACCATTAAATCTTTGCTACCACAAAGAACATGGAGTGTTTGTTATACTAGTCAACAGTAAGTTAACATGATTTTACAAACTGATTGTTACATAGAACTCAGTGCTCAGTGCTAAGTACAACTCAATACCTTCATGTTTGAAACACACAGGCCACTTTGGGAGTCACTTGTTGCAGTTCAGGCTCCTTCCGTTGGATATGGATCCCAAAAGACCTTGGTAAGACATTCTTCGTCAATGATGTCTTGTTAACTGATAGTTCTGTATTAACAAAAAAAAATTATGAAGATCTGCTGTCGGCAAATTCAACTCATATAGCGTGTCATGGCCGAGTGGTTTAGATCATCGGATTCAAGTTCTGGTGGTTTAGTCATCGGGGTGTGGGTTCGAGTCCCGGTCGTGACGCTTGTGTCCTTGAGCAAGACACTTCGCTATAATTGCTTCTCTTCACCCAGGGGTATAAATGGGTACCTGCGAGGGTAGAGGTTGATATTGTGTTTGAAAAAGCCTTCTGAGCGCCACCACGGCAGCTCGGGCTGTATACTCCCAAGGGAGCTGAGACAGATTAAAAGGAATGTTATTGGCCCAATGACCAGGGCACTAAGGTAAAGCGCATTGAGACGTTATTGTGTAATGCGCTATATAAGAACTGGTTATTATTATTATTATTATTATATTTTGTTGTCATTGTATGCACGTTTAGTGTTCATATTGTGTAAATCAATGCCATGCTTTCCAGTTCTGTAATTGCAGGTGGCATTTTTTGTAGGATATTGATGTTTTTCCTTTAATAGCTCCATTGTAATCAAGAGTGGTCAAAGTATCAAGGAATGCTTTTAAAATCATGTAAACAAAAAAAACACTGAAAAAGTTTAAAGGCAAAGTATACCTTTGATTTTTGGAACCGTTCGATTGTTTTAATCCTATATAAATGTAGATATATACAATAACACTAACTTGTGAAAATTTCACTTCAAAAGGTAGTCGTGTTTTTGAGATATTGCCGAAAAACCGGAGCGAATATTTCCACGCAGGAAGAATAATCCATATAGGAATACACAGTCTGAGAGAAGCTTTCTGACAGAACACTTCTAAGATTCAAATTTTGGGGCATAAAACATGATATATTTTTCCTCAACCACATTACTTTGAAACAAAATGATTTTCAAAATGCTTTGTACAATGGAAAGCTGCAGTACTTGTAACCAAGTAAGTTTTCATTGCCATTCATTTTAAGAGTCATTACCAAACATACACTTTCCCTTTAAAGAGTACACTAAGATGATTGAAAACAGAAGATAATCCAAGTACAAAGATTCATCACTATACTGAATGGTAGTGTAACAACACACTTTGCTTAACAATTGAGATGAGTACACAGTTTAGACCAATCTTAACTCTTTGTGAAATCTACCCCTGGTCTGTTTTACTTGCTCCGTAAGACGAAAGTCAGAACAGTCACCCACAATAATCACTTGTGCAGGACTTGTTGACACCAACTTGGTGTTATTTTGTTGCTTAATGTTACAGCAGTACAGTTGAATATTTTAGATTACAGTTGTTTTTACCTACTAGTTTAGAAGCTTGGTTTTGCTCTTTAAAGCTCGTGCACAACATCGGTGAGATCGAAAAAATAACTGTTCACAGATTTGCACATAGCTTGCAAACATATGATACAAAGATGGTCATTGTGGAAAACTTCCCTTTAAACAATTTTGCCTAAAATGAAAACATTTTTGAGAAATGAGTAAAAACTTAGATTTGATCTTGTGAGTCCAAAACCCAATGTTTAGATAGAAAACAGTGAAACTATAGAGCTTAAACTTGTAAAGGTTTATTTCATGTAGATGTTTGGTTCACATAAAGTTTGGATACTGGTCTCTGACAGTTACTAATATTGGCCGCATGCTATATAAAAGGAGTAGGACATTTTATGTAAAAAGTAACTCATTGGAAACTATATTTCTTGAATACTTGTACAAATGTTTCCATCGCCTTGCTTACTGATGTTCAGACTTTCTTCCCGATTCTGTATATTCATTCAGCTGATGACTAACTTTGATAGTAATGAGTTATGCTGGGTCCTTGATGAATTGAATGCATTGAAGGATTTCTTAGATCAGAACTCACAGTATACAGCAGTAGCTGAAAGGTAAGAGAGATGTATTAAGAATACTATAGACCAATCCATACCCGCAAGTACTGCATACAGTGCCGCCATTGCTGGGACGCTGGCATCACAAGGTTTTGTACACAAAGACATGAGGAAGCCTCTTGTCTTTTTATTTTTGTATGTGAATAAGGTGTCTTGATCAACAGTTCACACAAACTCCCAAGCGGGACAGCATGGCACAACGATGTAGAACATTGACCATAAATATTTGCGACTAAAAACTTTTAAACTGAATTCTGAAACGGCCCAGACGATACGTGAGTTTAAGTAAGATGGACACGAAAACTGCACGGTCGGGTTTAAAATGGAATACATCAGCAAGGTTCTTTTCATCAGAATTTCACTATTCACCCTCTGTTTATGTGTAAATATCTAATATAGTATGTTCTACATCATTATGTCATGCTGTCCTGTCGGGCAATTTGTGTAAATTTTTAAGGATAACTCTTAATTCGCATAAAAAGTAAAAAGACAACAGTTTTTCCATAGCTTTGTGTACAAACCTTACGCTGCCAGCATTTCAGCAATGGCGGCACAGCCTGCAGTACTTGAGCATACGGGCTAAAAAAGATTGGTCTGTAGGAAAGCTTGTTTATTTTCAATTATCAGTCTATGTATTTGACATTAGCTGTTAAGGAACGTTTGTGCTTCCTGGATCGGAATTCAGACATATTTGGTTAATATCTCTGATTTATTACTGATTGTCATAAATTCTCTGGTGAAAATTTTTAAATGTGGTTAATGAAAGTTAAAAAAATTTGTTCAATTCAATTCAATCAAACATATATTTGCACTACACACATTGGCTGTCAAGCATTACCTTCTTTATTTGGATTGTTTGGAGCACGCTAACAAACATTAGCTTTATTTTGAAAGTTTGGAACACGCTGTCAAACCTTGCCTTCTTTATTTA
Organism: Leptasterias polaris; assembly: GCA_037783415.1. Classification (NCBI taxonomy): domain Eukaryota; kingdom Metazoa; phylum Echinodermata; class Asteroidea; order Forcipulatida; family Asteriidae; genus Leptasterias; species Leptasterias polaris. The sequence continues at coordinate 339,329 of JAZGTN010000264.1, read as the reverse complement.
AAAGGTTGAAGCTTTGATACGTCATTGATTGATGTATTTGGTATGTTATGATTGCCCTTTGTAGTGTCATATCAACTGGAATGCTAAGTTTTGTGAGACCTGATTCTGTGATTGGACGACCAATGGGACAACTACAACGAGATCACAACCAAATGCAACAAGGTAAAACAGTCGCAACAAGTTATCTGATTTTCAAAATAAAATTGCAGCAAACAGTTCTTTTTAGGAAAAAACTAGTCTTAAGTTAAAAACCAAAACATCCCCGTACAAAAAATGGACTGACCTATTTTTCTGAGAATGTCATCGGATGTTTTGGATGGTGACAAATTTTGCCCCAGAAGGGTATCGAATGCAGTGGCAATTTACACCATTTTAACGTGAGGTTAATTTTTCCCCACTAACATGAGGACTCTCTCTTTTGGAAAATGGGTAAGTTCCAAAATTGAGTTTGACATTTCCCTTGCTCTTTAACATAGTCAGAAAACTAGTGTGGGATGGAGCCTACTAAAGATATAGTGAGATGAACCAATGAACCAGTCGCAATGTTGTGATCACTGTGCTCTGTCCACCATGAGAAAATATATAAAAAAACAATTCTATTGATGCTGCATCTAGGTGATGCTGAGAATGTCGAGAAGAAAGCTTTGCAGAGTTTCCACCAGTTAGTCAAGAAAAGCTGTGAAGTGTTGGCTCTACTCAAACTACTGTGCTACCATCAGTTCCATACTCTAGCTGCAGCTTTACCACAGGTAATAAAAAGGTAGTAGATCAGAATCATTAGAACAGATTCGACGGAGTCTGAGGGCCTGACTGTAGGCTATGCTGGTTTTGCAGTGTCAGGGGTGACAACTGGTTGAGTGGAGGTATTGGTGTTTATCTGTGGGTTTAACAAAGACATCTGTGATTAAGCCATCATCCGTCTTCAGAACCTTGACATCCAGAAAGTGGGTATCTATGGTTGAGTAGAAATTGACATGAAATAATTGTTTTAATGTTAATTCTGTGCTATGCATTCTGTGCATTATAGCTGTGTCATATGAGGACACAACTTTCACATCTAGTGACATCTTGTCCTTTGAATAACTAGTAAGGTTTAGGAACTGCAATATAATAATAATAATATGCAGGAGCCTCTATAACTTGTAGGAATTCCTAAACTCCTGTTTGGAAGGATTACAAAAACTATAGCCCTAGCTTTGATCGATACTTTCTTTATTACAGTGTATTACATGAAATATGCTAGTTACATTCATACATGCGTACAGACACTATTGGTTGGCAATAGAGTTTTTATTATTACATATTTCTGGTAATGCAACCAAGAATGCCTCAAAAGTGAACTTAATCACAGTAGCTCCCAAGCCTGAGGAAACCTGTAAACAACAGTGTTTGTAATGTGAACCAGAAACACTGGGGTTAACCCCTACTCTTCCACAATAAGTGTTCTGGGTTCTTTTGCATTCTAGGACACAGGACTTGCGACTTAATGTCCCATCCAAAGGTCAAAGCGGTTATGGTAGTCCCATCCAAAGGTCAAAGTGGTTATGGTAGTCCCATCCAAAGGTCAAAGTGGTTATGGTAAAGTATATTGCTCAAGGACACAAGTGTTATGATCAGGACTTGAACCCACACTCTGCTGATCAAAAACACCAGAGCTTTGCTCTTAACAGCTAGGCTTTGGTATGCCACTTGATCACTACGCAGACGCGCAAGTGCACCACAATCAGCCTGATACTAAAAAGGCCAATGCTCCTTATGTAGCCAACCAGTAGTGTTAGTGCACACACACGATGTGTTACTTACATATTTCATAAGAAGGCTCTATTGTTGTAACTTTATATTGTTATGATTGATTGAATATTAGGACATTCAGAATAAGTTGAGGCAGATGACGTTGAGAGATCTGATCATTAATGGCAAGGAGGTAAGTAGAATGGACCTTGTAAGGTAGTCCCAGTAGGCATTATGCTATGTAGTATTTAATAACAATGTTATTATCATAGAATAATAATATCAAGAATAACCTTAACATTAGACTACAGGCCCGAGGCCATTGATTTTATCATCTGGCCAGTAAACTCAAAACGGACAAGCCCTGTGGTCTGAAAACATCCTTTAATTCTGTTGAATATTAAAGTATGCTTTATACACAAATGAGATCTATCTCGAGATCTTCTCTTAGTGCTTGTATAACTTATTTTTATTCAGGTCTTGTAAAATAAATTCTGGTCTAGTAAACATTTTAAGCCACAAGCCCTGCAGTCTTGTGGATTTTACTTCCAAGTTTGAGCCCTGATTGGCATTTTCATATAACTTTGTTTGGTTGCTGCAACAGGTTTGTGATATGTTGATAACATCACTGATCAATCACTATATTGGAGACAATGCCACGACTGATGCGATAAGCAGCAACCTACGGGAGATCTGCCCATCGATATACAGCCAAGATGATGCTGTGTGCTCCAAGGTATGACATCACAAGGTCATAGGTCACTGGTAGAATAAACAATACCAGAGTTTCTGTGGATCCTCAAAAAGTATTAAAAAGTCTTAAATTGAATTTTCTAAATTTAAAGCGTTAAGCATTAAAAAGTATTAAATTCAATATTTGAGGTCTTAAAAAAATTGGACGAGAACCGAGTTACACTGCTTGTAAAAAGTAACACAAAGTCTGAGTGGGTATAACTGTTTCTCCCCTGCTTTATTAACTGTTTCTCCCCTGCTTTATTAACTGTTTCTCCCCTGCTTTATTCACTTATTTTTGGTCTTAAATTTTGTTAAGGGTAGCATTAAAAGTTAAAAAGTCTTAACTTTGTCTTTCTAAAGTGTGCAGATTCCCTTAATTGAGTGAGCAATGGTAGTACAGTTAGCCTGCCTTGTAATTTGTTTTGTTTCAATTTCAGTCATTTTGAACCGTACTGACATCAAAATGCCATTCTTATACGCTGTTTGTGAGTTAGATTTGAATCAAGTCTGGTACACTAACTTGCCTAACTAAATTTGTGTTTCTCAGAGCTATGTGTAGCTACGTAAGAGACGGCAAACACCCATGCACAATTCTGAATGGATTTGTGTGACACACTGGTACCAGGGTTTCCTCATCTTGAGGTTGCTCTACAAAAGCTTGGCCTGAACCGTTTGACATAGCAACTGTCTATATAGTCTGAGGAATACAAGTTTAAGCAGTAACTTGTGACTAGGCAAGTCATTGTACCAGACTTTGTTCAAATCTAACTTGCAAATGGCTTATTGAAGATCATTTTGAAGCCATGGTTTGACACGTTGTAATGTTTGCCTTCATCCATTGTTAATGATTGTTGTTAACTTCCAGGCAAATGAATTAGTTAAAGGAGCTCAACAAGCAGAGACACGTTCTAACAGAAACGCAATGCTCCGGGAATCACTGAAGGTAAGCTAACAATAGTTTTGTGTCATATTGTTGTGTATTAAGAACTCCTACACTCTTTTCCTTGTTGACTTTGCACGAGTTATTTAGTTTGAATCATTTGTAATTGTCCACAATGAGCATCAGATAACAACTTATCGATAAAAATAGAAGGTCAAATGAATTAATGTAATAATTACTGCCCTCACACAAACTCAATCAATAAAGGAATTAAGAAACATACATGATGTATCCAAATTTGAAAACAAACAAGCTGGCGGCTAACTCATCAGTATGTGGGTTTAAATCCCTGTCTTGACACTTGTGTCTAAGACACTTAACTACAATTGCTGCTCTTGACCCAAGGGTAAATGGGTACCTTTAAGGGCAGGAATGGTTCTTGTGATTGGTGGGCTACATATATTGCAGCACAGGCTGTATACTCCCAAGGGAGCTGAGATGGTTTATGGAATGAAATAAATGGCCCAGTGATCAGGGGTAATAATGTTGAAGCACCATGAGCGTCACTGAGTGACGGATTTGAGCGCTGATAAGAAGCCACTATTAATACTTTTATTGTTTTTTTTATTATTGCAGTTATTCAAGACAATCAGTCAGAAGTTGATTCTATCAGCAGTATGCAGTGAATATCATCAAGGTGAGAAAGACACATTGATATCAGACCTCATACTGCATTGGTATCGATGCTATCAGACGTCTATGAACAATGTCATCTACAATCCCTGCCATATCTCGTTGGGCTCCTGCCCCCGAACCCCTGTTCAATGTTGGCTCTCATTGCGCGGTCTGTGCTCCAGCTGGGGTTAACAACGAGGAACGGGGAAGGGTATGTTTATTATCGCATGGCCCAAGCATTTTGGCCGGGATTGTAGCTACAACCCATACAGCAGCATTGTACTCTGCATACACACACATACAAGTGTGTATACGCCTGCAATCGTGGACCTCCTATTGTCCCTCTTTTGTTTATACTCTTTTTTGCAACAGCTCCCATTGGTTTTGTACACGTTTTCCAACCGTGGACCTTTCCCAAACCGTGAACCTATTGTCCTCTTTTGTTATAGGTCCCCGGTTTGAGTGTGTATACCTACTCACACACACACCTGTTATGTTGCAGTCACTGTGTGGACAGTCCTTTGTTCTATATACTTAAGTTAGAATTAAAACCCTATTCCTCAGCACTGTAAATAACTCTGTGTGGACGTGTGTAAGTCCACATAATGTTTCAAAACCCTGCCTTATCTGGACCTCTTTTGTTCTCAGGTCCACACTTTGTATGTACCGCTTACCCGAGTGTGTAAACACCTGCGTTGAGAACCTATTGTCGCTCTTTTGTTTGTACTTTTGGCAACAGCTCCAATTGGTTTTGTACACTCTGTCCAACTGGGGTCCTTCACCCAGCCAGTGCACTATTGCCCTCTTTTGTTATACACTGTAGCTCCAGGGTTTGAATGTGTATACCTAACCATCCTCACACAGCTCTGTGTTACATACGCTTTGTGAACATTCCTTTGTTCTGTTCACTTACGGAAAAAAAATTTCTTCAACATTGGTGAAAACACTGTGTGGTGGTGTGTAAGTCCACATAGTGTTTCAAGGCCTACCTTATGTGGACCTCTTTTGTTCTCAGGTAGGGTGTAGAACGGCGCCATGGGTGTTAGCGCTTTATACTGTCTTATAGTTGTAAGATCTGTGTCATCTGCTGTGTGTGTAACACTGGATGTGGCAGATATTGCAGATAAATCCTCAAACAGATGAGAGAAAAAAACTTTAAAAAATAAAAAAACTACACAGCAAAGTAGATATACACATGGTGTTACCGCAAATCAAATATACATTAAAGTGATCATATTACTTTTTGTTTGACAGCGCGGTTTTATGACGGAGTTGTTGATTTGAGTTTGTCAGCTGCTGAAAAGAGAGATCCACAGAACTTGGCCTTGCATCATTATAAGAATGGTAAACCATTAGAGGATGTACAAGGCTTTCAGGCATTCACTGCACGGTAAGAATGTGTCATGTCTCAATCAAGATAATCCTATAGACCTCTTAATAATTTATTGATTTATAGACGATGTGACCCGTGACATCACATGTTTACAAAAGAGCCACAGAACCTGGACTTCCTGCAGGCACATTTTGTACACAGCTCAATGGAAGAAAACAACAAATCTTATGTTTTATGGAGATTGCACTGTCTGATTTTTCTCAACTTTTGATATGAAGAAAGAGGGGACATCTCAAAAGCTGTACAGCTGTTGCTTTTGGAAATTTTGAATTTATGTGTAAATTATGACACACAATGTAAATTTTCCCATATAGCCTGTGTAGTATCTTGCCCGGCAGGAAGCACTTAAGAATGTGCAAGGTCACCACTCTGTAAACAAAGGTAACATGGTCTATATTGCGCCCATTCCATAAAATGTGCACAAGTGGTTAACAAAATAATCAACAATAATAAAATGAATAGCAAACAAACAAAAAAGGTCAATGATTAGAAAAGCTTACAACTTAAAAACACAAAATAAGCACAAATAAATTGGTAAAAAGCGAGGAAATACCACAATCCATAAAATAAAATGACAAAGGCCTGGAATTGAGGATTACACAATAACCTAAGCACAAGGTTAACATTTCACAACCACCAGCTGTTCTATTTGTGTGAATGAAATGAAGTGTTTTCACAGAGAGTGTATGCTCTGACCGTGCTCGATATTTGTGCTAAATACTTTTAAAAAAAATTACTTACTAGTGGCCTGATGTTTCGATCCTTGCAGAGTCTTTCACAACAGCTAAAAAAAGACAAAGGACTTTTTTAGTCTTCAAGAAAGACTCTGCTAGAGTCGAAGCATCAGGCCACTAACTAAATTTGTGCATTGATACCATAGGTCCTTTTGCATCAGCTAATTCTATTTTCTCAAATACTGCTGCCTATGTTTTGTTGTAGGTATGAATGTTATAAGTGTATTACGGATATACTGGATGAGTTGTTACTCTTGAGTCAGACACATCCTACGTCTCCTGCTGTACCAACGCATCCGGGTCCTCCTCCTCAGACTGATCCTAATAGACTCTCAAGTCAAGAGTCTAAAACGTTTGTAAGTATAACACAATTTCTCTCTCTCTCTCTCTAGTAGACATAGGCATTTGCCCGTGGTCTCATCCTCAAATTGTACCCCGCTGGAACCACTGGTACCGCTCCCACTACAGCCTGTCTGTCCAGTGCTGCTGCTTTGAGTTCAGTGGTTTTTCGCAACCTGACCATTCTCGGATGTTGTCTACCCAGCGCATTTTTGGTCGGCCCACGAAATGCTGGCATCCCATCCACAACGGCTGCCGCCAATCACATTCAACAAATAAATGCCACATGGTGCATTCTTATTAGATTTGTAGATAAACATGTTCATCCGACGTGAAGTGGTTAAGGAGGTTTAAAGGAGTTTAAATACTTTGCCCCGAGACCTGTAAACATGTCAACCTTGTTCCCAGGGGTGACCGATCACGTCGCGACATTTTTTCCCAGCATGCCTTTCTCGCTCATTAAAATGGAAACAGGTCAATAAAATGTGCCAAAATTTGCAGATTTTAATGAGTCCTGTGGCCGATCCACTCTACGCGCCCGCTCATGTATGCCTTCTCAAAAGAGGCGTCAAGTCAAAGACCAACTGGTCCCCTCTCATTTTTCTTTGATCTTGTGATATGTCTAACTGTATGCAATTTAGGGTGACCGTGTAAAAGCAATATTCATTTAAAATGGAATCGCGTCAAAATACTTGCATTTTCTACTAAGGGTCCTACAAGTGCTTGAAAGTTTTTAACACGCGTGCATGCAAAGTAGTCACCTTTGGGAGCCAATCAGCGTTGTGCTTCTGTACATCCCTACCAGGGATGAGTGACGAGAGGTATCGATATAGCGGGCTGCCCATGGTAGCGAGGCTGAAATTATGTCTTTTCAGAACCACTGAAGATGAGATACTGTATGTCCTTCAAAGTGATAGATTGATGGATGATATTAAATGACTGACCTGAATTGCTTCTTGTTCATGCTTAGATGGATGAGATGATGAAGAAAGCCTTAGCCTCAGATGATGAGTTGTTCCATGTTGCTCTCTATGATTGGTTAATGGAGAAGGGTCTCAAAGATCGTCTTCTTGAGGTAAGATGAGATTGTCACTCTAGTGTATACATTTTCATTTTTTTATTTTTACCACCATTGAAAAGATCTGATCTTTCTCTTCCAAACCATTGTAAGCTTGGGTAGGGATAATGAACACAGACAAGCTACATTTTTTATAACAAACAGCCTTTGTGGCCAGGCTACAGTGCTTTCTGTGTGTAAATTTGGTCAATTAAAGTCACCAATAGTAATGAAAGGTTCAACCACTTGTGACATATTTAAAATAAAAGAATGCTCAGTGTGTTGCTTCTGTTATATGACCATGAGAAATGCAGACAGGGGAGCTGCCTCAAGCATATATATCTAAGGAGTTTGTTGTCAAACAGTTTGAACTTTAAAGGCACTGTACACGTTTGGTAATTACTCAAAATATATATTAGCATAAAAACTTACTTGGTAACGAGCAACGGAGAGCTGTTGATAGTATAAAACATTGTGAGAAACGACTCCCTCTGAAGTAACGTAGTTTTTGAGAAAGAGGTAATTTCTCACTAAAATAATAAAAGACTTCTGGCCAGAAGCATTTTATTCCTATCTGAAAGCACACTAATTTGTACAACAAGGGTGTTTTTTCTTTCATCATTTTCTTGCAACTTCAATGACCAATTGAGCCCAAATTTTCACAGGCTTGTTATTTTATGCATATGTTGGGATACACCAAGTGAGAATACTGGTCTTTGACAATTACAAAACGTGTTCAGTGCCTTTAAATCAGGCATGCTATTCGTCCTACTTTAGTCTGATTTCCGATTTTGTGGCCCTTAGAAAAGTCAGAACAACTGTGATTTAATGCCTGAAATGTTCACTACAGCCAACACCACGTGTACATGTAGGTCAGCCATTGTACTCAATTCAATTTGCTACTTTTTTTCTAAGGACCAAATATCATGCCTGAAGGAGTTTGTTGTCAAATAGTTGCAAATTTCAATTGAAATGAAGAAATCCCATTGTATTTATCACTTTGTAGATTCAGTCTGTCTATGTGGAAGAATATATGAAGCGAGCTGCTATGTACTCATCTGACAATCTACAAATGATGGATCTGTTATGGAAGTATCATGAGAAGTCAGGAAACTATCCTGCTGCTGCTAGGATACTACTTAAACTAGCTGAAAGATATAGGTAATACTAACCAACTACTCAAACTAGCTGAAAGACAGGTAATACTAACAAACTAGTAAAGCTAGCTGAAAGGCATGGGTAATACTAACCAACTACTCAAACTAGCTGAAAGACATAGGTAATACTAACCGACTAGTAAAGCTAGCTGAAAGGCATGGGTAATACTAACCAACTACTCAAACTAGCTACTAACCGACTAGTAAAGCTAGCTGAAAGGCATGGGTAATACTAACCAACTACTCAAACTAGCTGAAAGACATAGGTAATACTAACCGACTACTCAACCTAGCTGAAAGACAGGTAATACTTACCAACTACTAAAACTAGCTGAAGGACAGGTAATACTAACCAACTAGTAAAGCTAGCTGAAAGGCATGGGTAATACTAACCAACTTCTCAAACTAGCTGAAAGACATAGGTAATACTAACCGACTACTCAACCTAGCTGAAAGGCATGGGTAATACTAACCAACTACTAAAACTAGCTGAAGGACAGGTAATACTAACCAACTAGTAAAGCTAGCTGAAAGGCATGGGTAATACTAACCAACTACTCAAACTAGCTGAAAGACATAGGTAATACTAACCGACTACTCAACCTAGCTGAAAGACATAGGTAATACTTACCAACTACTAAAACTAGCTGAAGGACAGGTAATACTAACCAACTAGTAAAGCTAGCTGAATGGCATGGGTAATACTAACCAACTACTCAAACTAGCTGAAAGACATAGGTAATACTAACCGACTACTCAACCTAGCTGAAAGACATAGGTAATACTAACCAACTACTAAAACTAGCTGAAGGACAGCTAATACTAACCAACTAGTAAAGCTAGCTGAAAGGCATGGGTAATACTAACAAACCAACTACTCAATATTATAGAAAATAGTATGGTTTATTAACAGAACCACATGTAAATGAAAACAGTGGTTTACGGTGATTTGATTTGGTGAGATTACCGTTTCACTTTTGAAGATGTTACAATATTAATCAGTCATGCCACAGGCATCCATGCATGCGTCCACTTCTTGTCTGTTTCTAAATGAAGTCTTAGAAAATACTTTTTGTGCATCTGAGAGAAACTGATTGTTGCAAGATTCAACAATTTTTATCAGCGCAAAAATTGTACCACTGAGATAGATCAACAACAGACGCACTTAAGTTTACCTGATGGACAGACATTATGCTCTGCAAGGCTTGCGCGTATTTGAACATTGTTCATTCATTTCATTTCATTCATTAAAGGTTTATTAAAAAATCACATGGCAACCAAAAGCGGAATTGAGTGATACAGAGGAACATTCCACATACAATGTAAACACTTTAAAACAAAACAATTATTAAAACGAAACATTATATAAATTACATGTGCAATGGGGAATTGCACACATACACAAATATTTATATACATCATAATAAGTATATTGAAAATTTACATAACAAAATTACCTGAGGGGGGAACCAATACAAAGTTGCTAAGAAGAAAAGAGTTATGATTCGGCATTGATCAATTTTACATAAAAAGGAATAGGGCTGTTGAGGTATCTGTTGTGATCCAATAAGGTGCACGAGTTTGTTTCCTGAACACGTTAAAGCACTTTGTGGGACCAAAGTGGTCCCCAAAGTGTTCAAATACGCGTGAGACTTGCACGGTCTCTAGGGAAAGGTTTGAGTTTGAATAATGAATGAATGTAGTTAAACCTCAAGGAGTGTCATCCTTAACAATAACATATAACAACATGTTAGTTGTTTGTAGTTGGTACGTTTGGACTGTAATAGTTTTTGACAATTGACGGAAAAAAGATAGAACATGTAACACCGGCATTTAAAGTCTTCAAAAATCAAAGCATTTGTGAATGTGCGAGCACATAACACAAAAACCTAAAGTGCAAACAAATAATTGGTGGCGCGACGTTTTGACTCTACCAGAGTCCTTCTCGAAGGCTAAAAGCTAAAGTCTGATTTTAGCCTTCAAGAAAAAGTCTGCTAGGGTCGAAACATCAGGCCAATAACTAATTTTGTGCATTTATGTCATAGGTCCTTTTGGTTGGGACGCAGTTTGCAACAGATAATTCTATTTTCACAAAAACCTAAAATCTCAGACAACAGACTTTAAGACTAATAGTAACTTTGTTGTTGATGTTTGCAGTGCTGATGTGATATTACAGCAGCGTATTGAGTACTTATCCCGTGCTGTGATGTGTGCCAAGAGTAGTAATCTAAGAACTAGTGCAAGCAGTGAAGGAGAATTCCTACAAGAACTAGAAGAGAAATTAGAGGTAATTAAACAAACATTTGAAAGAATCACTTGCTGGTAAAAGAGAATTTGTCTTGTGTTACAAAGTTAGTTCTTTCCTGAGACACTATGACAAACGCTTTGTGATAAATGGCAAGGCTGAATTTTACAAAGAGCTAAGATTAATCTTAAGATGTGTACCAAAGTGTGATGTCACAACACAACTTGATGGGGCAAAATTGATAACTCATCTTAGGATGAATCTTAGCGCTTTGTCTTCTACACAATTGCACTGTCAAAGGGACATACTGCTTTCATCTAATTCAGACCGAACTTGGTTATCCAGTAACACACTAGTGTGCTTAATGTCAACAATTATACCACTTGCTCTGCCATTGCACAATAGACCCTTCCCACGAAATATGTAAATTGCACATCATCACGTGCGCACTAACACTTTGGTTAGCAAAATGATGGAACATGGCTCCGTTTTGTATTGGGATGATGGTGGCGTGACGCAGATGTGTTTGTGCGTCTGCTTAGTGCACATCTCTATGGCGTTTGCCAACCAATAGTGTCTGTACGCATGCGTGAATGTAATTAGCATATTTCATGGGAAGAGTTCCCTTCTACTCTAAATCTTAACAACACATTCAAAATGGATTTATTCATTTTTGGAGCAAACTGCATTTTGAAAAACTGACTTTGTAAAGTATATTAGTAATCTTTGTAACTATGCATAGTAAACCACATACATATTTTGATGTATTGTTCGTGATCTCCTGTAGGTGGCCAATATTCAGCTCCAAGTGTACGAGTCTATTGCGAGGTTCAGTACAGCTGATCCTAGATACCAAGAAGCATTGTCTAAACTCAATGTGGAATTACAAGACGTTACTAAGGTAGGAAATGTTCTCTTCACTGCTGTAAGAGCAGTCAGCAGTGTTCTTCCTTAAAGTATACCTTTGGTTTTTGGAAGCGTTCGATTGTTTTAATCCTTTATAAATGTTGAGATATACAATAAAACTAACCTGTGAAAATTTCATTTCAAAAGGTGGTCACATTTTTTAGGATATCGCCGAAAATCCGGAGCGAACATGTCCATGCAGAAAGAATAATCCCTAATAGGAATACACAATCTGAGAAGCCTTTCTGAAAGAAACGTTTCTCGGATTCAAATTTGGGGGCATAAAAACTGCCCCATAACCACAAAACTTTGAAGTGAAATGTTTCTCAAAATGCTTTATACTGTTGAAAGCTGCTGTAGGCTTCTAACCAATAGGGTTTTTTTTGCCATTCATTTTAAGGGTGATTACCAAACGTATACCTTCACTTTAACAGTGGTCCCCTGGCCAAATGCCAGTTAAAACATCTTAGGACCAATCAGAATTCTGTCCAACTAGTCCAGTTGGCTAGTTTATTGCTGAAGTCCCATCGCTACATTTAAACCACTAATTGTTCATATACATCTTATGCACATGTCGTCATTTGAGTGGGGCGCCCTCAGCTAGAGGTCAATAGAAGGAAGCTCATTGGCTGATCCTTTGCGCTGCGCATACATAGCTGTGCATTTCCCATTGTTTCATCATAGTTTGATCTCTAAGATTGTGGCTGGATGACACCAATACATAAGGTTTATTGCTCCAAATTTACATAGGCCTATGCTAATTGTTGAAAGGAAACCCCAAAATATGGACCACTGAAAAAGCTGGTGGGCCAGCGAAAGGACATGCTGACTGGTCCTGCTGGCCAGTCACTGAAAAAGTTTAGGACAAACCCAAGTCAGTAGCCAGAAAGTATCGACCATAATTCTTCGTATCATGTCCACACACGCTAAATGTTGTGGGTAGGCTTACCCAGAGTTGTGGGGACTTTTACACAATGCAACCAAGGTCCCCTCAACGTTGTTTGTGTTAAACTGGGTCCCCACAATGTGATTCTTTAGAAAAGGGAATAATAGAACAACAATAGGAAGTCCCCACAATGGTGTGTGCAAAAGTATGTGTGTTTCAGCCAGAATTGAGCACAGTCGTCGGCACTTTCGTTGAATTCAACCCGGTCTCCAGCTCACATTTCTACTCCAGTAGGGGACATCAGAGTAGGTGATCCATTGTCTGTGGTTCAGAACCGCATATGGATACATGTTTCATTGAGTACAAGATTAATGAGATGGTTTTTGTGTGTGTATTCTTTGTAGCTGTATGGAGACTTCGCTGATATGTTCCATCTCTATGAATGTCAACTTGCTATCGTCCACTGTGCTGGACATTATGACAAACAACTGGTTCAGTCTCTATGGCAACAAATCATTGATAAAGGTACACTATATTCCTTCTTAAAGGTTGTGCATAACATTGGTAAGAGTAAAAATATAAATGTTCACAGATTTGCACACAACAGTACATTGTATAAAGATGGTCATAGTGCACTCCACTGTAGTGGGGAACTCCCTTTGAAATATTTGTGCTTGAAATGCAACAGTATTTTAGAAATGAGTAAAACAATTGGTTTTGATCTTGCGAGTCAAAAACTCAATGATTGAAAACGGTGAAAACAATTTAGGCTTTTTCCATTTGATAACTTTTACGGGTTTGTTATTTCATTGGGTCACATCAAGTGTGGAAACTGGTCTTTGACATTTACAAATGTGACACATCAAGTGTGGAAACTGGTCTTTGACATTTACAAATGTGACACATCAAGTGTGGAAACTGGTCTTTGACATTTACAAATGTGACACATCAAGTGTGGAAACTGGTCTTTGACATTTACAAATGTGACACATCAAGTGTGGAAACTGGTCTTTGACATTTACAAATGTGACACATCAAGTGTGGAAACTGGTCTTTGACATTTACAAATGTGACACATCAAGTGTGGAAACTGGTCTTTGACATTTACAAATGTGACACATCAAGTGTGGAAACTGGTCTTTGACATTTACAAATGTGACACATCAAGTGTGGAAACTGGTCTTTGACATTTACAAATGTGACACATCAAGTGTGGAAACTGGTCTTTGACATTTACAAATGTGACACATCAAGTGTGGAAACTGGTCTTTGACATTTACAAATGTGACACATCAAGTGTGGAAACTGGTCTTTGACATTTACAAATGTGACACATCAAGTGTGGAAACTGGTCTTTGACATTTACAAATGTGACACAAGTACTTTAAGGGATTATAAATTATTGTCGAAATGTCTATATGCATCGTTGATTTAAGAAAACAGTTCCAATGTAAAGTAGCAGGCACATTGTACGTTTCTGTATCGTTTGGCTGCCACATGTTGTTAATCCTGTTATTTTGAATCTATACTACATGGCAAATGGTATAATGCAGTCAATAAATGTATACACCAATCCGACGAAAACAAATTGGTAGCGCCCTCTATTGACAAAATGTAACAACTGCGGTGTCGCAAGCTGGAAGCACTGATCTCTATAGACCATGTTACATTTGTTTACAGAGTGGTGACCTTGTACATTCTAAAGCGTTTCCTGCCGGGCAAGATACTACACAGGCTTTATGGGAACATTTACATTTTGTGTCATAATTTTCACATAAATTCAAAATTTACAAAAGCAACAGCTGTACAGCTTTTGGGATGTCCCCCCTTTCTTCATATCAAAAGTTGAGAAAAATCAGACAGTGCAATCTCCATAAAACATAAGATTTGTTGTTTTCTTCCTTTGATCTGTGTACAAATGTGCCTGCCGGAAGTCCAGGTTCTGTGGCTCTTTTGTAAACATGTGATGTCACAGGTCACATCGTCTATATACTGTGCTTCCAGCTTGCGACACCGCAGTTGTTAAATTTTGTCAATAGAGGGCGCTGCCAATTTTTTTTCGTCAGATTGGTGTATACAGAGCAATTATTCTTGTCAGTCTTTGACTGTATTTGTTTATTTGATATTGTTGCAGATCTTGACGATAGCATTGGAAAACCACACGAGAGCAGGATTGGTATTCTTACCAATAAACTGCAATCATTGGGGCATAAATACTTCACATCAGAACGATACTTCCCAACAAGTAAGATCAATCTTTCTGAAGTTTGAGAACGAATCCATCTGAATGGCCTGTGATGTGTTCAGACTAGTCGTATGTTGTAAATAAACTTTCAATACTCTAGAAATGTTATCACACAATATTTTACCCATAAACTGTCGTGTGTGAAGCCATGTTTACTCAGTACTTTCCCAAAGTCCTGTGGTGAAAAAAACCCAATAACACAGGCACATTACTTGAGTGGGATTCAAACCCATGACCTTTGCCATTGTAGAGAAGATGTCTTACCACTAGACCACTGAGTTTGCCATGTGACATGAGGTCTGCTCAAATCCGATATTTTAGCAGCGGGAACCGTGGCGCATTTAATATATGTTAAATTTGCATCGGGGATAAAGAGTGTTTTTGGCGTTTTACTCAAGCATGTCACCAATGTGTGCAGGTCATGAGAATTCCCCGCCGTTCGGCGGTTTTCCGCTTTTTGGAGGCCAAAATATGACCTCTCCGAGTTCAATGTGAATCCGGTTTAAAATAAGGGGGGTAGGGGTTACACGATTACATGTTTAACAAACCGATCATCCGGCCCACGTTTACATTTTTATTGTTCGGGTAAACGTAAAAAAAATCACTCGAGAGTGCTGTGAAAGGCTGACCAATAGCGATCACGAATGTACACGATGTGCCCCAAATCGTTCGCTTGCGTCTTCTGTTGAGTCCCCTTTCGTTTATCTGTGGAGCGCAATCAACAGATTTGCACAACGAATTGGACAAACTCTTGCGCAGAATCGGCAGCTCCATTTGCCTATTGTCGTGTAGACACGTGCGCGCGGTGCTTTGCATTGTGGGTATTTTCCGCTAGGTACTTCAGGAAACAAGACGTGACGTCAGTGGATCACAAAATCATGAGACCCAAATCATGCAGATATCAGTAAACTTGTCTGGATGTGTTGTAGTTTTTAGTAAAATTTTGTTTAAAAACATGTTAGTTTGGTCAAAGTCTGACATTTGGTCCATAATATATTTTATTTTATTTATTTTTTCCAAGCCGAATAAAAAGTTTAAGATCGCGGCATAAAATTAGGGTCGGTCGGGTAACCGGAAACAGAACCCTTTTTGGAGGGCCTTATTATAGAGTGATACATTTAGATTCTCAAACTTTGTCAATTGTGTTTATTTCTGCTGTTAAATATGGACATTCAGATCTAAAAATTACTTAGAAAATTGCTTGAAAATGATACTTTTCAGTACCTAAATTGTCAACATTTGCTAAAAGGGGGCGCTGCCTCGGCCCCCTGGACCCCCAGCATGCCTCATTTTCGGCTCGGGACAAGCCTGCGGCTTGATTTAGATCATTAAAAGTGGATCGATATTTTCCAGTTTTTTTCAACATGACCCATTCTCATGCCTGTGTGTGTTAAGCACTGCATACTCAGTACTTTCCTGAGTCCTGTGAAAAAAACATATTTACATTAATAATGATAATAATAAAATGTTTAAAGAGCGCCTTATGCGAGGACCTCAAGGCGCTTCACAGATAAAAACAGAAGCAAAAAGGGAAGGGAAACAACAGCACAACAAAGGTACTTAATAATTGTTAGTCATTTTTCAGATAATCAACACATAGCATTAAAATGACTGTAAGATCGTGGAGGTAGGAAGCATCAAGACAAGAAGGTTCTGTTGTTTGACTGTAGAAAGAACCTTAAGTGCACAGTGAGGCCCAATTCTTATATCACACTTTACTTTGTTTACAGGATTCTTGGTTCTCTATTTGGAAAAGAAGAGTTGTGAGTTGAACTGGGGGACCATGTGGGTGTTTAGATGCTTTCTGACTATTGGTACTCCACTCTCTAAGCTTCACACTATATATGATGGCCTCTTCAAAGCTGAGGTAAGCATTGTATGCATAGATGTAATGGTTAATCCACTATAGTATGATCACTTGTACATACACTGTTTACATTATACTTGGATTGCTATAAATACTAGCCTTTTGTCAAGGCTTTCGAGGCTTAGATTGCAAGTGACTGGGACCAGAGACCACACACACACAAGTGTGTAACAGCCTGCAATCGTGGACCCTCCTTTGTTCAACTCTTTGTGATAGCAACCGTGGACCACAATGCTTTCCTTTGTGATAGCAACCGTGGACCTATTGTCCTCTTTTGTTATAGGTCCCCGGTTTGAATGTGGTTACCTACTCACACACACACACACACGAGTGACACATTGTCAGGAATTTCTAATGTTTTTGTTTATTTATTTATTTTTGTGACCCTCTCGAGGAGATTTTTAAGGAAAATTTTCTCCCAAAAGAAATTTGGAAGAGAAAAAAATGCCTAAATTCAAAATTTTAGATAACATGGGGCCCTCATGAGGTCTGTTTTATAAAGGTTTCATCTACTTGCACTGTACAGTGGGCTTTTCAGTCTCAGCTAACATGCTTATCATTTTATAAAACAAGTTATGGTGATAAGTCAAAATACTTTCTTGATTCTCTTATTTCTAGGATACTTTCTGGCAGACATGTCGACAACCATTGCATCTACTCAATGTGATTTGTGCATTACTCAATACGTTTGCTGATTCTCCTAACATTGTACCCATCTATGAACGGTAAGAAACTCATTAACAATCTATACAGATATACACTTTAATAAATTGTTCTGATAGTGTAGGGAGTTTAGGCAAACACGTGGCATTTTTAGAAGAACCATTCTTGTATAGCGCATATCACATTCACAGAGAAGTCCTTTGCACTATAGATAGGTTGCAGTATGACGTAAGTCGGCCATCTTTACGGGCAATTTGGAACGCACAGTCATGCGTTACGCGTTTGAACGGCGTGCAGGATGCGCACATTTCATCAAACTCATTGCATGATTGGTTAGTGAATGACGCGGCTGCGTTAATAATTTGAGCGCTTGACGCGCCTGCAAGCCAAAATGCGATTTGCCCGTAAAGATGGCGTCTACTGGGAACTATCTATAAGATGAAAAAAGAGAAGTTATAGTAAGACAATAGAGACAAGTAAGTACATGGTCGAAACTTTAGTTGACACAATAAGAAATACTGAAGGCTATTGCAAAAATAAATGTGTTTTGAACATTGTCTTGAATGAATTCACTGCTTGTACTTGTTACATGTTGTAGGGAAGACTATTCCATATTGTTAGAGTGCATGATGTAATGGGGGGGGGGGGGGGGCTAAGAACATTCTAGAAAGATACACTGCAATGTACAATGGAATAAATTAATTTGGAAAGCATAATACAAATATTTGAATAAAATTTGCTGAGCTGTTGAAGAGGTGTAGTCGTTATTCCGACAATGTTAGTAACTTGTTGATGTTCTTTTTTAATTTTCAGCCGACAGTTTATCAACGTGTCCCTTGATGCTATTGCAAACTACAAGGTAGAGTTGGAAGCTATGACAGGAAGACCACAGACTGTCCAATCTATATTGAGTAGCTTCAAGCAATTACAAGCTAAGCTGGATCGCTTACAGATTGCCAAATCCTAACTAACAGGTTGATAATGGGGCTGATAACATTATTGCACTCATAGAGCGGTTTAAAAAAAGTGCTTGACAAGGATATTTATGTGTTTTTAAAAACACTAAGAAGTATTTCATAAAGTATGTGATATTTTAATTCCGGACTATAACGTTGATTTATGAACAAACATACATCGCCTTTTTCGGGGAAATGGAAAAGTAGAAGTTACTTGTATATACTCATAATTGATGAATGTTATGTCCTCTGGTGATAAAATGATTGTCCAAAACAGTCATGTATGAAACAAGTTGATTTACTACAAGCTTAAACCCACATCAATGTATCATGCAAACTTCAAAGTTATCAAGTTGGTGATTTGTCCACAAGGTCTCTATACTTTGTGTCAAATTGCATAATTACATTAGGGGGATATTTAATCAACTAAGCTGTTTAGTTATTGACTTAAAGGCACAGTACACGTTTGGTAATGACTCTGAAAATTAATGGTAACAATTACATAGATTTCTGAGCAAGCAACAGAGTTAACATAGAGAGAGTGTAGCTACAGAACACAAACCCTCCTCATGGATTGAATGGACCAAAAACATAGTTACAAGGTAAAATGACTTTTCTCAATGAAAAATAACATCAACTTGAATTTTCTTTGGCTAAGAAAGCAAAAGCTACATGAAAATTGAGACAGCATGTGCATGTCCTGACTGCCTACATGTACATCATGTAATTCCAATTGGTGAGCATTATATACCATGCACCATCTGGAGTAATAATGAAAATTTCTCCAACTCCTAATCTGAACTACTGCAGATTTGACCAAAACACAAATTAAGTAACAATTAAACCTAATGTTTTGAATCGTTGTCTTTTGTTGTGCTGCAAAATGTTCCCTTTAGACAAATCATCTCTCTATTCTTATCAGAGTGACCGCCCCATCGCCCCCACCAGTATGATAAAAATGTAGATCAAAAAAACTGATAGAGTCATATGTGAGCCAATGAAGCTGGATTCTTAACTTAGTCACATCTCTCACATAAACCCAATAAGTTCAGATCAAACTAGTGAACCCACTTCAATAGTATTTTTTGGTAAACACAAGGTAGACTTGAGTTTCCTTTTCCAACTTCATACAGAACTCTACTTCAGGAATATCAGAACAAACAAGAAAAACCAAAGTTTGTCTTTCTTTTAAAGTTGCTGCATATGTTTGGTAATTGGAGCCTACCGATTGTGTTAATCCTATATAAATGTAGGTACATTAAAACTAACCTGTGAAAATTTCACTTCAAAAGGTGGTCGCGTTTTTGAGATATCACCGAAAAACCGGAGCAAATATTTCCACGCAGGAAGAATATTCCCCATAGGAATACACAGTCTGAGAAGCGTTTCTGACAGAAACGCTTCTCAGATTCAAATTTTGGGGAATAAAAAGTGATATATTTTTCCATAACTGTAGTACTTCGAAATTCAAAGTTTATCAAAATTCATTTTACTACCCAAAGCTGCTGTACTTCTTACCAAGTAAGTTTTTATGGACAGATTTGTAGGGGCAAGTTAGGGCCATGTCACACAGGGCAATATTTTGAGACAACCAATTGCACTGTATGCATTCTTCTAGACATTCTTCTAGACATTCTTCAAGCTGTAACTCGCCCTATCACCAAGAAAGGAATAAAAGAACTGAAATGTAAATTGAATTCCTAATTGGAGATTGCCTGGAACTGGTTGCCTGTACATTACCTTGTGTGTCTTGGCCTTAAAATTTGTCATTTGATGGCACAACTTTGATTGAAGAACATTGCCTGTAAAAACACATTTGTTTTCTTTCGGAGTGACTTGCATTTGAATTTGATATGCTGGTGCGTTTCTTGTCTTTAATACTGACTAACTATTGTAATGTTTTAGCCTCGATGATTAAAGATACAATCTGCACAATCTATAAACACGGTATGACTACATTCTGGTTAACTGATGGAACTCCTCATTTTTAATTGACCTCTGACCTTAACATTAAGTATGGAACGCCTGTTGTTACACAAAGAGTTATCAAATGCATGGATACTACAACTATTACTTTAGTTCTGGTATAATTTAACTTTTCAATTTAGGTATGGAACGCCTGTTGTTACACAAAGAGTTATCAAATGCATGGATACTACAACTATTACTTTAGTTCTGGTATAATTTAACTTTTCAATTTAGGTATGGAACGCCTGTTGTTACACAAAGAGTTATCAAATGCATGGATACTACAACTATTACTTTAGTTCTGGTATAATTTAACTTTTCAATTTAGGTTTAGAGTGAAGAATAGAGTTTAAAAACGTGATGAGAAAGTCTACGAGTGAGTGTTGATTAATCATTTATGCATTGTATGTATGAAAGTCTACGAGTGAGTGTTGATTAATCATTTATGCATTGTATGTATGTATGAACGGCTCTATTCAAATGACACTAAGATATTTTTGTAATAAATTTCAAAAATACTGTATAATGTACTCGTACATTGGGCAAAACATGAGACGAAGAAAGAAAAAAACAAATTTATTCTTTTCAATATTTCAGCATTGAATTTTAATGAGCTGAAGCAAGTCCAGCACCAAGGGTTACCAGTGTAATGTGACAGTGTGCAACTATCAAGCCTCCCAATGCTGTTATCTGAAGTGATTTTAGATTTAGTAGAAAAGGAAAGTTCGTTTTCTAGTTTATAGAGAGCATGACTGAAGTGTTTTTGTTACAAAAGATAACACACTGTCATGAAATTTGTACAGGTTAATTTTAAAACTTAACATGGTTTGAAAAATGTAGTCTCGTAACTACATTTGCCAGTTTGTATGCCCATTAAATAGTCATGATGTTACTCCTGAATCGGGTATAAAGATGTAATCTTTATCAAAGCATGACGACTGGGAGCTTGACTATGTGCCAAGCTTATTCTGCAACCCATCAACATAGCAGGAACTTTGATGTTCTGTAGATTTTGTACAACTAATGTCATTTTGTAATTAAACAAAATACTTGTACCTTTTGGTTTAAATGTCTAACTTTTCATAATGACACATTAACTGAATAAATGCAACATTTTCTGCTGCAACAGATGAAGATAGAGAGAGACCATGTGACCATCTCATTTCGGCTTAAATCATATACATAATTGGTTTTGGGAAGAGTGAAAAAAATAACTATAAAAAATGCCCAAACATTGATAAGCAATTGCAACAATATTTAAGACAAAAATTCACGACTTGTGCCCCAAGTCGTGAATATTGACGCGCCAAGGATACTATAAAGAAACTTCCCATAATACCTAATTCATCATGAAGGCTTGTTAACCGTGATAAACTTGTATTTTATTGGAAGGTTTGTGTGTGCATCAATGTAGATAAAACAACCGTCGGTTTAGGCTTTAGAATGCTTCACTTTGTCAGAGATGGAACAAAATGTTATTATTTTCGTATCATGATATTGAAACCAAAGTACAGCTTTGGTAATGATAATCTTTCTTACTTTGTCATAAACTCTGTATAATGTTACAAATAATTGTCCTCGGAAATGTTTTAATCTGCAATACTGAGGTGGTTACGAACAAAAGGCCCGTCGTCCAAAAGTGCTTTCATATTTCGATTGAGCTAAACGAAAACGTGAACACACAATCCCTAATGAGGTTAGCAGTAGGCCTATAATATATAGTAGACACTTCTTTGTTTCGAGAATTGGAATACAAACCAAGAAGTTCTCGTAAATTGTGAGTAAATAATGTTAATATGTAGCAAAATTGGCAATAAACTGAGTAAAGTGTCGGAAAAGAACGTAGGCCTACCACATTTCTAACAAAATACTGGACAATTTAAGATGAATTTATCGAATAAGTTTGACAGTCATCTTCATATAAGTGTCTGCCTTGAAGAAAAAGCCGTCCAAAAGTTATGGTATTTTGCTGTCAGATGATTATGCAATAAGTTAAATCAATCTGACAAAGATAATTGCTGACTTTCTCTTATTACTTTCGCTTAATAAAATATTACCTTTTTTATCTCGTATATTGTTGCAGAGTCAATAATGTAGACCCTAAATGTTACCAATAATTGTCCATAGAAAAAGTTAACAAAATCCTGAACAAAATTTACAATAAACTGGCCTTGGTGTAAACCTCAACTTTCCCTCACGATTGTACTTGCTCCCAACCCCAATCCCTGTCCCTCGCTGTACCCACTAACATCATGAGAGCGACTTGGCGGGCCTCGGCAGGATCTTCCCCCACCTCAAAATAACGTCCCTTGACATGCATGCCCGTTGATTCTACGGTACTTCCACCCCGCCAGGGATGGGTACAGTGTGTGCTTGCCTCCCTATACTCGGCAGCTATCCACGCCTAAAAAACCTTATTGAGGTGGAGTTTATACCGTTATAGGCAGTATTGATCCAAATTTATTGATTGGCTTGGTTGTATTGTGTCAAGCCTTCACATTGTGTTTGGTACCCCCTGGGGTCGGTATAGTATATACCATTGTTCCCATGCCTGCCTTTATCGAGGGACGGTCCCTTTATGCACTAGCCATGAAGTGTCAATAAAATTGATAAAAATCAATACAGCCTAATACTTGTTACAGAGTGAGTTATTTCAAGACCAAACTGTACATGAAACTATCACACCTGTGTCTTGACCCCCTCCCCCCCTCCCCCATCTCGTCATGTAGCAAAGTACCAATCTTCAACCACCCCCCACTGCTTACCAACAACCAAAAGGACCTGTGGTATAAATGCATAAAAACACTTGGTAACGAGCAACCCGGAGAGCTGTAACACATTTTGAGAAACGACTCCCTCTGGACTGAAGTAACGTAGTTTTTGAGAAAGAGGTAATTTCTCACTAAAATATTTGAATCTGAAAAAGACTTCAGGCCTGAAGCCTTTTTCGGGCATCTGAAAGCACACAAATTTGTGCAACAAGGGGTGTTTTTTCTTTCATAAACGCGCGGTTGTCTTGTTTTAACCATGAAATGTGGTGACTCCTAAGGCAATGACAATTGGACCCGGCCGAATGTGCCCTAAGTTGAGTGAAGCTATTTTGGGGACTGCATCAGTTTCATTCAATAAATATTAAAAGCTTGAAGGTGATGGCGCCTAGGCTGTTCAGGCTCCACCATGCTTTGCATGTTATATTTTATATTAAAGTCTTTTGTAAATTTTGAACAGAACAACTTTGGTTCTCCTGCCTGCAGTTTTGATCTTGAACACGTGGTCTCAGTGGTGGTAGCGCCCCCAATGTGTGGATATACGCCATGCACGCACCACACAATGAGAAAAAAACAGTAGACAGAAAAGTTAACCTTCATGGTATGACACCCAACCTCTCTCAATCAGAATTCATCGTATTATACCGTGGTACCATTCTATTTCAGGGGTCACACACTACGTACGTTCATTGAACACACACACACAATGTCAATGTGCAAAGCAGTAATGTAAAGTTATCTATTGTTTTAAGAATAAGAATAAGATGTCTGCCCGGCCACAAACAATCGCCTATTTTTACGATGCAGATGTCGGTAATTTTCATTATGGTATGTCAAACTTATTTTCGTCTTCAAATATCATCAAACATCATTTCTGAGACACATTTACAATTTCGTTGAACATGTTGAATTTTATTGCAATCTTATTCTTAATTCTAAATCTATCCTATCCAAAATACACAAAATTGATATCGTAACAATAACTAATCGTGATGTTCGGCCAGCCTTGAATTTAAAGAATTAACTTGCATGGGCTATTAATATTATACAGCAGCATAGAGCAAGGGACCTTGCTCTATATGATTTACAGTTAGACCAGACCCAGTGGCAGCATAACGGGGGCGCTGTACTCCTTAAGTTATAGGCTTAAAACATTTGTTTGACATCTATGATCTATTAATTCTAAGACCGCAGATTTCAAAATTTAAAAAAACCGAGTACAGGGTACACTACAGCGCCCTAGTGTAGTTGCGATAATCGTAACCCACCATCCTCCCGACGGTCGGAGACCGGAGGGTTACGAGTCAACTCACGTAAGTATTCTCCATACTAAAAAATTTCAACCAATTTTGCCAGACTAGTCACCAGATTTGCCAAATTGTTACCACTTTCAAAAATCATGACACAAATTCTAAGAATACTGATTTGATCTCCAATGTCTAATGAATCCATTCATAACACTCAAAACATCATTGAGGAAATATTTTGAAGAAAAAAGCCTGTTTTTTCCGGTGATATCTCAAAAATGCAACCACCCTTTGAAGTGAAATTCTCACAGGTTAGTTTTATTGTATAAACCTACATTTATGTAGGATTAAAATAATTGAACGGTTCCAAAAACCAAAGGTATACTTTGCCTTTAATTAGTATTTCAGTAAGTTGCAACATTGATGACGGGATACTTGTAAAACCAAGCTATACTCTACAAGTGTTGTATTTGTGCTAGTTGTACAATAATAAAGTTCAGATAAGTCAGTTCAGATAAGTATTTCAGTTGATGATATAATTACTGTGTCATACCATGGAGGTCATACATGTATACATTGCTCATTTCCATGTCGCTATAGTACAAAATTTGAAACATTTTCATGTAGCTAGATTTAACTTTGGATTTAACTTTGTTATTTAGGTCCAGGCCATCCAATGAAACCACATCGTTTGTCATTGACACATAATCTGGTGCTAAACTATGGACTCTACAAAAAACTTCAGGTAAGTCTGTCAATCATGTCATATTCTTTGAACTGTTTATATCACATGGACCTAGTTCTTGGCCTAGGGGAGGTGGTGAACCACTTACCACCGGAATATGTGAACAAAAGGAAATACTTTCTGGACACTCAAACCGAAGCCTGATACTGCGATAGACACATTTTATAAAGAATGTCCAGGGATGCCCTCAGCAGACATATAAACATGCCTGGACTTTCCGTTGTGTAGCACAGTGTGTGCAGTCACCGTGTTACACTTTATAACAAAGAGGGACAAAGGGTACTGGACTTTCAAGCTGCAAATCTCCCTTTTTCCTTGGCTTATTGTGTAATCCCCAATTCCAGACCTTCAAGGATTTTGAGAGATCATTTGGCTGCCATCATTATTTTTATTAGTTATGGGAGGTAAGACTGAGATCCTATCACAAATCATATTTTCTTGAAAGAGAACAAGAAATACTAGAACACATTCTTAATATTAATTCCGCTGGTAAGGACAGAAACTTTTGGAATTCCTGGCAGTAAGTGGTTGGGACTTTAATACTCTGTAACCAAAATTTGCAACTCATTGCCAGCAGGGATGTAGACTTTAATACTCTGTAACCAAAATTTGCAACTCATTGCCAGCAGGGATGTAGACTACATGTATCTCTGAAATACCAGTTGGATCACTAAGAAGTGGGTTTCAGTGCCACTCTTACCAGAGCTGCCAACAGAACTCTCCCTGATTTTGCAGAAAGTTCACTGAAAATAAACCAATCTTTCTTTGCATGTCCTGATTATGGAATCTTTGTCCCTGTTTTGTTGAATGTAATTCTAAATATCTCCCTAATTGCAAGATGCAAATGGTGGCAGCTCTGTCTTACATACCCCTGTAGGTAGATGGCCAGGGCTCGATTTCTCAAAGCAGTAAAATTCATAGGATGAGTTGTCAAGATCATTAGTAACTTATATCGTGACACCACACTTTGCCTAGCAAATAAGATTGATGATACACAGTTTCGCCATAGTAATTTATATTGTGACCGTGTGACGTCACTTTGCTTAGCAATTAAGATTCATACACAGTTACAAAACATACCTGCCAACTGTTCAGATTTAATTGGTCCAGATTTTTGAGATTACAGGTCACAAAAAATCAGAACATTGCTATTTCTGACAATGACAGCAATGACAAAAAATCAAAAGGCTCTGGTAAAAGAGGATGCCATTTGCTTGCGATGGTAGAGATTTTGTAATGGGATGCAATGATTTGTGTACATTGTTTAAAATACATACATAATTTGTGTGTCTACATGTAATACGCTTTACTCGCACGACTTCTTGCGTCACGATCTGTGAACTCAAAAAACTGGTGTTCCTATTTCTGAGGTTTCAATGTTGACAGGTATGCAGTTCAATCTTGGCTCTTTGTTAAATCAGCCCCTACTTTACTTGCCTTTTCACTGATTGTATTCCATGGTTTGTTATCCTTTGTGCAGGTGTACCGGCCATACAAAGCCAACATGCATGACATGTGTCGCTTTCACTCCGAAGACTACATAGACTTCTTACATCGGGTAACACCACAGAACATTCAAACCTTCACCAAACATCTCAGTCATTTCAACGTCGGTGATGATTGTCCGGTATTTCCCGGTCTATTTGATTTCTGTTCCATGTATACAGGAGCAACATTAGAAGGAACTACAAAACTCAATAATAATGTAAGAAAAACTCTTGGATTGGCAGGGCACGAATTTGGGGGTAAAATCCACAAGACCGCAGGGCTTAGAAGTTCAAAATTTTTAAGGACCGACATTTATTGTACAAGACCAGAATCAAAATGACTTGAACAAGCACTAGGAGAAGATTGATCTCATTTTTGTTTTTGGGTACACTTTGATACGCAACGTAATTGAAAGATATTTTGTATGAGACTCACAGCCAACATTCTTCACAAAGGTTTTATTTACACAGTGAAATGTTATTATTCAGCCGAAGAACACAAGTCCACCAGGCTTGTCTAGTCATGAGTTTACTTGGCTTAAAACTAAAATCACTTGCCTCGGGCCTGTGGTCCAGTGTTAAATTCAAGCCCTGATTAGATGTATTCATGAATGTCGGAAGTCCAGGCTCTGTGGCTCTTTTGTAAACCTGTGACATGACGTGTGACATGGTTTATACAAGGAACCATAAACCCATTCCAATGACAAGCAATTGTTAATTAGGCTTGCAATACCATATCCTACATTGAGTCAGACAAGTTCCGGAGTATAGTCCGGCAGCCAAAAGGCACTTTTTACCTGAACCTTGCAGCGGAGGATATATAACAGGTTTTGACTGATTTATGTTCAGTAGACCTTGTACAAACAGAATCTGCATGATGACACCCTGTGAAGTTTGGGCAATTCGAGATATAGGCGGAATATTCCTCCAATTTTATAATCCAGAATAGTCATGATATCAGGCTAACTATTGGTGGCGCTGTTTGCTTTTTATGTAACTTTAAAGTTAATTGAAATATTGCAAGTACAAAACATATTATTTGCATCACTTTAAATCGTACACAAAAACATTTGTAATAAAACATTGTTTATACTTTCCAAATATGTTTAAAAACATATTTTTAAAGAAAAGAATATTTCCAAATAATTTCAAGTTGTAGAAAGAGCCTGCAGTAGCTTGACACTTATCAGACTGGTACCATTCTGGTGCAATTTGTGAAATATTATTTGATAGAGTCTGGGTACACGCTGATGTAAGCAACGGGACACGTGGAGAGAATTAGCCACATGATTATAGCTGTCTCGCTGAACATTCGACTGTTTAATATAGGGCATAAGGGTAAATATTGTTTAGCAGCTATATTTTAACACGAACTTCCAAAGATATAGCATTACATTCATATAACAAGTATTGTGACTTATTTACAGAGCCAGATTTTCAGCATTATTTGCAATAAGTTTGGATTTATAAAGACCGGTTAAATAAATTATCAGTAACCTGGTCTGACGTGACAAATGAAATAATTGTATTATTATAAATCACATTGAGACCTGCCGTGTATTATAAGGACTTAGAAAGGAGTTTTAGTAAATTACATTTCCATCACATGGATCAGGACACAATTGTATCCTTACATAACCTGATAATCTGAAACCTCCATCCTCCAGACCGGAGAGGATGTAGGGTTTTGGTTTTCGCAACAACTTAAACGGCAAGCAAAACAAACGGAGCTACAGGGACCCAGTCAGCCAAAGAAGCAACGGAGATGCTAATGATAATAAAATAATGTTGATACTGTCCCATCCATTGACACTGTATCTGTAACTTGTAACTTGAAAATTGTTTTTGTGACAAAACAAATCCAATTTATGGTAACTGTGCTGGGCTACCTCCACTTGTGTTATTTTATAACAGGGAAGTGGTCGGGAAATAGTTAAACCGAAATTCTGTGACCCTTTTGACTGTGCGGGTCAGTAGTGATGGGGGGGGGGGGAGGGGGGTTTTTCAGATTCTTTGTACGCTTCCTCATCTGTTGCATGTGGGTCGATTAAAAGAATCGGGCAAATCTCTGTACATTTTTAAAAGATGTGGGGTTGCAACAAGTGTATGGGAAATAACAGAATAAACGTGGGTGTCCGGGTATGTTTGTTTTTAGGAGTCACAAGGCGTTTATCCTTTGTTGTCTTCAAAGAAAGGTGGATCCAAAAATATTTCTGAAAAAGTCTGTGGTCGCTCTGAATAAGAGGCAATAATTTGTTGATTACCTGTGATATAACCCATTGTCCGGTTTTAGGTTGTCGTGAACACGAGAGATGTTTTGGAGTTTTGTTTTACTTCTGGTTTCATACGATGTGATACTTTTACGATCTGCGTGTTCATTGCTTTTAAACAACATTGATCATCATTCTCCCTCAAATAATTCATATGAATTACAAAACTCATGAGGTTTGATTGTCTTACTTTGAAAAGTCCAAAAACGGATAAACGCCTGTTACTCATGAACACAAACATACCCAGCGATATATCTTTATTTCCTATAGGCCTACACTACTGTCCTAACCCTACATCTTTTTAAGATGTACAAAGAGATTTGCCCGATTCTTTATATCGACCAATATGCAACTGATGAGGAAGCAAACATGACTTCCGAAAGCTCTCTATTGCTACCCAATGGATCTGAACAATTATTCTTAATCTCGAACGTCCCCCTCCCTCCCCCCCTCCCCCAGTTCACTACCGACCCACACGGTCAAAAAACGTCACAACATTTTTGTTGAACAATAATATTTTCTCACCACATCCCCTATATCATAACATTATTATTATTATTATATCATTATTGAATTGTCACAAATACAATTTTCAAATAACAACAGGTCATCAGATACAGCATCACTGGATGGAATAGCACCAAAATGTAGGTCATTATTAGATAGGTTCAACATTAAAGGATTTGTCGAGAATGAAGAGGTATTTCATTTCTTGGTGCTGGACTCCCCCTCCCCCACTTTCTCCCAAAATGCAACTCTATCTCCACAGAAATCAATGTAGAAGAGGGTACATTTTTTACTTCAGGGTTTCTTTAGTCGTACAAATACGCAGGTTGGATTTGAAGAAATACCTTGGCCACGCCCCTTGATGGATCGTACCCCATCCATCATCTATCATCCTTAAATACATTAATGTACAAATCTCTTTCAAAGATTTATTACAAGAAACTCTATCATAAATAAATGTACTTAGTTTTCTAATATCATGCATGTGTGTTTGGATACAGTTACCGCCTCCTCCCACTAGCCACGCCCCTTCAGCACCCTACACCCTCTTTCGCCCAATTCTTTTATTTTTTATTTTTACATACTACTTCTTGGTAAGCTAATTGTATGTTTTTAATGCCATTTTGGGGGTTACACGCTTGTATTGGTTGTGTTTACACCATAGGTATTGATAAATATCGATAAAATCATTAAATAATCGATATAAAAAATTGCCCAACCCTGAGGAGGGGTCATCACTCAGATTCTTAAACAGTATGACCTTCTTGTGTGGAATCTGCAAAAAAACATTATATATCCAACAAAACATGGTTCACCCCTTTGGCTGCCGGACTAGTAGGATTGTAGATGATCAACAAGTAATATAGCTCCAACACTTTGGACCAAGCTACCCACCCACATTCAAGTGGCACCTTAATTGGATACTTTTAAATCATTACTTAAAACCCATCTGTTTTCTCAATCTGAATAGTCTGGTTATAGCGCTTAGAAGCATACATATTTTAATGTGTATGTTTCGAAGCTTGAAAGCGCTCTATAAATGTTGTAATTATTATTAATATTATTAATGTGCATGTTGTTTTACAGCTTTGTGATATTGCAGTCAATTGGGCCGGAGGTTTACATCATGCCAAGAAATTTGAAGCCTCTGGATTCTGCTATGTCAATGACA
This sequence comes from Leptasterias polaris, assembly GCA_037783415.1. Lineage (NCBI taxonomy): Eukaryota > Metazoa > Echinodermata > Asteroidea > Forcipulatida > Asteriidae > Leptasterias > Leptasterias polaris. Next base: position 308,697 of record JAZGTN010000264.1, on the reverse strand, counting down.
TTGTCATCGGCATTCTAGAACTACTCAAGTAAGTTTCTCTGCATCAAACAGTAGCTTTATACATAAAACTTCTCGTGTAGAATGCTTGGGTTTTTCGTATTAATGAGCTTTCAAGAAGCAATATGAGTCTCTGTAACAATTATTTCTATATCTCAATCTGTCGGTCTGTCTGTTTTTGTTTTGATTGTTATTATTATTAATACATTTCTGGTAATGAAACCAAGGATACATCTACCCTTGTAGGTACCCATTTACACCCCTGGGTGAAGAGAAGCAATTATAGTAAAGCATCTTGCTCAAGAACACAAGTGTCATGACCGGGATTTGAACTCATATCCCGATGACTTAACCACCTGAACTTGAATTTGATGCTCTTAGCCGCTCGGCCATGACACCCCTTAAAGTAAAGTCTTGTATGGTTGTATAATTGAGTAATCCTGTTTCCTTTGATTGTCTCTTACTCAGATATCATCCTCGTGTCTTGTACATTGACATTGATATCCATCATGGTGACGGTGTACAAGAAGCATTCTACCTAACAGATAGAGTCATGACAGTCTCATTCCACAAGTATGGCAATCATTTCTTCCCTGGTACAGGTGAGGTTCTTCTGTTCAGCTCCTCAGTGCTAGTATTTGGATTGATGATAACTTCATTTATAAGAATCCATGTTTGAAGTAGTCCTAATGAGAAGTAAAATGCTGGGATCTGAAACTAGACATGTATATCAATGTCTTTTGAAGAGTTCATTCCTTCCTTTTTAAAAAGTTTTTAATAAAAACATTATGCAAATAAAAGCAACATGTACCGACACATTTATTTATATCATTCATGAAAGCCAAGCCAAGGATTGTCTAGTATGCTTCGTAAATAGCTACTGCATTATTGTATCATCAGCTCAACAGACTCAGTACACTCTAAGGGCTTTCTGTGTTTGTAGCTGTATTCATCAATGGTCCTTGGCTGTCGCCGATAGTTTGATAGATTCCTACTTGTCTATTATTTTTATAGGTGATATGTATGAGATAGGTATGGAGAGTGGACGTTACTACTCCATTAATGTACCTCTGAAGGATGGCATTGATGATCAGATGTACTTTGGTCTCTTCAAACCTGTCATCCAAAGTGTCATGGACTTCTACAGACCTAGCTGTATTGTGCTTCAGGTATTGTCAGACTCCATTGTCTTTATAGATTATTGTTCTAACAGGTGCATTTAGTTCAGAATACAAATAGTAGTAATATGAGAAAGTGTAATTGAAAAGAAATGTGAGCATCCTGAAAGATATGCTGTTTGAAATTGTGATTAAAGTTGAATTGTGGCGTGTCATGGCTGAGCGGTTAAGCACACTGGACTAAAGCTCCGGTGTTACTGATCAGCAGAGTGTGAGTTCGAGGCCTGCAGCTGATTTCACGAAACGCTAGGATTAATCATATCTCGAGTTAGGACGAGTAACTCGTCCTAACTTAAGACTAGTCCTATCTCTTAGCATTGCCTAGGACTAGTCCTAAGTTAGGAAGAGTTTGGTGAAATCGACGGCTGGTCTTGACACTTGTGTCCTTAAAGGCCCTATACACTATTGGTAAGATCGAAAAACACAAATGTTCACAGATTCACACATAACTTACATGATTTAAAGTAAGTAATGGTAGAAAGGGTTCCTTAAAATATTTCTGCCTAAAATGCTATCGTTTCTGAGAAATGAGTAAAACAATAGTTTTTATCACGCGTGATAATAAACTCGATGTTTGAAAAACAGAAAACACATAAGGTCTCTTTTCACTATTTTCTCGTGACCTCGATGACCAATTGAGCTCAAATTTTCACAGGTTTGTTATTTCATGTATGTGGTTGATTACACAAAACATGAACACTGTCTGTGATTATTTTGTCAGCTCTGCCAATCCTGTATAATACCTTTAAGCAAGACACTTAACCATTATTGCTGCGTCATTTGGATGGGACGTAAAGCCATAGGTCCTGTGTGTTGTGTAATGCACGTACAAGAACCCAGTTACACTTATGGCTAAGAGAAGGGGTTTGCCCTTGTGTTTCTAGTAGCAGTTGTTCTGAATGTGCTGTAGCACCTTGAAAACCCAAGTTACAACCCTGACATCGGCAACCATGTTGGAATTAAGACAAGTGTTAAACACTGATGCACATAACCTGCAAGTTTATATTTGTTAAACAGTTGCCTAATGAAAGGTACAAATGAAATGTATTTGTGGTATGTATTGATATACAGTGCGGAGCAGACTCACTTGGGTGCGATAGATTAGGATGTTTCAATCTCAGTATTAGAGGCCATGGAGAGTGCGTCAAGTTTGTCAAGACATTCAATGTACCTACATTAGTGCTTGGTGGTGGAGGATATACCGTCAGGAATGTTGCTCGCTGCTGGTAAGCCCATTGTCTTAATTATCTAACAATTAACTCAACAGTGTGATTGTTATAATTTAGTTTTTTACTCTTACACCGATGTGTGTTAAGCACTGTATACTCAGTACTTTCTCAAGTTATGTGAAAAAAAATCCACAGGCAAATTACTTGGGTGGGATTTGAACTCACGACCTTTGCATTGCCATAGCAGATTTTTTGTGTAGATGTAGGATATGGTACTGCACTTGTGTAATGTGTATGATACTTGCATCTTGGCTCCATGAAGCAGCTCACTGTGCCATCTGGAAGGTACTAAATACTAAACCACTGTAGCAGTTTGCAAATTCTCAAATGCACTTGGAAGTTTTCCGGTACTCTCAGTTCCTATATATACATTAACAGGATCTGTCTAGCGCCCTCTTTCTCGAATATATTCCTACCGCGTGCGCACTCACTCGAAGAATGTCCGGTCATAAGTCTACTGGCCTGACACTAAAACCACTGGCCTCGGGGCCTGTGGTCCAGTGTAAAATTTGAGTTCTTGTGGATGAGTAAATGACTCTTATGTTTAGTTCTGCGTAAGTGCTGAAGTGATAAGTATGTAATGATAAGATGATTGATTTGTGTTTCTTGTTACAGGACGTTTGAAACGGCACTGCTTCTAGATGAAGATATTAGCAATGAACTCCCATATAACGGTGAGTGAATACAAAGCTTCCATTATGAAGTGCTTGCTTTGTAACCTCTTTGTAACCACAGTCATGGGTCAATCCACTTTGAGGTTGACAAAGACTGACTCAGATTTTGTTCATGGATTTTTTAAAGAATCCTGTATAGGTATCATAAACAAACACACATTTTCGTCTGCCAAATTCTTGTGCTCACATGAAATGCCAGTTTGTCTTTATATGATGAATGGGTAATGTCTAGGTACATATGAGTGCCCCAAGCAAGGAAAGACCAATCACAGATTCACTGGGTGTTTGGCAGGGGTGGAATTTGGGGCCAGTGTTTAAAACGCCCAAAATACCCCTTCATTCTGTTCGATTTTTGGAGATGTGGCACACTACTCAAGGACTTGCGATTTTTTTCCTGAAAACAATGTGTCTAGGCTATGTATAAAACACTTTTGGGAGAAGTGTTGGATCTGAAAAGAGCCGGTGTGGTCTTGACGTTTTTAACAGTATACTCTGCTCGTCTTCAGGAGAATGCATTGATAGTGGGTTATTATGATGATTGTCTTCAATGGAGTGCAGCAATGATTAGTTGTTCTTGTTTCTTGACACAGATTACTTTGAATATTTTGCTCCTGATTTCACTTTACATCCGGACACAACAACTCGGATTGAAAACCTGAATACGAAACAAGTAAGTGTGTTTACGTTGGTAATACATAACATCACCAGCACCATGGTGACGTCTGTGTGCATGCAGCGCACGGGCCTTGCTCAGTGGCCACATGATAATTGTTTGTTTCCATTGTTTGGCATTTCGAGTGGCTTGTGGAAGGTGGTTCAATCCAATACCAACCATCCACAGGTCATCAAACAGTTGCTGTTTGTTGGTAGGTTCGCATAAGAGTGCCACCTCACAGTACAGATCTGTAGGTTGTGTGTTCTTGTCAGGGAGGATTGAGAGTGGAGTGTCATGCCTCATTGCGTGTCCAATCAGTTGTAGACGCTACTTGTGTAGTGTTGTTGATGCTGGTGTGACATTGCTTCTGTGATAAAGTTAATCATTGGTTATTTGTCAGGTTATTTGATATTGAGTGCCTATTTTATAGTATCAATGCATTAATGAAATGCTGTTTTAAAAAAACGTTAAAAAGTGTATTCTCAAAAAATTAGTCGAATGATCCAAATGTGAAACTTTAGTCACCTGGTTTTGATAACAACTTCATTATTTGGTACTCAAAGATGTTTTGTTTCAAACATACAAGCAACTATGGACAAAATCATAATATGAGCTCCAAAACGAAGAACCACAACAGGTCAGACAAATTCAGCCTTATCTGAGGGACAACATAATATTGCAAGCCTGTTTACTTTTATTGTACTAATGGTAAAACTGTGGTCTTGTTTGGACCATGTTTGGACCTATTCAACATGATAATTCAATCATGGTTTTATTCTACTTGTAGTACATTGACCAGGTGAGACAGACTGTGCAAGAGAATCTCAAGTGTATAGCACATGCCCCTAGTGTACAGATGCAAGATGTACCTCCAGATCTACTCAGTTTAGATGAAACAGAAGAACCAGACCCGGATGCTAGGAATAGCACCAAGGAACAGGATGAAAGGTCAGTAGTATTAATAATGTGTTTAGGCTATATTAGTTATCACACAAGCGCGAGTGGAATACTGAGAAATATAGCGCCTCTGCGTCCCATATCCAACGAGGCCGAGTGTCCGGATCAAGAGATTTTGGCTGTAGATACGGCTATGGCTAATGGCTATGGCTAATGGCTGCAGTGGCAATGCTATTAATGAATAGGTCTTTTCAGCAATCCGGCTATGGCCTTTGTCCATAAAGCCATTATGTTGGACATGGCCTATGCACTAAAACCAAACAGCTTGCCCTATATAAAAATCAACCAATGAACTAATGTAGCACTAGCAACATTCAGGTGTGTGTTTCCTACAGGATTATCTATGTATGGCGTGTTATAAAACAAACATTGACTGACTGTGGAACAGGATGCAATTAGGCAGCCAGCTTGCGCGCTCACCATGGATTTGCATTGTTACGTCATTCATTTTTATACAGTAAGCACATGATGGTTAGCATACCTTTTCGTGTACTTACGGTTAGCAGCGCTATGAAATTGAAACTTGCACAGTAAGCACAAATCAGCCGTTGGGCAGCTCTATGAAATTGAGCCCTGTATTTGTATACTTGAGTACTTACTTGGGTTGGTGTACTAACCATCATGATTATGTGATTGCTTTGTAGGATTGAAGCAGCAAATGAATTTTATGACGGGGAGAAGGATCAAGACAAAGAAGACGGGGTACTAGACGTATGACACTGTGGACCTTATCATGTTGTTGATGCTAGTCTGTTTTTATCCTGTCAGTGCATTTCAACATTGCTTTCTATTTGTTGGCTATTTGTTGCATCAAGTTTGATTGAATGAATCTACAGACATTATCTCCAGTGTGTTGGGAAATGTCTAGTAACGCACAGTTTATGAAGCTGTCAGGTAGGCCAGTGTTTGACACTTAAGTTGTAAACTAAACATTACACGGTTGCTTTAAATAATTGGACATCAATGGTAATGTAATTTTTCTTTCAGAACATTTTAAAGTCGAATTGAGTACAGTATGTACATGTAATATAACTGCAGTCAACCAAAGAAACAAGAAAAGTGGCCCATTCAGTCAGAAAGGCATTGTATAAAGCCAAGCTAGCATCAAGTCTGTATTAACAAAACCAGTTTCAACACTTTGTACTTTTGTAATACATGTGAACAATGATCCAGCAGGCTTTGTACATTGTATACAAATATTGTCAATTTGACAAATCCTGGCAAAATACTCACCAAGTTACATGTTGCAAGTGGCTGTTATAAAGGTGCTAATGAGGAATAGTGTTGAATACAGGGGTAATGAGTTAATCTAGTAATGTGAAGGGACATTTTTAGCCCTTTTCACACTGTATATCTCATCCCCGTGGAATACAGCCCAGGGAAGGTCCCAGGAAATATGTTACCCCCACGGTTACCGCAGCGCACTTTCACACTATCCCCGCAGGTGTATTCCCTGTTCCTTATTCCATGGGGTTCCTTTCACTGCCCGTCACACAAACGGGGGTAAGCAAAACCCACTTTTGTTTCCCCCAGCAGTTATTCCCTGGTTTTTTTTTTTTTAAAAGGGGGTGGGGGGGGGGGGGGGTTTTACCACTTACCCCTACTCTGGAACAGGGGTGGCTATTCCTTGGGGTATGCCCAATTGCTGAGGTAGATCAGGGGTAAAGTGATTCAAGTGTGAAAGGGCTGTCCTTTATTCCCTGTGGTTAGTATGAAAGGGGCTTTGGTGTAAAGCATGTAAGGATCCTAACTGGTTCACTGATGACACCAACTGACAGTTTCACTGTGCCTTGTAAGTATAGTCAGTCACCCAAGCCACATTACCCTTTACTATGGTTACCTGTGTCAGGATTCCATGCAGTCACAGTTCTAAGTGCTGATGATCATCACAGACAATACCTGTTAGTCTGTGAGGCCATGTTACTGTGGGATCAGGATTGTTGTGGTGAGCAAGAGACTCTACATGTAGAAGATGCAGTTCTCTGGATTCACTGCACCTAAACCATGTTAAACTAAACAGACTATGTGACTGCACTACAGCAGAGTCCTAGAAACAGCAGCTTCTAGTTGGGCTTGTCATATTTTACTTCAGTAAACTTTGGGTCAAGCTTTAAGGCTTATTCTTTGTATGAAATAAACCTCATCAGATAAAACCATACACAGAACAGATCCAAGTACATGAACCAGCCATTGTATTCGCTCTTTGCACGGATCTGCCTTGTGCTTGTAGAGCCTCAACTTCATGCTTCATTTGTATTGTATTTATCCATCTGTTTGGATGAAAGTGTCATTACATTACCGTGACAATACAGAGTTATATAATGCTTCTATTCACTGCCGTCTCAAATTCGAGGCTCTACACGCAAATGGTAGACTGTGCAAAGGGTGAATACAGGTATGGTCCAAGTACATGTAATAGAACCAGCCATTGTATACAGGAGTGACCACCTGTTCCCTTGTGTTAATTTTTTTTTTTTTAAGTTGTACATTTTCATTTTAAGTTACCTGCATTTTAAAACATTTAATGAGTTTGATTATTTTGAAAAAACAATTGAACGTACAATGTGCAAGTCAACATACATTGATTGGTCAAAATAACCGCAATTTGAAAAGGAATGGGAATGACTTTACATTGCAATTAGCTTGACCAGTCAAAGCACGATATGGTGTCACATCACATTCTAATGAGTTAAACAATAGCTAGGTAGGTGTCACACAACAGCTTTGTTCACTTACACATGTAATTGTTAGGGTTAATAATATAGGATAATTGGGTATATCTAGAAGTACACACATAAGATCCCCGATCCTGCCCCGATGTTTCTAAATTGCATTGAAAATGCAGATTAACTCTAAACCCAGAGAAGAGCACATCATGTTAGGGCTTAAAATTTGGTCAAAATCTCCTCTGGATGGAATATCTTGTAGCTCAGAACTTGCACTGGATTGACAAATTATCAAGAATGCAACGAGTAAATGCCAACATTTGATGAACTTTTAGGAGGAGGTTTAGACATGAGAAGCTGAAGCATCAATTATTAGTCAATCTGTATGTGTTTTGAACAATACTGTATTGCCTTTAGTTTTGATGTTACTGGCCCAATAGACCTTATGCGTTTTGATGTCATCCAGCCGCCATCTTGGAGGTGACCTGTTAATAAAACCATGAAAATAAACAGATTTGTACGCACGTAACAATTTGGGAAGGTAGTGCATTCTGCTCTACCAGCCAGGCTCCTAGTGGATGATACTCATGACTACATCCTTGTGGACTGTGCAGGGGGTAACCTTGCTTCAGCCCCAGGAGTAGGTGGCAATGTGCCCCTGGTGACAGTTGATTTGGGTCTACAGCCCAAATGAGTTAAGTGTAGCCCTCACAATGAAGTGGCTGTCCGGCCTTGTGGTGTTAGGTGATATCTCATACCCCAAAAATTAAAAATATGGGCCAATGAAAAACATTTGTCTACATGAGGTTGCCTTACTTAAGTGACATCATGTGTATATTAGGTCTGTGCTAAAGAACTACAATCCCAGCCAAAATACTTGGGCCACGTGACAATATTCATACCCTCCCCCATTCCCCGCTCAATGTTGTTAACCCCAGCTGGAGCACAGACTGCGCATAAGCCAACATTGGGTGGGGGCGGGGGCCCAACGAGATATGGCCGGGATTGTAGACTCTGGCCAATGGTGATAAAATGTTGATGTTAGTGTCAGTATTCAGTGTCACTGAGGTATCATTAGTCTTGGTTCCAAGACACTTCAGTTATAGAGGGCGCAGATCTGTATGATGATCCCCTATCACCAATGACCGCTATCACAGGTTCCTGTGACAGCGGTTACAGGAATGATAGCACTTTTTGGCGGAGAGTGGTTTGTGGGGCTATAGCGGTTAGGTTTGCGTGACTACACAACTGAAACGTCTTGAAACCAAGACTAAGGTTTCATGAGCTATTTGAATCACTACTTCTCATCCATCCGTCCTGAAATACTTAATTTGTGTAATTTTCATTTGGTTTAATATTTCATATGGAGTTAGTCTCCATGTAAAAGGCTGTATAGGAATGGTAGGAATATGAAATTAATAAATACATTGAGGTCATTTAAAAAAGAACTTGCTGCTTGCTCTAAAGTAGATTCTGTCAAAGAAAATTGTGTTGCAATTTCGTTTGTTTTTATAACTGCTCGGTTGAACAACTTATGTATTTAAAAGAGGTGCATAATATTAAATCAAAACGGCCTTTAACTTTACCTTTGTCTGACCTTTGACTGATGTAAAGATTCATAGTTGTTGAAATCCAATGTCCTCATGTTTCAAATTTTAAACTTAAACATCCCAAACAAAAATTAGAGACCATTTTTTTCTCAGAATGATGTTATCAGATATTTTGGATGATGACAAATTTTGAACTGGAAGGGTACCGAATAAAATGGCAATTTACACCGTTTTACCGTGAGGTTGAAGACTTGTAATTTTTTTCCCACTCACTATTGGAAAATGAGTTTAACACAAAATTTAAGTGGGCATTTTAGTTCCTCTTTAAGTTACCACTGTGGCCTTGACCTTTCATCTTAAACAAGCCTAAATTTACTTTTTCCCCAAGAGCAACCCCCAGTCATTTTAGTTTTACAAGTCAAAATGGCACTTAAATCAACTACAACTCGCCACTGCAACCTTGACCTCAGATTTGTTTCTCCAAAACAATCCCAACTTTCCTTTCCCGAAGAACAATTAACCCCCACCCCAAGTTACAAGTTAGCCAAGCATGGTGGTCCAAGTGTCACTTCTAACTGATAAAGTTACGGTCCGGATCGCAGACGGACAAACTGTTTTGACCCATTGCATAACGCGCAGCGCACCGACGCCTATCCTGTCCACCATTTTTGGAGTCAAAAAATTTACACAAAGGACTTGACTTCAAAAATGGAAACGGTGGACACACACTGTTTAGAAGTGAGTTCCGCGTTATTCAAGAGGCCAATTGGGCTGATGAGGGGTAAAAACCAAACGATGACCCAACCATTTTTAAATTGTTTTATGACCTGCTCACAAGGAGCACCGCTGCCGCATAGTACGACTGGTGACGGTAAGCTGTTCCTGCGCAGAGAGGAAAGCACTATCAATCTTGTTGCAGTCACTTGGGACTGGGTGCAGGCGGCGGTGGCCTTTTACAGATGGTGGAATTGAACAAGGTTACTGCACTACACTCTATAGGCCTACACGCTGCAACAATTCTTCGACGGGATAAAATGCTCAGATTGTGCCTCGGGTGCTCTTGCTGACGATCCTTAGGCGGCATGCTCTCCTTTGGATTGGAGCTTAGATGTGGACTGTGCTAGCTCCCATCCTTGCTCTATGCTGCCATCCAGGCGAGATGTCCATGCTCATCATTGCCTTGCTGAAGACTGGATCCAGCATTAATGTACGCTGACCATGATCCAGCAGTGCGACTAGAGTTTCTTCAAATGTTTGCGAGAGGCGAAAGAAACTAACCACACTTATAGAATTTTTATATCTGGCTCATCACTGAAAACCTGACCTTTGAACATTCATTATGCTTTAATTTACAATTGATGGAATCAAATTCAGACTCATTGCTATAGCGCACATGAATGCGTTGCTAGTTTGCGTTTTCTTTTTCGTTTATAAATTATATGGGCAATGAATTTCAATAGAACTTGTGTGAATTCAAATCAAACACGATCGTTATGGCTTCCCGAGTGAGCTGACAATAGCTCCTTTGTAAGAGGTGTTTTCGTGTTGTAGTCGTTTACATCCTGTGTTTTGTCTTATTTGCAATAATGGTTTCTTTATTACCCCCTAGATTAAAGATAAAGCAAGTGGTGACCGTTATACACGTAGACGAAGTTTGACAAGTTGTAATAATTTAGAAATGAAATAGCCTTGAGATTGTTTGCCCTGGTGTACATGTCTTCTTTATTTCTGCTAAAACTTGTATTACCTCACTTGATGCCAAGAGTGCGAGGTGGTCAACCTGGTTGTTCTCAAATGCTTCAATCAGCCCCCCCCCCCCCCCCCCATTCAATCTTCTCAACTAACCACGGGCAGCCATATTTTCGTTGTATACAGATAAAGCTAGTGTCGAAATGAATTCTTAAAATGTGTGACTTAATTAAAGGCAACCGAATCAGAGCACATAAAAATGAATGTAAGTGCCGCGGCATTTATAGTGTTTACACTTGATGAGAGCAATGGTTGTCCAGCCTCTTGCTTCTGGCATAGAAAAGGGACCCCCTGGCTTTTACGAAATTGATTGATCTTTAAAAACTCATTTGCTTTTATTCTAAGCATAGAGCAAGGACCAGAACGTCCTTGCTCTATGTTCTAAGTTACTAAAATTTGTGTTTATTCGTTGTTTTTGTACAGCGCCTTGAAACCGTTGTAAAAGGCGCTTTATAAATGTTATTATAATAATAATAATTATTATTAATGAAATTGAGTGGTCTTGACCAAAGAACGCAAAACTGGTGAAATTGAATTACACATCTTTACTGTGGAATGCTGATGCACCGCAGCAGTTGTAATTTTCAAACGAAATTTAAAGGTATTATACAGGATTGGCAGAGCTGACAAAATAATCACAGACAGTGTTCATGTTTTGTGTAATCAACCACATACGTGAAATAACAAACCTGTGAAAATTTGAGCTCAATTGGTCATCGAGGTCACGAGAAAATAGTGAAAAGAGACCTTATGTGTTTTCTGTTTTTCAAACATCAAGTTTATTATCACGCGCGATAAAAACTATTGTTTTACTCATTTCTCAGAAACGATAGCATTTTAGGCAGAAATATTTTAAGGAACCCTTTCTATCATTACTTACTTTAAATCATGTAAGTTATGTGTGAATCTGTAAACATTTGTGTTTTTCGATCTTACCAATAGTGTACAGGGCCTTTAATGAGCCGGTTGTTAAAATGAATGAATTTTTTTATCCAGATTTGTTTCCCGGAGAAGTTTAGCTCTGACTGAATCTTTCTTCATGCCTACCACGAGTCTGTCTTGGATCAAGCTGTCTTTGAGTTCACCAAATTCACAGTTCTGCGCTCTTTTCTTGAGGAGGAGTGTCTGCATGCGCTCAAAGTTTCAATTTCTTGAGGAGTGTCACATAATCAATGGATTCAATTGTCCATGTTCTTGTGACGTGTATTGAAGACATGTCGTTCTGCTTTGGTAGATAGCATCCATCAAGTTTCTTGATGAGGAGCTTGAGGTCCGTCTAATTTATTGTCCTCCTTGCAGTGTTTTCTTCATCCTCCGTGGTTTCATGCACATTTATAATTTCTGCTCCGGCTACATGTAAAAGTACACTTACTTGTACATCTTTATCTTTGTGTTCAAGTCCAGAGGCTTTCGAACAGAGGTCGAACGTTTTCTTCCATTCCCCCTGGCGTGTACGAATGTGGCGGTTTTAATTCATTCACTCTTTTTTCACTCGCTTCATCCATTTTGACACCTTTAACAAACGTTTACAATTTAATCCCACATTGACACCATGTTTTATCATGGAGGTATAGGTTTTATGTACAGGCTGTAACAGAGAGACTCATGGACACTGTTGCTTGTGTGCTGATCGAAGCGTTTTATTGCTTGGTAAACCCATGTCCTTCCAGTGTGGGCCCTCTCAGGTATCTCATTACACAACATGTGGTCTACATCAACCCAATACAGCAAACCCCCATTATTTGCCGCTACAAAGTTTAAAGGCATCTGGCGTCACAATAAAATTTTATTCATTTGTAAATCATTGCCATTTTACTGAGTAATTGCAACAAACTGAACGATGTCACGATGTCCTGATGGGAGTAAAGTTAAGTTTTCTTGTTTTCATTTAAGGTTGTTGAAACATAGAATGGTCGAAACATGGTCAAAACGTCGGGCCATAAACATTTTTGTCTTCCATTTAAACCAAGGTCATTTTGGCTGGTAAACAGTTTGCACCAGAATAAGTTGAGAACAGTCTTTGCTTATTACGTAAGAGTTGTTCAAATTGAAAGACTAGCAAACCTGATGAGGCGCAGTAAAAGAATTTAAGGAATTTAAAACGCTTCCCACAATTCATCACAACACTAACAGGGCAGGTGGGCGAGTTTGTCGCCGCTATCATAACCCACGCTCCCTGCCTAAAAATATCTGTCTTACTTTTACTTATGAAAATATTTACAAATGTAGTATGCAACTGAAGATCACATCTTCTTATATTAATAAGTTCACTATGACGTAAGAATCCTGCATAGGATATAAGCCAATCTAATATCCATCAAGCTGTTCGACTCATATTTACTGATGACAGCCTTTAAGATTTCCGGGGTGATCGGTTCTTTCTAGGTTTTGCCAATCTCCTCTTAAGACAAGTCTCTGTAATACATTATGTAGGAACCTGCTGTCGCATGGATTATAGTTACATCCAGAAAAACAGTCATGACGCCATTTAATTCCATAAAAAGTTGATTCAATTCTTGAGTATGGAGCGCCCTTATTAAGCAAGTATATAAAATAACGACACACGTCATCTGGAATTGCCGGTATTGGAGTCACCATCTGTGAAGTGCACCATTGTTGCCATGCAGCAAAAGCGGCATTGTATTTTTTAGTCGTGCTGGAAGCTCTGGATGCTTCCAATATCTCAGCCAACGTTGAAGCGTATGCGTCTTCCTTGCCAAGTCTGCACAAAATAAATTAAATCGATAATACAAATACAAAGTTATCACTGTCATCATGCAATATCTTTACTAGCAGTTTCTTCTGTGCCATTCGGCTATTCTGCCATGCGGCTATTTCTGCCATGCGGCTCTCTTGCCATGCGGCTCTCCTGCCATGCGGCATTTACATTACACATGGTAACTTCATCTCTCCTAACATAGGGCCTCTCTAACGTTCATGAACCTTGTTTACCCCACAAGTCTAATGCAAAGTACTGCAGACTTTAGAAAAGGGGATTCAAATATAGATGGCTGATAATTACCCTGCACAAAAATATCTGACGGGTCAGAGAATTTCATTGTGTGTGCAACCAAGTTCCGGAATGAACTTTGCGGTGAAAACAATAATGGCCAAAAGGGGGCCGAGGGCCAGCATGGAATAACCAAAGTTCCTTGTGCCTGAGAAATTTTTAGATGCTTGAGAACATCCCCAACCAAGTATACAGGAGGTTCTAGCCAGTTATTCTCCCCATGCCAGTTACAGGAGAATGCATCTACTTGACAAGTGCCAGGGCATGAATATTTAGAGTTGAATCATGGCAGCTTAGTGTTTGTTTCATCAGCAAACCGATCTATTGTGTGCGGTTCCCACATTTTGTCGATAAATTGAAAGAATTCTAGTGCGACCCCCCAGTCGTCACAATCAACCTACCTACTGATCTCATCTGCACGTTGGTTCAACTCTCTGGGAATCCACTGTATATCCAGTTGGATACCATGATGCCTGCAAAATCTGAATATGTCCAAACTGAGTAAGAGAAGTTCTTCTATCATGCTACCTTTGTTCACTACCGAGACTACACCTTTATTGTCAGTGAAAAACTTAACCACTTTTCCCTCCAAACTTTGAACAAATGCTTGCAATGCAAGGTAAACCGCTTGCAATTCTCTCCAGGTGGAGCTCTTCGTTTCTTCAACGCTACTCCAGTTTCTTTGTAGGCTAATCTCCCCAGCACACCCAATCATCCATGCACCACAGCCCAGTTGGCTAGCATCTGCATATACAAAACGTTTAGGAAGTGAGTATTCATACAAGTATCGCTTGTTCAGAGTTACAACTTCTGACTTCCAGAAAACTAGCTCCTCAATAACTTTACTGTTACCACTGAGTCTGAACTGGTAATCCCAATGTACTCTCCTGATAATTTCTAAATGAAGAAACCTCGTTTTCAGTTGAGAAACAAACCCGACTACCGGGCTAAGAGAAATAATTTTACCAGTGACCAAAGCCAACTTCCTAGCCGAGGTGTAGGGAAGCCTGTCCTGAATATCATTTATACAATTAATAACATCCTGAATTCTTCTGTCTGTAGCTCTTATTGAGCAATCTCTCGAGTCCCATAGTAAACCTAACCAAACCAAACTTTGCTAGGCAACCCATTGGGACTTCTCAACATTGGGAACCAATCCTGCCGATAAGAGATCTGATTTTACCCTAGAAGCATTGGTGTTTGCTTCTTTCTCTGTACTAGCTCTGCACCAGCCATCATCTAGGTATACTACTACGAACAATCCCCGACTTCTCCAATGTTTTACAAGGGGTCTTAAACATTTCGTAAAAACGTAAGGAGCTGTTGATAAACCAAAAGGTAACACTAGAAATGAATAATACTTGGTGACCTTTCTTGTGGTCCAAGCGAAACTAAGGAATTTACAATGATCAGAAAAAATATCAATATGGTGATATCCAGACTTTAGATCAAAAGAGAATAAGAAATCACCTTTATCAAAAAATGACTTAGCAACTTTCCAGTCATCAAACGTCATCTTATCTTTCCAGAGAAATTGGTTAACATAACGAAGATCAAGAATTAACCTCTTTTTGCCTGAACTTTGGCTGGCGACTGACAAAGGGTTAACTATACATTAGGAACTTCTATGCACTGAATAATTAAACCTTTCTTCAGAAGATCTGATATAGCTTCAGAAACAAATTCACTGTTCTCCAATGCCGACTTGTTATTTTTTAAGATGTTTTGTGTTGGCGTATTAATAAAATGTAATGTAATATCTAGGACCACTGGGTTAGCATCTATGGACTTCTAAAATTATATGGCTGTCTTCAATCTGCCTTTTATCCAAGGCTCCTCATTCCCTTGCTCATATTCATAATAGTTTGCAACATAAAAGTCTAAATCATACCCTGTCTCTGTTTGGACTGCGGAGCTGCTGGCTATGTCCTCCTCTACTAGGACTATATTACCAATTTCGGGGCTGTGTTGCCTTTCGACCGGCTGTGTCAGTGTCTCCCAACTTCTGCTGCCCACAGTTCCTTCTCCAGTGCCCTGCTTTTCCACAGGCAAAGCACAAGTCAGATGGTTTTGAACCTGTACCCCAGTATGTGGTTGACCCAGATGTAAATCTACTGTTTGGGTGAAAGCTTCGAAAAAGGCCAGTGCTTGAAGAAGAAGAAGCTGTAGAATCAGGACCAGCATTTTGTCGCTGACGTTTGTTTGAAAATTGAATACTGCTTTTCTGCATGCGTTTTTTCCCAACTGCCCTTGCTTGTGCTTGGCGGATTCTTTTCTCATCCTCTGAGTTGCTTGCGAGCTTGTCACTGAGGTATTCATCCACAGCGGCCCAGCCTGTTACATAATTACAAAAGACCATTATGACATAAGATTATGAAAATAACTTACATACCTTCGAATACATTACAACTATGCCTACCACTAGTTGACGCAGGCTATCTTTGATGCATGACAAAGGCTCAGGTAGGTAAAAAGAACCGATATAATACAGTTCTAATAGCAGACCAATTCGTTACATGAACACTATGCATGTGCAGTATCCATCCACGATTGGAATGGTGGGGGGGGGGGGGGGGGCAACACCCTCCTCCACTTTCTCCTTATGACATTCATATACTGACATAATCATGGACAGTACCCAAGTACGGATCTTAAAGGTCATATTCCCTATTCCATGCCACAACCAGCTTCTAAATACACAATTCAAGCAAGATATACTAGATTTATCCTCTACAGTTCCGGTAAGTATATAATTCAAGTGTACAATTAACATAAGAGTATTTCAAGACTGATTCCATTTTATACTGACCTGCGTCTGATTTGTCTGCTAATCTGATTAGCTTGTTTCGCTTTTTAAGTCCAGCGATAACCTCAGTCACCAGGGATTTGGCCGACTTACAATCCTCGTCCTTCAGACAATTTTCTGCTCTATCGAGCTTTGATTTCCAGAATACAGCATTCCATGTGGATTGTGAGCTTTTGCCGACAGTTGATCAGGAATACTGTTCACATTAAAAGGAAAGTTCAACTGTGTATTGTAACAAGAATTTGTCCTCAGATTCTTCTCGGCCAAACACAACAAAAACACACAGCAGGATACAGTTTTCTCGGTCTCTTTTCCACTGGTTTATTTCACACGTCTTCACTCCAAAACTTACATGACAAGAATGTTTAGGCTACGTTTCCCCAATGAGACAGGTGTCCCAGCCGTTCAGCAGGGCTCGCTACGACACAGCTCCACAATGGTGCTGTGTCACAGCGCCCTCCAGGAGGCTGCTTGGCAACACGGCTCCCACCGGGGCCGTGTCAGCGCCCTCCCATCATCGGCCGACTCCGCTCCGGAGTCGTGCTGGCGCCCTCTTGCTGACGGCCTGGGCCAAACGCTACACTGCCCCCTCCGAGAACACTGCTTGTCCCCAAGCAGGCAGCGAACTCCCGTCCCGCCGGGAAGACGTAACCTGTACAAAAGAACAACAAAAAAAAAATAAAAATAAAAAAATGGCTGGCAAGTCTGTCTAACTATGGTTGTTGGCCTTGTGTCCCTGGTCCGGGCGTCCCTGGCGGTGGCTGTCGCTGTGTCTCCGTCGGTTCCCACCCCGTGTGCTCCAGCCTCCACTCGTTCCGCAGGTGTTCACACAGGGGTGGGTCCATGTGTGTGGATGCGTCCCGGCGATGGTGATGCGGTTCCGACTGGACGGCAGCGTCCTGGAATGACTGGTGGGCCGCGAGGGTGCCGTCCACTGGCAGCGTCCATTTGGAGCCATCCGGCATGGTGATGCAAGCGCCCGCCGGAATCCTATGTCGCAGCCCCAAACCCAAGGGCAAAGGCGGTGGTGGACGGGTGGGGGCCTTCTTCCCTCTGATGTGACATCCCTCGTTGTCGGCTTGTCCAGCGGTGCCCCGAGGGCTCCAGAGGCCCCTGTTTCTGGTGGGAGCCTGGTGACGGAGACTTCTCCGTGTGGGTGTGGTCTCCGTGGGGGGCCTCTCGGTCGAGGACAGGCGAGGGTGGTGTCCGTTCCCTCTTCTTGCTCTCCTGGCGTAATGGGGGCGGCGGTGTCTGCGTACCCGGCGCTGCGGATGGTCGCTCCTGGGTGGCCCGTCGTCTCTCTCGGGAAGGAGGTCTCCGGTGGGCGTCCTCCGGCTGGGGCTTCGGAGCGTCGGAGGGGGGTTCTGAACAATCCCCAACCCTTCCCTGCTACATGCCGTCCACCTCCATCTCCGTGTCACTGGCGTGAACTTCCAACTTGTCCTCCACCAGGACCGTCGCCACCAAACCCGGCCTCCGCATGCAATATTGTAGGTGGCGCTGCCGCATGTCATCCCTGTAAAAGTCCCTCCCGCATCCGAACGGGCACGTGAAGGGCCTAAAGGGATGTGTGACCGGGCAGGAGGTTTTGAGGTGTCGTTTCAGGTTCCCGGTCCGGTTGAATAGTTTCCCACACTGTCTACACTCCGCCCCCTCCATCCTGGGGGAAGAGAAACAGAGAAAAGGTCTTTGTTAGTAACAGGAGGGCAATATCTGCTGGGCTACCTACGCTCGCACCGTGTCGTTCGACTAGGAATGGTTTCTGGCTCCCCGGCTGCCGGCCGTGGTTGCCCACCCCCTCCATTACTGGTTCCTCCTGCTCCTTTCTCCTTCTGCACATTTGCCCATTCTCCCGTTCTCGAGGATGTAGTCGCCTCGCCTAGGTAGGGCTTCAGCTGATTATAGTGGACCACCTTAGCCTTAGCCCGACGAGACTTCTGGATTCTGTAGGTAACCTGGTCGCTCGCCTGGAGGACCACGTAGGGCCCAGTCCACCGACACTGCAACTTGGGCGTCCGACCCACCTTTTTGTTGGGTGTGTAGAGCCACACCGGCTGCCCTGGACCGTAGCGAGCCCCGTTCACATGTCTGTCATACTGGCGTTTCTGGTGCGAGGGGCCTCCGCCGGTTGATTGCTGTGTCGACTTAGGTTCGTTCGGCACCTGTCGCTTGTTATTAAATCCCCGCTTCTTGAGCGGGCAGTCCCATCGGATATGGCCAAACTCATGGCACCCGAAACATTCCACCATCGGGCGATCGAATACTCGGCGCGGGCCACCTGTGTTCACTCCATTAGCCCCCGGCTGTGGTTGTGGTGGCTGTGCTACTGACCGGACATATTTGGCCTCTTGCCTGCTTCTTTTGTTCTGCTCTTGGGATTCCAGGAACGCTTCCATCTCGGTGGCGAGAGTGATGGCTTCGGTCAAGGTCGTCGCCGCCCTCGAGAACATGTGGCATTGCAATTGTTCGTCTCCCAATGTATTTCTAAAAGCCTCTACGGCCAAATCCTCTTGAGCCTGGGCCGACAGTTTCGGGTAGCTCTTGGCGACCAACCGCCGAATAGACTGTCCCAGGCTGCTTATAGACTCACCACCACCCGTGACGCATTGACAGCTGCGCACGATGCAGTGGTATTTGGGCCGTGACTCCGAATCGCTTCTCGAAGTACTCCAGAATACGAGGATATTCCTTACGTGCTGCCAGTTCCATGTCAGCTAAGGCTTCTTGTGCCGGGCCCTTCATGTGGGAGGCCAGAAACATCGCCTTCTCGGCCTCCCCCCACTGGTTGACGGTCGCGACACTCTCGAAGTGGACTAGATAGTCGGACCAGGAGGATCCGCCGTCAAACTTATTCGGAAGCATCATGGGTCTCCGACTCCCTGAGGGGGGGCCCGACTCCTCCCGTCCTGCGGACGGCACCCCCCTGCCCGCAGCTGTAGTCACTGGTGGTGCGTCAACAAGCCCGATGTGCTGAGGGTTGGTTGTGGTGGCGTACTTTGCCTCCAAGCCATGGTCCACCCGCTTCGGTTGTGTGGTGCGGAGCTGGGCTGTGGGCCCCGCTCCATAGACTTGTGCAGTGCGGAGTTGGTTCACCGACTCCGCTCCATAGGTTTGTGCAGTGCGGAGCTGACTCACAGGCTCCGCTCCATAGGTTTGTACAGTGCGGAGCTGACTCACAGGCTCCGCTCCATTGACTTGTACAGTGCGGAGCTGATTCACACGCTCTGCTCCATTGACTTGTGCAGTGCGGAGCTGACTCACAGGCTCCGCTCCATAGGTTTGTACAGTGCGGAGCTGATTCACAGGCTCCGCTCCATAGGTTTGTACAGTGCGGAGCTGATTCACCGGCTCCGCCCCATTGAATTGTGCAGTGCGGAGCCGACTCACCAGCTCCGCCCCATTGAATTGTGCAGGGTCGAGTTGAATCAAGGACTCTGCCTCGTAGGGTCGTGCCGTCCGCCTCTGTTCAACAGGACGACGCACTTCCGCAACGTGACTACGTGGCTCCTGAACCCGCCATGATGTGGAGTGGGCGTCTGGCGCCTGGATTATTGCCTGGTGGGGGGGGCTCCGAGAGGAAACGTTCAGACACTGCCTGTCCATGGTGGAGGTGGGG
Source organism: Leptasterias polaris (assembly GCA_037783415.1). Taxonomy (NCBI): domain Eukaryota; kingdom Metazoa; phylum Echinodermata; class Asteroidea; order Forcipulatida; family Asteriidae; genus Leptasterias; species Leptasterias polaris. The sequence goes on along the minus strand of JAZGTN010000264.1, from coordinate 288,610 downwards.
TGACCACCTTCTTTCTGACCGTGACCCCTGACCCTGCCATGGTGTAGACTGAGCATCCCCCATGTGGGCGCGCTCCTGGAAGAAGGGCCCCGAGGAGAGTTTGCTCCACTACCGCATGTCCAGGGTGAGGGTGGCCTGGCTCCAAAAAGAAACGCTCTCTGGTGTTCCCCGCTGAATACCACGAGGAGAAGGTCGGTTCCGTGTGGGACTGCCCCAACCCCTCCCTGGTCTCTGGGGTATGCTGCGGAGAGGCACTGAACTGCTTCCTCGGAACCCGCTCCGATCCTTCCCCCTCACTTCGGTGCTCTGTGGAGTGAGCCGGAACGATTCCGTGAGGGATCGCCCCGACCCCTCTGCCCCCCTCGTGTCGGTGCTCTGTTGAGAGAGCCGGAACGGTTCCGTGTGGAACCGCTCCGACCCTTCCGCCCACTCCGTGCCGGTACGCTGCGGAGAGAGCCGGAACGATTCCGTGAGGTACCGCTCCGACCCCCCTGCGCCCACCTGACCCGAAGCGGACGTGACGCTCCTGTCCTTAAGAACCCGTGGCTGACCCCCCTCGTCTCCACTGTTACTCCTACCGGCCTCTCCCAGCCCTAGGAATGATGATGTCTCATCTACTACTGTAAACCATGATGGGCCACCAATTGTCCGAGTCTGGCTCGGCGTGTCCCCAGCATGTGCTGAGTCTGACGCCATACTACCCAAAACATGTAAAAACCCCCACAGAGAAAAGCAATCTTTCTACCTGATTCCAGTGCTCCTTCAGCGTTCGTGCCATCCCACCGCTGCCACCAATGTAACAAGAATTTGTTCTCAGATTCTTCTCGGCCAAACACAACAAAAACACACAGCAGGATACAGTTTTCTCTGTCTCTTTTCCACTGGTTTATTTCACACGTCTTCACTCCAAAACTTACATGACAAGAATGTTTAGGCTACGTTTCCCCAACGAGACAGGTGTCCCAGCCGTTCAGCAGGGCTCGCTACGACACAGCTCCACAACGGTGTTGTGTCACAGCGCCCTCCAGGAGGCTGCTCGGTAACACGGCTCCCACCGGTGTCGTGTCAGCGCCCTCCCATCATCGGCCGACTCCACTCCGGAGTCGTGCTGGCGCCCTCTTGCTGACGGCCTGGGCCAAACGCTACAGTATCATCCAAATCGAACCTAGCTCTATAACCCTGTATCAACGATTGCAGGAAAATCACTTATATGCCTATTATATTCCATCTTCATATTCAAAAAACCACTGAGCCAACCTGAATTGTTAGACCCATGACCAAGGTCAACTCTATATCAAAGTCAATGGCAAGTAGATTCTGAAGACGAGAAGGAAATGAGAACTAGGTGAGAGCACAATGATATAAAGACTATGTAATATTTGCCGTAGCCTGGTATCAATCGGCAGAGAAGCTTACTTATTTCTTACTTTAGCTTCTCTGGTTTGACCGTGGACTGATTCAACCCCTGAGCGTGCGAGACGAGTGGAGTGTGGTCCAATATTGTGAAGACAACTGGAAGAAAATGAGCACTTGAAACAAACTATGCTTTTAATCTTATTCATTGAAGACTTTATGGTAACATAAATGTACAGGGATGCTGGATCTAGCTCGTAGGTGTGTGAGCTAGGGGCGAGTCTCTTGCGATGATTAAGAAAGGGAAGTTGAATGAATAGTCGAAGTGAAGAGTGATCAAGTTGAGGGGTGATGCCTTGACTTCGAAATGACGTCACACATAGAAATATATCAAAAATAACATAATTTCTTAGAACAAGGTTTATAACCTGATGTACTGGTAATGGTCAACAGGGGGATTTTCTGTTCAGTACTGGGGGACCTTGGGAGTAAAAGCCAAGAATGCCTTGCTGAAGCAATTCCATTGGCTCCCAATCAAGCAGGCGTATAACATTCAAAATTCTGACTGTTGTGTATATAGCCTTCAAAACAAAGCTCCAACTTGTCTTGGCTCTCTCTCATCGAACCACATCACTCTGGTAGACCTGGGCTCCAATCATGTTTAGACACTAACCTTCTCTATAACCCCAGAACATACAGCACAGCTGGTGACAATGCATTCCAGACACTGGAATGAGCTTCCACAGTGCATCCGCCGCTCCCCTTCACTTGGATGCTTTTAAGAAGGAATGAAAACTTACCTGTTTGAACAATGACCTGTATTCTTTGGTCAATTTTCTAGACTCTGTTCAGCGAGGTGTAACCGTCTTTGATGAGGAAAATGTATTGATTGTATTGTATAATGCACGTGGTGTGTTTAATGAGAAAGGTGGCAAGCCTCGAAATGACAGTCAGTAGGCCACCTGCTGACATGTAACTTTCAAAAAAAAACTGTAAAAAACCTTACATTATCATAATGTGTATCCCACAAACGTATGGTCTTGATGGTTGTGGGAAAACTACTGTGAAGAATAGGAAGAACAAGGTAGCGCAAAGCTATTTCACATGCACAATAGTACAGACCAAGCAACGTAGCAATGTTCTTTTGCATAATTATACTATTGCGAGAAATAAAGTCAATGTGAACGATCTACTGGCTGCCGGATCCTGTCTCACCCAGTGGACTGGGGAGAGTATGAAAAGGGGAGGGACAAATCTTTCCCCTAAAATGATTACACAGAAGTCTTGTTGATTTATCTCAGTGTTATTTTATTTTAATCTCAGCATTATTTTATTTGAACAATGACAAACAATACAAAGTGGTTAGAAGGAAGTTTATAACATGTTAGAGAAATGTTAATGAACGGCATTGGATTTGAATTATTAATTATATTTCTCATTATTTTATCATAAAGTCAACAACACAAAGTGAAACAATAATAGATTGGTAATGCGCGATGTCCATAATTATGGAGTATTCAGCTCTTGTCATGGAAAAGCAAACATCTATTGTTTGTATTACTTTTCACGTGCCTTTTTCCTTGGGGGATGGTCCTCTGAGTGGCTTAGGCGACCCTTGGCCCCAAGTAGTATGAGAAACAAATTATTATTACTTTAGTTTTAAATAAATTTTACAAACAAATCAAACTGGAAATTTCTCTTTTCTTCTTCCACCCTTTTTTAAGGGGGCAGTTTCTCTGAGGGACCTAGGCATGCCTCTTACTTAGAAGTGATTATTTTTTAGGGCTCCTTCGGGGGACTTAGGCACCCATGAAACCAAAACCAACTTCTGGGGACAGGAAAACAACCTAGTGATGTGATATAGGCTGTTGAAAAAAAACCATGAACTCTGAGCGGAAAGCGCGAAAGCTTGTTGCTCGAAAACTTGCGAGCACGAAGCCCACTAATAAAATTTATCTTTGGTTTTAAAAGCCCTACTCTGCAATCTGGGGCATTATATATATATGGCTTTATTTGATTTTATTTTTAATGAATTTTATCTTTAGTTTAAAAAAAATAAAAAATAAAAAAAAATAATAAAAAAAATAAAAATTGGGGGGTGGGGGGAGAATTTTCTTTTGGAGGGCAAAAACACACGGATTTCCGGTAAAAAATTGAGAAATCACATCCCTGCAACCCCTCCTTAGATTGGTGCACCCCTAAAGTTTAAAAAGATGACAGTAGTAACAATTCTTCAGCAGTTTTGTCAAAGACGACTGATGAAACTCATTTTTTCTGCTAAGGTGGCTCTTAAGGTGGGGGTTCAGGAACGGAACTGTTGAATGCAACTTCCCCAAGACCTGACCCCCAGAAAAGCCACGTGATGTGGCATCAGGAAGCTTAAAGGTCATCTGCTCTTACAGAAAGAAAAAAATATCTTTGAAAAAAATGGTTTTCCTGAGACTGCACGTGGCACAAACTTCTCCAACATATACACCAAGAAAACAAAAGTAGCGAAAAGCTCAAAAATACGAAAAAATATGGAACGCTTCACGATTTTGCGTGTCATCCTTGCGCAGGGGCCATGCTAATCTTCTCTGTATCGTTCCAATTTTAGTATATGTGCAGCCGAAGCTAGCACGACTAACTAACCAACACCTCTCTAATATATACAACATTCAGCTGAGAGTTTGCCAAATAATTGCTCCGTATTTACAACCTACAAACAGCCTTTACAATGGCTTTGAATGCTATTCATTCAACATTATTTCAATCAAACTACTCAAAAGAGTGTCCTCTTAACAAATGTTTGTTAAATGATTCCATTCTGAGCTTCCAAAATGGTAAAAAGTTACATTTTATATTAAAATATTTGTTGCATTACGTCTAAATCTAACAGAATGCGCCTACCTTCTACTACAGTTGCACAGTCAATGCACAAACACACTGTGCACACAGCCCGTTGAATGAGGAAACACAAAGGTCATTCAGGCCACAAAGCATTATCAATAACCTCAACGCATGCGCTTAGGCAATTCAACCGTTGTGTGCACAGCGGTTGTGTGCATAATTACTTGGAGTCCAACTAACAGGATGTTGTAGACAGGATGTCGTAGACAGGTCTTAGGGAACTCGGTAGACTGTGCAGCTGAAGACTTCTCCGTCAGAAATTCTCTAGATAAAATGTCAAAGAAAGCATGCCTTGAACTCACCCAAGGTTTTTGTTGAACTCTGGATCTTCCATCTGGACCAAAACCTTTCTCTGTGAAGACTCACAAGCACAGAGAAAGTATCCTCTTGGACTCCGAGTCTCTTCTTGATTGCCAGGCACTTGTCTCTTGTTGACTGTCAGGCAATTAACATCAGGAAACTTAGCATTTTGCTGAACTCTGGGTCTTATCCAGACCAACCATTCTCTGTGACCAACCATTCTCTGTGATGTGCAGACTCACAAGCACATTGGCTGTCAGTCTCTGCTGAAGGGACAGTTTGCACTTTAACATCGGGCAAGGCTTCTATGTTGTCATATCTTCCATACAGTCTGTCCACTCGTTACCATGTAGGCCTACTAAGAATAGAACAGTTGGCATTATTGTAAGTCTGATTATAATCCAGTCACTTTTAATCTTACCTTTGATGTCTCGTGAACTTACCCGTCTCTCTGTGTTTCCATCATGTCAAAGAAAGCATGCATTGAAGTCACCTTAGGTTCTTGTTAAATATTGGGTCCCCATCCAGACTTAAACTCAAAAGCCGGGCACAGCAAAGTTGTCTTCCTTGGCTGTCGATCTATGCTAAAAACAGACAACTGCAGTTCTTCAGTGCTGGCATGATTCATCATGAGTCTCTTCAAGTTCATTCTTACCAGTCGTTATCCTGCACAAAGGTAGAGCAAATGAAGTGGTATTACTAATAGGCTGATGTTAAAATCTTGTCACTCTCTCTTACCTTTAGATGTCTGATGAACCTATAATTATTGGCCTCTATCTCTTGTTTCTGTCAAACAGTAGAATCAGCAACCATCAAACTGAAGGAGAATGCTGTCTGCCAAAAGAATTCCCTCATACTTTCTCTCTTACTGTTCCTTCAGTCTCGGTCTTTCCTCGTGCTGGAGCAGAGGTTAAACAAAGGAATACTAAGGGATTTATTGAAAAGTTAAGCTGTTTTAGTTGACAGCATTTGAAACAAACTATGACAAAAAGAGCAGAATTGAATAACAATGGAACAGATCTCAGAGACGAGATTTCAGAACGAGCTCAGAGAAACAGTCTGGAAGAAGTTGAAACAAATTGCAACAATTAGATCTAAATAATCTAGATGTAACAATTAAATAAAAAGGTAGCAAATTTTGTTTCAAAAGATGTGCTTCATTGGTAAGAGTAAACATTATGTTCACAGATTTGCACACAATGTACATGTATAAAGATTGTCATGATGGGAAAACTTCCCTTGTAATAGAATACTCTTGAATAAAATGCAATAGTTTTTGAGAAATGAGTCAAACAATTGATTTTTGGTCTTGCAAGTCCAAAACTCAATGTTTGAAAACAATAACCATTTAAGGTTTTTCAACTGTTTTTCTTGTTACGCCAAAGACCGATTGAGCTTAAACTTTCACAGGTTTGTTATTTCATGTGTACGTTGGGTCACATCAATTGTGGATACTGGTCTTTGACAATTATCAATGTGAACAGAATTGGATCAACTTAAAACAAGCAGTTTTTCAGATTATTGATTTAATTTATAATTATTCCAAAAGAATGATAAGAAAATCTGTCAACTCACCTCCTCCCCTGTACTAACTTGTGTTTTCGTCAGCATGCTAACAAGTTTGCGCTCTTCAATTCCCAATTCTTTTTCTCCATCCTGTCCCGAAAGACATACATAAACAAATCAAAGTTCTTTGTACATGTAGTTTCAGAGAAATATTTTTTCCTGACAGCATTGGAAACAAATTAAAACAAAGAGTAGAGAAACTTTATGAAACAAACTTGAACTTAGTGGTACAAATTGGAGTAATTTGAAGAAAAACACCTTTCAAAACAATTTGTTATGAAATTAAAACTCCAACAAATCTGAAAAACTTGTAATAAATTCACTGCAAAAACTTGGGTGTTAAAAGTGACACCACGGAAGCTGACACATACCGGGGAAAAAAAGAATCAAATTTACACCATTTAGGGTGTTAAAACAACACTAATGTCTGCAAACACAATAACATTGGTGTTATTTTAACACACCTGTGATATTAACTTTGACTCTCTCTTGGGTATCTGTATGTGACATCCCCCCCATGGTGTCAATTTTAACAACCCAGTTTTTGCAGTAGTTGGACCAATAAAAAACAAACTGAAACAAACTCAAATGAAAAAAATCTGAAAAGAATGATTAAAAACCAACTGTTCAACTCACCTTTGCAGATGCTATACAGCTTGATATACAGCAGATAAGAGGTTGATCTCTTAGCCCTCCTCCCCTTTCTCTTATACTGAAAGACAAAAACAAATGATGTTTATTATCACTTTAGTTGAGGAATTGTCTAACACTGGTTCTCATCTTTCCGAAAATGCTGATTGATGAACAGCTGTTCTTAACTACAACCTCAGGGTTTTCCATTCCTGCAAACCACTGGATGAGAAAACTGAATGAAATTACTAATCTGGCTGCATTATTAAACACTGTATTAATCGTTCCATTGACTCTCTGATTTCACCTGTATCTTCAAACTTCTCCAATACCTCAGGTATTTGATTAAGTTAGTTTCTCTCGCTTCAAAGCTACTTACATGTCTAGTTGTCTGAATCATAAAAAAGACACTGCAGGGCAAAGGAAGCCTCACAGTTTTTTCCAAAAATCTAAAACAAAGTTGAAAAGCCTTTGATTACCCGAAATTGTGTTTGAAATTGATACTTATATGCTTGGTTAAATTCTTTTGAGTACTTACCATGAAACCTAGAGCAAGATTTCATTTTCTAAATGGTGAACCTTTCAGTTTTTCTAGCTCTAAATTAGATTGTTTAGTTTTGTCAAACTGAGTTAAACAGTGCGGGCGTCCACTCCGTTGTTATGACCTTCCAAACCTCAGACCTGTTCTCATTGATTGTACTTTACCACTAAATGTAAATGGCGCCCTCGTTTGGCCACCACGTCCGACGTGACTTTGTGATTGTTATTACAAGCTTTGCAGTATACACGTATTAGTATACTCTTCTCAAAGGCCCAATATTTTGAACATATTAATTTTGACGTTCCAGTGCACTTGGGAAAGACTATTTGTTATTTATACATTTTGAAAAGTGAATATTATGATGACGCTGTAAAGACAAAACCGGCAGAAATTATATACGAATTTCTTAAGTTCTTGTTTGCAATTGAATTGCATCATGATGATTTACCGATCATTGAAACTTTATTTCCCGGTGTCGTTTTTTGTTTCCACTTCAACTGTGTTCAATTAAAGTTTTGTTTTATATAAAGTTCACGGGGATCTACTATACATCACCATGGTAGGAAGGTATAACTCCATGATCACATGTACTCACATCACACTCCAACATGTCATGGAGGGCTTACCAGCAATGTAATGACCGCTGTGAATGACCATCCAGTGACAACATCGCCAAAGGATCCCCTTCCCAGTGATGTGGGGTTGAGTCAACTGCAACCGTAAACAAGTGAATAAAATATAATCATTGACATGCGCGCGTATACCCTACATCCGTCTAAATTACAAACTGCCCATATCCAAACATCATTTCGACTCAGGGTTGTAGCCACGCCGGTCGGGTGTAACCGGCACTAGCTTTTGCCGACAACATCCTCCATGATCCAACTGACCAGCACAAAATGCATAATTATATTAAAATGAACTACCCCTTTAAAGGCACTGAACATGTTTGGTAATTATCAAAGACCAGTATTGTCACTCGGTGTATCCCAACATATGCATAAAATAACAAACCTGTGAAGATTTGGGCTGAATCGGTCATCGCAATTGCAAGAAAATAAAGAAAGAAAAAACACCTTTGTTGCACAATTTTGTGTGCTTTCAGATGCTAATAAAAGGCTTCATGCATGAAGTATTTTATTATTTTAGTGAGAAGCTACCTCTTTCTCAAAAACTACGTTACTTCAGAGGGAGTGGTTTCTCACAATGTTTTATACTATCAACAGCTCTCCGTTGCTGGTTACCAAGTAAGTTTTTATGCTAATATATATTTTGAGTAATTACCAAACGTGTTCAGTGCCTTTAACGCGGTCGGTCGCATGTTCATTTTGAGGGAAACTTGTTTCCCCCAGCTCCCAGTTGTCAATGATTAAATAAAACACATTTTCTACCCAAACGAAGCCGACAGTTGGAGGTCCTTTTCTTTATAGCCCCAGACAATATTCAGACATGCAGGGAGAATGATTGACACTCCTATTGAGATCCAATTACCTTAATCCTCTGCAGTTTGTTATACAATTGTTCTAGTTTGTAATACTCTTGGTTCACTCAGAAGACAGGCCACTTGCAGGTGTCTTTGTGGTTTTGTGACCTGGTTTTGTGACCCTTAGGAGTGGGTGTTGTTGTTCTTTTAAACCTGGAAAGTGTGTTGAAATCTGCTGGCTTATAGTTTTCGGTTTGTTTATGAATAAGATATGATTTATCAATATCTTATTCATGCAAATTAATTCATCGGGTTTACCCGTGGGGGAACCTCTGGCCAATTTTCAATCTAATATTTTTTTGTAAATTGCTTTGTTTTCCAGGGTAACTAATGCATTATGGTGTTATTTTGATTTACAACTAATAGTTTATTAATGGCCTTCGTGTCTTTTTTGAAATTACATTTTGGCCTTCGTGCCCTATCTACTGGCCTTGGTGCCCTCCAAAATTTGGCTTGCTCCAAGGCCAAAGTGGCCTTGCCCTAAAATGTTGTAATTCGAGGCCTGCCCCTATACTTTACTTGAATCACTGTCATGAAGTTTAAAATAACAACTTTACATACCTGACAATGCATTACAAAAATACATATTTTAGTATTATTGTAAATTTGATTGTAAATTAGCCGGCACTCCAAATATTATATAGCTACAACCCTGTTACGACTGATTTTATGTCTTAAAGGGACACGTTGCCTTGGGATCGGGCGAGTTGGTCTATAAAAAGCGTTTGAAACCGTTTGTTAAAATGCATATGGTTAGAATGATCGTTTTAAAAATATAATATAATGATCCACACAAATATGCCTCGAATTTGCGTGGTTTTCCTTTTACATCGTGAACTAACACGGCACGCCTATGGCCGACAGTGTTTAATAGTTCGCAAAGTAAAGGAAAACCACGCAATTTCGAGGCATACTTGTGTGGATCATTGTATTCTACTTTTAAAACATCTTTCTAACCATATGCACTTTATAACAAACGGTTACAAACACTTTTCATAGACCAACTCGCCCGATCCAAGGCAACGTGTCCCTTTAATCATTCAAATCACCTGATCCATTGCCAGCCACAATTCCGGGTTCAGTTACCATTGTTTAGTTTTGATGACAGCTACTGACCACTACAACACCGCAAGTACAGTTGCTTATAATATGGATGGAGTACACAAAAATAATCAACAAACCGAAGACAAAAAACAGAAACTCAAACACTTGTTAGCAATTATTAGCACCTCCACCACCACATAGAGCTCGCTAACTTTTTGCCACAAAGTCTAGCCTAATTAGGCTTTTTGAGATACGGTGGCGATACAAAAATAGCGGTCCTTCTGAACTACTGTCGAATACAAAAATAGCATAGCGGGTTGGAGGGGGAGAGGGGGTACAATCCATCGTCCCGCCCCACCGTTGACTCTTCTATCGCTCATATGAATTTGATTCGTGACCAAGTTCTTGCTTTCGCTTAGGTTCTGCATGGTGTGAATGTTCAACTAAAATATTGCAAACGTTGGGCCCTACTTACGAAAACAATTTACATGTTTGCAATTTTTAGTTTACAACGCCCGGCCGACGGGCGCCCGTCAAAAAACCCAACTTCAATTCAATCTCACTTTTAAATGAAAACAAGAAAAAAGCACCACTACTCCCATCGGGCATTGCAATGTGACATAGTTTAGTTTGTTGCAATTTACTCGGTGAAAAGGCAATAATTTACAATTGTGACGCCACATGCCTTAAAGTTTGTAGCAAATAATGGTGTTTTAAATATTGGATAAAGCATGGAGGAAGAAAAGTTAAAGCATAGGGCCTATACGATAATGCTCCTGTGTCTAGATGGCACTGCCAGCCAGACGCAATTGCTTGATTGGAGATCGACTCCGGGAGACACATAATCATAGGCCTATGTAGTTGTCAAAGATAAGAAAACTCAGTTTAAAAAAAAATATATGTAAACAGTAGATTTCAGGAGTAATAGGTCCAGATCACGATTGCCTTTAAGAGTTTTGCCGGCCAATTTAAACAAAAATTCATTAATTTGTACACCCGGCTTATTCAATTTCGTTTAAAAACTAGGAATGCTCCAAGTAAAGTGACTTGGGTACAAAGTGACTTGGGTACGAAGTGACTGACATTCCTGCAGTGGATGGACGATGCCTAGTATACAACTATAGTGTCCTTAAACCTGCTTCTAATCATAGAGCAAGGACTGTCCTTGCTCTATGTTCTAATGATGTGTCTACCAATCCTGCCATGTCTCAAAAAGGCGTATTCATTGACAGACAGTCAGTGACATCCCCGGCAACAACCTCAATTCCTCCACGATCTCTTGTAGCGGCATTCTTATACCTTGATGATCCATGCCTATATACACGGCCGGCCAGGGCCTCACAATTGCTAGCTACTACTCCATGCCCGATCAAACCATGGATGTAGAAATGATCAAACCATGAAGGAAATCAAATTGCACTGCAGCTGCAGGTCATAACATCACGAAGAATTTTCAACATAGAGACTGGGATGTAAAGATCGATTCCAGCGGCGGCCGGATACAGGGGGGGGCGTGGGGGCGCACGCCCCCCCTTTTGCTTGAGAAAAAAAAAAAAAAAAAAAAGAGAGACACCATCAAGGAGAAAAGTGAGGGAGAGACAGAATTAATGACTAAGGCCCTACCTAGTATTTTATTTTTAAAAAGCTACTAAAAATCCGTACCTCGTACACTTTGTTTCATTTGTGGACCACTATTATTTCACTGTCAGACATTGTCTCACGTGAATCTTGTGTGCTGTGTGGAAAGCGTGTTTTTCTCACACACTGAACATGGCGCAGGGATCCGGGGGCTTGAAGATCATTCACCCACATCGTGAGTCGACCATGCATGCCACCTGTGTGTGTGTGTACATTGTGCATAGAAGTTTCTGGATGGAAAGTCAGCACTCGCGCGCGCTAAATACAATGTGACTTTTTATTCAGGATCGAGATGCCTTGATCTATGTTATGGCTTTATGGTCATACGTAATCTACATAGCCATGTCAATGTCACGACCACTTTGGAAACAACAAACTTTGCAAATAGTTATAACAACGGTGAGGCATGAAGAAAATGCAAAAAAGAAACCTACCTGTTTAATGACCACTTTCCAAGCAGAAGTTTGGAAGTTTTGCCATTCATGAAAGCCTTGGGGCTGTTCTTGTTCTTAGCATGGAGGAAGAAATAGAGTTTATAGGTGGCTACTTACTGACAGCGACACCCAAAAATACCACAGGTTCGTTCTTGTGAAAGATCTGGACTATCGCGCACGTGGACTCAATACACATGGTATGGTGAGGGGCGGTACGTAACTGTCAAACTATGATTTGTGTGGCTGTACATAGCAGTGCCCTGTGTCAGCAGAGGGAGGAGGGGGTCAACTTTCTGCATGTAATCATTATTGATTGCAACACTTGATGCGTTTCGCCCTTGCTCTAATAGGCAAAAACAATGTGGTCAAACTGTTTATCTTCATTTCTTCTGTCTCCTATACCAGAGATAACATTGTGGGAAAATATAATTAACTGGTGCAAACTGTTTACCAGCCAAAATGACCTATGGTATAAATGCAAAATAATTTATGGCCTCACGTTTCGACCATCATCTTAGCTAAGTCTTCCTCGAAAGCCCATTAACTAGTTTTGCAAGATAGCCTATTATTTCTTTCAAACCCTGTAAAGTTGAACTTGTAGTTTCATGATCTATCCAGTGCTGCAATCAACAAAAATAAAAATGCGAGATTTAGAAGCGGGAATGCTATACAAAATAGCGTTCATCAAAATATTTCTCTCCGAAATACTGTCGAATACAACAATAGCATATTAATTTCAAGTTCCCTCAGCGGATTGGAGGAGGAGATCGATAGGGACAATCCCTCGCCCCGCCCCCACCGATGACTCCCGACGCGCATCGTGGCAAGTTCTTGCTTTCGCTTGGGTTCCGCATGGTGTGAGGTTCAACCAAAATATTATAAACGTTAGGCCCTACTTACAAAAACAATTTGCATGTTTGGAATGTTAGCTTAGGCCTACTACGCCTGGCCCGTCAAACAAAACAAATTCAATTTAATCACACTTTTAAATGAAAACAATAAAAACCTTATAACCACTTACTCCCATCGGGCATTGCAAAGTGACATCGTTTAGTTTGTTGCAATTTACTCAGTAAAAAGGCAATGATTTACAATTGTGACGCCACATGCCTTAAGTTTGTAGCAAATAATGGGGTTCTTAATAATATTAAAGCATGGATGAAGGAAATTTAGTTAAAGTACGATGATGCGCGTGTCTAAACCATGTCACTGCCAGCCAGACCCAATTGCTTGATTGGAGGTGGACTTTGTGAGACACATTATATAGATGTCAAAGAGAATATAACTCAGTAATTTTTTTAATTTTCTAAACAGTAGATTTCAGGAGTTGGGTCCAGATCACGATTTACTTTATTTAATAGTTTTGCCGACCAATTTCAACAAAAATTCATTCATTTTAACACCCGGCTCGTTCAATTTCGTTTAAAAACTAGAAATGCTCCATAAAAGTGACTTGGGTACGAAGTGACCGACATTCCTGCAGTGGATGCACGATGCCTAGTATACAACAATAGTGTCCTTGTGTCTACCAATCCTGTCATGTCTCAAAAAGGCGTATTCATTGACAGACAGTCAGTGACATCCCCGCAACAACCTCATTTCCTCCACGATCTGTTGTAGCGGCATTAACCTTGATGATCCATGCCTATAATACAAAATACACGGCCGGCCAGGGCCTACCAAAAGCTAGCTGCGATCCTCCGATCACGATCATCGCAACAAACAGTAGACCTTAATTCATCAATATATGTGTTGGAGCAAAACTTGAAAATATAGGGGCCTACTACTCCATGCCCGATCAAACCATGGATGTAGAATGATCAAACCATGAGGGAAATCAAATTGCACTGCAGGTCGTAACATCACGAAGAATTTTCAACATAGAGATTGGGATGTAAAGATCGATTCACGATCGAGTTGTTTATGCTGCCTTGATCTATGTTATGGCTTTATGGTCATACGTTATATCTACATAGCCATGTCAATGTCACGACCACTTTGGAAACAACAAACTTTGCAAATAATTATAACAACGGTGAGGCATGAAGAAAATGCAATAAAGAAACCTACCTGTTTAACCACTTTCCAAGCAGAGGTTTTTCCATTCATGAAAGCCTTTTGGGGCTGTTCTTGTTCTTAGCATGGCTACTTATTCCTGACAGTGACACCAGAAAATAGCACAGGTTCGTTCTTGTGAAAGATTTGGACTACCGTGTGTGCGCGCACGTGGACTCAATACACATGGTATGGTGAGGGGCGGTACGTAACTGTCAAACTAATAATACCAAGTTGTCAACATGGGAATACTGTTTGATTTGTGTGGCTGTACATATACATGTACATGTACATAGCAGTGTCCTGTGAGCCTGTGTCAGCAGAGGGGAGAGGGGGGGGGGGGGGGTCAACTTTCTGCATGTAATCATTATTTGATTGCAACACTTGATGCGTTTCGCCCTTGCTCTAATAAGCAAAAACAATGTGGTCAAACTGTTTATCTTCATTTCTTCTGTCTCCTATACCAGAGATAACATTGTGGGAAAATATAATTAACTGGTGCAAACTGTTTACCAGCCAAAATGACCTATGGTATAAATGCAAAATAATTTATGGCCTCACGTTTCGACCATCATCTTAGCAAAGTCTTCCTCGAAAGCCCATTAACTAGTTTTGCAAGATAGCCTATATTTCTTTCAAACCCTGTAAAGTTGAACTTGTAGTTTCATGATCTATCCAGTGCTGCAATCAACAAAAATAAAAATGCGAGATTTAGAAGCGGGAATGCTATACAAAATAGCGTTCATCAAAATATTTCTCTCCGAACTACTGTCGAATACAATAGCATATTAATTTCAAGTTCCCTCAGCGGATTGGAGGAGGAGATCGATAGGGACAATCCCTCGCCCCGCCCCCACCGATGACTCCCGACGCGCATCGTGGCAAGTTCTTGCTTTCGCTTGGGTTCCGCATGGTGTGAAAGGAATGCTGTCAGCCCGCCGCACGCACACAGTGCTACGTGTGGCGCACACACACACAGGTCTACGCACCCCGTGTGTGAGGTGTACGCATCGATGTAGGCACATCGGTCTTTCAATCGCTCTTTTCAACCGACCGATCGCACTTTTCAACCGATCGGTGCTTTCAACCGATCGCTCTTTTTCAACCGATCGCTCTTTTTCTACCGCTCTTTTTTGACCGCTCTTTTTTCATCGATCGATCGGTTGAAAGCACCGATCGATCGATGGAAAAGACCGGTCGATCGATGGAAAGTCCGATCGATCGATGGAAAAGACCGATCGATCGATGGAAAAGTCCGATCGATGTGTTGGTCGGATTATTTGCGTCTTTGGCGTTCCATAAAAATGACCTATGGTATAAATGCAAAATAATTTATGGCCTCACGTTTCGACCATCATCTTAGCAAAGTCTTCCTCGAAAGCCCATTAACTAGTTTTGCAAGATAGCAATATATTTCTTTCAAACCCTGTAAAGTTGCAGTTTCATGATCTATCCAGTGCTGCAATCAACAAAAATAAAAATGCGAGATTTAGAAGCGGGAATGCTATACAAAATAGCGTTCATCAAAATATTTCTCTCTGAACTACTGTCGAATACAACAATAGCTCCAATAAAAGTGATTTGGGTACGAAGTGACCGACATTCCTGCAGTGGATGGACGATGCCTAGTATACAACTATGTGTCCTTAAACCTGCTTCTAATCATAGAGCAAGGACTGTCCTTGCTCTATGTTCTAATGACGTGTCTACCAATCCTGTCATGTCTCAAAAAGGCGTATTCATTGACAGACAGTCAGTGACATCCCCGGCAACAACCTCAATTCCTCCATGATCTCATGTAGCGGCGTTCCTATAGACCAGGGGGGGCGGAAGGGGTAGCGCCACCAGCGCGCCACCTACGTTGAAAATAATCTCATTCGACCATCGCGACGTGGACTGGTCGAAGCTCCCCACGTACAAACGGATGTTTGTGTTGCACAGAGTACACACTATTTGAATTTACGGTTGCTCTCCGCTGCGTGCCGTTGAGACTGCCTGGACGAGTCCATTTTATCAGAGGGTATTGTTATCTTCAAATGTTGTAAATTCACAAAATCTTTACCCCAGAAAACATTTGTAATTTTTTTTTTGCCTTGCCAACTGCTTCAGTAAATTAACTATTTAATAAACAACATATATTTAACCTAAACGACATGTATAACATATCTGTTTTAGATGTGTATGTTGCCTCAGAATTACAATTACCTGCGGCAAATGTTCCCGTCCGTCAACAGAGATCGTTTGAACGCATAATAAGTATTGGCGGGATCCATTCTCTCCAAAAACACTTTTACAAATCGTCAAATATCTAGAGGATGTACCGAGAGATTTTGATTAAACTTTCAGGAATGAAAGATCTATTCATAAATATTACGTTAATGGAAAAAAATCAGAGGATGAACGATAATTGTTTTCACATTAGGTCGATATTTGTAGCCATTTTAGGGGAGACCATTTGTAACGAAATTCCCACCTGGACCCATTCATACACGTTAGCCGCTGCAATAAACCAACGGAAAATTTTCGATAATATTTTTACGCACTTTATTTAAAATTAAGCATCTCAACAATTGAAAATACTCTTACGATATACACTGTTATGTTTTCAGTGCTGATAAAGAGAGAATTTTAACGGTATACATGGATTTCTTTTTGTTTTTTAATGGTCATTACCTATTTTTAAAATGGAGTGTACCCAAACAGCGATCGCAAATGATTGCGCAACACCCCTTCCGCCCCCCCCCCCCCCCCTGCTATAGACGATGTGACCTCTGACGTCATTTGAAAATCATAACATGATGCGCGCGCATGTCGCCGGGCAAAACCTTTGTGTACTTGACAGCCAGCTAGAAAGTACACGCAATATTACCATGACTACGCGTCTTTTTGTCCGGCGGAACATGACTTGGACAACAGACTTGTCAACAGAGGGCGGTTTGAATGTAAACAGAGGTCACATCGTCTATACCTGATTGATGATCCGTGCCTACACCCGGCCGGCCAGGGCCTACCAAAAGCTTTCTGCGATCCTCCGATCACGATCGTCGAAATTAACAGTAGACCTTAATTAATCAATTATATGTATTGGAGTAAAATTTGAAAATGTACTCATGCCCGATCAAACCATGGAGGAAGAAATAGATTCTATTTCTTCATCCATGATCAAACCATGGAGGTAGAAATGATCAAAAATCAAACCATGAAAGAATGACCTGCGGATCATAACATCACGAAGAATTTTCAACATAGAGATTGGGATGTAAAGATCGATTCACGATCGAGTTTGTAATGCCTTTGATCTATGTTATGGCTTTATGGTCATACGTTATCTACATAGCCATGTCAACCGTCACGACCACTTTGGAAACAACAAATTTTGCAAATATAAAAACAACGGAGGCATGAAAAAAGGCAATAAATAAACTGACCTGTTTTATGATGACCACTTTCCAAGCAGAATGTTTGCCATTCAAGAAAGCCTTGGGGCCGTTCTTCGTAAGTAGTTTATAGTGGCTACCATTCATCATTACTGACACCAGAAAATGTGAAAGATCTGGACTCCTGTTTGTGTGTGTGCTCGCACGTGGACTCACCAATACACAGATGGTAAATCGTGAGAGGCGGTACGGACTGTCAAACTAATAATAGGGTTACTGACCAAGTTGTCAACATGGGAATAGTTTTCTGTTTGATTTGTGCGGCTGTACATAGCAGTGACCTGTGTCCGCAGAGAGGGGAGGGGGTGGGGTCCGTTTTCTGCATGTAATCATTTTTTGACTGCACCACCTGATGCGTATCACCCTTATTATTATTATTTATTTTGCCAAAATATGCACAATCAAACAGACGTACATGAGAGTGAAGGAATAATTCAATATAAAATGGGATAGGTAACAGGATGTCTAGTTTATAAATGTACAGACTGAAATTAATGAATCTGGCGACAGGTGAAGCTTGTGTTGTCCATGCCCTCCCCTTTAACCACCTGAACCAAGAAGACTTCCATTTAGCATTATTTGAATTCCAAACTAATGCCGAAATCGATGTGGATCGTCTTCACAACCTTATGTTCAATCCATTCATCTTCAATTATAAGTTTGCTGGAAATTCTGATCTCGACCCAGACAAGAACTTCTTTAGCAATCGTGATCATCGCTCATACGACTATTTACTGAGTGATCAATTTGCCGCTCCGTGATGTAGACGATCCTCATACCTTTTCTTGTCTCCATTTTAATTCTAGAAGTCTGCTGAAAAACTGTGACGGTATTTTTGATTTCATTGAACTTCTCAATTTTCAATTCGGTGTCATTGGTTTTAGTGAAACTTGGCTGACTGATGAAAGTCCCACAAGCTTACTTAACATTCCGAACTATATCAATGTCTTTAAGAACAGACAGGGGAGGACAGGAGGGGGCGTGGCAATGTACATTCACAACTCGTTCACTTTTATCAACCGCCCTGACTTAGAAATTAATACTGCTTATTGTGATTCTATCTTCATTGAAATACCTCAGGTTAATGGTAAAAGTATTGTGACCGGTGTTGTCTATAAACCCCCGGACGTCAGTGTCAACAGGTTTGTGGATTCTTTCGACAATTTGCTCGATAAACTTAACATGGAAAAGAAACATGTTTTCATCATGGGTGATCTCAACATTGATCTTTTAAAACACAATGTTCACAATCCAACTTCCCATTTTGTTGATTGTCTTTTCAGTAACGCTTTCTTACCTAGTATCTACAAACCCACTCGTATTACTGACTCCACAGCTACACTTATAGACAACATTCTTACAAATTGTTGTGATTTTCCATCCAAATCGGGAATCCTGTTTTGCGATGCCTCAGATCATCTACCCATATTTCTAATGACTCGGTTAAAGGATTCTTGTATCAGTAAAGAGAGAGTCACTGAATCCTTCATGTGTATCAACCAAGGAAACATTAGTCGATTTCAATGTGATTTAATGAAAGTTGACTGGATGGCAATGTACTCATGTAAAAACCCTGATTCTGCTTATGACACCTTTATTTCGACGTTTACTCACCTGTATGATCACCATTTTCCAATTAAATCGACTAAGTTTAATAAAAAATTAAAACCATGGATGACCAATGGCATTATTCAATCTATCAAATTCAAGAACAAACTGTACAAGATTTTCCTTACCAAACCGAATAATGCCAACAGAATTAAACACAATCAATTTCGTAACAAACTCAATAGTCTAATTAAGGGTGTCAAAGCAAAATATTATGCAGATAAGTTTTCTCGTGCTAAATCTAATATCAAACAAACCTGGAGCATAATTAATTCTGTTCTGAAGAAAAACTCAAAGGGCAACAATCAGCAGGACTTTAAATTAAACGGTCAAGTGCTTAAGAATCCTGCTGTAATAGCCAATGCTTTCAACAATTACTTCACTCAGATTGGGCCAACCTTGGATTCAAAGATAAGACCTGCACATCATGACTTCAAACACTTTCTTGGTAATCCTAATTCCAGCTCGCTGTTCTTGAATCCAACCTCTCCTTATGAAATCTGTCAAATTGTGAAATCTTTTAAAGATAGTGCCGCAGGTCTTGACAACATAAGTCCAAGGGTTGTCAAATCAGTTATTTTGCATCTGTGCGATCCATTGTCTCATATTTTTAACTTATCTTTATCCAAAGGTATTTTCCCTAGCAAACTTAAGCTGGCTAGGGTTACACCGATTTATAAGAAAGGTGATCCATCTGAAATTGACAATTACAGGCCTATCTCAGTTCTCCCTGTGTTTTCAAAACTGTTTGAAAAGATTGTCTATGAAAGAACAATCAAGTTTTTGTTGGACAAATTCAAGATACTTTTCCATGGTCAGTACGGTTTCCGACAAAAACATTCTACTTCTATGGCACTGCTGGACCTTTCCAACAAAATTATCAGCGGCTTCGAAAAAAACCATTACACCATGGGTATTTTCATAGACTTGTCCAAAGCCTTTGACACAATTAACCACAAAATATTGCTACACAAATTAGATCATTATGGTATTCGAGGTATTGCGCATGACTGGTTCTGCAGCTATTTATCTAGTCGTTTTCAATGTACTAAATACATGAAAGTTACTTCTGACCTTTCTAATATCTCCTATGGAGTACCACAAGGATCTTTGCTTGGACCCCTTTTGTTCATCTTGTACATCAATGACATTTATCGTTCTTCCGAGAAATTGTCTTATATTCTTTATGCCGATGACACTAACGTTTTATGTAGTAACAATGACCCGCCTTCTTTATTCACTGATGCTAATAACCACCTTTCTAATGTCTGTGAATGGTTTCAAGCGAACCGGCTGTCACTTAACCTACAAAAATGCAACTATGATCTTTTGCAACAAGAAAAAGAACACGTGATGTTCATAATCTTAAAATCACCATTTCCAATCATGAAATTCCCAAAGTTGATTTTACAAAGTTTCTTGGTGTATATATTGACAGCCGCCTTACTTGGAAAGTTCACATGACCGAAATTTGTAAAAAGATTTCGAAATCAATTGGCATAATCTCCCGGCTCAAATATGTTTTTCCTGATGAGATCTTACGTACACTGTATTGTTCACTTATTCTTCCTTATATGTCTTACGGTAACATTGTTTGGGGGAATACCTCTCAAAGTAACTTATATAAAATGAAGGTGTTGCAGAAGAAAGTTATTCGTATTATTGCCAAATGTCATTTTAGAGCTCATACTGCACCCTTGTTTAAACAATATAATTTATTACGTCTTCATGATATTAATATTTATCAGCAATGTATGTTTATGTACAAGTACTCAACTAACCAACTTCCCCATCACCTAGTTAGCACATTTCAGGTTAATAGTAATTTTCATAAATATGAAACTAGGTCTGCATCTCTATTTCATCTTCCCAAACATAGAACAACTGCATTTCAACACAGTATTTTATGGTCTGGGCCGTGCAACAACAATCTCCCCGCTTATGTAACTTCTTGCAGGAACACAGTTGCCTTTAAACGCAAGCTCAAAGCACATATTGTTCAAAATATCCTCTAATTCACAGAGCTTTATCTTACGTTCTCATCTTAGTGTGATTTCTGTAGTACACCTGTAGCCCTGTCCTAGTGTATTGTTATAAGTTGCATCCCTCGGAATTCACCTTAGTTTACATAGAGTCTATTCAGTCTTAAAAGTTAAATATCGTACCTATACCCACACAGTACTTGTTAGTCTATTTATGTGTTTGTTTGTCTGGGCAAACCAACCACAAGCTTTGGCTTTTCTGGCTATGCCCCCATTTCCAATTATTCTCTTACTGTTCTTTGATATTGTTATGATGATTCTTTGTTGGAATGGAAATAAATGTCTTGAAATAAAAAATTTAAAAGCAAAAATTGAAAGTCCCAAGTAACATAATAAAGCAGCAATTGAACACGGGCTAATAATTAAAGGCAACATCGTAAAAGCCAGACAGAAACATCATAAAACAAACAAATCATTCTATTAGATGGCCAGGATTAATAAAAACAAAAACAATTATGTGGTCAAACCGTTTATCTTCATTTCTGTGTCCTATAGCCAAGATAACAATATGGGAATAGAAAACGTATGACCATAAAGCCATAACATATTACAAACTCGATCGTGAATCGATCTTTACATCCCAATCTCTATGTTGAAAATTCTTCGTGATGTTATGATCCGCAGGTCATTCTTTCATGGTTTGATTTTTGATCATTTCTACCTCCATGGTTTGATCATGGATGAAGAAATAGAATCTATTTCTTCCTCCATGGTTTGATCGGGCATAGAGTATATTTTCAAATTTTACTCCAATACATATAATTGATTAATTAAGGTCTACTGTTAATTTCGACGATCGTGATCGGAGGATAGCAGAAAGCTTTTGGTAGGCCCTGGCCGGCCGGGTAGGCACGGATCATCAATCAGGTATAGGTGACGCCGCTACATGAAATCATGGAGGAATTGAGGTTGTTGCCGGGGATGTCACTGACTGTCTGTCAATGAATACGCCTTTTTGAGACATGACAGGATTGGTAGACACGTCATTAGAACATAGAGCAAGGACAGTCCTTGCTCTATGATTAGAAGCAGGTTTAAGGACACTATAGTTGTATACTAGGCTTCGTCCATCCACTGCAGGAATGTCGGTCACTTCGTACCCAAATCACTTTTATTGGAGCTATTGTTGTATTCGACAGTAGTTCAGAGAGAAATATTTTGATGAACGCTATTTTGTATAGCATTCCCGCTTCTAAATCTCGCATTTTTATTTTTGTTGATTGCAGCACTGGATAGATCATGAAACTGCAACTTTTACAGGGTTTGAAAGAAATATATTGCTATCTTGTTGTAAAACTAGTTAATGGGCTTTCGAGGAAGACTTTGCTAAGATGATGGTCGAAACGTGAGGCCATAAATTATTTTGCATTTATACCATAGGTCATTTTGGCTGGTAAACAGTAATTTGCACCAGTTAATTATATTTTCCCACAATGTTATCTCTGGTATAGGAGACAGAAGAAATGAAGATAAACAGTTTGACCACATTGTTTTTGCTTATTAGAGCAAGGGCGAAACGCATCAAGTGTTGCAATCAAATAATGATTACATGCAGAAAGTTGACCCCCCTCCCCTCCCCCTCTGCTGACACAGGCTCACAGGACACTGCTATGTACATGTACATGTATATGTACATGTACATGTATATGTACAGCCACACAAATCAAACAGTATTCCCATGTTGACAACTTGGTATTATTAGTTTGACAGTTACGTACCGCCCCTCACCTAGTCTTGGTTCAAGACTCTCCTGTTGTTTATGATCTTGAAATCTCTCCACTAGAGGGCGCTATCAACCACGAACCGCTATCACCCCGAGAACTGCTATCACAGGAGAACTGCTATCTCCTGTGATAGCGGTTCTCGGGCGATAGCGGTCCATGGGGAGAGCGCGCCCTCTTGTGGCGATGGATCGTGGGAAGATATTAATAACAGGAGAGTCTTAACCAAGACTACCCCTCACCATACCATGTGTATTGAGTCCACGTGCGCGCACACACGGTAGTCCAGATCTTTCACAAGAACGAACCTGTGCTATTTTCTGGTGTCACTGTCGTCCTTTCTCTATGCTGTCAGTAAGTAGCCATGCTAAGAACAAGAACTTTCATGAATGGAAAAACCTCTGCTTGGAAAGTGGTTAAACAGGTAGGTTTCTTTGTTGCATTTTCTTCATGCCTCACCGTTGTTATAATTATTTGCAAAGTTTGTTGTTTCCAAAGTGGTCGTGACATTGACATGGCTATGTAGATATAACGTATGACCATAAAGCCATAACATAGATCAAGGCAGCACAAACAACTCGATCGTGAATCGATCTTTACATCCCAATCTCTATGTTGAAAATTCTTCGTGATGTTACGACCTGCAGTGCAATTTGATTTCCCTCATGGTTTGATCATTTCTACATCCATGGTTTGATCATGATCGGGCATGGAGTAGTAGGCCCCTATATTTTCAAGTTTTGCTCCAACACATAATTGATGAATTAAGGTCTACTGTTTGTTGCGATGATCGTGATCGGAGGATCGCAGCTAGCTTTTGGTAGGCCCTGGCCGGCCGAGTGTATTTTGTATATAGGCATGGATCATCAAGGTTAATGCCGCTACAACAGATCGTGGAGGAAATGAGGTTGTTGCGGGGATGTCACTGACTGTCTGTCAATGAATACGCCTTTTTGAGACATGACAGGATTGGTAGACATAGTTGTATACTAGGCATCGTCCATCCACTGCAGGAATGTCGGTCACTTCGTACCCAAGTCACTTTTATGGAGCATTTCTAGTTTTTAAACGAAATTGAACGAGCCGGGTGTTAAAATGAATGAATTTTTGTTGAAATTGGTCGGCAAAACTATTAAATAAAGTAAATCGTGATCTGGACCCAACTCCTGAAATCTACTGTTTAGAAAATTAAAAAAATTACTGAGTTATATTCTCTTTGACATCTATATAATGTGTCTCACAAAGTCCACCTCCAATCAAGCAATTGGGTCTGGCTGGCAGTGACATGGTTTAGACACGCGCATCATCGTACTTTAACTAAATTTCCTTCATCCATGCTTTAATATTATTAAGAACCCCATTATTTGCTACAAACTTAAGGCATGTGGCGTCACAATTGTAAATCATTGCCTTTTTACTGAGTAAATTGCAACAAACTAAACGATGTCACTTTGTAATGCCCGATGGGAGTAAAGTGGTTATAAGGTTTTTATTGTTTTCATTTAAAAGTGTGATTAAATTGAATTTGTTTTGTTTGACGGGCCAGGCGTAGTAGGCCTAAGCTAACATTCCAAACGTGCAAATTGTTTTTGTAAGTAGGGCCTAACGTTTATAATATTTTGGTTGAACCTCACACCATGCGGAACCCAAGCGAAAGCAAGAACTTGCCACGATGCGCGTCGGGAGTCATCGGTGGGGGCGGGGCGAGGGATTGTCCCTATCGATCTCCTCCTCCAATCCGCTGAGGGAACTTGAAATTAATATGCTATTGTATTCGACAGTAGTTCGGAGAGAAATATTTTGATGAACGCTATTTTGTATAGCATTCCCGCTTCTAAATCTCGCATTTTTATTTTTGTTGATTGCAGCACTGGATAGATCATGAAACTACAAGTTCAACTTTACAGGGTTTGAAAGAAATATA
The DNA here is from genome assembly GCA_037783415.1 of Leptasterias polaris. Taxonomy (NCBI): domain Eukaryota; kingdom Metazoa; phylum Echinodermata; class Asteroidea; order Forcipulatida; family Asteriidae; genus Leptasterias; species Leptasterias polaris. The sequence continues at coordinate 263,945 of JAZGTN010000264.1, read as the reverse complement.
GGCTATCTTGCAAAACTAGTTAATGGGCTTTCGAGGAAGACTTTGCTAAGATGATGGTCGAAACGTGAGGCCATAAATTATTTTGCATTTATACCATAGGTCATTTTGGCTGGTAAACAGTTTGCACCAGTTAATTATATTTTCCCACAATGTTATCTCTGGTATAGGAGACAGAAGAAATGAAGATAAACAGTTTGACCACATTGTTTTTGCCTATTAGAGCAAGGGCGAAACGCATCAAGTGTTGCAATCAATAATGATTACATGCAGAAAGTTGACCCCCTCCTCCCTCTGCTGACACAGGGCACTGCTATGTACAGCCTAGCCTTGATCAAGGCGTTGGAGTTTTGTTTTCATTTATTAATAATTTTCTTTGCGCGGCGCTAATAATACCCACTGTTTTAAATATAATACTTATCTTTGCGCGGCGCTAACCCGCAGTACATGTACATGTACATATCTGTGCAGTTTGTGTGCGTGTGCTCTGTTGTATGGTGTACGTGTACTAACTGAATCAACGCCTTGATGGTTCTGTGTTGAAAAGCCATGAGGTCATTACTGTAATGCGCGCGGAAGACAAGATCCCATTGGTCAGTGGAAGTCATGTTTACTAAATAGATATTATGCATATTCATGTATTATCCAGCTGCTGCATGTGTGTGTACTTTTCACTTGGGGGGGGCGCGCGCGCTGTGGGTTTTTAGCTGTTGATTATAAAGTGTCCTATTTTTAAAAGCACTGGCTTAAAGTTTATGTTATTATAGAGTTTTAGCTTGTAACCTAATTCTAGCATCTAGTAAGCATATTTTTGTTAGTTTACTTAGCTACCTTTGGTGCTTAAAGCAGCTCTATTAAATCATGGAGGGTTTCTACATCCATGATTAAATTGGGCAAAAAGGGAGTTTTTGTGCCGCCCGCAAGATAAAACACATGGAGTAAGTGCAATAAACAATCAAAATCGATAGTTTATTGAGGTCTTTGTTTTGTATAAAGCCCCCACCATTGATTAAATCACTGTTACAATGTTGCAAAATGGAGGCGGGAGATGGCCAATCGTGTACGCCATTAAAAGAAATAGCCTCAGAAAAGCGTCTTGCCTGATGGAAAATGGTGTGTGATTTGCAACAAATCGCTCCACTCAACCTCATTTATGTCATTCCTGCCCGCGTTGTCTCACTCAGCTGAAATTTTGAGGAGAATCCACAACGTTTTAGATTTAGACATTTCCAAAGTCTTCCCAAATTCACACAAAATATGCCGACCCTGCCTTAGACTTGATTTCAAGTCTGAGATCGCGGTTATTTCTCTGCATCAGCCACACAAAATTTCCCCCGCAGAATGGCTATCACGCGGTCTCAGCTCGCAATCTCAGACTTGACCCTAGACTTGTTGACAAGTCGTTAATGATGGTCGCGGTGAGTCGAGTCGCATCTGGTGCTGTCGCGTAAAAGAATGCTCTCGCGAGATCACTGCTCTCGCGCGAAGTTGCTGGCTGCCAACTCTTCTTCGTCATTAACGACTTGTGAAACCCGCCGGCGGTTCATATTCATTTATTCATGTACGAACGCAGTGTACATTACGGTTGCTGTAGCGACGATCATGAAGACGAGTCCATTTTATCTAAGGGTAGTAGTAATTTTAGTTACTGTAAATGTACTGAATGCTTGCGCTTGAGACATCTGTGGGTGTGTTTTGTGGGTGTTAACTCCTTCATTAATTTAGTAACTAAAGAAATAAAGTAAACTTATCTTAAAATTCATTATTATAATAATTGTTTAAGATGTGTGTTTTGCCTCATAAAAATAAATAATGCCTTCCGTGAATAGTTACTGATCGCTCCAATCATTTAACCCGATGTGTTCTACAGTGATTGTGTGTATTAAGTGTGTATAAACAACAGACACGGAAACCAGTCAACTCGCCCCCCTAGCAAAGTCGCCAATTTCAAAAAACACATGTACAAAGTCACCAACTACAAAGTCGCCCCTAGCAAAGTCGCCCCCTGACAACAAACTCGTCCCCTCTCATAGTCGCCCCTCACAAGGGAATTTAACAAATTTGTGTGATTGGACTACAGGGCTTCGAAAGCTATCTTAAGGGAACAAAAGCTAGCTATCTTAAGGGAACGAAAGAGGAATTTTGGGGAACAAAATCTCATTGCGAAGGAACGAGAACGTATATTAAGGGAACGAAAGCATATTTCGGACGAATGAACGTATATTTCTGGCAACTAATTCAAAGTCGTATTTTGATGAAACAAACGCTTGTTTTTAGGGAAAGAAATCTCCTTTCGGTGGAAAAAATTCATATTTTTATAGAACGAAAGCATATTTAGGACGAATGAAAGTATGTTTCGGGCAACTAATTCAAAGTCGTATTTTGATGAATCGAAAGCTTGTTTTCAGGGAAAGAAATCTCCTTTCGGTGGAAAAAATTATTTTTATTGAACGAAAGCATATTTAGAGCGAACAAAATTATATTTTGTGCGAACAAAATCATATTTCGAGGAAACGAATGCGTATCTTTCAGGGAACAAACGCGTATTTCTGGGTAACAAAATCGTATTTCGGGTGGAGAAGGCGTGTTCGAGGGAACAAAAACGTATTTTCTAGGAAAAATCTATTTTGCTACCTAGAAAAACACAACTTTGTTTACAAATTTAAAAAAATATAATTTTATGTGACAAAATTATATTTTGATTGAATTATATAATATTTTGAGGAAACGAAATGACTTTGTTGGAATTTTGTGTGTCGAGAGTGGAAAAAGAAATTCAGAGAGAATTTTTTTTTCACATTTTAATTTGTAATTTATTTTTCACCTGTTCCTTCAGGGGCTCTGGTTTTGTGTGTTGTTGTTTTTTTTGGGGGGGGGGCTCGTTTTTGTCTCACAAATTGTTTAACTTAATTGCACCGTCAATATAAGAGTGGTTTTCCTATTTATTGACATAAATCTTATTTAATTTCCAAATCGGGGGAAAGGAACGTACACCGAACATTGAAACGTAACGATTTTAAAACAGCGGATTCGATCAGCGAGGTTTACCGACTAACAAACCCGCAATGACAAGGTAGTTGGTGGTCTGGCTCCCTAACCCCTCCCACATGTTCATGAGCTTCCAGGTACAGCTATCTCTTGGCATGCTAGGGTAGGGGTTTCCGTCATGCTGAGCCCCACCGAGAGAAACTCTGCGCCCCATGGCAGCATGCAGCTACACGATTTGCCCGTGTGTTTTACGTCATGTCCCCACACGCTGTGCACTGTCAAACACTGAAATAAAATCTTACGTTCGATTTGAATACGTATTTTCTTGTGTCAAAATATTCATGAACACAATCACTCTCACCACTCAGTGTTTGGTTTTGATCGTGCATGATCAAAGCAACATAAAACTCCATCCAGTACAGGATTTGATGTTTAATATTCATCTACAGTTTGAATATTCATAGATATAACGAAATTGACCAATCAGATGCGTCCGTACGAATTCGGCCAGCGGGTTTCACAAGTCGGTAAATGCGACCAGTCGTGAGAGCAATAATCTCGCACAGAGCAGCCCTCTCGCGGGATATTGCGAGAAAGCCGTTCCGCTATCACCGCGACAGACATTTAACGACTTGTCCACAAGTCTAACTTGACCCCTTGTGTATACGGGAAATTCATTTATTCACAACTGATATTTACATAACAACACTATGCCAGAGAGATGGCCAATCAGGAGGCCACAAAACTCCTGTTGGTTGCGTCTATTCCCAATAGGTTATAATCACTTCAGCATTTTATGTAAAATCGATTGAGTCATTGTTTTTTATTTTTTTAGTGCTTTGTACGTATGCTATTTCTAATTTATACATAAAATAATACTAGATGTATTCTTAAAATATTGAAAAATAAACATAACAAATAACGTGATCCCTACTAGACGAAAAACTGGGTTCCCTTTATTTGAATGGAATCGTCTAATGATTTTCCCAACGTTTTTATTTATTTTGAATTTAAAAACTAGAATCACTTTGGGTTTTTGGTTTCCAAACTGTAAGTTGAATCACTGAGCAGAGGCAGATTAGTTACATGTGATTCAATGTTGTATTTCTGTACTATATCCCGTGGTATAAACGGTCAAGTTTGAATGTGCATTTTATTGACGGCTTCTGAGATTCTGACCAATCAGAGTGTTCCGTCCACTTTTGGACTAATTCGCCATAGGGTGTGTACAAACCGAAAAACAATGTTCCCAAGTCTGTGATCGTAGGCTAAAGACAAGAGGGCGCTATTTCAGGCAATTATGTATTGGCTATCAGGTAGACTAAAAACCACGAGCACAGACTTGGAACCAAGTCTAACCCTGCCTGAGAGCAACACAAAAGTATGAAGACGGTGTGGCTGCACAAAGTAAGCTGAAGTTACAATTCGAGAGGACCTTTGAGGAAAATACTTATTCCTCACCGCCAGCAGAATCAAGAACCAAAAGAATGGCGAAAGACGGGGAGTCCTATGAGGGAACTTGAGCGCCAGGCAATTTGTCGGCCGCAGTATTTAAGGCTGCAAGAATATGTTCATGCGAGGCCATATCAATGATGATACTTGTCATTTACAATGCTATATCACGATAAAATTATTAACAATCAGATGATAACCAAGACAAGCATTCTGGGCCAAGAGTTGATGCTATAATAATGGCAAAAACCATGCATATAAAACACTAAACTGGTTCAATTCAATGGCGCATACCTTGCTGCCATGCCGCTGTTTTGTTTGTGTACACTCTCAGTCACAACATCGCGTCACACGCACAGCAAGCATGACACAGTACAAAGGTCATAATGAGGGAAGCTCTTGATTGGACGTCGAAAATGAATCATGCATTTATTTTCATCCTGCGTTGTCAGCAATAGGTCTGATGAAATGTTTCAATATTCATGATCTGGAAGATCCCGGAAGATACAGACGCGACAAGGCTGTCGGCCTACGGCCTCCGCGCATGCGGTTGCGGTCTACCTGCGCACAGTAGCAATACGGGCAGTGATGTGATACTCGCATTACGCACAGTGCTAGTGTGTATAGGCTATGGGTGGTTTTACGGCGTCTTTTTGGAGTGAAAACTGCGACAGCCTTGAGCAAGGCTATGTACAGCCACACAAATCATAGTTTGACAGTTACGTACCGCCCCTCACCATACCATGTGTATTGAGTCCACGTGCGCGATAGTCCAGATCTTTCACAAGAACGAACCTGTGGTATTTTTGGGTGTCGCTGTCAGTAAAAGTAGCCACCTATAAACTACTTACTAAGAACAAGAACAGCCCCAAGGCTTTCATGAATGGCAAAACTTCTGCTTGGAAAGTGGTCATTAAACAGGTAGGTTTCTTTATTGCATTTTCTTCATGCCTCACCGTTGTTATAACTATTTGCAAAGTTTGTTGTTTCCAAAGTGGTCGTGACATTGACATGGCTATGTAGATTACGTATGACCATAAAGCCATAACATAGATCAAGGCATCTCGATCCTGAATCGATCTTTACATCCCAGTCTCTATGTTGAAAATTCTTCGTGATGTTATGACCTGCAGCTGCAGTGCAATTTGATTTCCTTCATGGTTTGATCATTTCTACATCCATGGTTTGATCGGGCATGGAGTAGTAGCTAGCAATTGTGAGGCCCTGGCCGGCCGTGTATATAGGCATGGATCATCAAGGTATAAGAATGCCGCTACAACTCAAGAGATCGTGGTAGAAAAGAGGTTGTTGCCGGGGATGTCACTGACTGTCTGTCAATGAATACGCCTTTTTGAGACATGGCAGGATTGGTAGACACATCATTAGAAGGACACTATAGTTGTATACTAGGCATCGTCCACCCACTGCAGGAATGTCAGTCACTTCGTACCCAAGTCACTTTGTACCCAAGTCACTTTACTTGGAGCATTCCTAGTTTTTAAACGAAATTGAATAAGCCGGGTGTACAAATTAATGAATTTTTGTTTAAATTGGCCGGCAAAACTCTTAAAGACAATCGTGATCTGGACCTAACTCCTGAAATCTACTGTTTACATATATTTTTTTTTAAACTGAGTTTTCTTCTCTTTGACAACTACATAGGCCTATGATTATGTGTCTCCCGGAGTCGATCTCCAATCAAGCAATTGCGTCTGGCTGGCAGTGCCATCTAGACACAGGAGCATTATCGTATAGGCCCTATGCTTTAACTTTTCTTCCTCCATGCTTTATCCAATATTTAAAACACCATTATTTGCTACAAACTTTAAGGCATGTGGCGTCACAATTGTAAATTATTGCCTTTTCACCGAGTAAATTGCAACAAACTAAACTATGTCACATTGCAATGCCCGATGGGAGTAGTGGTGCTTTTTTCTTGTTTTCATTTAAAAGTGAGATTGAATTGAAGTTGGGTTTTTTGACGGGCGCCCGTCGGCCGGGCGTTGTAAACTAAAAATTGCAAACATGTAAATTGTTTTCGTAAGTAGGGCCCAACGTTTGCAATATTTTAGTTGAACATTCACACCATGCAGAACCTAAGCGAAAGCAAGAACTTGGTCACGAATCAAATTCATATGAGCGATAGAAGAGTCAACGGTGGGGCGGGACGATGGATTGTACCCCCTCTCCCCCTCCAACCCGCTATGCTATTTTTGTATTCGACAGTAGTTCAGAAGGACCGCTATTTTTGTATCGCCACCGTATCTCAAAAAGCCTAATTAGGCTAGACTTTGTGGCAAAAAGTTAGCGAGCTCTATGTGGTGGTGGAGGTGCTAATAATTGCTAACATTAGTGTTTGAGTTTCTGTTTTTTGTCTTCGGTTTGTTGATTATTTTTGTGTACTCCATCCATATTATAAGCAACTGTACTTGCGGTGTTGTAGTGGTCAGTAGCTGTCATCAAAACTAAACAATGGTAACTGAACCCGGAATTGTGGCTGGCAATGGATCAGGTGATTTGAATGATTAAAGGGACACGTTGCCTTGGATCGGGCGAGTTGGTCTATGAAAAGTGTTTGTAACCGTTTGTTATAAAGTGCATATGGTTAGAAAGATGTTTTAAAAGTAGAATACAATGATCCACACAAGTATGCCTCGAAATTGCGTGGTTTTCCTTTACTTTGCGAACTATTAAACACTGTCGGCCATAGGCGTGCCGTGTTAGTTCACAATGTAAAAGGAAAACCACGCAAATTCGAGGCATATTTGTGTGGATCATTATATTATATTTTTAAAACGATCATTCTAACCATATGCATTTTAACAAACGGTTTCAAACGCTTTTTATAGACCAACTCGCCCGATCCCAAGGCAACGTGTCCCTTTAAGACATAAAATCAGTCGTAACAGGGTTGTAGCTATATAATATTTGGAGTGCCGGCTAATTTACAATCAAATTTACAATAATACTAAAATATGTATTTTTGTAATGCATTGTCAGGTATGTAAAGTTGTTATTTTAAACTTCATGACAGTGATTCAAGTAAAGTATAGGGGCAGGCCTCGAATTACAACATTTTAGGGCAAGGCCACTTTGGCCTTGGAGCAAGCCAAATTTTGGAGGGCACCAAGGCCAGTAGATAGGGCACGAAGGCCAAAATGTAATTTCAAAAAAGACACGAAGGCCATTAATAAACTATTAGTTGTAAATCAAAATAACACCATAATGCATTAGTTACCCTGGAAAACAAAGCAATTTACAAAAAAATATTAGATTGAAAATTGGCCAGAGGTTCCCCCACGGGTAAACCCGATGAATTAATTTGCATGAATAAGATATTGATAAATCATATCTTATTCATAAACAAACCGAAAACTATAAGCCAGCAGATTTCAACACACTTTCCAGGTTTAAAAGAACAACAACACCCACTCCTAAGGGTCACAAAACCAGGTCACAAAACCACAAAGACACCTGCAAGTGGCCTGTCTTCTGAGTGAACCAAGAGTATTACAAACTAGAACAATTGTATAACAAACTGCAGAGGATTAAGGTAATTGGATCTCAATAGGAGTGTCAATCATTCTCCCTGCATGTCTGAATATTGTCTGGGGCTATAAAGAAAAGGACCTCCAACTGTCGGCTTCGTTTGGGTAGAAAATGTGTTTTATTTAATCATTGACAACTGGGAGCTGGGGGAAACAAGTTTCCCTCAAAATGAACATGCGACCGACCGCGTTAAAGGCACTGAACACGTTTGGTAATTACTCAAAATATATATTAGCATAAAAACTTACTTGGTAACCAGCAACGGAGAGCTGTTGATAGTATAAAACATTGTGAGAAACCACTCCCTCTGAAGTAACGTAGTTTTTGAGAAAGAGGTAGCTTCTCACTAAAATAATAAAATACTTCATGCATGAAGCCTTTTATTAGCATCTGAAAGCACACAAAATTGTGCAACAAAGGTGTTTTTTCTTTCTTTATTTTCTTGCAATTGCGATGACCGATTCAGCCCAAATCTTCACAGGTTTGTTATTTTATGCATATGTTGGGATACACCGAGTGACAATACTGGTCTTTGATAATTACCAAACATGTTCAGTGCCTTTAAAGGGGTAGTTCATTTTAATATAATTATGCATTTTGTGCTGGTCAGTTGGATCATGGAGGATGTTGTCGGCAAAAGCTAGTGCCGGTTACACCCGACCGGCGTGGCTACAACCCTGAGTCGAAATGATGTTTGGATATGGGCAGTTTGTAATTTAGACGGATGTAGGGTATACGCGCGCATGTCAATGATTATATTTTATTCACTTGTTTACGGTTGCAGTTGACTCAACCCCACATCACTGGGAAGGGGATCCTTTGGCGATGTTGTCACTGGATGGTCATTCACAGCGGTCATTACATTGCTGGTAAGCCCTCCATGACATGTTGGAGTGTGATGTGAGTACATGTGATCATGGAGTTATACCTTCCTACCATGGTGATGTATAGTAGATCCCCGTGAACTTTATATAAAACAAAACTTTAATTGAACACAGTTGAAGTGGAAACAAAAAACGACACCGGGAAATAAAGTTTCAATGATCGGTAAATCATCATGATGCAATTCAATTGCAAACAAGAACTTAAGAAATTCGTATATAATTTCTGCCGGTTTTGTCTTTACAGCGTCATCATAATATTCACTTTTCAAAATGTATAAATAACAAATAGTCTTTCCCAAGTGCACTGGAACGTCAAAATTAATATGTTCAAAATATTGGGCCTTTGAGAAGAGTATACTAATACGTGTATACTGCAAAGCTTGTAATAACAATCACAAAGTCACGTCGGACGTGGTGGCCAAACGAGGGCGCCATTTACATTTAGTGGTAAAGTACAATCAATGAGAACAGGTCTGAGGTTTGGAAGGTCATAACAACGGAGTGGACGCCCGCACTGTTTAACTCAGTTTGACAAAACTAAACAATCTAATTTAGAGCTAGAAAAACTGAAAGGTTCACCATTTAGAAAATGAAATCTTGCTCTAGGTTTCATGGTAAGTACTCAAAAGAATTTAACCAAGCATATAAGTATCAATTTCAAACACAATTTCGGGTAATCAAAGGCTTTTCAACTTTGTTTTAGATTTTTGGAAAAAACTGTGAGGCTTCCTTTGCCCTGCAGTGTCTTTTTTATGATTCAGACAACTAGACATGTAAGTAGCTTTGAAGCGAGAGAAACTAACTTAATCAAATACCTGAGGTATTGGAGAAGTTTGAAGATACAGGTGAAATCAGAGAGTCAATGGAACGATTAATACAGTGTTTAATAATGCAGCCAGATTAGTAATTTCATTCAGTTTTCTCATCCAGTGGTTTGCAGGAATGGAAAACCCTGAGGTTGTAGTTAAGAACAGCTGTTCATCAATCAGCATTTTCGGAAAGATGAGAACCAGTGTTAGACAATTCCTCAACTAAAGTGATAATAAACATCATTTGTTTTTGTCTTTCAGTATAAGAGAAAGGGGAGGAGGGCTAAGAGATCAACCTCTTATCTGCTGTATATCAAGCTGTATAGCATCTGCAAAGGTGAGTTGAACAGTTGGTTTTTAATCATTCTTTTCAGATTTTTTTCATTTGAGTTTGTTTCAGTTTGTTTTTTATTGGTCCAACTACTGCAAAAACTGGGTTGTTAAAATTGACACCATGGGGGGGATGTCACATACAGATACCCAAGAGAGAGTCAAAGTTAATATCACAGGTGTGTTAAAATAACACCAATGTTATTGTGTTTGCAGACATTAGTGTTGTTTTAACACCCTAAATGGTGTAAATTTGATTCTTTTTTTCCCCGGTATGTGTCAGCTTCCGTGGTGTCACTTTTAACACCCAAGTTTTTGCAGTGAATTTATTACAAGTTTTTCAGATTTGTTGGAGTTTTAATTTCATAACAAATTGTTTTGAAAGGTGTTTTTCTTCAAATTACTCCAATTTGTACCACTAAGTTCAAGTTTGTTTCATAAAGTTTCTCTACTCTTTGTTTTAATTTGTTTCCAATGCTGTCAGGAAAAAATATTTCTCTGAAACTACATGTACAAAGAACTTTGATTTGTTTATGTATGTCTTTCGGGACAGGATGGAGAAAAAGAATTGGGAATTGAAGAGCGCAAACTTGTTAGCATGCTGACGAAAACACAAGTTAGTACAGGGGAGGAGGTGAGTTGACAGATTTTCTTATCATTCTTTTGGAATAATTATAAATTAAATCAATAATCTGAAAAACTGCTTGTTTTAAGTTGATCCAATTCTGTTCACATTGATAATTGTCAAAGACCAGTATCCACAATTGATGTGACCCAACGTACACATGAAATAACAAACCTGTGAAAGTTTAAGCTCAATCGGTCTTTGGCGTAACAAGAAAAACAGTTGAAAAACCTTAAATGGTTATTGTTTTCAAACATTGAGTTTTGGACTTGCAAGACCAAAAATCAATTGTTTGACTCATTTCTCAAAAACTATTGCATTTTATTCAAGAGTATTCTATTACAAGGGAAGTTTTCCCATCATGACAATCTTTATACATGTACATTGTGTGCAAATCTGTGAACATAATGTTTACTCTTACCAATGAAGCACATCTTTTGAAACAAAATTTGCTACCTTTTTATTTAATTGTTACATCTAGATTATTTAGATCTAATTGTTGCAATTTGTTTCAACTTCTTCCAGACTGTTTCTCTGAGCTCGTTCTGAAATCTCGTCTCTGAGATCTGTTCCATTGTTATTCAATTCTGCTCTTTTTGTCATAGTTTGTTTCAAATGCTGTCAACTAAAACAGCTTAACTTTTCAATAAATCCCTTAGTATTCCTTTGTTTAACCTCTGCTCCAGCACGAGGAAAGACCGAGACTGAAGGAACAGTAAGAGAGAAAGTATGAGGGAATTCTTTTGGCAGACAGCATTCTCCTTCAGTTTGATGGTTGCTGATTCTACTGTTTGACAGAAACAAGAGATAGAGGCCAATAATTATAGGTTCATCAGACATCTAAAGGTAAGAGAGAGTGACAAGATTTTAACATCAGCCTATTAGTAATACCACTTCATTTGCTCTACCTTTGTGCAGGATAACGACTGGTAAGAATGAACTTGAAGAGACTCATGATGAATCATGCCAGCACTGAAGAACTGCAGTTGTCTGTTTTTAGCATAGATCGACAGCCAAGGAAGACAACTTTGCTGTGCCCGGCTTTTGAGTTTAAGTCTGGATGGGGACCCAATATTTAACAAGAACCTAAGGTGACTTCAATGCATGCTTTCTTTGACATGATGGAAACACAGAGAGACGGGTAAGTTCACGAGACATCAAAGGTAAGATTAAAAGTGACTGGATTATAATCAGACTTACAATAATGCCAACTGTTCTATTCTTAGTAGGCCTACATGGTAACGAGTGGACAGACTGTATGGAAGATATGACAACATAGAAGCCTTGCCCGATGTTAAAGTGCAAACTGTCCCTTCAGCAGAGACTGACAGCCAATGTGCTTGTGAGTCTGCACATCACAGAGAATGGTTGGTCACAGAGAATGGTTGGTCTGGATAAGACCCAGAGTTCAGCAAAATGCTAAGTTTCCTGATGTTAATTGCCTGACAGTCAACAAGAGACAAGTGCCTGGCAATCAAGAAGAGACTCGGAGTCCAAGAGGATACTTTCTCTGTGCTTGTGAGTCTTCACAGAGAAAGGTTTTGGTCCAGATGGAAGATCCAGAGTTCAACAAAAACCTTGGGTGAGTTCAAGGCATGCTTTCTTTGACATTTTATCTAGAGAATTTCTGACGGAGAAGTCTTCAGCTGCACAGTCTACCGAGTTCCCTAAGACCTGTCTACGACATCCTGTCTACAACATCCTGTTAGTTGGACTCCAAGTAATTATGCACACAACCGCTGTGCACACAACGGTTGAATTGCCTAAGCGCATGCGTTGAGGTTATTGATAATGCTTTGTGGCCTGAATGACCTTTGTGTTTCCTCATTCAACGGGCTGTGTGCACAGTGTGTTTGTGCATTGACTGTGCAACTGTAGTAGAAGGTAGGCGCATTCTGTTAGATTTAGACGTAATGCAACAAATATTTTAATATAAAATGTAACTTTTTACCATTTTGGAAGCTCAGAATGGAATCATTTAACAAACATTTGTTAAGAGGACACTCTTTTGAGTAGTTTGATTGAAATAATGTTGAATGAATAGCATTCAAAGCCATTGTAAAGGCTGTTTGTAGGTTGTAAATACGGAGCAATTATTTGGCAAACTCTCAGCTGAATGTTGTATATATTAGAGAGGTGTTGGTTAGTTAGTCGTGCTAGCTTCGGCTGCACATATACTAAAATTGGAACGATACAGAGAAGATTAGCATGGCCCCTGCGCAAGGATGACACGCAAAATCGTGAAGCGTTCCATATTTTTTCGTATTTTTGAGCTTTTCGCTACTTTTGTTTTCTTGGTGTATATGTTGGAGAAGTTTGTGCCACGTGCAGTCTCAGGAAAACCATTTTTTTCAAAGATATTTTTTTCTTTCTGTAAGAGCAGATGACCTTTAAGCTTCCTGATGCCACATCACGTGGCTTTTCTGGGGGTCAGGTCTTGGGGAAGTTGCATTCAACAGTTCCGTTCCTGAACCCCCACCTTAAGAGCCACCTTAGCAGAAAAAATGAGTTTCATCAGTCGTCTTTGACAAAACTGCTGAAGAATTGTTACTACTGTCATCTTTTTAAACTTTAGGGGTGCACCAATCTAAGGAGGGGTTGCAGGGATGTGATTTCTCAATTTTTTACCGGAAATCCGTGTGTTTTTGCCCTCCAAAAGAAAATTCTCCCCCCACCCCCCAATTTTTATTTTTTTTATTATTTTTTTTTATTTTTTATTTTTTTTAAACTAAAGATAAAATTCATTAAAAATAAAATCAAATAAAGCCATATATATATAATGCCCCAGATTGCAGAGTAGGGCTTTTAAAACCAAAGATAAATTTTATTAGTGGGCTTCGTGCTCGCAAGTTTTCGAGCAACAAGCTTTCGCGCTTTCCGCTCAGAGTTCATGGTTTTTTTTCAACAGCCTATATCACATCACTAGGTTGTTTTCCTGTCCCCAGAAGTTGGTTTTGGTTTCATGGGTGCCTAAGTCCCCCGAAGGAGCCCTAAAAAATAATCACTTCTAAGTAAGAGGCATGCCTAGGTCCCTCAGAGAAACTGCCCCCTTAAAAAAGGGTGGAAGAAGAAAAGAGAAATTTCCAGTTTGATTTGTTTGTAAAATTTATTTAAAACTAAAGTAATAATAATTTGTTTCTCATACTACTTGGGGCCAAGGGTCGCCTAAGCCACTCAGAGGACCATCCCCCAAGGAAAAAGGCACGTGAAAAGTAATACAAACAATAGATGTTTGCTTTTCCATGACAAGAGCTGAATACTCCATAATTATGGACATCGCGCATTACCAATCTATTATTGTTTCACTTTGTGTTGTTGACTTTATGATAAAATAATGAGAAATATAATTAATAATTCAAATCCAATGCCGTTCATTAACATTTCTCTAACATGTTATAAACTTCCTTCTAACCACTTTGTATTGTTTGTCATTGTTCAAATAAAATAATGCTGAGATTAAAATAAAATAACACTGAGATAAATCAACAAGACTTCTGTGTAATCATTTTAGGGGAAAGATTTGTCCCTCCCCTTTTCATACTCTCCCCAGTCCACTGGGTGAGACAGGATCCGGCAGCCAGTAGATCGTTCACATTGACTTTATTTCTCGCAATAGTATAATTATGCAAAAGAACATTGCTACGTTGCTTGGTCTGTACTATTGTGCATGTGAAATAGCTTTGCGCTACCTTGTTCTTCCTATTCTTCACAGTAGTTTTCCCACAACCATCAAGACCATACGTTTGTGGGATACACATTATGATAATGTAAGGTTTTTTACAGTTTTTTTTTGAAAGTTACATGTCAGCAGGTGGCCTACTGACTGTCATTTCGAGGCTTGCCACCTTTCTCATTAAACACACCACGTGCATTATACAATACAATCAATACATTTTCCTCATCAAAGACGGTTACACCTCGCTGAACAGAGTCTAGAAAATTGACCAAAGAATACAGGTCATTGTTCAAACAGGTAAGTTTTCATTCCTTCTTAAAAGCATCCAAGTGAAGGGGAGCGGCGGATGCACTGTGGAAGCTCATTCCAGTGTCTGGAATGCATTGTCACCAGCTGTGCTGTATGTTCTGGGGTTATAGAGAAGGTTAGTGTCTAAACATGATTGGAGCCCAGGTCTACCAGAGTGATGTGGTTCGATGAGAGAGAGCCAAGACAAGTTGGAGCTTTGTTTTGAAGGCTATATACACAACAGTCAGAATTTTGAATGTTATACGCCTGCTTGATTGGGAGCCAATGGAATTGCTTCAGCAAGGCATTCTTGGCTTTTACTCCCAAGGTCCCCCAGTACTGAACAGAAAATCCCCCTGTTGACCATTACCAGTACATCAGGTTATAAACCTTGTTCTAAGAAATTATGTTATTTTTGATATATTTCTATGTGTGACGTCATTTCGAAGTCAAGGCATCACCCCTCAACTTGATCACTCTTCACTTCGACTATTCATTCAACTTCCCTTTCTTAATCATCGCAAGAGACTCGCCCCTAGCTCACACACCTACGAGCTAGATCCAGCATCCCTGTACATTTATGTTACCATAAAGTCTTCAATGAATAAGATTAAAAGCATAGTTTGTTTCAAGTGCTCATTTTCTTCCAGTTGTCTTCACAATATTGGACCACACTCCACTCGTCTCGCACGCTCAGGGGTTGAATCAGTCCACGGTCAAACCAGAGAAGCTAAAGTAAGAAATAAGTAAGCTTCTCTGCCGATTGATACCAGGCTACGGCAAATATTACATAGTCTTTATATCATTGTGCTCTCACCTAGTTCTCATTTCCTTCTCGTCTTCAGAATCTACTTGCCATTGACTTTGATATAGAGTTGACCTTGGTCATGGGTCTAACAATTCAGGTTGGCTCAGTGGTTTTTTTAATATGAAGATGGAATATAATAGGCATATAAGTGATTTTCCTGCAATCGTTGATACAGGGTTATAGAGCTAGGTTCGATTTGGATGATACTGTAGCGTTTGGCCCAGGCCGTCAGCAAGAGGGCGCCAGCACGACTCCGGAGTGGAGTCGGCCGATGATGGGAGGGCGCTGACACGACACCGGTGGGAGCCGTGTTACCGAGCAGCCTCCTGGAGGGCGCTGTGACACAACACCGTTGTGGAGCTGTGTCGTAGCGAGCCCTGCTGAACGGCTGGGACACCTGTCTCGTTGGGGAAACGTAGCCTAAACATTCTTGTCATGTAAGTTTTGGAGTGAAGACGTGTGAAATAAACCAGTGGAAAAGAGACAGAGAAAACTGTATCCTGCTGTGTGTTTTTGTTGTGTTTGGCCGAGAAGAATCTGAGAACAAATTCTTGTTACATTGGTGGCAGCGGTGGGATGGCACGAACGCTGAAGGAGCACTGGAATCAGGTAGAAAGATTGCTTTTCTCTGTGGGGGTTTTCACATGTTTTGGGTAGTATGGCGTCAGACTCAGCACATGCTGGGGACACGCCGAGCCAGACTCGGACAATTGGTGGCCCATCATGGTTTACAGTAGTAGATGAGACATCATCATTCCTAGGGCTGGGAGAGGCCGGTAGGAGTAACAGTGGAGACGAGGGGGGTCAGCCACGGGTTCTTAAGGACAGGAGCGTCACGTCCGCTTCGGGTCAGGTGGGCGCAGGGGGGTCGGAGCGGTACCTCACGGAATCGTTCCGGCTCTCTCCGCAGCGTACCGGCACGGAGTGGGCGGAAGGGTCGGAGCGGTTCCACACGGAACCGTTCCGGCTCTCTCAACAGAGCACCGACACGAGGGGGGCAGAGGGGTCGGGGCGATCCCTCACGGAATCGTTCCGGCTCACTCCACAGAGCACCGAAGTGAGGGGGAAGGATCGGAGCGGGTTCCGAGGAAGCAGTTCAGTGCCTCTCCGCAGCATACCCCAGAGACCAGGGAGGGGTTGGGGCAGTCCCACACGGAACCGACCTTCTCCTCGTGGTATTCAGCGGGGAACACCAGAGAGCGTTTCTTTTTGGAGCCAGGCCACCCTCACCCTGGACATGCGGTAGTGGAGCAAACTCTCCTCGGGGCCCTTCTTCCAGGAGCGCGCCCACATGGGGGATGCTCAGTCTACACCATGGCAGGGTCAGGGGTCACGGTCAGAAAGAAGGTGGTCACCCCACCTCCACCATGGACAGGCAGTGTCTGAACGTTTCCTCTCGGAGCCCCCCCACCAGGCAATAATCCAGGCGCCAGACGCCCACTCCACATCATGGCGGGTTCAGGAGCCACGTAGTCACGTTGCGGAAGTGCGTCGTCCTGTTGAACAGAGGCGGACGGCACGACCCTACGAGGCAGAGTCCTTGATTCAACTCGACCCCGCACAATTCAATGGGGCGGAGCTGGTGAGTCGGCTCCGCACTGCACAATTCAATGGGGCGGAGCCGGTGAATCAGCTCCGCACTGTACAAACCTATGGAGCGGAGCCTGTGAATCAGCTCCGCACTGTACAAACCTATGGAGCGGAGCCTGTGAGTCAGCTCCGCACTGCACAAGTCAATGGAGCAGAGCGTGTGAATCAGCTCCGCACTGTACAAGTCAATGGAGCGGAGCCTGTGAGTCAGCTCCGCACTGTACAAACCTATGGAGCGGAGCCTGTGAGTCAGCTCCGCACTGCACAAACCTATGGAGTGGAGTCGGTGAACCAACTCCGCACTGCACAAGTCTATGGAGCGGGGCCCACAGCCCAGCTCCGCACCACACGACCGAAGCGGGTGGACCATGGCTTGGAGGCAAAGTACGCCACCACAACCAACCCTCAGCACATCGGGCTTGTTGACGCACCACCAGTGACTACAGCTGCGGGCAGGGGGGTGCCGTCCGCAGGACGGGAGGAGTCGGGCCCCCCCTCAGGGAGTCGGAGACCCATGATGCTTCCGAATAAGTTTGACGGCGGATCCTCCTGGTCCGACTATCTAGTCCACTTCGAGAGTGTCGCGACCGTCAACCAGTGGGGGGAGGCCGAGAAGGCGATGTTTCTGGCCTCCCACATGAAGGGCCCGGCACAAGAAGCCTTAGCTGACATGGAACTGGCAGCACGTAAGGAATATCCTCGTATTCTGGAGTACTTCGAGAAGCGATTCGGAGTCACGGCCCAAATACCACTGCATCGTGCGCAGCTGTCAATGCGTCACGGGTGGTGGTGAGTCTATAAGCAGCCTGGGACAGTCTATTCGGCGGTTGGTCGCCAAGAGCTACCCGAAACTGTCGGCCCAGGCTCAAGAGGATTTGGCCGTAGAGGCTT
The DNA here is from genome assembly GCA_037783415.1 of Leptasterias polaris. NCBI lineage: Eukaryota > Metazoa > Echinodermata > Asteroidea > Forcipulatida > Asteriidae > Leptasterias > Leptasterias polaris. Next base: position 246,058 of record JAZGTN010000264.1, on the reverse strand, counting down.
TTAGAAATACATTGGGAGACGAACAATTGCAATGCCACATGTTCTCGAGGGCGGCGACGACCTTGACCGAAGCCATCACTCTCGCCACCGAGATGGAAGCGTTCCTGGAATCCCAAGAGCAGAACAAAAGAAGCAGGCAAGAGGCCAAATATGTCCGGTCAGTAGCACAGCCACCACAACCACAGCCGGGGGCTAATGGAGTGAACACAGGTGGCCCGCGCCGAGTATTCGATCGCCCGATGGTGGAATGTTTCGGGTGCCATGAGTTTGGCCATATCCGATGGGACTGCCCGCTCAAGAAGCGGGGATTTAATAACAAGCGACAGGTGCCGAACGAACCTAAGTCGACACAGCAATCAACCGGCGGAGGCCCCTCGCACCAGAAACGCCAGTATGACAGACATGTGAACGGGGCTCGCTACGGTCCAGGGCAGCCGGTGTGGCTCTACACACCCAACAAAAAGGTGGGTCGGACGCCCAAGTTGCAGTGTCGGTGGACTGGGCCCTACGTGGTCCTCCAGGCGAGCGACCAGGTTACCTACAGAATCCAGAAGTCTCGTCGGGCTAAGGCTAAGGTGGTCCACTATAATCAGCTGAAGCCCTACCTAGGCGAGGCGACTACATCCTCGAGAACGGGAAAATGGGCAAATGTGCAGAAGGAGAAAGGAGCAGGAGGAACCAGTAATGGAGGGGGTGGGCAACCACGGCCGGCAGCCGGGGAGCCAGAAACCATTCCTAGTCGAACGACACGGTGCGAGCGTAGGTAGCCCAGCAGATATTGCCCTCCTGTTACTAACAAAGACCTTTTCTCTGTTTCTCTTCCCCCAGGATGGAGGGGGCGGAGTGTAGACAGTGTGGGAAACTATTCAACCGGACCGGGAACCTGAAACGACACCTCAAAACCTCCTGCCCGGTCACACATCCCTTTAGGCCCTTCACAGCTCCTTACGTTTTTACGAAATGTTTAAGACCCCTTGTAAAACATTGGAGAAGTCGGGGATTGTTCGTAGTAGTATACCTAGATGATGGCTGGTGCAGAGCTAGTACAGAGAAAGAAGCAAACACCAATGCTTCTAGGGTAAAATCAGATCTCTTATCGGCAGGATTGGTTCCCAATGTTGAGAAGTCCCAATGGGTTGCCTAGCAAAGTTTGGTTTGGTTAGGTTTACTATGGGACTCGAGAGATTGCTCAATAAGAGCTACAGACAGAAGAATTCAGGATGTTATTAATTGTATAAATGATATTCAGGACAGGCTTCCCTACACCTCGGCTAGGAAGTTGGCTTTGGTCACTGGTAAAATTATTTCTCTTAGCCCGGTAGTCGGGTTTGTTTCTCAACTGAAAACGAGGTTTCTTCATTTAGAAATTATCAGGAGAGTACATTGGGATTACCAGTTCAGACTCAGTGGTAACAGTAAAGTTATTGAGGAGCTAGTTTTCTGGAAGTCAGAAGTTGTAACTCTGAACAAGCGATACTTGTATGAATACTCACTTCCTAAACGTTTTGTATATGCAGATGCTAGCCAACTGGGCTGTGGTGCATGGATGATTGGGTGTGCTGGGGAGATTAGCCTACAAAGAAACTGGAGTAGCGTTGAAGAAACGAAGAGCTCCACCTGGAGAGAATTGCAAGCGGTTTACCTTGCATTGCAAGCATTTGTTCAAAGTTTGGAGGGAAAAGTGGTTAAGTTTTTCACTGACAATAAAGGTGTAGTCTCGGTAGTGAACAAAGGTAGCATGATAGAAGAACTTCTCTTACTCAGTTTGGACATATTCAGATTTTGCAGGCATCATGGTATCCAACTGGATATACAGTGGATTCCCAGAGAGTTGAACCAACGTGCAGATGAGATCAGTAGGTAGGTTGATTGTGACGACTGGGGGGTCGCACTAGAATTCTTTCAATTTATCGACAAAATGTGGGAACCGCACACAATAGATCGGTTTGCTGATGAAACAAACACTAAGCTGCCATGATTCAACTCTAAATATTCATGCCCTGGCACTTGTCAAGTAGATGCATTCTCCTGTAACTGGCATGGGGAGAATAACTGGCTAGAACCTCCTGTATACTTGGTTGGGATGTTCTCAAGCATCTAAAAATTTCTCAGGCACAAGGAACTTTGGTTATTCCATGCTGGCCCTCGGCCCCCTTTTGGCCATTATTGTTTTCACCGCAAAGTTCATTCCGGAACTTGGTTGCACACACAATGAAATTCTCTGACCCGTCAGATATTTTTGTGCAGGGTAATTATCAGCCATCTATATTTGAATCCCCTTTTCTAAAGTCTGCAGTACTTTGCATTAGACTTGTGGGGTAAACAAGGTTCATGAACGTTAGAGAGGCCCTATGTTAGGAGAGATGAAGTTACCATGTGTAATGTAAATGCCGCATGGCAGGAGAGCCGCATGGCAAGAGAGCCGCATGGCAGAAATAGCCGCATGGCAGAATAGCCGAATGGCACAGAAGAAACTGCTAGTAAAGATATTGCATGATGACAGTGATAACTTTGTATTTGTATTATCGATTTAATTTATTTTGTGCAGACTTGGCAAGGAAGACGCATACGCTTCAACGTTGGCTGAGATATTGGAAGCATCCAGAGCTTCCAGCACGACTAAAAAATACAATGCCGCTTTTGCCGCATGGCAACAATGGTGCACTTCACAGATGGTGACTCCAATACCGGCAATTCCAGATGACGTGTGTCGTTATTTTATATACTTGCTTAATCAGGGCGCTCCATACTCAAGAATTGAATCAACTTTTTATGGAATTAAATGGCGTCATGACTGTTTTTCTGGATGTAACTATAATCCATGCGACAGCAGGTTCCTACATAATGTATTACAGAGACTTGTCTTAAGAGGAGATTGGCAAAACCTAGAAAGAACCGATCACCCCGGAAATCTTAAAGGCTGTCATCAGTAAATATGAGTCGAACAGCTTGATGGATATTAGATTGGCTTATATCCTATGCAGGATTCTTACGTCATAGTGAACTTATTAATATAAGAAGATGTGATCTTCAGTTGCATACTACATTTGTAAATATTTTCATAAGTAAAAGTAAGACAGATATTTTTAGGCAGGGAGCGTGGGTTATGATAGCGGCGACCAAACTCGCCCACCTGCCCTGTTAGTGTTGTGATGAATTGTGGGAAGCGTTTTAAATTCCTTAAATTCTTTTACTGTGCTTCATCAGGTTTGCTAGTCTTTCAATTTGAACAACTCTTACGTAATAAGCAAAGACTGTTCTCAACGTAAGAGATCAGCTTGCCATTATTCCAATTGCTGCTCGATATGGGGCAGAGGGAGGCCCCCCCTCTATTGTGTCTTCATTGTGTTCTGGGAATCTCAGGAATTCTTTTGAGAATTTTAGGGGGGGTGCTTCTGTATACAAGAGGGAAGAGTGTGTTAGGGTTAGGGTTAGTTTGGGGGGGCCTCCCTCTGCCCCATATCGGGCATGGTATACATTATTCGGGGCAGTCGGGTCTTGGGCGTGGTGCCGTCAACATCTATCGGCTCTCACGGTTTAATTTATTTCCGTAGCAATGTAGCTGTGTTATTTTATAATAAAGTATTCTAGACCACATATTTATGGTGTCGCTCTCCAGTTTGTTATGTCTGTTTAAATACCCCAAAAATACAAACATAATATATGGTGGAAGATCCGAGTATCCGGATACCTGTAAGCACACTGGGTTCTGGAAGTGACAACACTGGTCGGCAAATATGTTGACGGGCCACGCCTTTTAGCCGGCTGTCCTTGCCTTATATCGGTAAGTAATGTAAATAATTATAATGGTGACGTCTATTACATTATGCACTATTTTTTGGTGACCGATACAGCAACATGCACGGATTTGTCTAATGAGTATGTGAATTGATTGTATATTTATGGTGTTTGATTTGTAGACTTATGTGGAGTAAGGTATGACCGAGCAATCAGAAACTAAAATAGCGTTCAAATATGATTTATCTTCGGTGAAAATCAAATGTACAGGTTCTCCTCTTGAAGATTTAGGCTTTGGCAGTAGTAGAGGTTATACAAAAATATGCTCCATATTTACAACACACAGTCAAATTCAAGGTAGTGACAGATCATTGTGCTTTAAAGTGGTTGTAAGAGCATGTAAATGGCCGTCTTACAACACACTAAAATTACAATCTACCAGTTCGAAGTTGTTCATAAAAAGGGGTGTCAGAATACAAACGTAGACGCATTGAGTAGGATTACTTTGGAAAATGCATGTACTCATTGTAATCAGTGTCGTGTTACGTCACCGTTGAACCCTTCCCCAATAAAACTCAGTCCAGTTTGGGAACAATCTGATTTAGATGAAATCGATGAGAATGAATTTCATCAGACAATTTCTAACAGAGATGAATCTACTGTAAATATGGTCAGAAATACCCGTTATAAAAAGGGACAACGACACGTAAATAACACTGATACAGTTATGCCAAATGTGCCTACGTTTCCAGTTGAATTGAAACTTGCCGAGTTCAAAGAATCTTTGTTGAAAGATAAGTTTGCAGGTCCAATTGTGGAATATTTGACAAATAATGTATTGCCAGATAATGCTAAACTTGCCAAAGATTTATTGTTGCAGGTTGATCAATATTTCATGCATGAAGGTCTTTTGTATAGAGGGGCAGATTAATGGTCAAATAACTCCAGATCAAGTTGTAATCCAGCTCTGTATACCGGTATGTTTTGTAGACATTGTGTTATATAACTGTCATGATCATGTGCTAGCCGCACATTTTGGTTTGCAGAAGACGTATCATAAAATTCGCCAACGGTATTTTTGGAAGAATATGTACCGTGACATAGATAATTGGATTAGGTCTTGTCAATCGTGTTCAAAAAGAAAAACGCATAGACATAAAAATCGGGCCCCACTTGTGACCATGGATCCTGGTGCCTTTGAAAGAGTTAGTATGGATATTCTGGGCCCTTTACCGATAACTATTTCGGGGAATCGATACGTCCTTTGTATTACTGATCATTGTACTAGGTGGCCTATTTTAGTCCCATTGCCAACCACTGATGCTGCAACAATAGCTCGGGCATTGTTTGATTTTGTGATTTGTGAACATGGTTGCCCAGTTACGCTTTTGAGTGATAGAGGTGCAAATTTCTTAGGTAACATTGTTCGTGAAGTTTGTCGAATCATGCAAATTGAGAAACTAAATACTTCTAGTTACCATCCACAGTGTAATGCAGTGCAAGAACGTTTCAACTCAGTAATCCTTGATACTGTTTCTCACTATGTAAATGCATTTCAGAGCGATTGGGATAAGTATGTTCCAGCTATACAATTTGCTTATCGTTCAACACCAGCGAACAATTCAGTAGGATTCAGTCCATTCTTTCTATTGTATGGAAGAGAGGCTAGGTTGCCGATAGATGTAACTCTCCTGTCCAAAATTGAGTACACTGACAAGACCTTACGGGATCACATCACATACACGAATTAGTTTCGAAATTACATGTTTTTCGAGATGCTTCAAAACGTCATACTGAGGAAAATCAAAGAAAAATGAAGGAGAGGTATGATGAAAACGCTACGGAAGTAAAATACCAAGTGGGCGATCTAGTTTGGATTTACTTCCCTGTGATCCAGAAAGGATTGTCAAAGAAGTTATCAAAGTGTTGGTTAGGACCGTATCTTTTGGTTAAACAAACGGGCCCAGTTAATTTTCGTGTAAGAAATCTAGAAAATAACAAATTGTTGGCCTCGCCAATACATGTAAACCGAATGAAGTTTGCCTATGATGGATACGTTCGTCCAAACAACATTATCCCCACAGATCCAAAACAACGAACTTCTGTTGATGATTTAGTACAGGAAGATTGTCCTGAAGACTCATTTGAGCCACTGAAGGCAAAACATAATAGCAAAATTTCTGTTCAGCTTATCCCTGGAGTGTCGTCAGAAAACAATGTTGAATTTGAGATAGAACGTATAATCAGAGGCAGATATAAGGACAATGTCTTAGAATATTTGGTAAAATGGCGACACTTTCCGAAGTCTGATAATACATGGGAACCCGTAGATAATTTGAATGTAACTACCTTGGAATATTTGGAAAAAACCCTGTTCGAATAACTGGTAAAGTAACTTGAGTCTGAGGCTGCATGGCATTGTTTAGTATTCACAAAGAACGGCAAATTATCAGTTTGTTATGAGGGTCAATATTAAGCTTGGCGGCTGATATAGTGGCTGTTGACAAGTATTTATAAACAAATAACTATGTTGATTTTGAATAATTTGGTTATTCACTATCACTAGGTATAGTTTTAAATGTGCTAATTTTGCCCTGCATTGTTGTTGTGACGTCACCATTTAAGTTTATTTATAAGTTAGTTGTTAAGAATAACAGTATTGGTCTAGTTTATTTTGGATATTTACGAGTTGACAGCTGTGTTAACAACTGAGCTTCGCTGATGAAGAGAGTGTAATAGGAGTAGAAAAACCTTTGTTCTATAGGTGACCAAGTGTCTAGGTTAGAGTTTTATTACCCTTCCACGTAAAGTACCCCGAAGTTGCCAGAGGCAATGGCGAGAGTTTGATGGCCAATCCACACCAACAGTTTATTATAGTCCGTCATCGTTTCAGCAGGTAGATTCGACCCCAGCAGTAGAGGACGCAATCCTGCCAACTCCTCCTCCTGACGTGAAGTCAGCCCAACTTACAGACAAAGTCATCTCCAGAGTCGTGAAATTGAAATCTTCTGCAGAAAGAAAGCCTAGCCCTCATCAGCTGAAAAGGGAGCCAGGAGCACTGAAGAGGCTGGTGCGTGTATGGGAGAGCCTGATCGTGAAGGATGGGTTGCTTTACTATAAGCAGACCGACAGTGGAGATAACACTCAGTACCTAGAAGTTTTGCCCAAGTCATTGAGGTGGCAAACTTTGCACAACCTGCAAGTTTCACACAATATTATGGGGTTTCGGGAGATTATGCGGTTTGCCCGACAAAGTTATTTTTGGCCTTGATTTTTGTATAGTTGATTTCTTTTTAAATTTTTGCTGTAAATTCATTGTAGTTTTCATTTTTGTACTTTTTAACATTGTTGAGGACAACAATGGGTTTAAGTAGTGGCGAGTGACATGTAATAGGAGTAGAAAAACCTTTGTTCTATAGGTGACCAAGTGTCTAGGTTAGAGTTTTATTACCCTTCCACTGTTTATACTTCCCTCTAAGCTCTTCTAGCACCCCCTTAGTTAATTTCTTAGGAATCCTTTGTAATAAACAATGAACCCGCTTGCATAATCCTTGGTAGTGTGGTTAGTCACCCCTGTAATTGACTTCAGATAGCAGCCTGGCAGCAGCACAAGGGGAACACTCCACACTTATGTGCTCTCCCATCACGATTGCTTTTATATAACTACAACTTCATTTGCCTGTTTCAAGTATTACTGCTATGGACTCGGTTTTAAAGCCATTTTGATTTTAATTTGTAACCTTCTTTGGCACTGTGTTTTGTTGTTTTTAGTGGTTTCTATAAATTCTTTTCATTGTTCGGGGTTTAGTACAATAGTGTTTAATAATGGTCTTGGTTTAGAGTTTACTTGGTTTATTGATGTACTTCGATCACTGGTTTTGCTTTTGGTCATCGCCTTATAATCAATAAAGTTATTATTTTTATTTTTGCTTGTTGAGAAACCTACATTTTGAGTCCCTGTCCTACTTTTTGCATTTCCTCGCGTCTTAACCCTATTCGATCCCTAGATTAGTTGAGTTTTTCTGAAGTGAGTTTCCCCAGCTTAGTTTTATTTAGTTTTATTCAAGTGATCCATTTTCCAGGTTACAAGAGCACCGGGGGAGAGAGGTTGGCGATGACTGTGGTGGAGGTGCGTGAGAAAATGGAGTTATGTGGAGCAACCTCTAAACCTTGGAAAGGATTTACCCCGGGGTCCGAGCTGATCTTCGTCAGACGAAAGGAGCGATACTCTTATCTACATTTCTAGTGAATTATGGTTATTGTTTAGAAAATTTGTTAGTTGCTTTAAATTGTCAGGCGCCAATTCAGTTGGAGGGGGCGTATGTTGTGATGAATTGTGGAAAGCGTTTTAAATTCCTTAAATTCTTTTACTGCGCCTCATCAGGTTTGCCAGTCTTTCAATTTGAACGACTCTTACGTAATAAGCAAAGACTGTTCTCAACTTAAGAGATCAGCTTGCCATTATTCGGGGCAGTCGGGTCTTGGGGGTGGTGCCGTCAACATCTATCGGCTCTCACGGTTTAATTTATTTCCGTAGCAATGTAGCTGTGTTATTTTATAATAAAGTATTCTAGACCATATATTTATGGTGTCGCTCTCCAGTTTATGTCTGTTTAAATACTCCAAAAATACAAACATAATATTAGTATGCTTAAGAAATATTTAACAGTTGCAGATTTAATGGAGGATGATTCAGATGAAGCTTTTTTGTTTAGGCCATGTAACTTTATCAAATCGGAGAATAGGTACAAATTAAGGTCTAGCCAACTTTCTTACTCAAGATGCCTAGACACGTTTAAAAGTGCATTGTGTTCAGTCGGACTAGACCCCAAGCGTTTCGGATTGCATAGTCTGTACCAAGGGGAACAGTGCCCAAGGTAATGTCACACAGTATAAAGTCTACCATATTGCGGATATTTAAACATACGTTTTTTACACACAATGTAGTTTGCGTGAATACCACGTGTGGGACATGGGAAGTTTAAACCACGCGGCACGCCGGAAGTTTTACAAGAATCAAATTCCTTGCATGATTGGTCGGTGAACATCTTGGCAAAATAGAATGATTGACGCAGCTCAAGGCCAAAACCACGGTTGTCTGCAAAGACGGCACTTTAAGGCCAAAACCCAAGTTGTCTGTACAGACGGCACTTTAACTGGACATATCTAGAGTCGTACAATACTTAAACCCCATGGGAGCTATCGAACCAAACATGACTATGCTGATAACATTTGCATGCTCACCAGGGAAATTAATTTACTCAGATCGATAATTCACAAATTCATAAACATCATCGTGTGAACAGTTTTAACATTGTAATACTTTCATGTTACTAGCGGTTTGACCGCCGTTGGTTGCTGAAATAAAATATATCAAATATAAAGTATAGCACTGATCATAAACATAAAACTGTCCAAACATAAAGGGCCACCCTGGGCTGTAATACACAATGAGTATTAATTGGATAAAAACAATTTATAACTTAAAACATTGCAAGTACCCGTTTCCTAAGAAATCTATCGGTCCAATCTGAAATACTTTTCCGTTTGAAAAAAACATCTCCCTTCTTATTTGGAAATCCCAGATAACCCATGAACTATTCATACTTCATCCATTCACCGATTACTTTCCCAAAGTCCTGTGAAGGAAGGAAAGCCATAGACCTATTTGAACCCACTACCTTTGCCAGTTTAGAGTAGATGTCTTACCAACAGACCAACGAGCTAGCCTGGTGGCTACGGGTAGCTTGAATTCTACTTTTTTAGCAGCAGATACTGCAATGATTTTCATAGGTAATATGTTACTACATTTTCTGAAGTGAATGCCTTATTTGATGAAAGTCCGCCAGGTTGGTGGGTGTAATTTTGTTTTAAACCACAGGGACGGACTGCACGAACTCTTCTTGATATCGACAGTGACCAAACAAATACAAAATGGGAAGAAATAATTGGACTTAATTGAAAGTAGTCCGTACAAATTTCTATAGTCATAAAATAATTGTTTATTTTTTATTTATTTTTTTATTTTTTTATTTTTTACTTTAACAAATCGGGGGTACATTTACTTGAAATGGTAAACACAATATTGTATAGAAAAAATGCATTAAAAGATATTTGTTAGTTACCTGAAAGGTTGAAAGTCTTTACAAAATTGTTAATGAAATAATTGATAGGGTCTCTGTGTGAGTTTATACAATGGGGTGGGTGAGAACACACGCGAGAGCAGTGATCTCAAGAGAGCAGTCTTCGATCGCGGAGAGCTGAGTGTATTACGCTATAACCCTGACTCGACTATCACCGCGACAAACATTAACGACTTGTTTACAAGTCTACACAACATTACAAGTTTCCTTTACAAGATATGCATGTGGCACCCTGAGCATTCATTTCTCCTAGGTTATGAAATGTGACTCAATCATGGGTGGGGTTAAGCATCTCTATTTAAAGTATGGACTAGTGAAAAAGCTGACAGACTAGTGAAATGACAAGCTAACGAATCCAGCTGGCTAGTCAATGAAAGAGTTGAGACAAACCCTGCTAGTCAAAGACCTACTCTTCGCATTTCATTGAGCTGCTTAAAGGCACTGGACACCTTTGGTAATTGTCAAAGACCAGTATTCTCACTTGGTGTATCCCAACATGTATGCATAAAATAACAAACCTGTGAAAATAATGAAAGAAAAAACACCCTTGTTGCACAAATTTGTGTGCTTTCAGATGCCTGAAAAGGGCTTCAGGCCTGAAGTCTTTTTAAGATTCAAATATTTTAGTGAGGAATTACCTCTTTCTCAAAAACTACGTTACTTCAGAGGGAGTCTTTTCTCACAATGTTTTATACTATCAACAGCTCTCCGTTGCTCGTTACCAAGTAAGTTGTTATGCTAATATATATTTTGAGTAAATACCAAACGTGTCCAGTGCCTTTAAGCACAAAAAGAAACTGAACACAAACTAGCTTGGTAGAGAGTTGTGCGTGGTGTGCATGGGCTTGCTCGTTTCCATTATTTGACCTTGGAGATGGCGGCTCATGCAAGAGGTATAGACCTTTCTATTGCAACGTCACAGCCCGAGTTTTAGCCAACCCAGGTTGGAAAAGTATGGAAAGCCATAACTGCAAATCAAAAACAGATTGCTACAGTTTGTAGCAGTGTTACACAAATATTCAAAAATAGTGTTGAATTTGTTGGAAACAAATCAACCAATCATGGAAGTTATTTCCGTTCATGAATCTTTACAGAAAATGTTGAATTTGGTCACAACATTTTTTAACACGATTGAATGTTTTGCTAACATTCGGCTGTCCATGCCAACCGGCGCACTTTGTTTATCAACAAAAGAAAGGTCTATATACATGTTATTAGGAAGGCTAAGAGTGTATTGCATTATTGAATGGTCTGACAGGACTTTCATTCATTCATAGTGTTTAGGTTGTCACTGTCACACCATGGGACTGGATTTCCCCTGGCTGACTTTACAGTTATGCAGTAAGGCCTATACACAACACATGATAAATGAGTTTCAGAGAAACAGGTTCCCCTGTCACACCATGGGACTGGATTTCCCCTGGCTGACTTTACAATTATGCAGTAAGGCCTATACACAACACATGATAAATGAGTTTCAGAGAAACAGGTTCTATATATTCAAAAATGTATCTAATTTAATTACAAAGAAACAGTAATGCCCTATAAATTCATTGGAAACCATACTACTAAACTATGTACAAATTAAAGAGCAAATTTTAAGCAAGGGCCTATGATCGACCGTTCTCCACAAGATTTTCTCTAGATAGAATATTCTGGATTGAGGCACACATTTTCTCCTCACAATATTACTATTACAATATTAATAATCTAGCACAATGGGCGACAATGAGAATCTTAAATCTACTTAGTTAAGCCCACCACCTGGGATGACTTTTCATTGTTCATGATTGTTCATTGCCGGTAAATGTTCAATGTTTTTCATCTCTCTCTCTCCGATTATGACTGGGGTGTTCGGTTACTTGCCCATCTCCGTTTGTGAAGCTTTCTGCTGGAGCTCTTTCAGCTTTGATGTAGCAGTGTCATATCAGCCTCATGAGTCGGGGGGACTTTGTGTTCTTATACATGTACAAGAGTAGTTGCAGCCTACCCCAATGGTTTGAGTTTTTGATGGTTAGCCGTCTTCCGTCTTACTTCAACCTAAATCCACTCAGGATTTGGTGATAGATGCAGGTCCACACAGGACAGGTCTGATGGGTCCACCAAGGACAAAGTCCACACAGGACAAGCTCAGGGAAGTTTTCCAATCCACTCAGGATATTATACTTCAATGAACATTTAAGTCCACACAGGACTTAGATTTATTGCGAGCCTTGACTCAGAATAATATTAGGAACGACTGCTCTCCTCAAACCCCAAGCCAAGACTGACTGGTACATATCCAAACCTCTATACACCCAATCATAACGATATGGAACACATAAAGAACCCATTCCAAATGACAATAAAAGTAAATACCAACATTCCTTACAGCCCCACCCTAAATACTGCCTTCTCTGGAGACTTAATTTAAATATATTTGGCGCCCTCTGGGGACACTTTAGTCTGCCACAAAACTTCTTGCAAACTTAAAGGAGCTAAATTAAAGAGGCAAACTTGCACATATAAAATACGGCAAATACAAAGTAATTTTAAATACTCTGAGATAATTAACTCGGGTTATCATAAAATCCTCAATGCACTTGTGACAGTCACTGCAGTCTGCAATCTCCTCATCTGGATGTTGTTATTTCTCCTTTGTACTTCTCATACAACATCTTAGACATAAGAATTGTGTCTCCTGAAAAACAAGATGAGAAAAATACACCTTGAAGATTTGAATGGTAAATATTTGTAAAGAATACTCGTTTATTTGACAGTTGTGATTGAAGTTAATAAAAGATCCAACTTGTGTGAGTTTTCCTCACTGTAAAGGTCCCAATAATTTCTGAGATTGTTTGATTGATGATTGATGATTTGTTTGTTTGATTAACCCATAACTGCCTAACTACAAGATTTCCCGTAGAACACAAACGCTGTTAGTGCCGAACTACGGGAAAACCCATAGATGAACAAGAAGTAAGTGTCTTTCTTTATATTCTTGTTACTAGTGATATGAGTGGGGAAAAATACAACAATATATGAAAGAAAATTGTGTACTCTTTCAAATGGTACACAGTCTGTTGGGGTATGTATGGGGTTTGTAATGAATGGTTATTGTAATGCTACATGGGCTTATGCAGGAGCAGTGTTCATGTACTGGTACTGTGACCAGTCAGGTGGATATGGGTTATAAAGGGAAGTATGATCAATTATTCTTGCAAAAATTAGTTAGTGGCCTGACGTTTCGACCCTAGCAGAGTCTTTCTCAAAGGCTAAAATGACAAACAACACACATACAAGCATGGATACAGGAGTTACAAGAGCAGTCAAGTGGAAGTACATGAATAGAGAGAGAGAGAAGTATTCAGAAAAAGCAGGGGGTAAACATGGATTAAGGAGACAAAGGGGGAGGGGTTTGGATGGAAGGGACTGGCTTGACCACAGGAAATTGGAAGCACAAAGGACAAAATGGAAGGTTGGAAGAGGGAGAAAAAGTAAAAAATTAGTAAATAAGGCAGACTAGCCAGTCCCTTCCATCCAAACCCAAACATGCATTTATAACACAGGTCCTTTTGGTTGGTAAGCAGTTTGCAACAGCTAATTTCTATTTTCTCATCAATTATTCTTCAAACATAGAGCCTTGCTCTATGTTCAAACTAACCTTGTGGGACGTGGTGTACTCCGTGGTATCAAACGTCCATGGACTCTCTATACTCTGGAAGCAAGCCTCATTGAACTTACTCTGGCTCCAAAGCCAACCTTCCTCCATAAACATCTCAAACTCAAAAGCAAAGTAGCTCCATCTACGATGATAATACCTACGTGAGAAAATACAAATTCTCTTACATAAAGCCAGAAAATAAAGGAGAAGCGAATTGGAAGGAAGAGCTGAATCAGGGCTTTAACACGTTGACTGCCTCCATAAACATCTCAAACTCAAAAGCAAAGTAGCTCCATCTACGATGATAATACCTACGTGAGAAAATACAAATTCTCTTACATAAAGCCAGAAAATAAAGGAGAAGCGAATTGGAATTGGAAGAGCTGAATCAGGGCTTTAACACGTTGACTGCCGGTCATAAATTCGTAGGGGCATCCCATTTGCCAAGCATCTAAGTGTGGTGCGCATGCGCGCATACCAAATAGTGTTTGTTTTTTTTGTCTACATGTTGTAGCATACAAATTCTGATGATGTGTCCTCACCACTGCCAGAAGCGTATTCGTTGCGTTCTCAGCGATGCCAGTGTATTCAATTCACTATACAAAAGCCTTTCATTCTCTACGAATATACTCGTAGGCGGCAGTCAACGAGTTAAAGGGTGAGCAAAAAATTGGTAAGAGTAAATAATAAATGTTCACAGATTTGCACACAACTGACATGGTATAAAGTTGTCATGGTGGGAAACTCCCTTTGAAATATTTTGTTTTTTAGAAATGAGTAAAACAATTGGTTTTGATCTTGCGAGTCCAAAACTCAATGTTTGACAAAGGTGAAAACATGTAAATGTATTGTAATGTAAGTGGACAATTTGAACACTCAGTTTTTAAATTTCCAGCAAATTTGGTCACCCTTTTACCAGATCCTTGCTGAAGAAAGGGCGAGCGCTACATCTCGAATAAAAATATTAACAAATACATTTATACATCACATGCAAGGCCTGAAAGCTCTCTACACTAAATAAATAACTCAACAAATTAATATTCAATGCAGAAATCTACAAGCAAAATAACAGCAGTATGCAGAGTTAATGACAGTCATAAGCGAATACTCACGATTTAATGAGGCCAGCCCACTGTTTGTTTCCGTAATCGTTAATCTCAGCATGGGGACCCCATATGGTAATCTGGCACCGTGCATTATACTTCAACCATTTCTGCTCCTGGAAGTGAAATTGGAAATATGAAACTATTCAACTTGCAGGAAATCAACTGGGCTTCATTTCATAAATCTTGTGTATTCTTACAGGATTTTCAGACTTGCAACATTACCACTAAAGGGGGACACAGTACAGCCATGTCTTACACATGACAAATTTGTATCTTTAAAAAAAGTTTGAAGGCAACGGGAGATCTGTGATTACAATTCTGAAATCTAGACAAATTCTGGAAATAGATAGGCCTGGCATATCGGTATTTGTTAGCAAGGGTTTAAACTTTGCTCGGTGAGAACACAATATGGGATTTGAGGTATTAAATGGTGAGGTATCAATGTATAATTGGTTTGAAGGTAACACCATGTGTATATCTACTTGCTAGGTAGGTTTTGTTCTTTGAGAACTTGTCTTGCTATTTATTCTACTGCCGCGAGAATACAATAGTTATGGTGCTCTCACAGAATGATGAATTGTGGCAGTTCTGAAACAAGAACCTGCAGTTTATTAACTTAACGGTTCAAACAAATCATCTTCAGGGGAGAGTGTAGATTTAAACCCACTCGATAAATACACAAACCTTTTCTGTTGTACCCAGCGCCTTGGCCGACTCGAGCCTAAACCCACTCGGTAAATACACAAACCTTTTCTGTTGTACCCAGCGCCTTGGCTGACTCGAGCCTAAACCCACTCGGTAAATACACAAACCTTTTCTGTTGTACCCAGCGCCTTGGCTGACTCGAGCCTAAACCCACTCGGTAAATACACAAACCTTTTCTGTTGTACCCAGCGCCTTGGCTGACTCGATCCCACTCGGTAAATACACAAACCTTTTCTGTTGTACCCAGCGCCTTGGCCGACTCGAGCCAGTTACCAAGCAACCAGTGAGCATCAGTTCCAAGGAGTAAATCCATGTCCAGCAGTACATCAAGAAACTTGTTCAGATTGGAACTGATTGCGAGGAAAGAGATATTGTTATTGTTATATGTATATATACATTTTTTTTAAATCAGAAATTGCCGTACATCACAAGGCCAGACGGCCACTTCAAAGCGAGGGCTACACTTAACCGAGTTGGGCTGTTGACACAAATCAACTGTCACCAGGGGCACATTGCCACCTACTCCTTGGGCTAACTGAAACAGGGTTACCCCCTTCACTGCCCGTAAGGATGTAGGCATGGGTATCATCCACAGGAGCTTGGCTGGTAGAGCAAAATGCACTACATTCACAACTGTTTACGAAGTAATTATGGTTAAGTGCTTTGCTTAAGAGCACAAGTGTCTTGACAGGGATTCAAACAAACACTCTGCTGCTAACAACACCAGAACTTGGTGAACTAGACCGCTCGGCCACAGCATACCACAATTATAAGTAGAGAAAACTGTATGGCTTCTATATAGAGTCATAAGGCAAACTCAACTGTGTTAGAATGTGGAGCTGTGGAGCTGTGAAGCTGAATTTAAAATTGATATTATAGATATCAGGATGGGGTGGGGATGAACCATGCTCAGAAGAATAATGTGGTTGAACCATTAAGTTTGACCAACAAACTTTTTGCCCCTCCTCCTCAAGTCAGACCTTGAACTCTTAATGCCCCTCACCCCCTTACCTTGCACATGTTCTGTTTCGTACATTATAAGCCGCCACGAATCCTTGGTAGTACACATTGGAGAGGTCCTGAAGCACTTGACGCCCAACGTCCAACAGGTCATACCTGAAGTGAAGGAAAAAAGAGATCTGTCATCATGGCCTAATTTTGTAAAGCTGTTCAGCAGAAACTATCGCTTAAAACAAATTTATTTGCTTAGCAAAGTTAAGCAGGGAACCAACCACAAGGAAGGAAAACTGGTGGGAAATTTCGCTGGCGACCTATACATGCGCTAATCAAAACTCGGTATATTTTTTTCTCTCCAAATTCAGGAGCTCAACAGCTTGCCAATTTGAAGCCAATTTCATAAAACATTGCTTAGCACAAACAATCTTGCTTACCGGAAATAGGTTACCAGCCAATTTACGAAGTGATGTACACCTCTTTCGGCTGGTGGTTCCCTCCAAATTTTTGTAAGCCTTACTTTTTGCAGTTTTATGACATATGGCTGTGGTCCCTGCTCATATCGAATAATTCTTGAATTATTTACAGAAAGCTGGGCCCAATTCCATAGAAGTTCTTAAGCAGACTAATTTACTTACAAATTTTAAGTTTAGCAAAAACTTGCAGGATAACAGTCACAAATGGTGCATGTGGCATGGTATTTTGGATGGTAACCTTATTCTGGTAAGCATATTTTTGTTGTGCTTAGCTACTTTTTGTGCTTAAGCAGCTCTCTGAAACTGGGCCCAGGATTTTTCAAGGCCTCTGCCTCAATTGTTTGAATCTTGGCGTTTGTGCTCCTTAAAGACATTCCCTTAAACATGACTTTCTCAATGGCGTGCCACTGGGAGTAAATGTTTTGCAGTATTCTCTCATTCCTTTACTGTAGCGATCTGTTTCAGAGGCTAGTACTGTGAGATATTCTTCTAGCTTTGTCCCCCGTACTGCTGCACTCTGGTACTCCCTACCTTTATCTTGCTTCCCACCATCTTATAATTTATCATCATTCAAAAGAAATGTGAACAGATGTCTTCTCTTTTATTTTTTTTTCTTCAAAAAACAGTCAATGGCCCGACGCTTCCACCCTAGCAGAGTCTTTCTCAGAGGCTCAAACCTCAGGCCATTAACAATTGTTTACATTTATATCTTATGTCCTTTTGGTTGGTAAGCAGTTTGCAACAGCTAGCTCTCATTTTCTTCATTACTTTCCTTCGTGACAACATCTTGACCGGCCGTCTGCAGGCCTGATCCTTCGTTCTTGTAAGAGCGAAACAGTTATTCCCACTGTAAAAGGCATCTCTATGATGGGCAGGTAAATTTTTACGGGATAACCTTAAGAGGCACCGATACAAGGAGGTGAGGCCTTGGAAAAAATCACCTTCACTGCCTCAGGAATGCTTCTGGCACTTTGGGAGCTATTTTTTTCTGAAAAAAGGTAGCCTTGCCCCCTCAAAAAGGAATTTTGCAGGCCAACTATTATCAGTGTTCACATGCTGTACCATATCATTGGAATGCTCTTCCAGCTTCAAAACTAACTTGAAAATTCACTTGTTCAGTTTCGGATTTAAGTACCGTCATTAGCAGAGTTCTTTTTCTATGCGCCAGGAGTGTCTTTCTGACAGACATGGCGCACTACAAATGTCTATTATTATCATTATTGATTAAAGTACCTGAAGAGATCACTGGCTCCCAATTCCGCTGATGCGTTAATCATAGGCAGCCAGGCCTGAGCAGCTTCAGTCCAATCATACCAGACCTACAGAAGAAAAACAAAATCAAGAAGATCCACATTCAGACATGAAACCTGTAATAAAGGCCCCATAAAAAATGTTTAAAAAAACAACAACCATCAAACAAACAAACAAACAACCCCCCAACACCCCAACAAACAAACAACAAACAAGTACCTTGGACAAAAATATTTGTACAATGTTTTTCACTTTTTTTAATGGGGTGTCATGGCCGAGTGGTTAAGAGCATCGGATTCAAGTTCTGGTGGTTTAGTCATCGGGGTGTGGGTTCGAGTCCCGGTCATGATGCTTGTGTCCTTGAGCAAGACACTTTGCTATAATTGCTTCTCTTCACCCAGGGGTATAAATGGGTACCTGCAAGGGTAGAGGTTGATATTGTGTTTGAAAAAGCCTTCTGAGCGCCACGGCAGCCCAGGCTGTATACTCCCCAGGGAGCTGAGAAAGATTAAAGGAATGCTAATGGCCCAATGACAAGGGCACTAATGTAAAGCGCATTGAGACCGTTATTGTGAAATGCGCTATATAAGAACTAGTTATTATTATTATTAAGGGGGGGGGGGGGGGAAACATTAAAGAAATCAGAAAAAGTTGATTCCCCGAGAAGTTGCATGCATTTGAACAAGTGACTGGTACTCTGCTCGATGTTGCTATGAAATATATTTTATACAATTTCCATTGTCATCCAGCCCTTGGAGATCAAAAGTTACTTTTGTGGCCAAAAAAAAATTGAAAAAATGTACGTCAAATATAAGAATCGCTGATTGAAAATCACTAATTGCAAACCACTATCAACACAGTTAGTTCAAACACAGTTTACATATCAATTGTCCAGCAACCATGACCATTAAGAATAAAAAATACCTAAGTTTTTCAAACACAAAATCTGCAAAGATTTACTTCCATTGTTCTGATTGCGTCTTTGTAACCAAAAATTAAGACCAAAACAACTATAGATGACTCACAGATGGCTGGCTGGTTAGTGAGGGCCTCCAAACTATGGCGTTATGGTTGTGATCTGAGAACCTGTCCACCGAGTTGTAAGCTGTGTCTTTAAGTATCCTCCATGCAGCCTGAGCAGGAACGGAGAACATCCCATAACGTCTGACTGCATAGGAATCAATCCTGAGAAAAACCAACAACATATGAAAAGATTTTGCATTGAACAAAGAAAAATTGACTAGAGCGGGATTTGAACCAACGACCTCCGGATTAACATGCTGGCGCTCTACCAACTAAGCTATGTAGCCCTATGTTGGTGGTCTCCCTATTTTGTCAATATCTTTGTTCATATGAAAAGCAAACACTGTTACTAGACCTCTTTGCATTGACCGCCCTCTCTGAGATCAAACAATGGAAACGTGTATGCATCGCACGCAACTCTCAGCCAGCGATAGGTCTTCATTGACCGCCGTCAGGGCACTGTTTGGGTCTTGTGAAGTCATATATAATAACCAGTTCTTATATAGCGCATTTCACAATAACGTCTCAATGCGCTTTACATTAGTGCCCTGGTCATTGGGCCAATAACATTCCTTTAATCTTTCTCAGCTCCCTGGGGAGTATACAGCCCGAGCTGCCGTGGTGGCGCTCAGAAGGCTTTTTCAAACACAATATCAACCTCTACCCTCGCAGGTACCCATTTATACCCCTGGGTGAAGAGAAGCAATTATAGCGAAGTGTCTGCTCAAGAACACAAGCGTCACGACCGGGACTCGAACCCACACCCCGATGACTAAACCACCAGAACTTGAATCCGATGATCTAAACCAAGGATGATATATGCAAGGGGTCTATTACCATTCCACACTAGCAGAGTCTTTCTCGCTAGGATTGAAACATGAGGCCATTACCAATTTCTGCAACCACAGGTCAATTTGGTTTGTAAGCATTTTGAAATCAGCTCATTCCATTTTGTCTTTATCATCTAAGGTGGTGAAAGTAAAAAAACACAAGACTTGTTTGTCTTTCAATCATGAGAACTACAATTAAGAACCTAACCTTTAAATTAAAGAACTAAACAGGATTTGCCCTTAACTATTTCATTGACTAGCCAGCTGGATTCGTTAGCTTGTCATTTCACTAGTCTGTCAGCTTTTTTACTTGTCCATACTTTAAATAGAGATGCTTAACACTGAAATAGCAAGCCAGACCACTTGGATTGAAATTTGACCGGTCCTTGGGTGTTGTCACTGGTATTTAGCCAGCAGACCTGTTATTGTTAAGAGAGAATGCTGGCTGGGTAAGAAACTGCACCTCGTGGATGTATCATCCTCACCCAACTGTTTGTCATTTTTTATATCTTGGACCTCTGTCCACACCCAAGAAATTTTGTTGATGGCACCGCTCCTGTATGCCCTGTTCACACCCAAAGCTGATTCCCTTGAAACAAAACCCAGGAAATTCCTGGAGAATTCTAACCCCACCCATGATTGATTCACATTTCATAACCTAGGGGAAATGAATGCTCAGGGTGCCACATGCAAATCTTGTAAAGGAAACTTGTAATGTTGTGTAGACTTGTAAACAAGTCGTTAATGTTTGTCGCTTTTTAAGTGACTGGCCAGCGGGACCAGTTAGCTTGTCATTTCATTAGTCCATCACCTTTTTCACTGGTCCATATTTCAAATGAAATAGGGAAGATTTTCAACACTGAACTATCCAGCCGGACCACGTGGAGTGAATTTTGACTGGTCCTCTGGTGTTTTATCTGGCATTTGGCCAGCGGACCACTGTTAAGGGAGATCGCTGGTAAACATTACTTTACAAATTGAATTGCCAAGCAAATGTTTACAGCGTCCCATTAGGCATGCAATATCTTGTTAATCGTTAACATCTAAACTAATGAGAGTGAAAAAAACAGAGGGTAATTTGTTTGCTAGCTCAGCCAATTTCAAAAACAATATCTTTTTCTGCTTACCATGCTGTGATATTTACAGGCTCATTGCGCCATGCGAGGTCGTTCATGAATGCGTACATGACGTCGTTTTGGTTTATGCCTTCGGGAGTTAGACCGGTACCCACCACAGTAGAACCAGGGAATGATCTGCTTGTAAACACAGCCTGCAATCAGCAAAGAAAATAGTAACAGGACTTTTCCAGGCTAAGCAAATCTGTTTAACAGCTTTTTCGAGGTGAGGACAGATTGTAATGCAAAAGAGATTTTTTAAAGGGGACTAGGGTTTAATAATAATAATAATACGCAGTTCTTATATAGCACTTTATCACACCCCTAGGGGCGTATCAAAGCACTCAGTATTTTTCCTACAAGGTATGTGGAGCTACGTGTTGAAGTATGAGACCTATTCCTTTGCATAGCACCATGTAATGGTTTACAAGGTGCTGTGGCGCAATATGCAGCCAATCAAACCAGGAACACCGGGGCGAACCCCTTCTCTTTTACGATAAGTGCACTGGGTTCTTTTACGTGCATTACACAACACACGGGACCTACGGCTTAACGTCCCGTCTGAAGGACGAAGCATGTGGTTAAGTGTCTTGCATAAGGACACAAGTGTCACGACTGGGATTCGAACCCACACTCTGCTGATCAGAAACACCAGAGCTTGAGTTCGGTGTTCTTATCCGCTCGGCCACGACACGCCACAAGTAAGTATCCATTGACTAGAACTTGATTTGAACCTGCAGCTTCCCATGTTGTATTGTAAACTTGGCGTGATCCCTGACCATGGCAGTGTGTGGTTGCTTGACTGGTGCCCTGAACAAAGATATTGGAACAATATAGGGAGACCGCCAAGATAGGGCTAGATACCTCAGTTGGTTATAAAGGGAAGTCACAATTTCAGCTTAACAATTTAGGTAAATAAATGTAAATGGACAACCCTAACAAATTTTCTGTTTTTCACAGAACTCGGGTATTAAAGTACTGAGTATACAGTGCTTAACACACATTGGTGTAAGGGTAAAAAAAACAAATAAAATTCTGTTTCATATTATTTTTCCAGACATCTTGAGAAAAAAAAACCCAAAACCCCAAAAACATTATTAACCACGATAAGGCATAGGGTGATAATTATACAGAAATGAATGGTCTCGTGTTAAGTCCTACCTTATTGACAAAGTCCAGTCTGCCGTACAATCCATGGTTACCACCGAAGTTGTGAAGCATACACCAGATGAAGGGCTGACCATAGAAGGAATCGGTTCTGTCATAGGCCGGCACAATGTCTGCTCCTAAATCCAATACTATCATGTGGCCCTACAAATAAACAAACTTCCTTTAAAGGGTCTGTATACGTTTGATAATAACTTTGAAAACTAATGGCAATAAAAACTTACGCTGTACGAAGTACAGCAGCTTTCGATAGTATAAAGCATTTTGAGAATCATTTCACTTTGAAGTAATGTGGTTATGGAAAAATATATCAGGTTTTATGCCCTGAAATTTGAATCAGAGAAACATTTCTGTCAGAAAAGTTTCTCAGATTGTGTATTCCTATAGAGAGTATTCTTCCTGTGTGGACATATTCGCTCCGGTTTTTCTGCGAAACCTCAAAAACACTACCAACTTTTGAAATGAAATTTTCACAGGTTAGTTTTATTGTATACATCTACATTTATATAGGATTAAAACAATCGAACGGTTCCAAATACCAAGGACTGACCAAATTCAGCCGACGTCACCACATGGTAAATCTTGCTCGCGCTGGGTGTTAGATTCCTTGTGTGTTACTGAGCAGTGCACATGAGAGCAGGGATGTGATAGGCTGTTGAAAAAAAACCTGAACCTGAGCCCAAGCTTGCGAGCTCGAAAACTTGTGAGCACGAAGCCCACTGATAACATTTATCTCTGGTTTTATAACCACCACTCTGCAATCTGGGGCGTTATATATGGTTTATCTTCATTTTCTATGAATTTGATCGTAAGTTTTAAAAAAAAGGATTTCTTTTTTTTGGGGGGGGGGGCAAAAAAACCTGGATTTCTTGTTAAAAACGGAGAAATCACATCCCTGATTGTAGGCAACACATGCACAGTGAGACAAACACTACATCTTCACATGCAATTTGACTCAAAAAATTGCAGACCGTGTGCTGTTACATCAAGAGGTCAACATCTGACAAAAACGGTAAAGGCAAAGAGGGCCTAATTTTATAGAGCTGCTTATGCACCAAAACTTGCTGAACACAACAACATTATACTTACCGAAAAAATGTTATCAGCTAAAATAACATTTCACATGTAGCATCTGTGACTGGTATCCTGCTTATTGTTGCTAAGCAGAAATGTTTTAGGCATATTTTCTGCTTAAGCAGCTCTATGAAATGGGGCCCTGTTGTTTTTCATGTTGGAACAATTTAAAAAAGAAAAACAGCAATAACTTACCAGCGGTACACCTAGTACGAAAGCCTTCATGCGTTCTTTAAACCAAAAGGTTCTGTTGTTAAACAACCAGCCCTGCATCAACCAAATCCCATTTGGGTCTGCTGATTTGATCGTCTCGTACACGTGTCCACTGGAATTGGCCAAATACTGCGGATCACTGAGTGGAAGAAACAAGGTGGAAACAAAAATGAAGCATCTTAAATGCTACTTATACAGCAATCCTTCACCGATCTTGAAATCTTGGTGGCAGCAGATATGCCTCCATTACTGCGGTGTACCTGGGTGGTACTGCGCTGCCTACCGACTGGTATAAGGTTTGGGCTACACGGCGAACATTTGATCAGTCGTGGGTTATTGGACTTTCACTTTGCAAATCGCTTAAACCCGTCGCTAGGCAGCGCAGTACCACCCAGGTACCACCGCAATAATGGCGGTATCTGCTGCCACCAAGAGTTCAAGATCGGTGAAGGATTGCTGTATTAACTCATTAGAGTACTTCATGACTGTCTAATGACAATACACCCATGGCTATTAGAATTGTCTGGAAAATAACACAAATCTCCAGTTCTGTTTTGTTTTAAAGATGTAGATAGTACTTGTTTTGTCTTAGAAATAGAGGTTCTAAGTTAACCCTTTCAATACCATTGTCGAGTTTACTTGACAGTGCGCCGTGTAGTGCTTCCGTAGCAATGTCGAGTTTACTCGACACAAAAAGCAGCGTCGTTTGAGAGCCTGTAATTATTTTGTTTGGCGCCCTCTGCTGTTGACCTTTATATAGACGGGTAGCTTGTTTATCGAGCTTCACAATGGTGTGTATTGTATAGGGGGTCGCCATTACGATATTCCGAGAAAAATTACATTGCATGCAGCAGTACTTCCAGATTTCACGCTTCCGTTTTCCCGACAAAAAATCACCATCATGGCTGTTCGTGACCTGGAGGTTTTGGTTGAAATATTTGTCGTAAGTGACTCCGAATTGGACTTGGAAATATCTGAAGAAGAACCTAGTGAAGATTCAGATGAAACTCGTGATGTTTCGTCGCCAGGCACGTTCAATTATGACAACTATCCTGACGATATACCGGTAGCTGGACTGAGCACGGCACCCGTTCAACGCCGTGGGCTTGGGCGTGGACCCGGCGGGCCTCGACCCATTCGTGCCGATCGAGGTGACAAAGGACATAAAGATAATGTATACAAATTTGACATCATATAAAAGGTAATTTCATAAGCTACAAATTGTACGCATAAAGTTTTTCCACAAAAATATGTCTTCACACAGAAAATCAAGATTGAAAAAATGTGAACACTGCACGTTGCTTTTTTTTTTTTTTTTTTTGAAAAAATGCGGTACACAGCAGTGTGACCCCTATAAAAAATGCGGTATTGAAAGGGTTAACATGGAAAACATTGGAAAATGTTAATTCAGGGGATGGCATTTACTTTGACCGGTATGGTTGAGTAGAGGTTAAAGGAACACGTTGCCTTGGATCGGACGAGTTGGTCTATAAAAAGCATTTGTAACCGTTTGTTATAAAATGCATATGGTCGGCCATTTACATGTATGGGAGTCAAAAATTTGACTCCCATAAATGGCCGACCGTGTTAGTTGACGATGTAAAAGGAAAACCACGCAATTTCGAGGCATATTTGTGTGGATCATTGTATTCTACTTTTAAAACATCTTTCTAACCATATGCATTTTATAACAAACGGTTACAAACGCTTTTTATAGACCAACTCGTCCGATCCAAGGCAACGTGTCCCTTTAAGTCAAATCTAATTGCGGCAACATGGATGTTTTTGTACTAACCACTTGCAGCTGCTAGGGTCCCTTAAAGCATTTGTACAACATTGGTAAATGTCAACGACCAGTACCCACACTTTGCGTATCCAAAACATATTTATGAAATAACAAACCTATGAAAGCTTAGGCTCAATGAGTCATCAGAGTCGGGAGAAAATAATGGAAAAAGATCTGCCAATTTCTGCTTTGAATTCACCTTTAGAACAAAATTACTGGCCTAGAAAATCATCTTTGAAGGGTGCTACACAATTTTCATTTTGCAAAGGGTATTTTGATTCGATAACTATTTAATCTATGCGATTACTTTGAAGGGCACCCACGCCAAAATCAGGGTCAACATAGGACATGGGCTCAGTTTCGTAAGCCATTTGGCAGTTAGATTTGAATAATGTCTGGTACAATGCCTCGGTAAGTCACAAGTTATTGCTAAAGTTTGAATTCCTCAGACTATAGAGACAGTTGCTATGTCACATGATTCAGGACAGGCTTTTGCATAGTTATGTAAGATACGGTGAGCTATCGTGAGCCATCCATGCACAATTCTGAATGAATGTGTATGGCACAGTGGTACCAGGGTTTTGCCCATTTGGAGGTTGCTATTTAAATTAAGTGGTAACTTGTGACTAAGCAAGTCATATATCGTACCAGACATTATGGTACACAAATGGCTTTTTCCAGCCCTAGAAGTGTCTTTAAAAAAACAATGACTTGAAAATTATTACTCATTACCCATTACTAACTGCTCACCACTCACTACTCAACGCTCACCATTCACTACTCAACACTCACCACTCATTGCTCTCTACTCACCACTCACTGTTCACCACTCACTGCTCACTACTCACCACTAACTACTCACCACTCACCACTCACTGCTCTCTACTCACCACTCACAACTCACTACTCACCCTGATAAGGGAGGCAACTCATTAAACAGGTCAGTATTGTAAACATGATCAGTGCCGTTGTACTCTGACATCATCTGAAAGACACAAAAAGGAAGCACAAACTGAGCATTACAATCCTGAAATGCGTTCATCTCATTCATTCCATCTTTCTTGATGTGGATAAATTCTCTAGATCCCTCATTCGCCCTTTGCACGGTCAGCCTTTTGCCTGTAGAGCCTTGAATTGGGGACAGTAGTGAATAGAAGCATTATATAACTCTGTATTGTCACGGTAATGTAATGACACTTTCATCCAAACGGATACACAAATATACAGTATACAATTCAAAGTTGACAAAACAAAACTTGTTCAATTTGAGCATCCCTCCTGATAATTTAATGATCTTTATTATTTTTAAATTCTTCAATCAGGCATCTTACCTCTTCAATGAATGCTCTCCCGATCTTCTGGAATAAAGGCTCTGAGGGGTCCAGAAATTTGGCACTTGGGGAAAAACACAAGCAAAATATAAAATATATAAAAACATATTGAAAATTAACTTCACAGATAAATACTGATTTGTATCCCAAAAGATTTATGACAGGTTAAGTTTTTAGGTTACTTTTTTTCTTTTCTTTTTTAATAAGATATTGCCTAACATCACAAGGCCGGATGGCCACTTCAAGGTGAGGGCTACACTTAACTTATTTGGGCTGTCCACCCAAATCAGCTGTCACCTGGGGCACCTTGCAACCTATTCCTGGTGCTGAAACAGGGTTACCCCCTTCACAGTCCATAAAGATGTTGGCATGGGTATCATCCACTAGGAGCCTGGCTGGTTAAGCAGGATGCACTACCTTCCCTTCTTTTTACAAAGCAATTATGATTAAATGCTTTGCGGGTCAAGGACACAAGTGTCACGACTGGGATTCGAACCCACACTCTGCTACTGACAACACCAGAGCTTGGGTCCGGTGAATTAGACCGCTCGGCGTCGACACGCCACATGCCAGAAAAGGAGAAATATACTCGTAATAGACCTTATGCATATGACGTCATTTGAGTAGGGCGCCCTCACCTAGAGGTCAAAAGGAAGATGCTCATTGGCCAGTCTTGTGCGCCGCGCGTACAAATCAGCGCGTTTCCATTGTTTCATCATCAGTTTACCTCTAAGATGGCGGCTTGGTGACGTCAATGCATAAGGTCTATAATACTGGCCCAATGCTTAAAGGCACTGTACACGTTTGGTAATTACTCAAAATATATATTAGCATAAAAACTTACTTGGTAACGAGCAACGGAGAGCTGTTGATAGTATAAAACATTGTGAGAAACGACTCCCTCTGAAGTAACGTAGTTTTTGAGAAAGAGGTAATTTCTCACTAAAATAATAAAAGACCTCTGGCCAGAAGCCTTTTATTCCTATCTGAAAGCACACTAATTTGTACAACAAGGGTGTTTTTTCTTTCATCATTTTCTTGCAACTTCAATGACCAATTGAGTCCAAATTTTCACAGGCTTGTCTTTGACAATTACCAAACGTGTTCAGTGCCTTTAACTCGCTTGCCAGTTGTTTAGTGACATTTCAAGTCTATGGCAGTCAGAGCAAGAATGTATAGAGTCAGTTCAAATCTGGATTCCTCTCCAGACAGGTGTCTTAAAAATTTAGAACTTACCAACAGTACTGTGGATCCTTGCTAAAATGCCCCCATTTGAAAAGGCTGGTCACTTTGACATTGGGGAACAACCTGCATTGGGAACATGTAGAAAGAAGAATTAGAAGTAGGGACCATTCTAATAATTCACAATAGGAAAACAACTTTTATTTCAAATCACCAATAAACTTGTTTTCTTGATTGTTCTTGTTCCTATTGTAATTATTATTACTGATATTAATATTATTTAAAGTTCACCCTGTTTTTCAAAAGTACAAATTGTAGAAAACATTGCACAAGAAACAGTATACATTGACAAGGGCAAAATGTGGAGAGTGCCAGGCTTTGGAAGAAACAAACAGGTTGAACCTGCCCATGAATTACATGTAGGTGCAACGGGTGAACAAAGATGTGTGGATCAGGTAGGCCTGGATCAGGTTTGAGATGTGTGAATATTACATCAACTCTTTTAGTGACTCGCCAGCAGGACCAGTTTGCTTGTCATTTCACCAGTCCATATAAAGCTTTTTCACTAGTCCTTAGTTCAAATTTAATGATATATGGATGCTTTTTAACACTGAACTAGCCAGCCGGATCACATAGAGTGAATTTTGACTGTCCTCCAGTGTTTAAACTGGGAGAAAGCTGCATTCCATTAGGTTACCCTAGTCCCTGGTAAGTACTCTCATTTAATACGTCTGGAAGAAATACATCAAGATGCTTTGTTCTTGATGCTAGGTACAAGATAAAACATCACTTATCTTTAAGCAAACTTGAATCCTGAATTCTGATTGGTAGATCCATGGCAACAAGGAGGCCCATATCACACCCTGCGTATTGCGCTGTTCAAACTCAGCGTATTGCACTATTTTAAGTTAAGTAATACGCAAAACGTGCAGCTGTTCCAACACCACGTGATGCGTTCATCTGAGCATCAATTTTGCTTGAAGATAAATTTGTTATCACACACACACTTGTGGAATACAGAAAATATAGCACGTCTGTGTCCCATATGAGACGCAGAAGCGCTATTTTTCTCTGTATTCCACTCGCGCTTGTGCAATAACTAATAATGTTTTGTGAAGACTGTTTGTGACCTGTTGCACTGAAATTACGGATATGAGGGAATGTAGCTAACAGACTAACATACAAACCTTGTTATTGCATCAGGAACGTGTCCCCCAAAAGCCGGCAACACAGGTGTCATTCCAAGTTCCCTCATTCTCTTCAAGATTTGATGTTGAAGCTGGAGCTGATTGTCATGCCATGAGGGAGTCAGGGGACCACCCCAACCTTTGATGTTACCCATGCGTGTCCTGAAGGATCAAAGTGGATTGCAAAAATGTTCATGTCAATGTAACCAAAGTGAGGCTGAAAGGAAAAATAGTCTGGTCCCTCCTTCGAATTGCTATAGTACAAGACAGACATCTCTACAGAGTAAGTACATGTAGTTAGGTCTAAAACCCTAACTCCCTAAAATGATTTACTAGAATCCTTCCTCACTCTAACAAAATCCAGCACCGTATGGTAACTCAACACCCAAACTATTAGACTTGATTATGGTGGCATGCCTGATCCCATGTAAAGCATAATCAGTTTACTTGTGCAGTCAGCAGTCCAACATCAAACAGTAACTCAACACCCAAACTGTTGGACTCTGATTATGGTGGTATGCCTGATCCCATGTAAAGCATAATCAGTTTACTTGTGCAGTCAGCAGTCCAACATCAAACAGTAACTCAACACCCTACTTGTTGGACTCTGATTATGGTGGCATGCCTGATTCCATGTAAAGCATAATCAGTTTACTAGTGCAGTCCTCAGTCCAACACCAAACAGTAACTCAACACCCAAACTGTTGGACTCTGATTATGGTGGTATGCCTGATCCCATGTTAAGCATAATCAGTTTACTTGTGCAGTCAGCAGTCCAACATCAAACAGTAACTCAACACCCTAACTGTTGGACTCTGATTATGGTGGCATGCCTGATCCCATGTTAAGCATAATCAGTTTACTTGTGCAGTCAGCAGTCCAACATCAAACAGTAACTCAACACCCAAACTGTTGGACTCTGATTATGGTGGTATGCCTGATCCCATGTAAAGCATAATCAGTTTACTTGTGCAGTCAGCAGTCCAACATCAAACAGTAACTCAACACCCTACTTGTTGGACTCTGATTATGGTGGCATGCCTGATTCCATGTAAAGCATAATCAGTTTACTAGTGCAGTCCTCAGTCCAACACCAAACAGTAACTCAACACCCAAACTGTTGGACTCTGATTATGGTGGCATGCCTGATCCCATGTAAAGCATAATCAGTTTACTAGTGCAGTCCTCAGTCCAACACCAAACAGTAACTCAACACCCTAACTGTTGGACTCTGATTATGGTGGCATGCCTGATCCCATGTAAAGCATAATCAGTTTACTTGTGCAGTCAGCAGTCCAACATCAAACAGTAACTCAACACCCTAACTGTTGGACTCTGATTATGGTGGTATGCCTGATCCCATGTAAAGCATAATCAGTTTACTAGTGCAGTCCTCAGTCCAACACCAAACAGTAACTCAACACCCTAACTGTTGGACTCTGATTATGGTGGCATGCCTGATCCCATGTAAAGCATAATCAGTTTACTAGTGCAGTCCTCAGTCCAACACCAAACAGTAACTCAACACCCAAACTGTTGGACTCTGATTATGGTGGCATGCCTGATCCCATGTAAAGCATAATCAGTTTACTTGTGCAGTCAGCAGTCCAACATCAAACAGTAACTCAACACCCTAACTGTTGGACTCTGATTATGGTGGCATGCCTGATTCCATGTAAAGCATAATCAGTTTACTTGTGCAGTCAGCAGTCCAACATCAAACAGTAACTCAACTGGGGTAGCTGGGGTTAAAAACTGCTATGGCATGGATATGACCAAAAAACAGAGGTATTTCACAAGATGAAATCACTTGAGCATGCATTTGCAGTTGTGATTAGTCAACGCATAAAGGGCAGAGCTTCATTGACCCATCTTTTATTCCATTGTTTAACTGCCTCTACTTTAAGTTTAACGTTTTGGGGTTGAACACAACAAAATTGGATTTGAACTAACGACCTCCGGATTAACGTGTTGGAGGTCTCTCTATCTTTGTTCGGGGGTGCCAGAATTAAATTTAATGTGTTCCACATGTGCCACTGAATGAGTTGTTTTACCATGCAAGGAAACCTGGTCCCCCAAAGTGCGTGTCCAGGTCGTCCTGGGTGAATCCCATCTTGAGGTAGACCCTCTGCCAGATTGCCTCCTGGGCGTTGAAGGCAAGAGGGAGGTTGATACCATTCATTGCCATCCAGTCTATCTCACGCTCCCAACGAGTCCAATTCCAGAAGGCGAAGGAGTAGCTGACCGTACAGACATTCTGGTAGTAACGGAACCTATATAATAATAGTGTACAATAACAGAGCTGTCAATATTTGCATCTTGCATTCAGGGAGATTTTGTACAGCAATCAGGGAGATGATTAGAATTATATTCAACGTAATTTTAATCATGGTATTGGGTTATTTCTTATATCTGGCTAGCCCATGGTTTTTGGTTTTGATGGTTTTTGTAATACTTAGTGTTTTATTTTGTAAGCATGTCATTTTTAGTATTACCTTGTGATACTATCGGCCATGTTTCATGTTTTTAAACCAAAATAAATAAATAAATAAATAAATAAATGAATAATTTAAAGAATCTCAACCTGTTTGGACTTGTAATCCTCAATGCTGGTTGGACTTTAGGTAGAGGCGACGGAACCTTGAGTTGATCCCCTGACCAGGAGATGTGGCATCCGCAGTAATGCTTCAAGTAATGATAGAAACCCCATGCTGCTGCAACGCCTGTGGTACCGGTGATGTTGACAAAGCCCTCTTGTGTCTCAATCTGAAATCAAAATAACCGAAAGGGTAGATGGACAAATTAGTAACTTTTCCCAGAATTTCTGTTCGGAAGAGTGGAAGCAGAAGAGTTCTCAGGAAGATAGAGAAGGGTGAGTAGATGGAAGCCAGGGGACAGTAAAGGTGTTTTAACGCTGCATATGAAGTGTGGACCAGAGAATAAAAGAGGTCCACATAATGTAGGGACTTGATACCCAATGTGGACTTACACACGTCTACACAGGGTTTGTTACAGTGTACAAAACAAAGGAATGTCCACAGAGTGACTGCAACACAGAGCTGTGTGTGTATTTGTTTGGGTGTGTGTGGGGGGGGGGAAGTGATAACTGGCAATATTCCCTTCATTTCTAGAAGTAGTCCCTCATGGAAGAAATCAACGCCCCTTTATTTGACTCAATTTCAAGGAATTTAAATGTTCATATTGTGACAACATCAATAGTGTATGTTCAAGAAGTTTAATTTTGATCAGTGCAATCTCAATTTTCAAGAATGCATGCTCCGTTTACTTACTTAGTGCTTTTAACCAAAATTCAACTATATTATGTTTGTGGGGTCTTCCCTTTTTGATTTCTTCTTTTTAGGTTATGGTTAAGCTTGTAAAAATATTCAGGGGGGGGTACAGCTGGTTGGGATATCTTATTCATTCTTACCTGAAATGTATCAAGGTTTGGGAGTCCTAACAATGGGCTGACTAGAATCTTGAATTCATTGGCTCGACTTGGTATGAGTCTCTTAATCAATGCAGTAACGGCCATGGTTTGATCTTTACTTGAGGTCTTCGTCTTGATATGAGCTAAAGCATGAAAGTCTGCAAGAAAAAAAAAGTATCACAATTGGTATCCGACTTGGATTTAATCTAATCTGCGGATAAATAAATTCTTGGGAGA
This sequence comes from Leptasterias polaris, assembly GCA_037783415.1. NCBI lineage: Eukaryota > Metazoa > Echinodermata > Asteroidea > Forcipulatida > Asteriidae > Leptasterias > Leptasterias polaris. The sequence continues at coordinate 213,467 of JAZGTN010000264.1, read as the reverse complement.
TTAACACCATGGTTCTCCCCAGGATTTTTCAAAACTGTGGGGCATTCTGGATCTAAATTGTTTAACGTTTGGCCGAAGCAAGCTGAATTGAAACAAGGTCTTCAGAATGTTTTCTACTTGGTCAATCTGGAATACTCTACATGTATATGATTTTCTCTTGATAAAAAAATGTTGGTTTGTTTTTGCGTATCGGTTGAAATATGCGCGTATCGGCCGAAACTTGTGAGTATCGCCCAAAATGTGTGTGTATCGGTCGAAATTTGTGTTAATCAGCTGAAATTTGCCTGTATCGGCCTGATACGCAAGCTTGTGCATGTTGAGAACCCTGCACATTGTTTAAAAGTTTAAGTTAAGGAATGTCCGGTTGCTGAAAAAGTAATACCAGGACATTTGCATGTAATAAATGCAGGCTTGGCAAGGTTTCCTTCTGAAAACAAACCTTTGACCTGTGACCTGTGACCTGTGCCTGGTGATGGAACTTTCCAATTTACACCACAGCAAACCACTGCAAAATGGTCCTTAACTGTCAATCCAGGGCCCAATTTCATTGAACTGCTTAACGGTAAGCAAATTTTCGTGCTAACTGTAGCATAAAAATTTGCTTAAGCATAAGCCTATTTCACAGGTTAGCTAGAAAATATGGCGGCCATCTTGCACGCTCACAATGGTTTTCCATTGTTACGTCACTCATTTTCGTGCAGTAAGCACCGGAAGGTTAGCATGCCTTTTTGTGTGCTAACCGGTTAGCAGCGCTATGAAATAGAAACCGGGCAGTAAGCACAGAATCAGCCGTTAAGCAGCTCTATGAAATTGGGCCCAGGACATGAATTAACCAAGATGTGCCCGCCCCTTACTCAAATGCCATGATGATGCCCATGAAGCCTAATACAAATTTACATGTTACTAAAATTATAGGATGTTCCTTTTACCAAGGAAAAGTTTGTTTTTTTGTATCATATTGAATGCCCCTTCAAGCATCGCTGTGGTTTACTGCTGGTAAAATTTACCAGTGAGTAGATCAACTTTGTTAAACCATTCAACTGCACGGGTTGTGTATGGTGGCACACCTGTACACAGAATTAAATAATGTGTATACGTAGTGTGTGTGCTGTGTATAGTATGCATTCACCACATGATTCTGAAGTGTATCATTCAAAAACCTCATTTAGGGCTCAAAATTTACACCGGACCTCAGGCCTGAGGCCAGTGATTTTAGTGTTGGGCCAGTAAACTCAGCACATGACAAGTCAGGTGGTCTTGTGTTTTTCATTTGATTAATAATACATCAATGTGTCCTTTACAAAATTGCTCAAATATTGACTCTTAGTATAATAAATAACTTTCAATTCTGTCGAGTTTCGAAGTATACTTGCCTGCATGTTACAAATGAGATAGATCTTACTTTAATCTTGCATGTTCAGAACAGTTTGCATATGTAGGCCTATATGTTAAACTGTGTAGAAAATGTTTTAAACCATTTGATTCTGGTCTTGATAAAATAAAATTGGCTGTTGCAAACTGCTTACCAACCAAAAGGACCACACGTTTTGACCCGAGTCTTTCCGGAAGGCTATAAATTATGGTCTTGTGAAAACAACTCTGGTCCAGTAAAAATTGTGAACTACAAGTCCTGCAGACTTGTGTACTTTCCCTCAAATTCGAGCCCTGTCATTGGACAATATTGAAGGGTCAGACAAGAGGGTTAGAAAACGACAACTTACCTTTACAATGACAACAAACAGTGAGAATGAAGACGGACAGTAATAAGGACATGAAATGCCGACAGGACATCATGATGAACTGGTGGTAAGCCTTCAAAATCTGTGGAAAATAAAGCACAATCAAAACTTTGTCAATCAACCAATACGCATCAATATTCCCAAGCATTGTGTCATTACGCCTCGATTTCACAAAGCGCTAAGATTCACCTTAAAAATGAGATGCCAATATCGCCATTTTATTGTATTGTGACATCACACTTTGCTTAGCAATTAATATTGATACACATCTTAATATAAATCTTAGCTCTTTGTGTGTGATCAACAAGTATGGATCATGAGAAGTATTGATATTTATTATGCGGTAGATCTTAGAACCTTATTTCTCAGCCACCGGCCATTTCTTTTATATGCGCCAGATGCAGCAACAATTGGTTAGTTTACTAAAGTTCCATAAATTGAGCATTTTCTTCTGCCAACGTGGAGATTGTTGTCTAAGAAAGGCTTGCTCAGATAAATTCGTGATTGAGACGAAACATTAGTGTTAGCAGTGTTTATAATGAAATAAAACCTGTACTGTACTAAGCTGCTAAGGGTAGATCTGAAAACATAAAAATCTGCTTACAACTTTATGAAATTGGGCATAAAGCGGTTCATAAGTCATCTCACCCCCAGCAAATTTTCCCCCTGCAAAGTCGCCCCCTAAAAAAATTGGCCCCTAAAAAAATTGCCCCCTACAAACTTGCCCACTAGCAAAGTTGCCTCTAACTTAAAACAGAATTGCCCCATACAAAGTCGCCCCTAGCTCCATTAACAGTGCCAATACTCTGGACTTCCTCCGATCCTTCGGCCCTACGCCCATGTACCTCCAGGAGGTGAAATAATTTTTCAAATAGAAACTCACGTTTTTATGCCGAGATTTTTTCCCTAGTTGTCACTTAATGTAGCTCATTTGTAGACAGCACATTAAGACGAAAATGTGCTCGCTCTTTTTGTATGAAGAAAATCTGAGGCGTTACAAAGCTGTACAAACGACATACACTGTACATTTACATGGATAGGCACACATGTGTGTACATGTACTAAGCAGTACCGGTACATGTACACAAATGTGTGCCTACCCATGTAAATGTATGTCGTTTGTACAGCTTCTGTTTTTAGCACGTATAGCGCATGCGCTGTTCGGAAGCCTGATGTAATCACTTCCAAGTAAACCACATCGCAAGAAAACTGCTGAAGCTGCGACTAGCTAGTAGTACAGACAGGTCACACACACAGCGCTGTATTTCAGCGCGCATTAGCAAACATCATGGATGCCGGACAGTCAAATCGTGTCAGTAACGCCTTAGATTTTCTTCATAAATTACACCAAAACGAGCGCGCACATTTTCATCTTAATGTGCTGTCCACAAATGAGTACATAATAAGTGACAACTGGGGAAAAAATCTCGGCATAAAAACGTGAGTTTCTATTCTAAAAATTATTTCACCTCCTGGAGGTACATGGGCGTAGGGCCGAAGGATCGGAGGAAGTCCAGAGTATAGACTGTGCAAGTCTCGCGCGTATCGGAGCGAGAAAACATGTCAAGTGAAGAACATATTTTTTCTGAAATCAAATCATTGTTTTTAAATTAGATCTATGAAACAATCTGACCAACAAAAATACTCATTACAATTTGCATAAAATGAGTTTTAGCTTTCATAATAAACACACAATTCATTTGTTAGTTTTTGTTGAAACAAACTAAAAACTCTGGGACAAGGATGCTTATTTGATCTGAACTTTTTAGGAAACCCTTTTGTAAATCCATGCCTGAATACGTGCAACCACTAAAGCAGGTTTAAACGCAGACGCTGGATGATCGCACGGGCGTAGAATTAACGTGTGACGCAGTTTAAAGAGGACGCTGACGCCTCGACAACCGTAGACTGCAATGAAAATGCTTAGCGTCTGGCAATTACAGCGTCTGGTGATTATCATCGCGCGACCAAAACAAATTTGGTGATCGGAGGTGGGCACAAATTCTTAATTTTTTGCAAGTAACCGGAAGCAGAGGTCAAGTTTAATTCTTGGGTTTTCTTCGTTGCATTGTTGAATTGATTTTACTTTCATATTTTGTATCACTTAGTACTACATTCCCAACAACATATTTAATTTTCATGGTAATAAAGTACGTTAAACTAAAATTATAGACGAAACAAAATCTTGCCAACGTAAAACTCCATAACCATATGGTTGGGACCACGATGGTCCCGGAAGCTAAGTTCGCTTACGCGCGAGACTTGCACAGTCTATTGGCACTATAAATGGGGCTAACAATACATGTATGATGATGATGTAGCCCCATTTTAAAACATCGCACTGCCATGGCACCCACTGTGCTAGCCCCACTTGTGTGGCCAAGCTGACACACAAGTGGGGGATTCCAACCGTCCACTGTGCATCTAAATCAACATTTAATCTGCAAAATAAAAAACACCACTTGCACTACTTACATGTACGTCTATATTTGCAGCCTTGGTTCTTAGCCCGTGTACGACTGTGTGCACTCACTTCTGCATAATTCGAACACTGAAGGTTTACTTGTTCAGCTTCTGTTCTGGTACCGATGCTCTCACTCTCAGTTTCTCTCATGCACACAAAAGCTACTAAGTACTAGCTAGCTAAGGAGGAAAGATCTTTGAGAAAAAGTGAACACAATTCGGAAAAGTACAAGTACAACAACAAGGGACGTTTCAACTAGCGCCCTCTGCTGACTGAATATTCACAAACACCCCGAACTCACCCCGAACTCACTTTATAAACCACGCCTCCCTGCCGCCCACGAAGTTAAAACGCATTAGTCTCATTTTTGTTTATCCAGAAATAATGTTTATAAACTTAAATGATTGTTTCAGTGAGTTCTCCAGAAGATGTAAAAATAGTGGTCTTACATGATGCACCCCTCTCAGTCCCTTAATTAAACAAAAATTGTAACAATAATAAATAGGCGAAGGACTTCACAAAATCATGGGCCAAGCCAACAATAAAAACAAAAACATTTTTTTATATATTTACATTACTTAGAACAGACTCAGTGCCACACAAAATATTGGATGTAGACTTTATCATAATTTTATTCTTGTGATAATATTTACATGGTATTTTTATTGTCATATTTTGCATTATTTTATATAAGGGGTCATAATTTTGACACTGGGACGGGCAGAGAAGGGAAGTGGTGGTCAGATATCGCCGATTTTGCTTTTTTGATCTTTTAGTTTTACAGCTAATTTTAGAAATTGCTGTTTTTTAGTTTATGAGTATGGTTTTCTTCCCAGAACATTCTAATGAAAGAACTTCAATGGCTAAAAGTAACAGAAGCTCCTGTAGATGGTACAGCTAATTAAAAGTTTCAAAGAAATTTTAGTAAAACTTTTGTTGTGAATTCCCAACTTATTCATTTCTTGTCTAGAAATAATATTTGTATCCATGTTTTTGATTTATTTTATCTAAACCCCTCTCTTTTTTTCTCTTTTTTAAATACTGAATACAGCTTAACCACTGCATGCATTGTTCCAAGGTGACAACACTAAAACATAAATACAAAAGTTTTGAGGAATAAACATGAAGTGCTAAACCGTTTTCAAGGATAATCAAACATAACTAGACAAAAACAAAGTTCGCTATGCAGTTTGTTGACACCCCCAGCTTTCCCTGTCCTACAAAAAAAAAATGCTACCCATTTGAATTGCCCAAGTTAATGGAGCTGCTTAAGCACAAAAAGACCCAAGGTCAAAACAATTAGCTTAAAGGAACTGAACACGTTTGGTAATTGTCAAAGACCAGTATTCTCACTTGGTGTATCCCAAAATATGCATAAAATAACAAGCCTGTGGAAACCCTTATAAAAATTCACTGTAGTTTTACTATAGTAATTCTATAGTTTCACTATAGTTTGTAAAGTTTTACTATAATACCTATAGTAAAAATAAAGTTTCCTTCAGAGTAAAGTTACTGTAGTTTTATTACAATACGTACTTCAGTAAAACTACAATATAACTGTAGTATATTAGAAGTAAAACTACAGTTTTATATTTTGAATATACTTCAGTTTTACTTCATCTACAAACTGAGGTTAAACTTTAAAAAAACTGTAGTAAAACTACAGTAGTACTAAGATTTATTGTAACTTTACTTTACCTATAAACTTAATGTACTAAAGGCACATGAAGTGGCATTGCCTAGCCTACACACAAGCCTTTCCTACCTAATTAGCATAAATTTACATAATTTATTCATAAATCTTGTCAAGGTCACATCTAAAAAAGTGCTGTTTCAAATTGAAATTTTCTCTTTGAACTGTACTTCATAAAATACAAAGTTATGACTCAGCTAAATTTATAAAAATTCAAAACCTTTTTGTGATTTAGAAAGAGCACCTGCCTACAGGAACACACCATGACTAGAATGCCTACACGTACTTATTGGGTTGTTCATGCTCACACCTAACTTTCATAGTCCTTGTCATGGGTAAGCGCGATCACTCAATGAGCGTATAGCGAGAGTGGTTCTGCTAACACGTAAACACACTACGCATCGCCCTCCCATCTCGGTGAGAGGGTTCGGGTGCAATTTTCTAAAACTGCTGTGTACTATAGTCAAAACTAAGTAAATGAACAATGAAACTGAAGTAAATCTATAATACAATTATAATCAAACTCCAGTTTTACTGTAGTACTTACTTAAAAATAACAAAGTAATGATGTGGTAAAACTACAGTTATGTTGTGGTAATACTATAGTTTAACTTAGTAATACTACAGTTTCACTGCAATCAAACTGTAGTTTTACTGTAATTATACTGCAGGTTTACTGTCAAAAAAGTAATGATGTGGTAAAACTACAGTTATGTTGTGGTAATACTATAGTTTAGCTAAGTAATACTATAGTTTAGCTAAGTAATACTACAGTTTCACTGCAATCAAACTGTAGTTTTACTGTAATTATACTGCAGGTTTACTGTCAAAAATGTTCGAAAACAGTATAGATTTACTACAGTAAGTACTATAGTATAACTCCAGGATAACTATGGTATAAGTATAATTACTGGAGTAATTTTGAAGTAAAAGTGTAGTGAAACTTCAATAAAACTACAGTTATACTGCAATTAAATTGTAGTATTTTTTATAGTAGAATTGTAGTGAATTTTTGTAAGGGAATTTGGACTCAATTGGTCATTGAAGTTGCAAGAAAATTATGAAAGAAGAAACACCCTAATTGTTGTACAAATTAGTGTGCTTTCAGATAGGAATAAAAGGCTTCTGGCCAGAAGTCTTTTATTATTTTAGTGAGAAATTACCTCTTTCTCAAAAACTACGTTACTTCAGAGGGAGTCGTTTCTCACAATGTTTTATACTATCAACAACTCTCCGTTGCTCGTTACCAATTAAGTTTTTATGCTAATATATATTTTGAGTAATTCCCAAACGTGTACAGGGCCTTTAATACCCGAGTGTGAGTAAGGTTACCAGCCAACATACCATCTAACATACATCATGTGACTGGCTTCCTGCTAATGTTTCTACTTGAGCAGCATGAACCTACACAATCCTTAGATTAGTTGAGGTTTTTTCCTATAGACCCCTTGCATATGACGTCAAACTCTTAAAAAGCGCCCTCACTGAGGCCAAAAAGCGCCCTCACTGAGGTCAAAGGAGGCAGATGATTGGACGATAGGTGTTCTTTGTGCGTAAAATCGTGCGTGCGACCTCAGCGTTCGTGTAGCGTTTCGCGTTATGCAAGGGTAGACCCCTTGCATAACGCGGAACGCTAAATGGACCCTGAGGTCACGCACACTATTTTACGCACAAAGAACACCTATCGTCCAATCATCTGCCTCCTTTGACCTCAGTGAGGGCGCTTTTTGGCCTCAGTGAGGGCGCTTTTTTAGCGTGTGATGTCATATGCAAGGGGTCTATTAGGGAGTGACCATAGAGTGAATAGATAGGTTGCAGTATGACGTAAATCGGCCATCTTTACGGGCAGTTTGGAACACACAGTCATGCGTTACGCGTGAGAACGGCGTGCAGCACGCGCACATTTCACAAAACTCATTGCATGATTGGTCAGTGAACAACACGGCTGCGTTAATAATTAGAGCGCTTGATGCGCCTGCTTGCCAAAATGCAATTTGCCTGTAAAGATGGCGTCTACTGGGAACTATCTATAATAGAGGACTGTTGGAGGCCCAAACAAAAGGCATTGGCAATTTTATCAAAGTCCAAACAAGTTGGTGTTGAGTAACATAGTGGAGGTTGCCAGTGTCCAAGTGGGCATATAAGTCTGTGAGGGTTTTTCAAGGGACAAATGAGAATACAGTGCAAGAACAATGAGGAGTGACAGATTTTTTTGGAGATGCTGGTCACAGCAGATTTACTGGAGAAATTCATCTTAATTGGTTACATGTAACACAGTAAATGCCTGCTATGTCACAAAATTGCAACAGCAATTCGCTCAAACAAGTTGAAATGTGACCAACTGTTGCGAAATATACACAGTGAATATACAAATCAACTTATATTTCAATGCAACTTATATTTCAATGCATATTCAGTTTGTGGTAACACCAAGTGTATATCTACTTTGCTGTGTAGATATTTGTTCGTTATGAACTTGTCTTGCTAGTTATTCTACTGCCGCGGAGTAGTTTTTTGAATTCGGGAAGTTCGCTTCACTTTTGCATTTGCAAGAAATATGAACCTGGCTTAAGTTTTCTATCACCTAGTGATTCAAGTTAACCATTACAATCATACATCACAGTGGAAACCAAATTGGAGTTCGTCAAATTACACTTTTTATTTCCTTAATACTGTATTAAGCATGATTTCCCAAATTATGCAAGCATTACTGTCATTAATTTTTGTTCCATCCAGACTATTCAGATGCTGCACACCTTGGGTTTTAATTACATATTTAATTCCTCAAATTTTAAGCACATGAACAGTTGCTAGGCAGAAATAAAAACACAATCAACAGTCAGAAAACCAGCCACACTACCATGGGATGGATATTGGTTGGAAAGAGGCCGATTTCACAAAGACAGAATATTGATCCTAACTGTGTTTCAATCTTAAATGCTTAGCAACATGTGATGTCACAACACAAATCGCTATGGTGATACTGAAAAGTCATTTTAAGATGAATCTTAGTGCTTTGTGAAATCGAGCAAAGCAATCTATTCCCGCTTAAAGGCACTGTACACGTTTGGTAATTACTCAAAATATATATTAGCATAAAAACTTACTTGGTAACGAGCAATGGAGAGCTGTTGATAGTATAAAACATTGTGAGAAACGACTCCCTCTGAAGTAACGTAGTTTTTGAGAAAGAGGTAATTTCTCACTAAAATAATAAAACTTCTGGCCAGAAGCCTTTTATTCCTATCTGAAAGCACACTAATTTGTACAACAAGGGTGTTTTTTCTTTCATCATTTTCTTGCAACTTCGATGACCAATTGAGCCCAAATTTTCACAGGCTTGTTATTATATGCATATGTTGGGATACACCAAGTGAGAATACTGGTCTTTGACAATTACAAAACGTGTTCAGTGCCTTTAACAGCTTCATGATATTTAGCCCTCTCATACTTTTTAGGCTACTGTCTCATACAGCAACTCTCTTGGAAGTCTCAGCAAAAAGTTAAGGCGACAAAATAACCAAAAACAAAATTAATATTACTGCATTTAAAAGATCACACAAAACATGCAAACAACAAAACTTAAGAAAATGACAATATAACAAATTGTGTTTCGTTTTTTATGAGCATCATACAAACCAATAAATGACAGCATGCTTTTTCCAAACATGCAAATATATGTTTTACATACAAAAATATTCACGTCAATTCTCTAAAATAGAAGGTATAGACCATCATCACATAATCTTACCTACACTGTACACAAGGGATATGGCAGTAATCTTCATGTACAGGTACATACACTTTTTTATGTACAAACATACACACGCATGCATAAAGTTGTAGCTATAGATAGGTTGCAGTATGACGTAAGTCGGCCATCTTTACGGGCAATTTGGAACACACAGTCCCGCGTTACGCGTGAGAACGGCGTGCAGCACGCGCACATTTCACAAAACTCATTGCATGGTTAGTGAACGACGCGGCTGTGTTAATAATTTGAGTGCTTGACGCGCTTGCAAGCCAAAATGCGATTTGCCCGTAAAGATGGCGTCTACTGGGAACTATCTATACTTTCTACTGTTTAAAAAGAGTTTCCGGTCTCAGGTTTATTTATCCCACTTGTTAAACCAAAACAATTAATTCAATGAAAATTACATGTAGAAATGAGAATAAAGTAAATATGATACTGCAGAGGGGTCCATTAAAGGCAAGGTATACGTCTGGTAATTACTCTTAAAATTAATGGCAGTAAAAACTTACTTGTTTAGAAGTACAGCAGCTTTCAACAGTATAAAGCATTTTGAGAAACACTTCACTTCAAAGTTATGTGGTTATGGAAAAAGATATCAGTTTTCATTCCCCAAAATTTGAATTTGAGAAACGTAACTGTCAGCTCCGTTTCTCAGATTGTGTATTCCAATTACGGTGTATTACGGTACATAACCACTACGGATTTTCGGAGATATCTCAAAAATTTTATCACCTTTTGAAATAAAATTTTCACAGGTTAGGTTTTAATTGTATATCAGCATTTATATAGAATTAAAACAATCAAACGGTTCCAAAAAACCAAAGGTATACGTTCCCTTTAAGAAGCAAAGCTTGTAGACAAGAAATAAGAGAAACGACCCCTGAAGAGTCTGGGACCATACCAAAGGGAGGATATAATAACTGGACTCAATGCACATGTTGCTACAAAAACTAATTGAATTATTATACAGAATCAGATAATAATAAATAATAATAATAATAATAGTGGCTTCTTATATAGCGCTCATATCCGTCACTCAGTGACGCTCAAGGCGCTTCAACAGTCAGTATTTTCCTGCAAGGTATATATGTGGAGCTACTTTTTCAATTTTGAGACCTATTTCTTTACATAGCACCATGTAATGGTTTACAAGGTGCTGTGGCGCAATATGCAGCCAATCAAACCAGGAACACCGGGGCAAACCCCTTCTCTTTTCGATAAGTGCACTGGGTTCTTTTACGTGCATTACACAACACACGGGACCAACGGCTTTACGTTCCATCCGAAGGACGATGTGAACAAACAAAAATAGAAGTAGACAAGTACCCAGGGACATGGAATACACGCTCAAAAATGTAAATGATGAATTTCAGAATGTCAGTTTACAAGTAAAATTAGTTCAAAAAGTTATGATCCATCATGTTTTTTGAGAACAGAAAACACAATTACTAAAGACATCATAAAACAAACCTGAGAAAATGTCATGAAATATGGCAATCACAATTTTGAAAGAAACTGCCAAGGTTTTGTGCACGTACTTATGCACGTACTTATGCACTTACTTTCAAAAGACCATGACCTTCTTGATACCATGTACATTGTGTAAATCTGTGAACATTGTATTTTTACTCCTACATTGTACTAATGTTCTGCACACCTTTTAACAACACGATAACTACATGTGTTAGTAATAAGTGATAAGATTATACAACACCACACTTCCCTTCCAAACGGATTTGGTCAGTTTTAAAGATTTGGTCAAGTTAGGAAGAAATGTAGAAATAGAGGACAGAGAACCTTATCGCCCCAATACTGTGTCTTGTCAGTGCCTTCCTGTAACTTTGTAACTGCAAAAAGGGCCAAGCACACAAAACTTTGTGTAGGTCAGTCTTCTATAATAGTATTATATTTACAAAATATAAGAGGATCAGCTGACAAGTCTCATCAAGGGCTTCAAGTTATTCACCTAGGTCCAATTTATCGGTGCTCTTTATCACGGAATTCTGCGCTTAAGGCACCCCTCAACAGCGGCTTCTACTGGCACAGAACTCCGTGATAGTGCTAACTGCAATTAGGCCCAGCTGTTTAATACACACACAGTCGCAAAGTAAAAAAAAAAAAATCTCATAAGAGATACAAGATACAAGGTTACAAGTAATTGTTTGATTTTTTTCCACTAATGATTTTTTATTTTAATTATTGTTAATTTTTTAATTTATTTTTTATTTTTATTTTTTTTGGGGGGGGCATAAAATGGAGACAAAACTGTTCTTAGTGGTAGTATGATTACATAGAGCCAAGAGCTGACTGAAGACAACTGAAAGGCAAACTGGAATTAATAAAATTTGTTGATCTTGGATGACCAATGAATATGCATAAAACAGCCATCCAAATTGTGGATCAAGTATTTCATAAATTGGTTTCATCAGGAAGGTAAAATGTACCATAGACCTCAGCATTCTTTCTGTTCTTTTTGTGTGTGGTGCAATTTTGTTCGATTTCCTGTATCCCGCTACAATCACAACACTGGTTAACAATCCGTAAATAGGTACCGGTACCAGTCTTTTTTCCCCCGGAGTTTTGGTTTTGTCATCACACAAAGGCTGTGTACAAATTGATGACTGTGGAGGTTGGCTTTGGCAATGGCAGCCAAAGGGTATAGACACGGCAGAGAAATTGCATCATTTAGAAATTAGATTTTATATCTTCATTGGACCAATAAAGTATGATTAAATAGTATATACAATCCTTAACTAGTTCTAATCCTCTATTAAGGACACACTATACAGACACACCTCACTCAAAACAGCTGTCAAAAAAATCCAACAACAGAGGGCAACTAAAAAGACCTTAACCCTAACAATCCCTAACCCTACAAATTCAAACAGGGCAAAGTGTTTAATTTTGTTAGGTTAAGTACAGTGAAGTTAGGATTGGGTGTTTGATTCTGTGGGATTGTGTATCCTTGCTGACAAGTAATGGTGTTTGAATTTGATTGAGTGGGTATGGTGGATGTGTGAAATGTACATGTCTGGCATTGCTCTTTCCTCCATGGTCTAATGAGATAGTTGTTGGATTATGTTATGTTGGGTACTGTGTGATTTCACTGATCAAATTTTGCACATGCCAAGTGTACACACTCCAACAAAATCAAACAATAAAGGCCTGTTGGAGTTTGTTAGGTTGTGTATCGTCCCCCTAAGATTGGGTACAGTTCCCATCTCATGGTAGTATAAGCTGTTGGAATGTGTTGGGTTAGGGATGGATTCTAGTCAAAACGCTTTGGGAGTTAGGGTTAAGGGTAGGGTTATATCGTTTGGTTTTTGTCAACGAAAAGCTGATTTACAAGCAAACTATCAAGACAGATACAATAAAAGAAACCTGTGAAGTTTCAATTGAATACAGTGTCTACTTGTTGAGAAAACAGGGAAAGTTGTCTTGGTATTTTCATCAAGAACTTTCAATCCTTTCATATTGATGGGGCATCTCTGGCCACAGCATTCACAATTTGAAAACCACAGAAATTTTAGGCGATCTTTGGAAATTCATATTACCATTACCATCTTTATATCAAGTAAAATTTTGGATAACAATTTTTTCAGAGGCATTACCAAAGTATGACTCTATACCTTTAAATAAATTTGTCTTAAGGTTGCTGTGCCTGCAAAACCCCTTTTCAAGACGCTTTGTTTTAGTTTTGTCTGTTCTTTTAACCTGGGCCCAATTTCATGGCTCTGCTTACCGCCAAATTCTGCGCTTGTGATCACCATTCTCCGCTTACTAAGCAAGCGCCAAATATCTGCGCTAGGTGTGTAAGCAAAGAATGCCTAGTAATGTGGAGTACGCACGCAAACAAGCAAAAATTCCCTGCTAACCTGTGAAATATGCTTGACGTTAGCGCGGAATTCCCTGCTCCTGTAAGCGCCGATTGTTTGCTTATGGTAAGCAGAGCCAGGAAATTGAGTCCCAGATGGTTCGGTCTGTACTACGCAACTTTGAGAAAATTGAGCCAAAGCAAGCAGCTTCAAGATATAAATCAATATATATTTGTTTTACATTTTTGTCTACTAATTCAGTTAAAGATATATACAACATAGGTGGCTAGTCCAAAAGGAAACATTTCTTTGCTGTAAACCACGTCTCAAACCGGTTATTTTCAAACTGTTTACAAATTTCTCTAGAAACCAACATATTACACTAACTTCCTGACACACTTTTTACTTTCAGGTTAAATCTTGACTGTTAGAATTGTTATGGCCATTTTGTTAAATGCTGACGAATACAATCAACTAAAAAGATAATTTTCTTTCATATCTCATCAATTATTAGTAGTCTTGATCCCTAGAATTATAATTACCATAGTTAAATACAGATGAACATGATTAATAAAAACATTTCACAGTGTTTTTTTTTGCATCTTTTCAATGATGATCTACCTTGAGAAAGAACAATCAAATTGTTAATGGAATTATTGATAAACATGATTTTATAAAATACACAAATTTCTGATTTGACATCAACACCGGTGACCAATTATTTTACCAATCATGATTGAAGCACACACTCTTAGACAACATAGCGCATGTGTTTAAAAGGCAACTTTACAAATTCCATTTTCACCATGAAAATTTTGTTTTAGATCAAAATAAAAACATAAATCTTTTTTACATCTGAATTCCCTTATAAAACAAAATGAATGAGATCACTTAATAAACAGCCAAGTTTTGGATCTCACTTTTAAGTGTGATTTGAAAACTTGACGCTTTGTTGTATGTACACAAATATACAGCGAGGTGTTTTAGCATTTTGCATATATCCACTCAATTTTGAAACCTATGTTTCTCCTACCACTGTTGGAGAACCATCGACAGTAGAGAGAAAATGCCTAAACTTACAGACATGCAACTTTGTAATTGCGAAGGAAAACAAATATGAAACAGCCAACCACACTTAACTTTGTACAGTGTTTTTCACTTTTCTATGGCACTTATATTCAAGACAAAAGAGTGAATCACCTCTTCAGCCAAAAAGTTGCATGCCTGAATTTAGGAATTTTGTCAACCCTTCAATCTTTCTACACCATTTAAACATGAATACAATGATTTCAATATTAGTCAACCTTAACACTGTCCAATTTCAGGGAGCACTCAACTCTTCTGTCACAAGTAGGAGCTAATTTGTAAAGAATTCTTTATATTTACAAGTTTTAAGCAAGTTTCAATAAATAAAAATAAGTCAAAATATAGGTGGGGAATACAGTTGGTGCTAAGTTCCAACAAGTTTAACATTTTGAAAAATGTGGTTTTATTTTTATTTTAATGGAAGAAATTTAACTTGAGCACTAACAGGTAACAACAATATAACAAAACCAGAAAAAAACATACCACAATAGATCTTTTGTAAAACTAGTCAAAAATATTACAAACTTCATCAAGTTGTTGGATGAACAAAATCACCATCCCCGGTGGGTAAAGATAAGAAGACAAAGCTCCACGAGTTCAATTTCTAGTCATGCCAAATTTTCTATCATCTATGGGTCGTGCTCCATTTCTAAACTTGATTCTCTGTAACTTCATTTCCATTTCAGTTAATAATGATAGCATCACAAGGTTCTCCCCAAGATTTTCCAAAACTGTGGAGCATTCTGGCCCCAAATTTGTAGATGCTTGGTTGAAGCAGTTGAATTGAAACAAGGAAGGTCTTCAGAATGTTTTCTACTAGGTGTTTATCTTGGTTTTAAAAGCCCTACTGTGCAATCTGGAGCATTCTACTGTAGATAAGGCGCTCGGCGCATAAGGCGCAGTACCTCAAATTACCAAAATAAGATTCCAGGGTTAACAGATAAGGCGCACCGCCGCATAAGGCGCAATATATCTTTCACAACTCACAACTTACACGATCACCAAGTCACATACTGCTTGTACATCAACACATACAGGGGTCGTTGTGATGGTATAAGCACACTTACCATAGCGCAAAGGGATCGTAATTTTATAATCACGAAGACGAGTAAAACATCACTGCTATTTTTTCATTATTATTTTTTCCATGTTCGTTTTAAAGTTTTTTCTAAACTATAGCTTTACAGTTTTTCGTTTTACACAACGAGCGGGCGCAGATTCATGTTTTCCCAACATTTCCCAATGAATTGGCTGCTAGTCTTCGCTATCTCGCTTTTTTTAATACTACAATACATGCAAGAACCAACAACCGCTAGAGGGTGTTTTCTTAATAATGCTTTCACATTAGGAACGTACACCCTCTGTTGGCGAAATTCAGGATAACATACAAAATCAACTTGTTTAATAAAGACTAGTACCTGTCATGTGATATAGCAGTGTACTGCGTGCAGCATTGATCGTCGCCCATTCACGACGGTATTGTTATTATTATTGTGGGCAGCAGCAAGGCCAGTGACTTCGTTCTTCAGTAAGTTTCGTCAAAAATGTGAACGGTGTAGATTTTATTTTAAGAAAAATGTGACATGTAGAATTACCCTGGAATAAAGGAACTATTTTGCAGTATAAATGTAAGATTTCACATTGTAATCATCACAATGAGGTCAATCAAAATCAGATATGGCGCATCGGAAGATAAGACGCAGTGACTTTTGTTTACCATTATCCGCAGGTATATGGTTTTCTCCTGATGTTTTTGTGAAATTTAAAAAAAATTAAATAAATAAAGAGGTTTTTCTTTCTTTCCGCTATCGGCCAAATTACGTGTATCCGTACGCAATTTGCGTGTATCGGCCCAATACGATAGCTTGTGCATGGTGAAAACCCAGGCATCTGTATCCTCAGTTTTCGAACCAATTTGAATCACTTTGAAATCTTCATCACAGAGGAAGACTTTGTCCCTCAGACTTGATTTTTCATGGCGGCAATTCTCCACAAAGTTTGAACGCTTCACAGAATAGAAGTCTCCAGCGGGCTTGGTGGGGGTAGTTGACACTGCATGACATAGTCCTGACAGCTGGTGTCGCTGTTGCCACAGGACATTTGCAGTGGAGACAAGGGTAACGTCGGGGATGCAGGAGTCGATGGGTTTGCCCTGGGTGAGATGTTTGCTCCAATGACATCGATGTAGTTGTCACTCCCCGAGGAGGATAACCGAGGAAGTGGGGATCGGACAGACGGCATGAGATTTCCAGCTGGAGGCGGTGATGAGAACGCTGTCGCCACCATGATGTCACAAGCCTGGGGTCTGAAGTTGTTGCTGGCATGAATATCCGGAATTTGCTTACTGTTATTGTTGAAGCCAAGTTCCCCATGGAGTGCGTCCATCACTTCTTCATCCATGTCTATCATAGTAGGCTCAATTGTTTCTGGACTTGTATCCGATGGCCAGACCGACGCATAAGGTGGGGGCGGAGACGTTGGCAATGGCCTCTGCATCCCCATTTGGCTGTAGTTTGCGTCTGACTCCTCTCCAGTGTCTTGCCGTCTGAGACCAGCTGGAGAAAACTGTTGGATGTGTGCCCCTACCTGTACATAACTCATATAACCAGACTGACTACCTGATGAGCGCCGTTGTTCAGGGGTTGAAGGAGCTGATGAAGATGTCCTGCCGGTGAGTACAGGTGACTCTCTCCTGGAAGTGTACTGGACACTCTCAATGCTACCAACGCGCCTCTGAATGAGTTCAGGGGGTGTGACTTCACTCGGAGGGAGAGTGATTTTGTAGCTTGTAACAACCTGGGTTTGGCTTCCATTATCGTCATCATTATCTTCGTCCTCAGGGTGATTGAAAACTGAGTCCACCTCATCAGTCTCCTGCATTGAGAGCATCCTCTGCTGTTGAAGATCCGAGTCAGATTGACAGTACCCACTGGAGTATCGATTGACTGACACGCCGTTTCCTACCTCTAGGGTCATATGCTCCATCTCACCATTCATTTCATGGAACCCTTGGTCACTGCTACTTCCACTGCTTGAGCCCATGGACACGACTCCTTGCCCTTGACCTATCAACTCATTGGTGAACTCACTAGTTCTCAAGACATCATAGTCTTCCTTCTCTTGACGACGTGAGGAAAGACGCCCATTGGGTTTAAACTTGTCATTCTATAAGAAAAACAACAAAATAATGATGATTAGTTCAATGTTAAGAATAATCTTGTTGATTTTGTCTCCTGACTTTAAGGTCCCAGTCTCGGTCTGACTCCTTGACTAGGATTCAAGCTCCTAGTCACAGTCTTTGTCTTAAAATTTAAAGTCCCAGTCTCAGTCCAACTCTTTATCTAGGATTTCAAGCTCTCTATCTCGGTTTCTGTCTCAGACTTTTAAGTGGCAACTGCACTACTGAACAACAGTTGAGAAACTTACCGAGGGTTCCAGAATTCCATTGATGAAAAAGGGCTCTGGCACAGGTTTCATGAGGGAGGAATTGCGGAATGAGTAGCAGAGGAAGAAGATCAGCAGTAAGAAGGAGACCGCCAAAATCAGTATGATGATTATGATTGTTGTGACTGAACACAGGAGAGAAAACACAAAATCAATAAACACAGCGTAAGTGTATTTTATCAGTTTTCAGAAGAAGAAAAACCCTGGAGATACATCAGGGCTCGATTCACAAAAAGCTAAGATTGATCTTAAGTGCGAATCCATCTTGGCTGCTAAGCAAAGTGTGATGTCACAATACAAATCACTATTGTAATACTGACAACTCACCTTAAGATGAATCTTAATGCTTTGTGAAATCAAGCCCAGAGCAATCTCGCCCTAATGTTGACGGTCTCCCTATATGGTCATTATCTTTGTTTGGGGGTGCCAGTCAACCCGTAACTGCCATATACCCAGGGATCACACCCAAGTTTACAATACAACCGCGGAAGCATTTTAAGGGGATGCAACTTTTTACTTCAAATACCAGAAATATTGAATAATTCTGGGTTGAACAAAGAAAAATTGGCAAGAATGGTACATAAACTTAATTTGTTTGTCTTACGGTGGCAAATCAGATGATGCACCTTTCAATCATCAAGGTTATTTGGTGATTGGTTATATACTAGAGGACCACAAA
Source organism: Leptasterias polaris (assembly GCA_037783415.1). Lineage (NCBI taxonomy): Eukaryota > Metazoa > Echinodermata > Asteroidea > Forcipulatida > Asteriidae > Leptasterias > Leptasterias polaris. The sequence continues at coordinate 194,793 of JAZGTN010000264.1, read as the reverse complement.
CTGGTAAGATTCATGATTCAACTTACTTGGCATTGCACCCCCACACATTTCTTTCTCTATTGTCACAGGAGTTCCAACCACCTTCTCCTTGTCGCCACTTCCAATCATGCTGAAGATCTCAAATATGAAAGGAACAGCTTCATCAAATACTGAACAGTTTATTGTAAGGGTGATGGATGAATCAGAAACAGACTTGTTGATGCTAGACCAAGACGGTTCTGACGACGGTCTGTAGGAGATTATATACTGCCTCATTGGACCGTCAAACACTTTTGGTTTCTCCCACTCCAGTTTGATCTTGGCTGGAGTTGATTTGTGTCCCACTAAATGTTGTGGTTGTGTCGGCTCTGCAAACAGGACATACAAAAAGAAATGTTTTAGTTAAGAATAGTACGCTTCTTTAGAAGTTTCTATTGCCCATGCTACAGTCATAAGAACCATCCCATTTTAAAGGAGCAGTACACTATTGGTATTGAAAAGAGAGAAACTTCTTTCATCCTTGTTGCAGTTCTCAAGGAACCAGAAATGTTTGCAGTCATCATTCTAACACAAATAATCAGGTTTTAAATTGAGCCAAGTTCATTTTCAGAAAATACAGAAAAACTAGCTTGTGAACCAGAATGAGTTTCACGATCTATGGTGGTCGCTGAGTTTATTTCCATGACAATGAGCGCAAATACAGAAAAACTAGCTTGAAGCTATGAGTTTTACAAGGGAAAGTAATTGAGTAGGAGCACCAATGGAGTTTGAGCATGACTTCATCTCATGCAGCGAATCAATGCTCTTTGAATGCTCTGTGATAAAAAATGTGTACCTGCAAATTCTGTCTGAACTTGTTGGCTGACTTTGATACTGCTTCCAGCACTGTTTTGCACACTGATTTGAATTGTATACTCCGTATACGGCTGCAGGTTTCCAATGGAGTATTTTGTTGCCAGTCCATGTACATAGCTGTAGACAAAAAGAAATTTATAAATTATAAGATAATAAATAGAATGGATATTCCACACAGCCTAATTTCGAAAAAGCTACCGGTGAGAATATTTTTGTCATTACTATAACAGAAAAGCATGCGTGAAAGCAAAAGTGTATTTTATAAGCGATTAAGAAGATTTGACACCTTGTGAGCGCAAACACAATGGATTTGCATTGTTGCGTCACTCATCTGCTTGCGAGAATCACCGGCAAAACTAGCGTGCTTTTTGCATTGCTTACTAATATCAGTGTTTATGATACTGTGTTAAGGGTGGCTCCATAAGCATAAAACGTCTGCTTACAGGCTTTTTGAGCAGGGACCAATGTCATAGAGCTGCTTAGCGGCTGATTCTGTGCTTACTGCTTGAGTTTCCATTTCACAGCACTGCTAACTGTAAGCACATGAAAAGGTATGCTAACCTTCCAGTGCTCACTGTATGAAAATGAATGACGTAACAATTGCAAATCTATGGTAAACACGGAAGTTGGCTTGCTAACCTGTGAAGTACGGTTACGCTTAAGCAAATTTTTCTGCTATAGTTAGCATGGAAATTGGCCCAAGGTGACCAGTGATGTCACATGTTTACAAAAGAGACACAGAGCCTGGACTTCCAGCAGGCTTGATTTGTGTGTTTATATTTTAGTCAGTCGGTTTGTTTCACCATCGACTCAGTTAGTTAACCTACGTCAAATAGTCCATGTGCGAACACTGGTAACATTTGATCAAGGTTAAATACTAATCCAATTTGAACATTGGATTTGGTCACATCACTCCTTCAGAGATCATTGATTTCTGTATAATCATCACCTTACACAAAGAGACTAATTCTGTAGGGGAGAACTTACACATTTCTAGAGTTCTTGGAGTCTGTCCATTCAATAAAATAAGTTTTGACCACACCCTTGGGGTTGGTGGGTGTGTTCCACAGTAATTGGATACTGGTGGGCGTCAGTTCAACAGATCGAAAATCCTCAACCGGATCCGGCACTAAACAATAACAGAAAATATCACCATTTAAACATTTATTTTTATCTTCAAGCAAACTTGAATCCTTGATTTTGATTGGTCGATCCATAGCAACAAAGAGTGGATTACCCAGTATTGCACAGCCAATATCCGACCCTGTTCTTCTATTGCGCTGTTCTAACTCATGTACTGTGCTAATTTTAAGCTGCACGTCAAGTTTGCTTGAAAATAAAATCAGTAACACACACAAGCTTTGTGGGGTCCTGCTTTTGTCTAAGGAATTCCTCTGTGGGGTCCAAGTTGACCAAAGAAAAACTTTGTGGGGTCCATTATTCCTTTGTGTAAAAGACCCCCACAAGGGCCCATGCAGAAGCCCACGCGTGCTCGTGGAATGTGGAAAAATAAAGCGCGTCTGCAACCCATATCTAAGCACTTTTAAGCAGGCCGAAAGGCCCAGTTCGATATGGGATGAAGAAGCACTACATTTTTCCGTATTCCACTTGCGCTTGTGTGATAACTAACATATCCCCTCTCACAGATTGACAAGACAATACACTCATAGAATATTCTGATGTGGACTTCAGGAGTGCGCTGCTTGGTTTGGTCAATTTTTTCTTATACACACAAACCAAACAGTGCCCTTCTGTTGTGTTTACCAAATCTTTACAAATAAAAGGCCAATAAAGTGGACAAGTGGCTTGATTCCAACCCTGTCAATCACTTTGAACTTTGTGGGGAGACGTTCTTGTATTGACCCAATTCAGCTTGCACAATCACAACATAAATTCTTCTAGCGCCATTTTGGCAGTAAGCTTCCCTGTGTGTTTGTTGCAAAAATTACATATATCTGTATATATTTTTTGATACAGTAGTTTTAAATCACAACAAATATCAATAGAAAACCATATAGAATTAAGAATGCTCTATATTGCTCAATAGGAATATTAAAACCAAGATAAACACCAAGTAGTTAACATTTCGAAGGCATTGTTTCAATTCAGTGCACTTGGGCCAAACATCCAAAATATATGGTCCATAATGTCCCCCAGTTTGGAAAACACCTGGGGACAACCCTGGGTCAATACAGCTTCAGTGCCAGCTTTGGCTATTTTCACATTGACTTTATTGGCAATACACTGGATGTGTTCAAGCGTTGAAAATCAGCATCCCTCTAGCCCTGACCCTAATAGAGTCAAAGTAGAAGCCAGGATGTGGAGCCAGGCCCTTGGTGTCTTACCTTCAGTCAAATCACAAACGATCAAGGAACTGTACGGCCCAACGCCTACTTTAGTGAACGCTGCAACTTGAACATCATAGGATTTAAACTTCTCAAGATCTGCAAAGGTAAACGTCAATCGTAATCAAGTCAATAGAACTGATTGGCATCGGCCTTCCAGATTTATAAACCAAGATCCCAAAGTTGTTCTTGGCTTTAAAGAAACTTTAACCACTTAAGGCTGGAAGACATGTAATACAAGCAAATTGTTCAAGGACACAAACATGGGGACCAGATAAAACAGCATTTAAAGTGTCTGTTTGTAAATAATGCAAATTCCATGATGAATAAGTAAAGCTGTAGGTCCCGTGTGTTGTGTAATGCACGTCAAAAAACCCAGTTTTTATCGTAAAGAGAAGGGGTTCGGCCCTGTAATCCTGGTTTGATTGGCTGCCTATCGCGCCACAGCACCATGTAAACCATTGGTGGAGTAGGTCTCACACTTCAACACGTAGCTCCACATACCTTGTAGGAAAAAATCCTGAGGGCTTTGAGATGCCCATCGGAAGTGATAAAGTGCTATATAAGAACTGCGTATTATTATTATTATTATTATTGCACAAGCACCACTTGTACGCAGAGTGAGTACTTCCAACATTTGTTTAAGCATGCTTACCTCGTACGACATATTGAGGTTGACTGACGTTGACATTACCAAATTGTTTACTCTCAATAAGGTATCCTCTGATGAGTCCATTTCTCCTCTCTGGATGTGGGGCCTAAGAATAATAACAATAACTGGAATTTAGCGCCAAAATACCAAAAGATACAAGAGGTGCCACAGGTTTCGAGATCTATTCACCCTTTGCACGGTCAGCCATTTGCGTGTAGAGCCTCGGCTTGGGGCCAGCAGTGAATAGAAGCATTATATAACTCTATATTGTCAAGGTAATGTAATGACCATTTCATCCAAACAGATGCATATATACAAAACAAATGAAGCATGAAGTCGAGGCTCTAAACACACATGGCGGATCCGTGCAAATAGCGAATAGAGTTTGTTTGTTTGTTTTTTGCATGAGAAAACATAGGCCAGTAAAGTGGTAATAACCAGCATAACGTTAATGACACAAACAAACTCAAATGGCTTATTAACTGATTATTTTATTATCATAACATTTTTCAAATTTGATTCTCACTAGAAAGAATAAAATGCCTGGCCGATAGTGTTGTAACCATTGAGAGTGTTACTGCAGTTTATTTTTATACTTGGGTCATTCCATGCCAACTCACCTCGGGGTTGACCGTGACCGACTCAGATTTTTTTCTTAATTTTTTTAAAGAATCCTCTATAGGTGTTATGAACACACGCCAAATTTTGTCTGCCAAATCTTTTTGGTTTTTAAGATACCACCCCTTCAACAATGTAGCCCTGCCCATTTTTTCACCACAAATGTTGCATCGGTGAGTTTTGGGCAATTTCAGAGGCCCATATCTCAAAATTAAGATAAGATATACCTCTGATAATTAATATTTATGATGACTGGTGCCCAAATTATCAAAATCTACTGTGACAATGGGTATACAAAATTTACTTTTTGTGTAATGGGTCCCCAAAAACCTAAAATTGTACTGACGTGAGGGACTTTTTGTAAATTTTGAACCCCCCTTGTGCCCACATAAAATGTCAGTTTGCTTTTATATGACATATGGGTAATATCTAGGTACATATGAGTGCCCCCAAGCAAGGAAATACCAATCACAGATTCACTGGGTGTTTGGCAGGGGTGGAAATATGGGCCCAGTGTTGAAAACGTCCAAAATACCCCTTCATTCTATTGGTTTTTTGGCATGTGTTCATAACACCTATAGAGGATTCTTTAAAAAAATTAAGAACAAATCTGAGTCGGTCACTGTCAATTTTTTTTAATTTTAGGTGAGTTGGCGTGGAATGACCCACTTTTAGTTTTTATATTTTATGATTTGCACACAGAAAACAAAAAACTGAGTTGAAAGTACCTCCCATGTCAAAACAACGTCCCGTTTGTAGAGGGCAGTCTTCTCTGTCTTCAAGGAACTGTAATTGAGGTGGAGAACCGGGCCGCTGGGTGCTGAATTAATCAAACAGAAAGGTGCACATTAGACATGTTTTAAAAGCATATACATTGAAATACTTCCGAAGCAGGTGGCAGCAGCAGGCAGACCAGGTAAATTTCCGGTTGTTAATTAACAACTTTCTGAGTGTGCGTACGTTTACGATGGATTTACCTGGTAAGTCTGCTACCAGCTAGATCCCCAGTCCCATAGGTCAGTCAATGTGTTGCAAGCGTGAGTTTCTGCTGCAGGCCCAAAGTTTGCTGCATGACCAATGAGGAACCCTCAATTAATAGTGCCTTACCTATCTCAGGTGAGAGTTTAATGACCCTCGTGGACCATTCACTCCAGGTATCTGCAGATTTAAGCTTACTTGACACCATTACAGTGTAGTTACTGTACGGCCGTACGTTGTACACTGTATACATGTAGCTCCTAGCACGGCCACTGTCCGCGTTGACGTCCACCTGAAAAAGGTTGACAGATCTAGATTATAATTACTGACAAATAATATTTCTGGAAGCTCACTGTATATCAGTTCACATCAGTGCCATTCCCACTAGGAAATATTTCTAAGAAACTGCTAAACCTTGGAAGATCCTAAATCACCTTTGTATATTAACAATTAACAATTGTAGAAATCAAATCAAGAATTTACGTATGAATGTGCACAGAATCCATAAAGAAACATAACCTATTTTGTATTATTTGTGGTTAACCCCAATTTGGTGCGAGATATGTGGCATGGTGTTCAAATAAACAGATGTTCCATTGAGCCCCGCCCCTTACTGCACGGCCCAATCATAGCCGCAAACGCACATCAACAAGGTTACAATCCCACAACTAAACGTAAACAAGCTTTCGGATTGCTGTGTCATGCCTTTCATGTGTGGACAACTGTAGAGCGAGCATGTGTTGGATGCATCACTCACACAGGCACCATGGATTGGGCAGAGCTAAATGAATCACTACAGCCAAGGGTCTTTGGGGAGGAGGGGGAGAGACTCTTTGGGGAGGAGGGGGAGGAGGGAGCGGGGGAGGAGGGAGCGGGGGCGGGGGGGGGGCGGGGGGGGGGGGGGGGGGGGGGGGGGGGGGACTTACAGCAGTCTGATTGGAGCCTTCAGCTATGTAATTGATCCTATACGTTAAGATGACAGGATTCTTCCTCCAATCCTCAGGAATAACCCACTGTACTGTCATGCTGATCGCATCATTCTCTCCCAAGGTGAAATCCACCAGTACATTTCTAGGCTTGTTGGGAATTGCTGAAATGGAACAAAGCAAAAGTCACATAGGGGTTAATATCAGTAATGAGATTGGATGAATGTGAACAATTGGCTTGCGGGTCCGGTTCCCCTTCATTCTAAACCTGGAACCACTCAGATGTTACAGGGTCCGGTTCCCCTTCATTCTAAACCCGGAACCACTCAGATGTTACAGGGTCCGGTTCCCCTTCATTCTAAACCCGGAACCACTCAGATGTTACAGGGTCCGGTTCCCCTTCATTCTAAACCCGGAACCACTCAGATGTTACAGGGTCCGGTTCCCCTTCATTCTAAACCCGGAACCACTCAGATGTTACAGGGTCCGGTTCCCCTTCATTCTAAACCCGGAACCACTCAGATGTTACAGGGTCCGGTTCCCCTTCATTCTAAACCCGGAACCACTCAGATGTTACAGGGTCCGGCGGTTCCCCTTCATTCTAAACCCGGAACCACTCAGATGTTACAGGGTCCGGTTCCCCTTCATTCTAAACCCGGAACCACTCAGATGTTACAATTCATTAGATTTACAGACTCTGTGCATCACCAGAAATATAAAACTACAGGTTTAGACACAATGTGCAGGCCTGTGAGTGGACCCTATAAAAAAGAACTGAAACACTACATGATGTAAGAATGATCGTGGAACGTCAAGTGAGCGCGCGTAACGCATTTACGCTGGTCTAATTGGGGCACCCCATTGATCCAGTAACTAGGCTTATTTCACATTATTGTAGTTGTACATTATTGTTGCCAAGCATATATACATGATATAAGGCCAAAAAGTAAAAAAAAATAAAAAATAAAACGGAAATAAAAAATCGGCCAAAAAAAGAAGAAGCTGATATCCGCTTTAAAGCGGAGATCTCACAGGCCTGAATGTGGGCTATAGTTTCTCCCTTTGGTGACTGTTTTACTTCTTAAAGGAAAATTTGAAGGCTCAAGGAGGTTTTGAGAACTGCTCATGGTTCTGATATTTGTTATGAATATGAGACCATATTTATGTAGCACCGTGTAAGGTTTTTACAAGGTACTGTGGTGCAATCTGCAGCCAACCATGCCACGAAACACTGCGGCAAAGCCATTCTCTTAACGCTAAGTATACTGGGTTCTTTTAACGTGCACAAACAAGTTTGTACGCCGGCTCATATTCCAAAATTGCTTCAAAATCTTTTGTTTTACGGCGTTATCGCCAGAGTATTGCAATATATTGCCAACCTTTTGCATTATAAAGCCCTACTAATAAATAACCTACCTAAATAATCCCAATAATCTTGGCATCCAATGAGTTGTTGTTAGTAACTGTTGCATCTAAACATGTGAACTGATTGACCACCCCTAGAGTAGAGCCATTTATCCTGATAGATAGTGAAATGGCTGTACCATGAGATGTATCAACAGTCTTGCCAAGGTTGATCTTCAAGCCAACTCATCACAAGCTATGGCCAAGAAGATTGCACCAACATCTGCACAGAGAAACTCATGAACTCTAATGCAGTTGACCTTTGAAAATGCTTGCAGATGAGTCAGATTAAACGGTTTGCCTGAGCTTCTTAGAACAAAAGCTTTATGTTTTGTAAGAATGTGTGCTTCACGCTTGAGTGGTCAATCAATGTTGTCACCAGTGGTTGTTTGTGTTAAACAATTTGGTAAAGGAGAGGACAAGCCCTATTTGAACTTCGAACGGTAAGCCATTTGAGTGTAGAGCCTCGAATTGGAGACAGCAGTGAATAGAAGCCCTATATAACTCTGTATAGTCACAGTAATGTAATGACACTTTCATCCAAACGGATGGATAAATACAACACAAATGAAGCATGAATTTGAGGCTTTACACGCACATGACGGATACGTGCAAATGGCGAATTCTTAGAATTTGTGTGTTTGAATATCTTACTGTGTTTGTGTATAGAAAAGCGGGTTGAAGCATGTGAAGAACAATTGCCAAGCAAATTTTCTTGAATCACTCGTATTTCCATCTCCATGTTGCTTGCATCTATACTTGCTTGATTAACATTCCCTCCGAGTTCCATTGTGTTCCAATCGCCTGAAGCACTGGAAAGATAAAATGTAAAAGTAAAAGTTAAATGTCTGAACTTTCTCCATTTTATTTTAGGTTACTGTTTCTTTTGGTGGTTATGGTTTGTGTATGATAGTTTAGTGTCTGACTAGGAGATGGTGACCTGTGAATTGACAGCGTACAGGGCCAGGGCCCATAAAGTGAAGGGCAGGCATTAGTCAGACACTAGGGCTCTCATCCATTAGCAGGTTTCAGGACTCCATGTCCACCAGCTTCACTTCCCCAGTTTGCACTTTTTCATAGAATGATCTTATTAATCCCTCTTTTTGTAGTTCTTTTATGCAACTTGATTCTAGCTTTTTCTATGGGCCGCTTTTCATTTTTTTAATGTTTTCATCTGTTCCCTGAATCCAAGTAAAAAAAAAAAAATAGAATGAAAGAATTGTACACCACTGTAGGGAGATTTGACGAATGTGAAAATTCCTGATAAGTAGCTTACGGGACTAGGTTCTCCTTATCCTAGACCCAGAATGTCCAAACACAGGCATGTGAGCGGATCACGGAAAAAAAAACGTGGACAATTTTAGCAAGCGAAATCCGTGTCCGGATTTTGGGCCAGCGCTACATACAGTCTGAATATCAGGCTTTTTACTACAGCGTGGACGAAACATTAGCAGAAACAATATAGGCCATAATTCTTACTTGGTAACAATGTGTTGTTCGTCCTCATTTTCAATATTTTTTTGTGACATTCCTTAGAAATGTGTTCCACAAGCGCGATGCGTCCATCACACACGTGAAAGATCGTGTGCACTTAGTCTTGGCTCAGGGTGTTGGCTTTTTTAATACAGTTTTTTAGTAAAGCGCCCTCTCTTGGTGGAACGGGATGACGACATGGGTATAAAGTGTAATGGGACATCGCGCTTAACGACAAATGAACAACAACGGCTTTAATCAAAGACTAACGCGGAGCATTTTACCGGGTCTAGCCCCCGACTCACGTGTTGAGATCAAAACACAGTTAAAATGATTCCCGATGCCAGTTTCCCCTTCTATGTGTGAGTGTTGTGCAGTAGAATTACTTGCCATTTGTTGATCGGAAAAAAACAAACAGCGGACCGGCCATTCACGGCAGAGACAGGAAAAAGCGGAGCCCGCAAGAAAAACGAGGAGCCCGCAAGAAAAACGCGGAATGGGAAAATAAAAAAACTAGGATTTCCGCGAAACGAGGAGGTCTCACATGCCTGCAAACAACAATTAATGAGGTTTACAGCATACAGTTTTCAGAATGTAAGAGTAGAAATAACCATATAAATAAATAAATAAATAAATAAATAAAAAATAATGGGAAAAAACGTGACTGACAGAAAGTTGACATTGTTTAGGAAACAGCTTCTTGTAAATAAATAACAAAATAAAAATAAAAAATTTAAAAAAATAAAAAAAAATTTAAAAAATGGGAGAAAACGTGACAGACATAAAGTTGACATTGTTTAGGAAACAGCTTCTTGTAAACACTTTGTACCTATCAGGCCTGGAATTTCATCTTTAAGAGGGCAATGCCATTTTCATTTTGCAAAGGCCACTTCATTAGAAAATCATAAAGTCTATGGGAAACTTTTGAAGGGGCACCAAGGCCAAGACCAAGGGCAACAGAGGCAATGGCCTCAGTGGCCTTCGCATAATTCAAGGCCTGACCTATTACAATCGAATTGAAGAGATAATAGCTAAAAAGGAAAGCTTACAATGTGTCCTTGTACTGAACGTATTTTTTCAGAACCCTGATGGAGTTACTGCTTCCGTCCATCCACGTACAAGTTACTTCTAGCCCATCATGGCTGGAACATCTAAGATCTTCTGCTGGGGCCGGAGGTACTGTCAAATACATAAAGGATACACAATGTGGAAAAATAAAATAAAGAGTAATCTTCTGCTGTCTGGAAATGTCTAGAATATTATTCAGTTGTTATTTCCAGCAATACTTGGATTTGTACAGAATTCCTGGTACAGAATTTACCCCCTCACTCTTCGTCTTGCCGTGGAAAGCTCACGGTCACCCTCCTTGTAACTTGAGTTTAATTACAGGGATCTGTAAAAGCTGAACAAATGCCAACAAACTTGTGACATCAAATTTAAATGAATCATGAGTTAGGTTTACAAAAGACATAATAGTACTCATCGTTTTGTTTTGGGTTTTTTAAAAGTCAAAATTTATTACAACTCTCTAGTTTTCAATAGACATAGGCCTACCATGCAACCAATATGTGAAACTTTCATCAAATTAAGTGGTCACGTTTAAAGGCACTGAACACGTTTGGTAATTACTCAAAATATATATTAGCATAAAAACTTACTTGGTAACCAGCAACGGAGAGCTGTTGATAGTATAAAACATTGTGAGAAACCACTCCCTCTGAAGTAACGTAGTTTTTGAGAAAGAGGTAACTTCTCACTAAAATAATAAAAGACTTCATGCATGAAGCCTTTTATTAGCATCTGAAAGCACACAAAATTGTGCAACAAGGGTGTTTTTTCTTTCTTTATTTTCTTGCAACTTCGATGACCGATTCAGCCCAAATTTTCACAGGTTTGTTATTGTATGCATATGTTGGGATACACCGAGTGACAATACTGGTCTTTGATAATTACCAAACATGTTCAGTGCCTTTAAGTGAAATCAAAACCCAAAAGTTTGTAGTTTTGTTTGGACATGTTCATTGATAGCTACAACTGTATGAAGCGGTTTTATGGGCCTCCTTGTGGTCCAGTGTTCCAAACAGAAACAATCCTCTAGAGGATATCACTCAGCTCCGAGATTGAAACTTATCATTCTTGATTATAACAACTCTGTAGGCTACGTACAAAAATAATTATCATTATAATTTGGGAGGCCGCTAATCATCCTGACTCGCAGCTGAGAAGCTGAATTGTGAAGGATGCGGCTACAACGCGTTCCAGCCGAAGGCATGCAGAGGGCACCTTTGGCAGCCAGCCACATCAATCCATATTTATGACCACGGAGCACAGCCAGAGATCGAAAGTATTTGATTTTTCTGGATGGGACAAAAATGCATGGTGAGAAGTACCAGAATGCAGGGTTTATGACATAGGTCATGGAATGGTTTTAATAATGAATGCCGTGTGACCTACAATCCTCCAATCAAAAGACAAGGATCTTCATTTAATTCTTAGAATGGATGTTTGCTGCCACCTCTCATCTCAAACCTCTCCTACTCAATTGCTCTTTCCAAGGTGACTTACATGCAACATAGACTTCAGCAAGATGATCGTAGTCACAATGACTAGAATGTTGCAGCACACATTGAAAGTAGATAGGGAACCTGCCGTTGTCCTGCATCATCAGACTCTTTATGTGAATGGAGGATGTTCGACTATCGATCACCTCCACTATGCACTGCTGCATGATAGGAATCGGCTGCATGCGGCGATTACAAGCTGTCCAAATGATATCGGATGCATTCTTGGTCCGAGTCTGATTCAGTGTACAATTCATAGTCAGGTCACTGCCATTGTGAATGGTTACCGTATGATCTGGTGAAATGCTCCCTGGGAAATTTAAGATGGGGGGGAAAAAAAACATAAATAAAAATGAAAACCCAATATTGTCTGATCAATGAGAGATAAAGCGCTGCTTTCTGAATTCTGTTGAGGAAAGGAACCAGACTACTCAACACATACGGAAATTAAAATAATAATAATAATAATAATACTCGGTTCTTATACACCCCTAGGGGCGTATCAAAGCGCTCAGTATTTTTTCCTGCAAGGTATGTGGAGCTACGTTTTGAAGTATGAGACCTATTCCTTTAAATAGCACCATGTAATGGTTTACAAGGTGCTGTGGCGCAATAGACGATGTGACCTCTGTTTACATTCAAACCGCCCTCTGTTGATAAAACACTGTCCAAGTCATGTGACTTGAGCTTCCGCCGGGCAAGAAGACGCGTACTCATGGTAAGATTGCGTGTACTTTCAACAACAGATAATTGTGCTCTTAAAATACATCTTCCATTTCATGTAAATTTACGGGGAAAGATTTGTATATTTTCACGAGTCGTTAATAAATAACTCTCAAAGACAATGCCTGAGAGCTGCTGCGCTGTCGGATGCACAAACCGAAGAAAAAAGGGGGAGAAAAACGGGCTTAGCTTCTACAAAATACCCAAAGCAACAACTGCGTTGAGAAAAGAGAAACGTCGCCTGTGGTTGTCAGCGATCCACCGAAAGAATTGGAGCGAAGCAGCAACACGTCACGCAAGGTTATGCAGTGCACATTTTACATCAGGTTTGTTGATTTTTGGGACCATTCATCGTTCATAAAATTACCAGATGTTGACTACTAATTCTGAAACACAAGCACAACGTTCACGGTGAAATCACAACACCGCATTTTGTGGAGACGGTGTTGTACTGTACTACACAGGGAAATTCCTACACAGCACTACAGTACATACACTGCACTGTACTAGTCTGGGGTAGTAGTACAAGAACAAGTTCGTGTTGTGTTTGTACACGTAACAGTAACACCGTCACTGAGTCAGTGGTCAGTTGAAAAGCTTGTTGTTATTATTATCTCAATGTTTCAGCTGCTTTTTTAGGAGAAGAAGTCCAATCCAATTTAGGACACTGTAGGAAGATTCAAATCTATTTTAATGTTTCCTCAAAAAATTCCATGTTTAGTTTACTTAAAATTGACTCCTGGCTGAGAATAACAAGTCAATACATCCTGTGTAGTGTGGTAATCATAGTACTAAGTACGTAGGGATTGTGTTTATCACGGTGTACCCACATGACCCATAGAACCCTTTCATTGACGATAACTTACAAAAATTGATACATGCAACTCGGCGGGGTTGAACTGAGTAAGAAAATGGGTCCAAATCCCCTCCCCAATGGCTATAATAAGAAATTCCTGCATTTTAGGTTGCATTTTTATCAACCACGATGCCTTGGTAAGTTTTTTATTTTCATTTTTTTTTACAGGCAAAACTTCTGATGATCCCCAAGATCCTGACTTTGTGCCAACTGTATTTGTATACAAGACGGCTTATCGAAAGCTTGACAATCAAAGCCAGAAGAGATTTGCAAGATTCAATCGACGTAGAGAGTCATCAGGGTTGCTGCCACCTCGGCATGATCCTCCAGATGATGTAGAGAGAGAGGTTGCAGAAAGTTTTAGTCCAGATGCATTTCACAGAAGAGGCAGTCAACTGTGCAGAACCTGATGGTGAGGCAGATATTCTTGACTTCCAAATGTAAATTTGTTGTCATCTTCTGGAAGTAAAGACTAAAGTACAGCGGTGTACTTGTTTATTATGTACCCGGAAGTTAATGATGAATGTACACTCATCATTTCATAATGAATAAACCTTTTTCGCAGCATTGGATTCATTCGCAAGTACATAAACACCCAAACTGCAGAACTACTCATTCACTCCCTCGTCATTTCTAAGCTGGACATGTGCAACTCCCTCCTGTATGGTGTAAACAAATCACAGCTCACTCGTCTTCAACGTCTGCAAAACATGGCCGCAAGACTGGTTACTCAGTCACGCAATCGATCACACATCACTCCTATCCTAAAGCAACTCCATTTGTTACCAGTGGAACAAAGGATAGTTTTCAAACTCGGTCTCCTGGTCTTTAAATCATTGCTCTACATGGCGCCATCCTATGCGCTTTACAAGACTCCATTATTATTACTATTATTTTAACCAAGTGAATAAGTTTTACTTTCAAAAATGTTTATTTATTGTTTTGACATGTTTCCACAGATTATGATGATGGTCGGCAGCCATGTAGATGCGAAGAGCTAGAAACAGAGGCAACCAACCTGCGACGAGAACTTAATGAATGTCGATGCAATGAACTAAGAGAGGAGAATGCAGCGCTTGAAACAGAGGTCACCAATCTGCGGCAGGAACTAAATGAAGCCAAGGTGGAAAATACAAAGCTGCAAGAGAAAAACTTTGGATACAAGAGCATAAAAAAGGACAAAACAAAGTTAAGATTTTATACTGGGCTTCAAAGTACACAAGTTTTTATGTGGTTGCTTCTATTGTGTCAGAGAGCAATGATGTGGAAAAAGGTTAAAAATACTACATGCAGTTGGGAAAATCAGATGCTTATGGTTCTAATGAAGATGCGCCTAAGACTGAAAGATAAGGACACTGCATACAGATTTGGGATTCATAGGACTACAATCTGACGAATAATGAGAACATGGATCCCGAAGATGGCTGTAGTCCTGAAGGAGACCATTTCATGGCCAAGTAGACTTTCAGTGAGGCAGCACTTACCTCGGTGCTATAAAAAACATTCTCAACAAACAGTGGCAATTATTGATTGTACAGAGATTTTTATTGATCGACCCTTGAACTTAACTGCTGGAGCTGAAACTTACTCAAATTATAAAAACCACAATACAATCAAATATTTGGTATGCATTACACCAAGTGGTGCTGTTAGTTTCATTTCTCCTGGATGGGGTGGAAGAGTTTCAGACAAGGAATTAACTCTTGAATGTGGAATAATGGACAAGTTTGATCATGGTGATGTTGTTTTGGCTGATAGGGGTTTCTGCCTACACAAAGGGCAAAATACAACTTTCAAAAGAAGATGTTGACAAATCAAGAAGGCTTTCTCGTATTCGCATACATGTTGAAAGAGTTATTGGACATTTGAAGTCATTTAATGTACTACAAACAATTATTCCTATCACACAGGTAGATATGCTTGATGAAATAGTGACCATATACATGTGCTGGACTTACAAATTTAAATGCAAGTGTTGTACCACAGAATTAAATGTGACAGTTTATGCACTGAAAGATAAATAGAAATACAGTTCAGTTGTGAATTACATTTACAAATAATAGCTGAGACTCGGTAATCGTCTGGCATGCTTATCCCCTTTGAATTAAGATAAAGTACAGCACTGGTAATATTTGCCAATCTTCAAAGCTTACTGCAAATGTGCATGAGGGGGTTTACATAATATCCCATTAATGTGGCCTACCACGACAGCTATTACAAAACCATAATCTTCTTGGCATTCTTTTCAACTGCACACAACCCAAATGGAACCTCTTTGTATTGCAACTTGGCCCACCACAAACCACCATTTTGCCAAAAGGTGGCCTGTTACAGAAACACAGGTTTCTTTCATCATCAGACTTTAGAGGATCATCCTTTCTCGTCACAATCTCTGGGAGGACATATTTCATGTAGTTTACAGATATTTTGTCCTCAATTTCTTTGCAAAAGTCATTATCCTTGTTAATACGCTCAATGCAATAATCCTTGGGTGTCCAAACCATAAAGTCACAGTACACACTGTCTAAATCTATACAAAGCATCTGGAACTGCACCTGGAAGAAGTATTCATGGTTTCGTTTAAGTTTGCAATTCTCATCAAGGTAAAAGTTTGACTGCTGGATGTCTTGAGACGGAAAGGGCACTTGAATGGTTAGGTGTAGACCAGGCTTTGCAAGTGTCTTTTTAAATTGTTGATAGGCCTTCAGAGTTACCTTCATAATGTAGTAGTTCTCTACTCAAGGGATGGGCTATTGTGCAGCAATCACACTAGTGCATGCAGAGCTATTAATTAAATAAGCCATTTGCGAGTTAGATTTGGAGATTCTGGTACAATGACTTATTTGGTCACAAGTATTGATTCATCACAAGAATTTTTTTATTATTATTATATTTTAAATGAGACATCGCCTGACATCACAAGGCCTGATGGCCACTCAAGGTGAGGGCTACACTTAACTGATTTGGGCTGTCCACCCAAATCAACTGTCACCAGTTCTTAAGGATGTAGGCATGTTGCTATGTCACATGGCTCAGAGTAGGAATTTTGTACAGGAACCTTCAGATGGGTAAAGCTTGGTAACATTCAGAGCTGTCAACCCAAATCAACTGTCACCAGGGGCACGTTGCCACCTACTCCTGGGGGCTGAAACAGGGTTACCCCCTCTGTAAGGATGTAGGCATGTTGCTATGTCATATGGTTCAGGGTAGGAATTTTGTATAGGAACCTCCAGATGGGTAAAGCTTGGTAACATTCAGAGCTGTCCACCCAAATCAACTGTCACCAGGGGCACGTTGCCACCTACTCCTGGGGGCTGAAACAGGGTTACCCCCTCTGTAAGGATGTAGGCATGTTGCTATGTCATATGGTTCAGGATAAGCTTTTGTATAGGAACCTCCAGATGGGCAAAGCTTGGTGACATTTAGAGCGTAACTATTATAAAAGCTTGCCCCAAACCATATGATAGACAAATGTCTCTCGTCTGAGGGATTCAAATTTAAGCAGCAATTTAAGACTAAGCAAGTCGTTGTCCCAGACATTAATCAATAAATCTAACTGGCAAATGGCTAATTGAGCCCTGCAGACCCAAGTTGATTGCCGTGGTTTCCCCGTTGCTTTTGTTTCTGTGCCCTTTGTAAATTTCCATGAGGAGAGCCCCTTATCACAGGGGACACTTCTCAAGCCTTTTCCTTAAGAAAGAAGTTCAAGGCCTGTGAGACAAGTGACAGCTATTACAAGGATCAAAAAGTCTTATTTTGTTTTGCCCGCTGGCAGAAAGATCACTAAATGCAAAGTCGCATTTTTTTCAGTTTATATTTATCCAAAATGCCTCCGGATCTAGACTTCTACATCCTCAATCCAAAAGCCTTTCTCAGAAGACATCCTGACTGTGTTGACACAGTGCCTCGAACCATCTATTTCAAAATGAAGTAAAAAGAGAGAGCAAAAAATGAGACTCCGAAGCTGGCACCATAACCCAATGGCGCTCATCGGGGGAAGGGTCATTCTTGTTTACAACAAGAACATGTAGACTGCACTCAAACACACCCTTCAGTTTAGCCTCTGAGTTTCTGTTTACAACAGAGTGCAACTTGTACCCTATCAGCTTTCCATGTCTCCTCACTTTTACTTTTACAGGCACAGTTAAAGGGTGTGCATAACATTTGTAAGAGTAAACAAAATTCACAGATTCACGCATAATCTACACAGTATAAAGATGGTCATGGTGGAAAACTCCCCTTGAAATGTTTCTGCTTGAAGTGCTATAGTGTTTGAGAAATTAGTAAAACAATTAGTTTTGTACTTGCAAGTCCAAAACTCCAAAACAGTGAAAACATTTAAAGTTTTTCCCCACTTGTTTTCATGTGACCCCAATGACCGATTGAGCTTAAACTTTCACAGGTTTGTTATTTCATGTATATGTTAGTTCAAATCAAGTGTGGATACTGGTATTTGACAATTACCAAAGTGACACATGTGCTTTAGAGGTAGGGTCATTGTAAATACCCAAAAAATTAAAGACCATAAAAACTTACTTAGTGAGAAGCACGGCAGCAACTGTTGATACTATAAACTATTTTGAGAAAGGATTCGAAGTATGGTTGAATAATTTTTCACCCCAAAACATTTGAATCTGAATGAATCATTTCTCAGCCTTTTTGTGAGGGTTGGTGTGCGTTCGGCGGCAAGAGATGCGGTTGGTCCCCGCTGTCACCTTGCTAAACGTGGATGTTCTTGTGAAAATACTGTTACAGTTTTTTGTTGCCGTTTTCTCAGCACGTAAACACCGTATTCAGCTGAAACTTTCACATGTGACCTTTAACCCTCCTACTGTTCTCAACATTTTCAAGTGAGTTGACCAACCATTTGAAACCATTCAACTGCCAAAGTTGTGTATGGTGGCACAACTGTGCACAGAACTAACTGTGTACTGTGTACATGCATTCCCTCATGGTATCATAATTGCAAGGCTGGCATAGCTTATCTATCATTCAAAACCACAGTGAATGGTATTGAATGGTCAGACAGCAAGAGGGTTATAAATGCATCTTTCTTCATAATTTTGTCTATAAATCAGCATTACAATGACAACAGGACAATCTATGACCCTACCTTGATTAACTGCAGGAGGTTCAAAAACATACTCAAATGACCTTATAGAAATACATACATTTATGCCAACTTATAAAGAAAAAGAAATGAGCAGATGCAAGAGATTTGACACCCTTGTGTTGGTCGACTCCCAAGAATCAATACACATCTCTCCGCATAGCACAAGCATGCACTAACCTATTTACGTCAAGACAACCCAACTGAAGCACTCTCTTTATCACAGTAAATTGTCTTATCAAAACATGACAGCTACACAATATCAGCCCTGGCAGTTCCTTCAAGTGCCTTGCAATTTTATCAGTGAAAATTAGAAAGAACTCTACATACTGTTGCATAATAATAAGTGTAACAGCAAATAGAGAACCCTGAGAGTGGGGTGGAGAGGTTGTTTATGTAAAAAGCTGAGGACTTTTAGTCCCCTCTGGGCAGCCTCGGATTAATGGATTCCTAGAAAATGTCCAAGCTGTAACCTTCAGGTGTGACAAGAGAGCAGCCAGTGGCTTTTATAGATCTGAAGGAACCCTTCCTTACATAATTAGTCCAGACAAGTGAATATTGGAATAAAGATGTGACTGCAATCTTGGCATTTATGATGAACCCAAGGGATTTTTTCCCCCCTAATTAGGAGTAAATATTATTTTGAAAAAGGTTGTCTTTTCCATGGATTTCTAATTAGGCCAAATAAATAAAAATACCAGTTGATCGTCCTGATTTTTCCAAAAAGAGGAGGATGAGGGCCTTTATATTTATTATTTATTATTTTTTTCCAAGATGGCCGCCAAGTATTTCAATTCAAACAGGCCACCAATTCTTCAGTTTGAAATCACCGCTAACTTTCTTTATATCAATTTATTGCATGAGGACCCAGGTTAACAGGGGGGTTTGCCGAAACATCCAACTTGTTCTTGGATTCCCCAATGTTGACCTGAACCTGGAAAAGTATAGTTAGAAAAGAAATACACTTTCTCAAAATCTATTTGTGTGCAGGTATTTTTCAAAGGATTAACAAAATAGTAACACCTCACCCAAGCAATCAGAAAAACACAAAAAATGCAGAATACATCAGAGACACCAAGTCAGATTTGATCATGAAAAAATACTTGTGAAAACAAAATTCAAATGACGTTGGATCATGTACCCGGCACGCCAGAAAAAAATTTGTAAAAAATAAAAATAAAAAAAATAATAAAAAAATGATGTGGGTCATGTACCCGACACATCATGCAGTTTACTATTTTTTTAAATTAATATTTAAAAACAACATTTTGAAGATTCCATAGGTTTGGCTAGTTCAAAAAAATAAAACAAAAAGAGCTTTTGAACTTCGAGTTGTATTTGTAAATAAAAATGTTTGGCTCCACCTGCACTAGTTCCTTGACTACATCTTATACAAACAATGCACACTCAGTAGTAGTCTGGTACTGGTCAGACACCGTTGTCGAAGTCTCCCGACGCATAGTCCGAGAAAATATCGACAAGCATGCGTTTTTCGTCCCCTACTGACCGTGCACCACGGCTTAAGAATTTTGCTTTTGGTGCGAATTACACACACACAAAGACCATCTTGCAGCTCACCTCTGATAAATTTTACTCTGAAAAAAACGTGTTCAGATTCAGAAGACGCCACACGAGATGCGTGGGTCAGCAACGCGGCAATGAAGACCAACTCGACACGTTTGAAAGAACTCCACAGTCGAGTCAACTCGATCAAAACTTACAACGTAAGATAACAGGTCGAGTTGTCTCAATGGTCGAAGTGGTGACGACCGTAAACCCTAGCTAAACTTCGTTCCCATGGATGATCGATCTCGTAGCACTATTCGATACGGCACGCTCCCATGCATGGTAGCGAGGTTGCATAGAGCTATGCTCGTATATCTTGCACGCACGTGAGCCTGCATGCAGCGTGCAGTCTACCGACGGCCCCATAATAAATGCGGTTTTGTGTTTTCCGACCCCCTTTTTGTGTTGCAAATTCTAAAATATCGGTAAGTTTACATCAAAAATATTTTTAAAAATCCTAAATTATGTCAAGGGTGGATTAAAAATACAAACAAATATTGTCTTTTTTTAGGAAAAATCGAAAATAATAAATAGTAAAAAAAAGGATGCGGCCTCAAAAAAGGATGCGGGCGGGGACGATCAACTGGTATTTTTTTTTACTTGGCCTTAGACAATGACAAATTTGTCCATTGTAAAATTTACTCTACATGTATACTGCATTCACTTTATTATTAAGGGTGCTTTGTTTTACCCTTCCCTTAAATGGGTTGGGGTTAAGGAGCAGGGGCCAATTTCATAGAGCTGCTAAAGCACAAAATTTGCTTAAGCACGAAAAAAGCTTGCTTATTATACTCGTGTTATTGGCCAAAACTCCATGCGATGTACATTGCTCGTGACTTGTATTTAGCTGTTGTTTAGTTAGCATAACAATCGAGTGAAGTATTGGCCGGTAATCTGGTTTTACTAAGCAAGGTTTTTTGGTGCTTAAGCAAATTTTGTGCTTAAGCAGAGCCATGAAATTGGGCCAAGGTCTTTAATCAACAATGTTTTTTTGTCCTCATTGTATTCATCTGAGTGAAATGAATCCTATTAAGTACTTGTACAAAGTATCTCTACCAAATATTTGTAAGTTTCTGTCTGGTAATGGAACCAATGATGCCTCAGAAGTTAATTTAATCACTGTAACTCGAAAGCCTAAGAGACAAGGGTGTTTGCAGTATTCTTTTAAGTGCACAGCCTATCCTAGTATATGAGACCTACCGCTTAATTATCCATCCCAGGGACAAAGCAACTCTGGTGGTAAAGTATCTTGCTCAAGGACACAAGCATCATGACAAGCCAGGCCGGGATTCGAACCTACACTCTGCGAATGACAGAACTTGAATTCCATGCACTAGGCAGCTCAGCCACAACTCTCCACAATTGTACAGTGCTTTGCTTCTAGACATTAAAAACTATACACTAAAATAGAGGTTTCAATGAAAGCTATATAAGCTTTCAAGTCTCAAAAATATGTATTTTTAAACCCAGTAAAACATATAGTTCATAGCAGAGAAAACATTTATTAAAAACATTGTACATCAAGTCAGTTGTCATTAATTTACACTTCATCGTGTGTTATGACATCAAATCCATATTTGTCTTCCATCAAATCCGTTTTTAATCCAGCCCCAAGGGTTCAATAACTCATCTCAAGCAAACACTTGAAGACCTTCTCATTTCATCTCTATGGATGGTCAAGTTACAGCACCACCCAACATAATCTCAGCACCCCGATGAAAACAAAACAAAAAGAAACCTGCAAGTATATCAGTAACGACCCAAGACTCTATAGGGTTCACTGCTGGGAATGATTTAGTAGCGTCATACCTACCCTCCAGCAGGCATATTCTCTTTCATTCCAAGAAATCTTTGACCGTTTCTATGGCTGCCATGTCCCCTACAGGATAATGAGGGGGCCCGTGCCCTGTCATTGGGGACCGACTTGTTATCAACCAGCCAGAGTACTTGCAGGTGATTTTTTTTTCAGGACCCTCTTTGCCTATTCAGCGAAAAATGGCAGATTTTGGGTATTCAGCTGGGGTTGCTTTTTTGGTCAGTGGAGAGCGATAATCATCTTGAATGGTTAAATAAGTTCACAGTACTATGATGTTTCATTAATCATTCCACAAGCAAAAAGAGGCCGCTAGAGGGAGACAAGGTGGAGGTTTTAAAGGGTGCGCATATCATTGGGAAGAGTAAATTATAAATGTTCACAGATTTGCACACAACTTGCATGGTATGAAGATGGTCATTGTGGGAAACTCCCTTTGAAATATTTGTGCTTGAAATGCAGTAGTTTTCGAGAAATTAGTAAAACATTTAATTTTGATCTTGCAAGTCCAATACACAATGTTTGAAAACAGTGAAAACATTGAAGGTTTTCCCCCACTTTTTCTTGTGAGACTCCAATGACCGATTGAGCTTAAACATTCCCATCTTTAATTTTTAATGTAATATGTTGGGTCACATCAAGTGTGGATACTGGTCTTTGACAATTACCAAAGTGACACATATGACAGTAAAATAAAATGATAACGATATAAATTTATAAAACAAGGTTAAGTAATCAGTTCATTTAGATCTTGAAAATGAAGCTGATATTTCCAATCTTTCCTTCCAATTATTATTAGAGATAAGCCTGGATGAAGGTAAAATAAGAACCAAAACTAATTTTTTTAAAACCCCCATAAGTAAAATCTTTCCTGAAAATGGGCCAGCAAAGATCTTTGATGGCACTTGAACTATTTTTCCTGTAAATGACACGGCAGACTGAGCTCATTACTTTCACATGATGACAGGGAATGTCTTGATTGAAAAAGACTGTCATGGCTTTTGACTGTGATTTCCACTTCAGCTCTTAAACTCTGGCTTTGCCTCTGTCTCTGATTACTGACAACAACTCTAGCTATTTCTGACATTCTGAATTTGTACACCTAAATCACACAGCTGCCTTCAGGATTGCTGATGGAACTTAGAGGTAAAGTATACCTTTGGTTTTTAGAACCATTTGATTGTTTTAATCCTATATAAATGTACATAGATACAATAAAACTAACCTGTGAAAATTTCATTTCAAAAGGTGGACACGTTTTTGAGATATTGCTAAAGATCTGGAGCTGTTATGTCCACGCAGGAAGAATAATCCGTAATTGGAATACAGAATCTGAGAAACGTTTCTCAGATTGAAATGTTTTTGAAAACCTCTCTCTAAAACCACATTCTTTTTCTCAAAATGTTAAACATTATCAACAGCTGCAGTGCTTCTTACCCTTGCTCTATGTTCTTACCAAGTAAGTTTTTATGGTCATTATTTTTTGGGAGTAATTACCAAAGGTACACCCTCCCTTTAAACCAGACCAAGGTCGAAGTAGTGATGGGAGGTTATAGAAGGGAGGTTATAAAAGGCCCAAACACTTCACTTGATGAAGGGTTTTAATGCAATCCCTGTGCCATACCTATCTGATTGCTGCCTGAGGGGCTACTAACCGCATTATCATAATCATTCTTGAGGTGACATGTAGCAGGGATAGATAGGGTTTGGTTTTTACATGGAAAAAGACATCAGACCACTTTTTACCTTTAAATTGAAATCCAGTTGCAAAATACTTTATTTATGTGGAAGTTAAGACACACAATGTAACGTTTTCCATGTTACCAGTGCAGTACCTCGCCTATTATACCGGAACGACCCTTAAATGTACAAGGTCACTTTCTTTGTAAATAAGGTTACATGGTCTATAGTTTGCGCAAATAATACAAGCCCATGTCTGATAGTTATACTTTATTTCCATAAATGTGAGGTAGTTTTTGTTTAGTACAGAGCATCTCTATAAGGTATATTTATATTTCTACTGTGACATTTTAAGGGGCCAGGGGCATTGAGGCCACTGCCTCTGTTGGCTACGTGAGGTAATAAGCATGCATGCCTAAAACCAATGTTCGATGCAGAATTCATAACATGGTATGAAAATTATTCATAAGACACAAGTTTTCCAATATACCCCTTGGCCATATATTGAATTAGTAATTGATTGGATTGTTATTAGTTTCACTCTAGAGCCTGCATGCACCACTTTCTAAATAAATATTTAAACAATATGAAAATTTCAACTGTAGTTTTAATGACTCAAGGAAATACTGCTGTAGTAATTATGTTATCCTCATTCTTAAAGGCAGGGTATAGACCATGTGACCTGTGACATCACTGTGACATCTACAAAAGAGCCACAGAGCCTGGTCTTCCTGCAGGCACAGTTTGCTCAATGGAAGAATGCAATAAATCTTATGTTTCATGGAGATTGCGCTGTCTGATTTTTATCATATGGCCTGTGTAGTATCTTGCCTGTCTGGAAATGCATTAGATTGTACAAGGTCACAACTCTGTAAACAAAGATAACATGGTCTATACTTTTGGTAATTGTCAATGGCCTACATGCATCCAAACATAAACATAAAATAAAAACCCTGTGAAAATTTGGGCTCAATTGGATATCGAAGTACAAGAAAATAATGAAAGAAAAACCACCCTTATTGCACAGAGTTGTGTGCTTTTCAGACGCCTGGGACTGAAGCCTTTCTCAGCTTCAATTTTTGTGTGAAAAATTACCTCTTTCTCTAAAACTACATTACTCCAAAGGGGGGGGGGGTGGTTTCTAACAATGATTCATAATATCAACAGCTCACCAGTGCTCTTTACCAAGTAAGTGTTTATGGTCTTATTTGTTGAGTGATTACTAATGGTATACCCTCCCTTTTAAGTCAGGAAATGAAGTACCTGACTTTCCAAAAGTTTGTTTTACCTCAACAAGTACAAATATTTTCCCTAAATACATGTCCACTACTCACTAGTATTCTTTATCCCATGATTAGACATCTGCTCTGAAATGACGCGGATCATGGGTTCGAATCCTACCTGAGTCCTAGTATTGCAAAAAAAAAAATTGGTCTTGTGAAAAGTTTTTGGTGGGTTTTTTTTTAAACAAAAACCTTGGTCTTGTAAAAATGTTTGGCTACACGCCCAGTGATATTTTAATAAAGGATATTTTCCTGAAATCAAAAACTATTATTCACTTTATTATAACAGCACTCTTTCCTAAAGGGAAGTTGGTTGCAAAAAAAAAAAATAATTCCCCATTAATTTCCCGTACTTGAAATGTGTTATCTTGGAATCAAATTATAATTTACTGTAAAAAGGTGACTGTAGTGTGCATTTCATGATGACCTCAGCACACTTGACAGCACACATAGCTGATGCATGCTGTGACAGCTGTCTATATAAAAACCCACAGAAACCCCAATGTGAGGATTCTTTCAAATAAGAATTCTGTCAATTTTTTTTTTTTAATGACTTGAAGTTCTATACCAGTATTGGAACTTCTAAGGTGTGACCTGGCCAAATGGTCAAGCACACTGGACAGGGCTCGAAATTAACACTGGACCGCAGGCCCGAGGCCAGTGATTTTAGCATCGGGCCAGTAAACTCAACACCGGCCAAGCCCAGTGGTGGTTTTTCAATTGAATAATAACCTCATTTTGTAATATCTTTGTGAAAAAATGTTGACTACGAATGTGAACTCAAAGTATGAATCAAAGTACACTTACACATAAGACAGTAACGAGATCCATCTAGATCTTCTATTAGTGCTTGTTCAACTCATTTTGACTCTGGCCTTGTAAAAGAAATTCTTGTCTAATGAAAATGTTGAGACAAGCCCTGTGGTCTTGTAGATATCCCCCCAAATTTTTGGTGTTTTTGATCAGCAGAGTTTGGGTTCGAGTCCCAGTCTTGAAACTTGCGTCCTTAAACTTAATCATTATTGCTTCGTCTTTTGGTCGGGACTTTAATAAAGACGTAGGTCCTGTGTTTTGTGTAATGCACGTAGAAGAACCAGGAAGAACCGAGTTCATTAATGAATCATAAGAGAAGGGGATCTTCCTGCCATTTCTGGCAAGGTTGGCTGCATTAAGTTTGGGCCACAGCAGAGCACCGGACCTAAGCTCTGGTGTTTTCAGCAGCAGAGTGTGGGTTCGATACCCGGTCATGACACTTGTGCCCCTGAGCAAGGCACTTAACCATAATTGCTTCGAAAAAGTTGGGAAGGTAGTGCATTCTGCTCTACCAGACAGGCTCCTAGTGGATGATACCCATGCCTACATCCTTAAGGACTGTAAAGGGGGTAACCCTGTTTCAGCCCCAGGAGTAGGAGGCAACGTGCCCCTGGTGTCAATTGATTTGGGTCGATAGCCCAAATCAGTTATGTGTAGCCCTCACCTTGAGTGGCCGTCCGTGGCCTTGTGAGTTAGGCGATATCTCATTAAAAAAAAAAAAAAAAAACCATAGGGCGAGCCGATTTTAACGCTTGTCTTGTACTCCACATGTTGTGACTACCTTAAACTTATTTAAGAATTAAGAATAATATTTAAAATAAATTATTTTATGTGTTCCCACACTGAGAAGTGGAGCATTATTTAATATTTTGATGAAAAAGGTACATATTAGTCCAATAAAACCGTCCAATCAAATCGCGTATTTCATCCCCTCACGTTGCTGATAAATTGCTAAGACTATCAATTCACCCGATTGGCCCATCAGATCGACAAAATGACAGATTATCGCTAGTCCGCCAATCAGAAAGGCTGTATTAACCGGCTTTGGTACTGCGTCACGTGACACGTGTACTGTTGTCAGGTGACGCTCGGTTTGCCGTAAACATGTCTGCTGTTGCGAAATCTTATCGGAATTCGTCAAGAAATAGGTGTTTTGCTCATTGTTCTAGCGTTTTCGAAGATATAAAACCTTTTACGAGCAAACGGTGGAACACTTTTCTAAGCAGTGTGATTATTTGGAGAGATTTAGTTGGGTATCAGGCTGATATAGCGAGAGCCTTTTTAGATGAAGTTGGACCTGATGATGATCATGATGCACTGCTGGGCGATAGCTTACCACCAGTACCAGAATTTGGTGGGTATCACCCGACGTGCTATCGCTATTTTACAGATTCTTCCAAGCAAGATAGGGGTAAATTAAATAAAGAGAAACAACAGACAGATGCTGCATCATGTCAGACTTCAGGTAAGCCATACATTTAACTTACATTTACAATTACATGGACTAAACCAATATTAATGTCCGAATTTTCTTTCAATCGCAATTGAGTCAACACAAATCTAATTACCTATTTTAATCTGCCAGCTAAAATCAATTTAATAAAAAGAGGGTACGATAGCCTGGAATCAAAAGTGGTAAGTTGTATGATTATGTAAGCTCTAATTATTTTTTTAAAATACATGAGTATAAAACTATAATGGTTAAGTTAACATGAATAATTGTTAAGCTTTCTGACTGACATGACTGACATGACGGCTAATAATAATGTCCAAAAAACTGCCACACAACGAAGCCAGGCTCAATTTGTTGACATTTTGAAGGGGAAAAATTGTACAGTAGCCTATATTATAATTATATAACATCAAAAGCGGTAAAGGTATTTTATGAATAATGGTTATGTTCACGTGAATAATGAATGTCTTGGTTTTCTGACAGCTTTTGTCTAAAAAGCTGTCACACGGCGGAGCCATGCTCAATTTTTTTTGGCCAATTTTCACCTTTTTGACCTTCAATTTGCTTTGACATTTTTGCCCTCAAATTGTAATCAAAAGTAGTCAAGATGTTTTATGATGTCAACTTTAAGAGATTATATTCACATGAATAATATCTTAGTTTTCTGACGGCTTTTGTCTACAAAGCTGTTACACAGCGAGGCCATGCTCAAATTTTTTTGCCAGTTTTAACCTTCGATTGTTTTGTAGCACCGACCGTATACTTTGAACACTTGGAAATGTTATTTGTTCTTAAATTTAAATGGGATGTTCCCATAAAAATTGTGCATTATTAATATAATGACTTAGTTTGTAAAAAAAAATTCTACTTATTCAGAACTCTGTCCAATACAGCCTGGTTTTTTAAGTGTACATGTACAAGTACAGTTTTGAATACAGCTGATTTTCTTTTAAAGCTATAAATCAGACAGCTACTGTTAATATGACTGAAGTTTTAATTGCATTCATAATTGTTTAAACATGATTTTAATTTTGAAAATCACCCATTTCTCTCAATTTTTATTTATTTGTACAGAATTGGAGCCTTCTACGTCAAGGTCAGGTGGTCAAGCTCCAGGTCCGTCCTCAGCCTCAGCTGAAAGACTCATGCGGTCAAAATCCAGTGTTGCTGGTGCTTCAAAGCAGCCCTCTCTCTCTGCCCACATTCTACCAAAGATTTGCATCATCTGTCGAAAAAATAAAACTCACACGGACTCTGAGGGGAAGAAAAAGAAGGAACCATTAATGCTGTGTGAACAACCGGATGGTGGAAAACTAGCAACAGCTGCTAAAGACAAGAAGGACGACCACATTCTTCTTCAGATCCAGGACCGAGACTGCGTAGCAATAGAGGTGAGGTATCATCGCAGTTGTTTCAGGAGCTTCACTGTTTACCAATCGAGGAAGAGTGTTGAACCCATCAAGGAGCAGAAGTATGGAAAGGCATTCATTACATTTTGCAGTTATGTTGTAGACAAGAAGATCATACAAGACAAGCAAATATATAGAATGACAGCATTAAGAAGATTGTTTGTAAAAGCCGTTAAAGATGTTGAGTCTAAAGATGCATCGAATTACAAGACTTACAGCCTAAAACAACGCCTCAAACAAAAGTATCCACAGCTCTGCTTTCTTCAGCCCAAGAAGAGGTACGCAAGTGAAATGGTGTATGTCGAGACGCTATCAACTGAAGACCTTGTGCCAGGAGCAGTTGGTTCTGAAGGAGATGACACAGACACCACCACTGATACAGACACCACAGATGTTGATGAAAGAATAGAACCCCCAAAGAAGCGACAAAAGGGCGGGGATGGTAGTCGATCCAAACCTTCAATGGCGTCACTTCGTGATCGATTCTCCACTGCACTGGGCCTAAAGGAAGATGTCATGCAGACCAAGACCAGTCTACCATGGCCTCCAACATCATCTGATTTAACATTGGAATCTGCACGCACAATAGTACCCACCAAGCTGTACAATTTTCTAGCATGGGTTGTAGGTGCTTCTGTTGATCCAGAAGAAGAGGAGAAAGTTAAGATAGGAGCAGCAGAAGATCGTCGTATCCTTACAATTTGTCAAGATATTATCTACTTAGCTACAAAGGGGAGGAAGATGATGCCCAAGCATACATCGCTATCAATGGCAATGCGTCATCTGAGTGGATCATCACAGCTGATTGGGCTACTTAACGGTTTTGGATATTGTGCGTCGCACACCAATGCGTTGGAGCATGATACGGCTTTAGGGCTGCAGGAGATAGAGAAAGGTTCAAGTACGCTTCCATCCAGTCTGAAAAAGTCATCCTACACTACTCTAGTCTGGGACAATAACGACTTCGGGGAAAGAACCCTTTCAGGAAAAGGGACGACACATAACACAAATGGGATAGCTGTACAACATGCACATCTTGCTGCCGTAATCCCTCAAGCTTTACCAGCTAAGAGTATGAAGAGGACAAGACAACGATCTTTGCCCGAACCTGCTACAATACTGGTGAGATTCACTGGCCAGAGAAAGTCATCACCAGAGGCATTTGATGATTCCGTGGCGCTTGAGATGAGTCAGTACAACGATGTTCTACGTTCTAACAAAGAAAAGGATGAAGCCTTCTACGTTGCAAAATCGTCACATGAACGACTACTGCCATCTTGGACTGGATTTTGTCAACTGCTTTCATCCAATATCCCTCCTAAGGCAACAATAGCATACTTGCCAGTGATAGATGCCAGCCCAACAGATTTTAACACTGTCCACACTGTACTACTCCGAAGCTTGGAAATAGCAGATCAATTGACACTTCCAGCCATTGTTATAGTGGTTGACCAGGCCATTTATTGCAAAGCTCAAACAATCCGCTGGCAAAATCCAATATTTCTGAAGAAGATAGTCATTCGTCTTGGGGCTTTCCACACAACAATGACAGCACTTGCTTGTATTGGGAAGCGATTCCAGGAAGCAGGACTGCAAGATATCCTTATTGAAGCAGGTGTTGTAGCTACAGGCTCGGTGACTGGTGTGATGAATGGCCACAACTACAATAGAAGTATCAGATGCCACAAGCTTATGGCTGAAGCACTTCATTGCTTGCGCTGGCAGAGCTTCATGGGTTCTTTGGAAGAGGAGAGGCAACATCAGTACGGAGAAGTAGTGGCATCTCTACAAGGGTCATTTCCCAGTGAATTCACCAACCACATTCAAGGAGAGTTGTACCAAGCAATGGTCAAGGAGTATGAGGATTTTATTGAAGAAGGAAAGAAGGATGCTACTTTCAAATTTTGGTCTTCCTATCTTGATTTGGTTGAAAATGTCCTCCTTTTCATACGTGCAACAAGAGAAGGGGATTGGCAACTACATCTTGCTTCAGTCAGAGCCATGCTTCCTTGGATGTTTGCCTATGACAGAACAAATTATGCACGGTACCTGCCAGTTTATTGGATCGAGATGAGCCAACTTTCTACCACTCATCCATACATTTACGACGAGTTGATGAAGGGTAACTTTGGAGTGCAACGCCAAGAAAGTCATGGGTTTGCACAGGTGGCATGCGATATGACCATTGAGCAGACAGTAAATAGAGACACAAAGACCAGAGGAGGTGTAAAGGGTTTTTCCAACAACCAAGGAGCTACAAACCGCTGGGTCAGAGGCCACCATGAAAGAGCCCTTATCACAAGACAGTGTGGAGAAATGGCTGGAAAGGGTGAGAAGTCTTCAAAAAGAGCAGACCTAACAAAAAGCAGGATGACAAGGGACCAGCAGGATGTAGCCAATATCATGAGTACCGTCAACAGCATGACAAATCCCTTTGTGGTCGATCGAGAGACTGATGCTGATGATCTTGTGCATCTCTCATCAGGCATTGTTGCATCAGTCAGTGTGTGCTCAGATCTTCTGAAAGCAGGGGAGAAGGGGGACGTAGCATTCATCAACTTTGCCAAAACCAGACTACAAGGAGATGTCGATCTTCACAAGCCCATCACCAAGATGAAACTTAAGACATTTGCCAATTCTGACAAGACAAAAATCAACATGAAAGGGAAAGAAGTTGTGCTGAAGAGTGCCCGCGAGTTACTGGCAAGGCTCATCATCATCGGCCGTGTGCGCAAAGTTGATCAACGGAAGATGCTAAGTCACTCCTTAAGCCCATACCCACCAGCCATTTGTAAACAAGATGGATGTTTAGTCAAAAACAACAAGGCTGCCCTTCTTCACCAATTGGAAAATTTACCAGAGTCATCCCCAACGTTGGATCCACCGAAGGAGTCGGTGTGGATTATAGATGCTATGGCATTGCTTCAAGGCCTAATACCAAGTAAGATGCCTGCTACCATGGGACAGTTGGCCAAGAAAATTCTGAAGGGTGCAGTTTACCAAGCCAGAAGCACCAATTCTTATGTTGTCCACTTTGTCACCGATACATATCCGCCTGTCAGCATCAAAGGTGCAGAAAGAAAAAGACGTGCTGCCAGTGGGTCCCAGCGGATAAAGATTGCAAACCAGGACCAACCAGTTCCAAAGCAATGGAAAAAATTCTTGGCAAATGGCTTCAACAAGCAACACTTTGCCAAGTTTTTATATGAGACGTGGTGTGCTTGTGGTGAGGATGAATTCAAGGGAGTCGATGTATACCTGGCTCATTCTGAAGAATGCCACAAGTTATCTTGTCGTAGCGGTACCACTGTCAGTGAAGCGATTCCAGAGCTATACTCTACTCAAGAGGAGGCCGACACGAGGATGATGCTACACGCAAAGTACATCAGCAACATGGGAACAAAGGATATCATCATAAAGAGCCCGGACACCGACGTATTCGTCATTGGCATTGGCGTGTCTGCCCAACTTGAGGGTTCCAAGTTGTATTTTCATACTGGAAAACAAGATAAGGAGCGCACAATTGATTTGAACGCCATACAGCGTCATCTGGGAGAGGAAATCAGCAATGCCATTGTAGGCCTCCACCCATTTACCGGTTGCGATTCAGTTAGTGCTATGTATGGACTGGGAAAGACTAAACCCTTTACGCTGGTTTCGAAGACTCCAAAGTTTACCAAGGCATTTCAGGAGCTTGGAAAAGCATTCACACTTACAGATGATCTGATTTCTACTCTGGAGGAATTTGTTTGCAAGTTATATGGGATGAACGAAATCAGTACGGTGAATGAAGCAAGATATGCTCTGTTTTCCATGGCTACAAGACAAGAAGACATCATGCCCCCAAACAAAGATGCCCTCATGAAACACATCCAGAGGGCCAATTACCAAACTGCTATTTGGAGGCGCTGCTTAGAGAGCCAGCCAGATGTTCCGTCACCAGTTGGGCAAGGTTGGAAATCGGTTGATGGAGGGCTTGGAATAGACTGGATGGATATGCAACCTGCTCAACAGAGCATCCTTGAACTGACTTCATGCAAGTGCAAAAAGTCCAAATGTAAAGTCACAGAAGCAGATGACCAGTGTTGTGTGTCTTTGGGTCTTCCCTGCACAGAACTGTGTGAGTGCAAGAACTGCAACAACATGGCTGCACCAGATGAGGAACCTATCATTGAAGAAGAAGAAGAAGCAGAAGCTAATGAAGGTGACAACGATGACGATGAGGAGAATTTTGAAGAAGAGGAGTTATTTTAACATGTTCAGGTAGGTAACAGAAATTCATATATCCCATTAATAACAGTCTTATTTTTTACAGGAAATAAATAGTTAACACAGGTCATCATTTTTGGACATGTTTATGTGAGAAGTTTTCTTTGAAACTAGTTTTATATTTTGGAATATGATCATTTAATTCTTTTGCTGATTGATTTATCACGTTTTGATGCAAGATTTGTGTACATGAAGAAAATGGAAGTTTTCACAGTATATAATTTGCGACAGTAAACAGTCTATTGATAGGTTTTCTACTTCATAATTTAATATTCTCACCTTGGTTAGAACAGTCAGGTTTTGTGCAAAGCAACCAACTTGAAACTGAAAAACAATGTTTCACTCTATTCGCCAGCGAAATGTTTACACAAGTCCATAGTTAGTTAGTAACTGAACCATGCACATCCAGGCACAAGAGATCGGAAGTGCACTTTAGTGTGGCGTTTGTTTCGATCGTGATTCATGTTTCAAAGCTTGATCCAGTTGACATGGTGATAATGATATTGCAGGTAACACTTTGATAGCGAATACTGCATTTTGATAAAACAATGAATAAATCTTTTAAAAGTTTGCACAATATCTAATATTCTTATAATTTTCTTTATTCTTTTGTCTTTGTATCATAAAGATGAGGATGACACGAGAACCAGGTCCTTACAGCTCCCTGCAGACAACAACGTACGGTATGAGAACCAGGTCCTTACAGCTCCCTGCAGACTACAACGTACGGTATGAGAACCAGGGGCCGATTTCACTAACGCGTTTTGATCATCGCAAACGCCGAAACCGATCGCTAAATCCAAAAACCATCGCAACTTAGCGATGGATTTTGAATAACGATTTCACTAAATCTTTGCGACGAACTTACTCATCGCAAAACAATTATTAGCGATGAGCAACTTGCGATGACTCGTTAGTGTCCGCAAAGTATAAGTTCATCGCAAATTTATGATAAATTGCGCCGTTTTGTGCCTAGATGTTATTATTGGTGTACGTCTTGACGGTAGTTTGTCCGTGAATTAAAGAGTAAAATTGCGTTATTTTCATTCCCAGTCTTTTACTGGGAGACTCGGGAAACCCTTAATCTCTTAACGAGAGAGCTTAAAATCGGTAAAAAGGAGATCTAAATCTATTGGGTTCAATTATTTTAGCCAGCATTTTGGCCTAAAATTAGTGTAGGCCTATTGATATTGCATCAAGAATTCAGCCTTTCCAATTTAATATCATGTACCAATTTTCGGTGACAACACTTTTGGCGTCTTTCTCATATACATGATTTAACTAGTTTTGTCAAATGTTCATAAATCTCTACGTTACATTATTATTATTTACAAAATGTTATAAAATTAATTATATTAATAGGCCTACAAATGAAACAAGTTGAATATGATTTCATGTGAACCTTTTTAAATGAATGCTTAAACATTAATATAGTCCACCTGTTGTTATTTTTGATGCACCAGCATGAAAATTATTTACATTTAAACTGCAATTTCTGCATTTCGTTTTTAATCGAACCGCGGCAACAACATTTTGACATTAAGACGTCCATCATGCGAGGACCGACGATTTTTTGGCGGGCTATGTCAAAGGTCACTACATTTAGCCTCGTACAAAACATTTATTTTCCTTTTAATATCATCGCAACTGCGATGACTTTAGTGAAACGCAAAATCATCGGCGTCGCAAGTGCGATGGATTTGCGGTTTGCGATCTCATCGCAAGTGCGATAGCGATGATCGCAAATGGGGACTTTAGTGAAATGGGCCCCAGGTCCTTACAGCTCCCTGCAGACTACAACGTTCGATATGAGAACCAGGTCCTTACAGCTCTCTGCGGTAGGAGAACCAGGGCCCAATTTCTTAGAACAAAATTATGCTTACCAGAATAAGGTTGCCGGCCAAACTACCATGTCACATGTACAATTTGTGACTGGTATCCTGCTCATTTCTGCTTAGCAGTAAATTGTTAGGCAATATTTTGTGCTTAAGCAGCTCTATGAAATCGAGGTTACGAGAAAATAGTGAAAAGAGACCTTATGTGTTTTCTGTTTTTCAAACATCGAGTTTATTGTCGCGCACGATCAAAACTATTGTTTTACTCAGAAACGATGGCATTTTAGGCAGAAATATTTTAAGGAACCCTTTCTACCATTACTTACTTTAAATCATGTAAGTTATGTGTGAATCTGTGAACATTTGTGGTTTCGATCTTACCAATAGTGTACAGGGCCTTTAAGGTTCCAAATGATCTGAAAGTATTTTAATATCTTTTGATGGTCCCAGGATGCCATTTTTAAAGTTCCCATTGAATTGAAGATGTCATTTTATTGGCTTATCAATACGTAATATAACTGATAGCTGTATAAATGTGTTTACTGACCTGATTTGAGTTATAAATTAATTATAGTGTACAAAATAATAATTCACATCGATTAAGAAAGAAAATTGGACCAAAAAAATATTTTAAAATATGTTTAACTATTTTTATTGTTTTTGCCGCCATTTTTCATGAAAAAACAAAGAAAACCGTAAGTTTTTTTTTAAAAGTGGTATTTTAAGAATGAAAGATACATGTAATATTTATGTGATTCCTGAAATTAAAACACTAAAAACAGCTTCAGTAATTACATTTTAGACTTGTTCATATCAAGGAAAAAAATAAAAATAATTATTAGTTGCCATGGCAACAAGAATTGACGAATGTATTCAAATTTTATATCAAATTGTTCGGCATCATATTTTAGGTAAACTCACCAAATTTTGTTTTAATTAAACATAAACTGTAGACGTGGCAAACAAAAATGTGGTAGGGGGGGAGGGGCACAATGTGCCCCCCCCCTAAGCTTAAGGCGCCATTTTTTCGGAAGTGCTCCACTTTTGGAGGTGGGAACTATCAGGATTTTGATAAGACACACAAAACCCACATTTTAAGCCATATTTTAGGTAGTCACAAGGAGGAGACTACAAAAATCATTTTAGGAAGCTATTTTGACCCCATGCCCTATAGTCTACACGTAAAATTGGTCTGATAATCCTAAACATAGCTCTGCATCTGATGAATAAACAATGAATGCTTTGGGATACCCTTCAGTTGTGATAAAATGCACATTTGTTAATTTGTCTCTTGATTGAAAATGTGTCACCAGTAGGGCTTTACATATGACTTAGATTTCTTAAAGATGCTAGGTCCAACTTAAGCTTACTTGACCCGGAAAGTTATATAATATTTCAAATTTTAAACAGATTTTTTTTTTTTTTTTGGGATAAAGTTACAAGCTTTCATTTGAGGTATTGCATGAAAAAGTCTGCCAATGATTCATGGTAATTGATTCAAAACTAAAAATGAATTATTGTCACTGAATCTTGACAATATCTCACAGTCGTCGGCCATGTACAAACAATTTTGCATGTTACATGTATTTTGTGCATTGTCCCTGGCATATGCATAAGTTTTTATATGTATATAATTTTTCATTTTGAAATAGCATCATCTGTTAAAGTTGGTACAGAGAAACACATTCTTTATAAAAAGAATTCTTTGGCGAAAATCACGCCATGCAACTTTAAAGCTAAACCACAGATTAGCAATCATCGAGGAAAATTTGATAGTTTGAATCTGTAAACGCTTGAGTAAGTTGAATACAATCCTCCATTTGCCGTCTGCTGCAATCAGGGAAACAGCATTACAAATCACTGTTGGTTATTTTGATTGTGGCAACTGAAACTACCCAGACATGAACATATGCCAAATTCCTAACCCAAAAAGAAGTTTGCAGATGGAAATTGAATTTACTCTTCCATAAACCAAAGATGAATAATCCCTTTAAATGTTTCTACTCAGTGTGGTAATCTCATGCCAGTCATCAGGTCAGATTCCTGTACTCCAGAACAAAGGTTCATAATGAGATAGTCTCGGCACCAGACCCTCATGCAGTTCCCAGTCCCATATGAACAGTACACAAAGGGAGTGGATTAGTGTCAAAATCACCAACAGCGTCTTCCGCTAAGACTAATAATGAGCCAGGGATTGCATGCTGAAGCAAGTCTAGCATGATTCCTGAAGAGGAGATGACTCACTGTACATGCTGTCTCAAGCCATAGAGGTAGCTGAGTATGCACTGATGGCCTGCATTTATCATGCTCCAAAGGTTATCAAGCCTGACTATTATTAACACCAGCGCATTGCTTAAGTCATGGTAGCTAAACTGTACATCCAATTGATCCAAGATTGATTTCTTTTTTCCTAGTGAAATTAATTCTACTTCCAGAAGTTCAAAGTATGAGCTAACATTGAACGCAATTAACTTATTCATTGACGGGTTTTTGAAAAGAATTATTTAACAACTTAAGGACCCATCTTTGCTCCCTTTTTTTTCACATGGCAAATTACTTTACAAGAGTAATTTTTATTTAAACTCTTTTACTGATCCTGCACTTGTTCTTTCAAAGAAACAGTTTAAAAGAACTTGGTTCTTCAAACAGCTTTAAAGCTTGGCATTTTGACAAATTGGGAAATTTGGGAAAAAAAATATTGAGAACTCTTTAATTTCAATGTTGAAGCCTTGCACAGGGTGTAACGGAAATGGAAATAATAAAGTTCAGGTCAGGCACACAAAACCCAAACAATTTTCAGCACTCTTCACCCGTAACTTGTTCATGAGTAGAAATTGAAAGTAATAAAGGAAACATGGGACGTCCTTTGCAGACAGGGAAAAAGGGACCATTATGAAAGTCTAGAGGAGACAAATTGACTTTGAGAGGCTCAAAGGTCAGATCCCAAGCCGTTTTTTGCAAACTTGCCAAATTGTTATTTCTATAGCACCCATGAATGAGTCAGCCCAATGATAGAAACCAAGTTATATGCTTTCTGCATAAAGACATTTCTTCAGATCCAGTTTTTGAAAACTGTTCCTTTTGCATTGCCTTATTTTTTGTTTTGCTGAAAGATGGAACTACAGTAATAAACCACAAGGGAAACCGACTGAGTACATTTGAATTCAGTTTCTGGTAATTCAGTAATTGATGCCAATGAAAGAAAAATTTACTAAAAAGGGGTTTAACCTGCTGGCCCGCCAAAATTTAAAGACCCCCCCAAAAAAATTCTCAGAACAAATTTTAACAGAGGATGGCGTTTCAAAATAAAAAACTGAAAATACTTTCATGTAAGATAATAGTTAGGGTCCCAACAATACACTAAGTCATTTGAATTTTGGAACAAACTGTTACTCTCCCTGATAGATTGTTTCAAACATTATTATAACTTTCATGACTAGAGGAAAATGGATATATCCAATATTTTAATGCAATTTTTAGCATCAATTTGGCAACAAATCATGTGATGCGTCTTTATTGTTTTGGTATAAAGTTGACAAATTTGTTTCAATGACACTTTTAAGACGGTATTAAGTTGGTATAATGTCTGGAGGGGGGGGGGGAGGAGCACAGTGGTTGAAGTGATAACTCATATGAGGTGAGTGTACAATGAATCCAGAGCAGTTTGAGCTTGGAGGATTGGGGTTCAATCTTGTTCGAGACGAGTGGGAGAAATGAGTGATAAAACGCTGTCATTTAATGTATGTTCATTTTTGCACCAGTCATAAAGATTGTTATTTGTTTTTATTTTATTTGTTTTTTTATTTTATATTTTATTAAAACCACAAATCGTGGCCCAGTGGCCAAATTGCATGTGACTGTACAGAGAATGATATTTAAAATTTAACAAATAGAAATAAATATCAAAACATCAACTAAAACAAAAAATTATTTATTTAAAATGTTAATAACATTTTTACCCATACACCGATTTGTAAAAATAATTAACATCTATTAAATTGTTGCAGTACCCGCTGCTAACACAAAGGATTCAAACTGCCTTTAGCCAATGGGCTAGCTCGGTGGTCTAGTGGTAAGACATCTGCTCTAGTAATGCAAAGGTCGTGAGTTCGAATCCCACCCGAGTGATCTGCCTGTTGATTTTTTTCACAGATCTCGGGAAAGTACTTAGTATACAGTGCTTATTAACATCGGCGTAAGGGTAAAGACAAACTACAAAATGCTATCCTGATACAATGTTCAGAAAACTTACATGTTTCTTGATTAGCAGCCACCATCCATCCTGGGGCCAGTGTGGCCGTTGCTACAATCAGCAATAAAATACTAGTTGCCATGACTAGACGCAATTCAAGTTAGAGTTCACCGAACATCTGATGGAACCGTCTGCACCAAGGACTCAGAATAATCTTCAGAGAGAGAAAACAAAAATTGAAATTGGAGATTAAATTTTAATCACCAGAATGGATTTTGCAAATCACTTTATGTTACGCAGTTTCCTATTTTATTAAACCGCACAAATATGTAGTCACGCACTTACTTTCAGAGCATTTATCTGCTGTTAATGCATTTTAGTACTAGATGACCTAGGCTACCTAATTTTTGGGTCGAAGGAAGGAACAGGCTGCTTATTTTTACCACATAACAGCGGGAAGGTTAAACAATTTGGATGTTTTCTGAGGGTGCTGGTGCCGATTTTCGGCGAAACTATAAACGACTGACCTTTTATAATATTGCTGAGTAACACTTTGTGATATTAGAGGTACATGTAGACCTATAACTTAAATGATAACCTACTCATTCATACATATCATAGAGCAGTGGACATATTTCCCATACATGTACCACATCCTCTATGACTTCTTCCTGATATTATATCCTCGAGGCAAACTATTGACGCCGATCACTCCAAACTCCAAGACAATCTCAAAATTCCTGCCACCCTCCAAGAATTCTGATCCCCGTATTCATGTATATTATCTAATGTACAAACATGTACGGACGTCATACTAGATTCTTAAAGTGAGGAACCCCTTCTTTGAAAAAAGGATTCAAACCCCATGGATGGAGGGCAACCTAAAAGCAATCAATGCCTTTTAATACTAGTTGGACAATAGTATTGCATTCCAACCACAGAACCTTATAGCAAAACACTTATATGTAAAATCTCTTCCACGAACAAGGGATTTAACGTAACAAAGAGTAAACTCTCACACAATTGGACAATGCAAGACAGAAGTACTTAAAGATTCACTTGTCCATACAATCAGGATCAATCTTCTTATCCTCAGCTTCCAGTAAACACACCATAAACACCCCATGGCCATAAACACCACGTATTTCAGTCACACTGCTTGCTAAATGCCAGTTATATATTGTGAGGACCAGTCAAACTTACGTCCAAGTGGTCCTTCATGGCTAGTTCATTGCTTCCAAAAGCTATGTGCAAAGCCACTACCTGCTTGGAATGTCCATGGTTTTAAACTTAAGTCCCATACAAATATGACATGTTACAAAAACCAAGCAAGGACCAGTAAAAATGCTGGTGGACTAGTGAAATGGCAAGCTAGTTGGTCCTGCTGGCTAGTCACTGAAAAAGTAAAGGCTGAACCCTGTTCACACACCACGTATTGGGCACTAAAGCCCATAGAGGAGTTTTAGGTTCAGTAGAAACTGGATATGGTCTGCATTAAGCCCCCTTTTTCTACTTTGATCAGTGATCTATTTATATAGATGGACTGAT
Source organism: Leptasterias polaris (assembly GCA_037783415.1). NCBI lineage: Eukaryota > Metazoa > Echinodermata > Asteroidea > Forcipulatida > Asteriidae > Leptasterias > Leptasterias polaris. The sequence goes on along the minus strand of JAZGTN010000264.1, from coordinate 154,452 downwards.
TCTGAATTGGCACTGGATTACAAACTTAGTGACGAATAATTAAAGTGATCAGCATTTCCACCTCAGCCCTTATGAAAAAAAAAACAGCACAAAGAAGTTCTTTAGAATTGAATGTAGGTAGATATAAATAGCTTATAATTTTATTAGCCGGACAAGTCCTCATTCTACACAGCAAGTAGATACTATTAACCACAAACTGAAATACAAAATACACCTAGTTTTCATCTACACATCTAGAGTCTAGTCAAGATCCACAGTGATCAAAGAAAAAAGTTAAGAAACAATTCAACAATTGCAGGGCTCAAATTTTACACTGGACTGCATGTCCAAGGCCAGTGGTTTTATTAGTGTCAGGCCAGTAGACTTATGACCAGACAAGTCCAGAGGTCTGTGTTTTTCAACTGATTAACAAACACATGAAGCTCACTGTGTACTATCTTGAACAGAAACAAATTATGTTCAAATGTTGACCTCGAGTCTGATAAAATACCATTCAATTTTGTAGAGTAATGAAGACATATGAGATCAATCTTCCTGTGTATGTCTTTCTTGATGCTTAACTGTTCAAATAAAAAACTGGCATGTTAAACTGTGTCAGGGCTCAGGAATTTCTTTCTCATTTTGATTCTGATCACGTTCACAAATTTCTGGTTCTATAGAAACATTTTGAGCTACAAGCCCTGCAGTCTTGAGGAATTTTCTCCCAAATTCAAGCCCTTGTTAACTTGAACTTCGAGGGGAATATTCTTCATAGACACAGCACAGTGGTATCTGCCGGTTCATACTTCCTGTGAATGCGATACGAATTTTGACGTCACAAATTCGACTTATTATTAACTCTTGTGAAATATTCGCAACGAAAACAGAGCTGTGACGTCAAAATTTGCTTTGCATTCGCATTCGCAGGAAGTATGAACCGGGCTTACACTCTTAAAAATGAAGTGTTAAAAGTAACTCTTTAAGTGTCATTTTTAACACTTTCGAAGAGTGCGAGGAGGGACTACACTCCTAGTGTTATGCAAACACCCCATGACGTGTTACACCCCTAGCACTTGCGAAGTGTTATAGATGTAACCTTTACAAAGTGTAGCTGCAACACTTTAAGGGTAGGATCACTCTTGGCAGGGGTTGTTGCAACACTACCCAAGTGTTAGTTCCAACACCTCTGAGGGCTGCTTCAACACATTCTAGGGGTTGTTTCAACTCTTCCAAACGCTACTTGAACACATTCTAGGGGTAGGTACTACTCCTTCCAGGTGTTGCCTCAACACATTCTAGGGGTAGTTTCAACTCTTTTATAAGGGTTACTTGGACACATTCTAGGGGTAGGTACTACTCCTTCCAGGTGTTGCCTCAACACATTCTAGGGGTTGTTTCAACTCTTCTAAAGGCTACTTGAACACATTCTAGGGGTAGGTTCTACTCCTTCCAGGTGTTGCCTCAACACATTCTAGGGGTAGTTTCAACTCTTCTAAGGGCTACTTGAACACATTCTAGGGGTAGGTTCTACTCCATCCAGGTGTTGCCTCAACACATTCTAGGGGTAGTTTCAACTCTTCTAAGGGCTACTTGAACACATTCTAGGGGTAGGTACTACTCCTTCCAGGTGTTGCCTCAACACATTCTAGGGGTAGTTTCATCTCGTTCTTTGGGTTAGGCCAACCCTATAAATGATAGGGTGGTATAGACCTTGATCACTCAACAACAATCTTGGTCACCTTCCCTGTATACCGATTGAAAAAGGTAACACCAATTATCATAACTAAGAAAAGTTACCAGACTACTCGCCCTTCCAGCCTCAATTTGGTTACACTGCTTTGAAGGGAAGTAAAACAAGCTGGATGCAACTTGATAAAGGTCTATACATAGATCCCAAGGCCATTGATGAAGCTCATGACATATTTTTACAAATTGTATGTCTGACCTTAGCACAGGAAAAATAAAGTAAAGATAAACGAGAATGTTCAAACTTTATCATTAATTTAATAATTATAATAAAAAGATACATATGAAGCAATGTACAATTAAAAACGAGCCAAACGGTAAAACTAGAAAGAAACCAAAATTACAGAATTACATTAAAAATTTGTGACCAAAAGGCCAAATCTCATGAATGATACTAACTTTTAAAACATGAAAGTACAAATCTCAATTTCAATTCATATTTTTACAAAACATACCAAGACAGTTTGGGAACTATATGTTTGATCCTTGGTCTTTACCTCGGATTAAGACCTATGGGCCACAATCCCCATCGGTCTAAATCCTACGGGTAAAAGGTTTTATTCCCATCCCCCTAGAGTAATTTACTAGGAACTTTTCTCAACATGGTAACTCAACACCCAAACCTGTGGTCTGTTATCAAAGTGGAATGCTGAGGCCAGTGGTAGGGCGTTTCACTTGGCTAGTGCAGTACCCAAGTCAGCCAGAATCCAACACTTCCTTTTAAAAAAAGTAGCCTAATGGCAACATTTGCAGAGTCAACATTTACATAAGAAATGTACAAGGCTTTAAAATGTATTTGTAGACATACATGTTTAAAAAAATTCAAATTCCAGCATCTTCCATTGATATGAAATAGAATTGATTTTGTTATTAACGTGTGCAACAAAAGCCACAGAATTTTGATACAACTTTTACCATGAAAAAGAGCAATTATGAATGGAATAAAAAATTGATGCTTGGTCTTTACTGTAGGATTAAGACCTCTGAGATTGTGATCATGATGGGCAATAAAAGACATTGCCTTCGGCTTGGTCCTCCTCGCCCATGGCCAAAATCCCATCAGTCTTAATCCTACGGTAAAAGACCACACATCAAACTTTTATTCCCTTAATAAAAAAAGTTAGCCTAATGGCAACATTTGCAGAGTCAACATTTACATAAAAAATGTATGCAGGCCTGATGCTTCACAAAGGCAACGGAGGCAAGCCTTGAACTTCGCTTTTGAAGGGGCACGACAATTGTCCCTGGTAAGGGGCACTTCTATGACTTGCCTCTATGCCCTGGACTTTGCCTTGTGCCCTTTGAGATGTTCCAAAAGAAATCGACATATTCCCCATAGAGGTGCCCTTTACCAAGGAAAAGTTGCCTTGCCCCTAAAGTACAAAGTACCAGGCCTGTACAATATATGGGAACAGGCATACATGTATTTAAAATATTCCAGCATCTTCCCTTGAAATAGCAGAAGGCAAATCTGTATCATGAAAATATCACGATTTCAAATTATGATTAACGGATAGAATTTGTTGTTCTTGTAGTATTACGATCCCAAACCAGTTTTGCATAAAAGACCAATAAATTTTAAGACTTTTGGTGAAGAATTGGAAAAAAACAATCAAGGAAGATATGAAATTTTAAAAATATCGAAACAATTATTTTAATTCGAATTTTCTATATCCTTTACTTACATTAATGAGTGTGCAAACATAATAACATTGGTGCAAATTTTTAAAATATCGAAACAATTATTTTAATTCGAATTTTCTATATCCTTTACTTACATTAATGAGTGTGCAAACATAATAACATTGGTGCAAATTGTAGAGTTATAGAGCTTAACCCTGCTGAGTATTTGCATTTTTCTCATAAATGTGGACAATTTAAACAAAAAAATCACACATTCATCATCAATTTTTCATGAAGGATATTTTAATGTTTTTTTTTTTTGTCCTTTCACTTAGATGCTTTGACAAGCATTTCAGAAATTATCTCCTGCCAGAATATCAACATTATTTTTTTTTTTTTTTATATTTAAAATTTGTGATATTTTCATGATACAAATATCTAAACCATTTATTTTTTAGCTGAACACCCAAAATAGATGTTGGGGAGAACACGTGTAAATCTAATGCATAGTTTCGCTTCAGAAGTAAATAAGCGGTGTCCATTTACTTTCAACCATGATCGAGTATACATCCCATCCCGAAACTGCTTCAAGATTTCAAGAATATAGGGCCTACTGCTCGATTAATTGACTGATGAATCTAACACAGCACTTGCGCTCTTTTGGAGAATAGCCAAGCTGTTGTCCAGCTCCCGCACACAAGATGGAGCTTTGGCAGTGACCTCAATGCCAAAAACGCACAACTCTAGAAAAACATAAAAGCCATATAGCACTGGAGGGTACTCCAGGTTGAAGACGTAGTGCACCTTGAAGATACGGTCTACTGCACTTGTGATGTCTGTGTCACATGGGATTGCTTCATTGTCCAGAATAGCAAAGTACTGTCCTGGGTTGTCCCGGGAGCCCAGGCAAAGGAGGTATGGTTGACCCCTCTGGCGTTTCTTACTTTGTATGTAATGCTCGATGTTTGTTCCAACCTGAAAAGGACGAAATATCAAATGCTATCATAATCTACATGACTTATTCAGATTTATTCAACATGTAATTTAAGACAGAATGAAACATCTTATTTACTGCACCATACATTACTTTGCAATTTCACATGTTGACAACCATGTGCCTTGAGAACAAAATCAATTAATCAATCAATGACAAAACAAAGGCGCAGTGTAACACTGGAGGTATCGCGTTCTTATTATTAGTTCTGTATAAATTATTGGAAAATTAATTTTAAGATGGGAATCTAAATACTTTTGATACAATATCTGATCGTCAAATGTCTCTGAATATATAGTATGCCCATTGTTTGTATCATCAATATCTGTAAGCTGTTGCACCATGTCTAAACAACATAGACCGATTATAGCCAGCTCTCAGCAGGCTTCAACTTTAAGACCGTCTGTAGTTATAGCCTGCGCTATTGGAATCGGCCTATAATTAAAGACTGGTCTAAGCAATCTCAAGTTAGCCGGCTAAGCTCATAGACCAGTCTTAGACCAGTTTGCAATCCGCCCCAGGTCTCTGGCAGAATCTCAGTGAAAATAATAGTTTTGGTCAAGCATGAATATCTATGTCTACACTGAATGAAAGTGTACAACAATGTTAACACTTACTGGTTTGAAATCAATGAGAGCAGTCATGGCATCAGTGCCAGATGATTTCCTCAGTTTTGATGAGAGCATATTCACTAAAATAAGGAATCCATACAGAGACTTCTCATCTGAAAAAAGAAAAGAAAATGATGTTCAACGAAATGTTGATATATATGTTCTTTTAATTCTAGGAAGAAAGTTTTTCCCATCACATGTATCTGATTTTGCACAGGCTGCTTGAGAGCCATGGTGGAGCAGTCTTAGTGGCTAGGATACCTGGCATTTAGAAGGTCTCAGTTCAAATCCTGCCGACTACATGAGACTCGTGTTTTGTAGGTCTCTAAGCTCTTGCCTCACTTCACCCAGGTGTTAAAAGGGTAGTAAGTTGGTAGAAACGGCATTATCTCTACTATTAGTACTATAGTCTGTCTCGTTGATCATGAACTACAGCTCGGCTGTATGCTCCGCAGATAGGTAAGTGCCCTAACAGAATGTGAAGTACCTGTATAAATACATGATAAGCACGTTCTCTCTTACACTCCTTATAGCGAATATTCTTGCGTATTACCACAGTTATTATGGTCATTCGCCAGGCCCAAGAATACCATCTTTGGCAATTCTTAAGATAGAGGTCCACATAAGGTTACATGCATGTATAAACAGGAGACCAAAGGAGTGAATGTGGTTCACTTCACCCAGCAAGCCAATACAACCATGTCCATGGTAACTAGATCAGGGTAAGAAGGTCTAAAAGATCTATCGACTGACCGAGCATAAAACCAGTCTCACCTTGCGAGGGCTCATAATCTTCTACGTCAATGTTATCCAGTTCATCTAAGAGATCTTTAACTATAGACACTCTTGAACACTTCGCCAACTTCAGAATTCCGGGCACAAACCTTGTTTCCCAGGTAGTGATCAGGCACTCCGCCTTTTCGACAAACATGGTGCGAAAGTCTTGATTGATCTGCAAAAGTTAATAGATCTTTATATTAGGAAACAGAAAATGGCAGCCAATACAACACATCACTGACCAAATAACAGGCACTCACAGACATTCACATTCTAAATTCATAGTTAAAATTCAACAGATAATACATCATACATGCTGCACAGACAATGCTTTGATTTAAAACAAAGGCATGAGCAGCGTGCCATAGAAAGTATTATATAACTGACATACACATCCTTGTCATTTGATTGGTGGAACTTACATTACATGACATTCACTATTACTCCCATCCGTACCGGCGATAAAGAAGTCCTATTCGCCCATGGGGAATAGTATTTCCCATTTAACAGTTAGGATCACAGCGCGCTCGTGAGCGAATGATATTATGCAGCAGTACAATAATGCACGCACGTACAACATGATTCAGTAGCGCCCAAGTGTCTCCAAATATGCAGCGGTACAGTATATTGAAGTTATTAAATTTGTTCACAATTGAAATCAAATACAGTTTATAAAAAAAAAAATACATCAAATGACAAGGATCTATATGTCAGTTATATAAAACAAGTATTGAGTGGCTTTAATTCGTGGAATGGGAGAAATATTATCGCTCGGTAAAATTTGGACTTCTCCATTTCACATGGAAAAGTCCAAATTTTACCTTGCGATAATATCTCCCATTTCACTCCGAGCCACTCAATATTTGAAAAATATTTAATGCCTTCAGTTGATGAAACTGACCGAGTGTCAGCGTTGCCATAAAGTGCACCATGTACATATCCAACCAAATTTAGCTAACGAGGTCTCCCCTGGTGGTGGTGGGATTTAAAACCAAAACGTGTATTTTAACAATGTAATAATTAGCCTCATGAAACAATATTGGGCGATTTTTGTTAGTAAAGAAGAAATTATTCTTAGTAGGCCTTGCCGTACATGGTACACCATTGTTTATGAACAAATGTACATGTACTTATACATCTGCATGCAGGCACACACTTTACATTCTTTTCAAGTTCCAGTAGAGCATTTTACAGCATTTATAAAACATCATACCAGTGTGGCCACACCATAGTTTCTTTTTTTTACTATAGGCCAGGCCTATGTGTGTTTGTATAGCCGCACCGTACCGTCTGTGTACGCGAACAGGCGGCAACATATGGGCGGCAAACAGCCAAAACTTTTCCATATGCAAGAAAATCAGTTTTGATAATCAAATGACATCGGAGCAATGCATAAAATACCTCTATCAAAAACAGACACAGAATATATACAAGTGGCTAATGATTCATAAGCATACATTTACCTAAACACTCACCTATCTCAGCATGAACTTTGAAGATCTTTCTTTCTCAAGGACGACCACTGCCGGCCCAACGATCTCCATCGTTAAAAAGAACATTGTATTGTCCTCCTGCGCACGCGCGCGCCGCGCCAGCTCGTTCGATTAGCTCTGACGTCATTGTCGGGTCTACTCGACTCGGGCTCGGGGTTACTCGAATCAATGACGTCACTCGCACGTATTTAAAGATGACGCCCCCTTGCATTAGGAAAAGAAGTACAATTTCACGTAGCTGTTTCAGTATAGAAGGAACATTTTTGGTTGTACATTGGTATTTTTACATATATTTTTTACCTCCATGTCCGGTCCTACGGAATGTGTTAATAAGGTACATTTTCGGGGAAGCTCACTCGGGTCAACTCGGACAAGCTACTCGAACGTACCCTAAGAAAATGAAATGCGACACCAGGAAAGTGTTACAAGTACACTCGGCTAATGGTTAGAATTCAACACTATGAAAAGTGTTAGGATCACACTTGGCCGGAGGTGTTAGTATGAGACTACGGGGTGTTAGACTTGCCCTTGATTAACACTTGAAGGGTTGAACAAAATGCTACACTTGCAAAGGGTTACATTTTTAACACTTCGGTTTTAAGAGTGTAAGACTGCGTCCCAAATCAAGCAACTAAGGCTACTGCTATGTCCAATGGCTGCAACAAGAATTGAAGCTATTCAGTGATACAGCTAGCTATAGCCTTTGAATGGTAGTCGGACATAATGCCTGTAATTTGAATTGAAGGAGCATGAGAAACACTCTTCTCTTCCCAGCTGTTTGGTCTGGAAGAAGACTTGCATAATCAGTATAAATAGCTTGTAGCTACAAACAATGTAGTTATTGTCACCAAGAAGCAAGAAAAAACTAAATACTCTTGAGTCCATGTATGTAACCACAGAAGAAAAACTTTTCAAAAAGTTGTGGGTGTGGCACTTACTGTACAAACTCCCTACCCCAATAAGGTAAGGACCATTTTCAAGAAAATTCTAGTAAACTTTGAATAATCGCTAAGCTTCTCAAACTGAAACTGGATACTTACCGGCTACCGGGAAAATAATTTCCACTTTCCCAAAGAGTCCACAAACTCATACAGTGGCTCCACCAGTGCATAATAAATGTCCAACTACTAAGGACACCTTAAGAAGCTTCCTGACTGTAGTGACAAATTCCGATGGCATAAATTAATCGCAAGGCTCAACTTCCACGCCCCAAACCTAACCACATCATTCCATTGGCTAGGCTAAAAAGCCCAGGGTTTAAGTATTGTTTCTAACTAAAGTTGAACTTTTGCCAAACAGAGAGCAAAGTACTTGGAATAAAACTGGGAAAAACATTATCAGCAGTTCCATGAAACCCAGGGAAGGTAAGTCTTTAGCATCATTATTCACTCAGACAAGCTGTAAATTATTTAGACTTTAGAGCCAATATCCAGAGGGCAGATCATATGAATGCTCACACTTGAACCAGCGTCTGTGCCCTGCCTCTTGGGCTGGTTGATCATCTACACAGAATCCATATAAATTTAGGCACTCAGACTGCAACACAAAAATCCAGTCTGACTCATTTATTATAAACATGTGTGTTCTGCTCTGTTCAAGTATGCACGGATGATACATGCCTAAATATTTACACTAACTACTCCCGATCTCTGGGTATTTGCAAAGAAAATTTACCCTCATTGTCTGAAATCTGTTTTCTTCTATATTCAAAAAAATAAATAGCCCCAAAATCAAGTGACAAATCCCACAATTAGATTGCAGAATATTATTTTCTAATTAGTATTAGGTTGTCTTCATGTGTTGATAAAATTACTCATTGGTGAATCAGGGGAGGCGGCACAAAGAAGAATCTCAAACACTTTCTCAAGGGTTCCCTGTTTTTCTTACTAATCAAATGAAAAGCAAATCAATATTTACTGTACTCATTTGGCATGACAGCTGTCAGGTTATTCATTGACAGATACAATCTCCGCCCCCCACATGCAAATGTTTAACTCATTTCTGGTGGAGTCATCTCAAAAAACAAACAACAAAATACTTTTCACAAGACACAAGTAGAACAAATGATTGCATGATTTACTGTGATCAATAAATGAGTATCTCAATAGTATTGTAAAATAAATATTGTTAGTTTTTACCCAAGTATTTTAATTCAAACAGGCCACCAATTCTTCAGTTTGAAATCACCGCTAACTTTCTTTATATCTATTTGTTGCATGAGGTAAGTTTACATCAAAAATTAAAATATATATGTCAAGGGTGGATTAAAAATACAATTTTTTTAATTTTTTTATTTTTTTAAGGAAAAATCGGAAAAAAAATAAAAAAAATTAAAAAGATGCGACCTCAAAAAAGGATGCGGGCAGGGACGATCAACTGGTATTTTTTTTTTCACTTGGCCTAAGCAGACAGCGTATAGAAGCATTAAGCGTATAGAAACACATGGTTAAGAAACACATGGTAAAGAAACACATGGTAAATCTTCCTTCTTAGGTAGCACAGCAGAACAATACAAAATTATGTCTTTTTTACATGAAATTATCACAACAAATTCTCACAAGCTGCTCAAGATGTATGAGAGCTATTTAAATTTACGACTCTCTAGGTCTGTATTGTTAACAATAGAGGAAGGAAGTTAATATCACAGACACAGAGATCCCTGAGAAGAGACCCATGTCCTGAGTAGCAGACCTCTCCAGAATAACTTTAAAGGGAGGGTGTATGTTTGGTAATTACTCCAAAAATTAATTACCACAAAAGCTTACTGGTAAGAAGCACTGCAGCTGTGGAAAATGTATAACCTGTTGAGAAACGATTCCCTTCAAAGGATTGTGGTTTTAGAGAGAGGGATTCAAAAACATTTCTGGAATAATCTTAACCTTGATATTAGACAGTCCCTCACACTTAAATCATTTTCCCAAAACCTGAAACATTACCTTTTGAGCATGTATTAACATGTATTAATAAAATGTATAATTTAGTTCTATATGTATCATTATTTCTACACAACATCGTATAATCATTTTAATTAGTTAGTCTGGTCTCACTGTCTCCTTGTCTTGTCCGAGTCCTTGTCTGTCATAGGGAATGGCATAAAAGCGTCACGCTTCACCCTTTTCCTACATGTTGGTAAATTTAACTATTGTTCTCATAATTTTGGAATTGTATGTACAGGTATGTACTGATTACTTAAATTGTATTTGCATGTATGATATTTATGTACCAGCATGAAATAAATGTTGTTGAAATCAAAATCAAAAAAAATCCAAGAAATGTCTCTGCATGAAGCGTATTTCCTCTGATTGTGTATTCCAATTATGGATTATTCTTCCTGTGTTTTCAGCAATTATCTCAAAAACGAGACTACCTTTTTCAAAAGAAATTTCCACAGGATAGTTTCATTGTATATATCTACATTTATATTGGACTAAAACAATCAAACGGTTCCAAAAACCAAAGGTACACTTTGCCTTTAACAGACGTCCAGGCTGAAATATATTAGGAAATATTATGCTAATATCACCCGCAAGAAAGTCTTCCTGTGAAATGATCCACCATGTGCAATCTGAAACATCACTATCAATCACTGTAAAACTTAAAATTGAAGCGCTTCTTCATTATCGCAATACAACTTGATGGCCTGGGAAAACTAAGGGTTAAGTGGGTTTTAAACCTACCTACTCTAAATGTAGGCTACATTTTTTACGGAGCAGACAAGAAGCAAGTTTGAATTTTCCTTAAAGAGGTAAAATGGGATCTGGAGGATGTTGTTATCAGTCAGTTTAATTTGTTATTTGTGTGTTTGTTTTTTCTCAGAAATGGCAGTTAATCCCCTGCCTCCTCTAATACTGGTGTCACTGTCTGATGTGTCATCCAGGAAGGTAACATCACACACCTGGCAAGAAAATCTCCCAGCTAGCTTTCTCAATCTCTGGCTTACTGTTGTGTGAGGTAGGTAGATCTATGGGTAGATTACTGCATTGTTATCTTGGCAACACTGTTGTTGGCAGAATGATAATAGTTGGCAATACAATAGGTAATGAATCAAGACCTACAGAATCTGTACTGCTGGCAAAACTGCTGCGGATGACATGCCTTTTTCTCCGAGTCAAATTAGGATCATTTATAGCCAAAGAAATTTTGGCAATTCTTAGATTGTTTGCATGTTTTTTCTCCACATGAGAGTTACATGTAAAGCAATGATATTGTTAGCAACTGAATAAAGATAATAAATCCTGGTAATGTTGGCAAATCTGGGGCTACTTAATTAATTTCCTTGATTGAGAGACATTTGCATGCAACAGCAATGTCAGCAATTTTGGGCATACCACATCCGTTTACTCACTTGACATTTAACTAACAATCTTGGTTGCCCAGATTTGAAAGTTAGATGTTTATTTGGCAAGGTGCGCATTTTAAGCAACACATGCAGTTCGATCTCCACACAGAATGTTGACATGCAACTTGACTCCCAAAATGGCAGACCTTTGACAGTATCTAGGGGTGCGTTCGATTAGCTTCCCCCCTGGTACCGATGATTTACACATGTGTTAGCCACGAAACGAGGCTAATCGAACGCTGCAGTGTTTTCGCATGGCACTCATGGGAAAACTAAGGTCAAACATTTTTGCTTGGCGGTGGGACTAAACTGACAGCTCCGTCGTCTGCTTAATTGGAAAATGTTGATGTCTGTGACAACACAATTTAGTTATAAAATATAACATTCCTAACATGCACACATTAACCATCTGTTTATTTTTCTGGATTTACATTTCCTGTCCATTTGCCATAATTTTTTCATGACAATTAATCTGTCTATTAATTTGTACTTTTGTACCCACGTCAAAATCAACTTGTCCCCGCCATCTTGGTATGATACGTCATTACACCTGGGCATCCACCAGAGACCCACTCGCGAGCTGGGGTTGTGGTGGCTTACACCCGGGCAGACAGGAGTATCACGTGATGGCTAATCGAACGCTCTCGTGTAAGTTTTACTAATACTTCAGGCCTGGAATTACACGGAGGCCACGGAGGCCATGGCCTTCGTTGCCCTGGTCTTGGCCTTAGTGCCCTTTCAAAAGTTTCCCATAGACTTTATGATTTTCCAATACAAGTGCCCTTTGCAAAATCAAAATGGCCTTGCCCTTTCAGAGATGAAATTCCAGGCCTGATACTTACACGAGTAAGCTAATCGAACTCACCCTAGGAGTGGCATCAGTGCAAAGGGTCAATTGGTGTACAGAAGGTATAAGAATGGTTGATTTAAATACTGCTGCTGCAGTGCTGACAATGACATACAGTTGGGAAAGTTGATGCCTATTATCTAGTAACTATTCTATGTTTGCCATTCTCAAGATTGGTTTTAAACAATCCATAAATACTTTGTAGAAACTTTGTGTATTTCTGTATGTTCACAGTGTTATCATATTCTTTAAAGGGTCTGTACACGTTTGGTAATGACTTTGAAAATTAATGTCAATAAAAACTTTCGTGGTAAGAAGTACAGCAGCTATCGATAGTATAAAGCATTTTGAGAATCATTTCACTTCGAGGTAATGTTGTTGTGGGAAAAAAAATCAGGTTTTATGCCCCCAAATTTGAATCTGAGGAACAATTCTGTCAGAAATGTTTGTCAGATTGTGTATTCCTATAGGGAATATCCTTCCTGCATGGAAATATTCACTCCGGTTTTTCGGCGATATCTCAAAAACGTGACCACTTTTTGAAGTGAAGTTTTCACAGGTTAGTTTTATTGTATATATCTACATTTTACAGGATTAAAACAATTGAACGGCTCCAAAAACAAAAGGTATCCTTTGTCTTTAAAGGCACTGAACACGTTTGGTAATTATCAAAGACCAGTATTCTCACTTGGTGTATCCCAACATATGCATAAAATAACAAACCTGTGAAAATTTGGGCTCAATTGGTCATTGAAGTTGCAAGAAAATGATGAAAGAAAAAACACCCTTGTTGTACAAATTAGTGTGCTTTCAGATAGGAATAAAAGGCTTCTGGCCAGAAGTCTTTTATTATTTTAGTGAGAAATTACCTCTTTCTCAAAAACTACGTTACTTCAGAGGGAGTTGTTTCTCACAATGTTTTATACTATCAACAGCTCTCCGTTGCTCGTTACCAAGTAAGTTTTTTGGCTAATATATATTTTGAGTAATTACCAAATGTGTTCAGTGCCTTTAAACAAATAATAGTCGTCCAGAACACCCTAAACCAAACAGGCAGTTACTTAGTTCAACCATTAAAAAATATCTAAATTAAGACTCAAAGTGCATGATTCCATGCTGGAAACGGCAATTAGGAAATTAACGTCGGTCGTTTGGAAATGATACCTCATTTAGGAATGTGGTCACTAGGTCGAAAACAGAGATTTCATTTGACATTTTAAAATTTTTGTCTGTCAACCGTAGACTAGGCGACAGACGGAGTACGTTCTTTTAAATGTTGAGCTAATTATAACCTAGTTTTTCTTGGAACTTTCTTCACCTTAAAAAAATTATGCATCAACCGCACACTGTTGCTTGTAACATGGAGTTCTATATTTCTGCTGATTAAATTGTTTCCATCAAATCTCCCACCTTTCATGGCAAACCTAACCTCTTTTCTTTGCACTTGTGATGGAATTGATAACCGAGCCGTAACAGACAATCTATCATTTTAACTTTTTGTTCAGAAACTTGCGGATTACAGAAAATTAGTTTATGAAAACATGAAGTTTATGCCCTTTTTTGTTGCTTTAAAAAAAAATATTATATTTGTTTAAAAACTGTCATGAAAAAGATGTGTCTTCCACAAGCACCTGGTCATTAACATACATGTATATACGAATACTTAAAACATTATTATAAAGTATTTAGATAAAATTTACACCCCCACACAAACAAAGATCCGCCCCCCCAAAAGAACCCAGACAACAACATAACATGCAGTCATGCTCATGGTTTTGAAAAAAACAGTTATCATCGTCATCGAAAGGGAGTTTACTTTGCTTTCTCAAACCATTTAGGTATGAGCTGAGCTTCCGTAAACAAGTAAAACATGACAACACGCAACATGGAAACATTTCAAAGTAGTTTGCAATAAATTGATGCTTCTGTATTAAACAGGAAGTCCAAAATCAACCGTCTGGCCATCAATTACATTTTTTTTTCAAACAGGTGATTGTTTATAGTTTAATTAGAACTAGGCTGGGAGTGATCATGGTCGCCAACACACACATCCACACCGAAATGCTTCTTACTAAATAGACTGCACAAATAAATTAATCACTTGGCAGTCTCCTCACCACTCAGAAAAAAACCCACCTTTCATTATTAATCAATCTTTTCCGCCGATCTTAACGAATTATGACAATTTCTTTGAAGATAGGCGGCAAAAACGCCCACTCGGAGCTCTCCTGTACTCCTCCATGTATAATATGCAAATCCTGCCTAGGTGCAGTTGGGACTTATCAGGATCAACAGACTGGGGCTGAATTTCCCAAGAGGAGCGCCAAGAGTGAGCTTGTATTTATTTTAAGAGGCAGGACAGATTCAGGGAGGATTCTGTCTGAGTCCACTTCCTAGCAAACCAATTTGGGGGACTTTAAATAAAAGTGTAAAAACAAAGTGAAAACACACATGAATATCCATGGCAGAAACGACAGAAAGTATATAAGATACAATTGAAGAGTTGTTGTATCATTAGTTGATTTTCAGAGGAGTACTTCAAAAAATGTCAATACTTTCAAAGGAAAGTCATACTTCATTACAGCATAAATTGATGTAAATGAGCCCCAGTGTGGCAAAACCCACAACTTTGTGGCATTTATCTTAATGCATAAAAAGCCATAAAATGGTCAACAATTGACCAAATAGACCAATGACCATCAACAATTGACCCTATGTACCAATGGTCAACAATATTGACCCTGTGGACCTTTGGTCAACAACTGACCCTATATGGACCAAGTTGAGATGTGCATGTCACCAAAGAGCATTTCTATATTCCGATGCGAAACTTATAAACTATTGTTGGGAACATTGTTAATTTGAAAAGAGGGCAGAAGTTTAGGGTTTTGTCAGATTCAGATCCAGATATGCAGGATCTCATACTTTCAAAAAGATAAGTCTATTTTAGAAATAATCATTCAGTATTAAAAGCTGTTTGTAGCAACTGATTGAAATAACAATTGAATCTCAAATAATTTTCTTTAAGTTGAAGATAGCCCTAATTGTATGTTTGTTGACAATGATGCTCCAAAGTTAATTTTCCCGGTCTGCAGAGTCCGTTATTCTTTTCATTCTTATGATCAAGGGGTTATCGGTTAAGAGAGAAGGCAACGAGGTCATAGCAGGGTCGTGGCTGTGTGATAAAGGACAGAACCAAACGAGGTCCATTATTGCACAGCTCCAGTCATGTCTTACTATTGTTGTTATTAATTTAAATATTTACATGAAGATGAAAGAAACAGTGATCCAAACAAAAAACAAGAATGTTAACAATTGTAAACATTTAAATAAGTAGGCCCTAGATAAATAATTACATGTAAGAAAAAGTGAAGAAAAAAATAAAAATAAAAAGTATATAAATAATAATAATAATAATAATATTAATAAACAATAAGTCTTAAATGGTCATGTGACCACCTTTCAACCCATAAGACTGCCTAAACTAACTATATAAGGTATGAATAAATAATCATCTGTGTTCACTGGTATAACAATGTTGTGTCTATTTAACCAACAGTTTGAGTTTCAGCATAGAGCTATGGGTTTTTATAGCTATCAAATAATAGGCTTTTTCACATCACAACAAATCTGTTTGACATGGGTCCAACCATCTATGGTCCAACCTGTTTTAAGTTTGACTGACCTTTTTCATTTACAACATTTCAATCCAGTGTTGACCTGTGTGTTGAGTGCTCGATCTGTGTCAAAACCAACCCTGCTCAGAAGATGGGTTGAGGGTTTATGATCCGTGTAGAGAATTAAATTTCCTGTCGTCCCGGGCAGTTTGATAAAAGAAGCGGATTTCAACTGTGTTGAAACTTAATGAAGACAACACACATTGGAACCATGTAGCTTTCGGCATGGATCGCAGCTTGATAGTGTGAAAGGCCAAATGGTTTTAAATTAAGTAAGCGCTTTTCAATGTGAGAAAGATCACATAATACATGTACAACCCCCAAAACTAAAAGATTATGGCTTCCATACTAACATTGGTGGAAGGAAGTTGGGGAACACACACACACATGCTGTAACAACTATGGGCTGCAATGCACAGACTGTGTGCAATCAGTCACTATTCCTAAAATGTACAGCATCTGCATTCAATTTCCAGACATCCAATTAGACTTAGAGCTATAACTCTGAAGGCCGAACGACACTGACATGATGGGTTAAGCAGACAGTTAGTGGAAATTATAACAAATTTAACCATTTCCATTTTTAAAGGTATGAGCCATGAGGTTTATAACTCTATGGGCTTAGCAAACTAGGCCAAGGATGGCTTCTTGGAAAATATATTGATAGAAGTTATTTATTAAAGTTCTTGTAACTGTACATTATTTTGTAAAAAACATACAAATGTTAGTTAGTTATAAATTATTCTGAAAAAAAAGAGAATCACCTGTTGCAAACTAACTGGTTACCAACCAAAAGGACCTATGGTGTAGGCGTAAGTGAACAAAAAAAATAGTTAATGGCCTGAAATTTCGACCCAAGAAGAGTCTTTCTCTCTTGTATCCTGGAAATAATTGTGTAGGCTACATCAATGGTTTTTAATCTGTTTTCTTCCTTCCTTTATAACCTAAGCCCAGATAAGATGAAAACTTATCAGTCATCCTGGAAAACTTCTCAAGAATAAAGTTAGGCAGAGCATGTTCAAATCAATGATTCTATGAACTACCCAGTTTGCCCTTTATAACATTTCCCCTACCTACTCCACAGGGACTTTCTTTTTAATTTTTCAATCTTTGTTCAGAAAACGAACACCGATCCCCATCTTCCAGAAGCACTTTCCTTGCCACTATATCATAATCCCAAGATAACCCAGCAATCATTCTCCCACAAATCAACACAAAAGGGGAAACCCCGACGGCTTCAAACTGAAATGTCATTATCCTTCTTGTAGATGATGAGACTGAAAAAAAAAAAAAATATTGTTTGCCCTCGTACGACCGACTGTCATTTGCGTTCCAACCGAAAAAGGTTGTTTTTTTTTTGTTTTTTTTAAATTGTCATTAAAAATCTCCCAAAAATTTGTCCCAAAATATTTAAACAAGAAACTACTTATTGAATATAAAGCATTTTACCAGCCCACAGTTAAATACATTCCTGACTTTTTATTCTAGGGAAATGTTTAGTTCTGCAGAAGTGCTATGCACTCATCAGCTGGTAGCTCAGGTATAGCATTCATCTCAAGATCAATAACATCAAATCTTGTTAGTTGAACAGTTGTTACCATTGTAGTACTTTTCAAAGACATTTAATAAAACAGTTAAATACAATGAAAGTGCTGTGCTTTGTGTTTGGACTCAATATTTCAATACCAAAGGGTTTAGGGCCTATAATATTCCCAAATACAATATCATTCCCCCAAAAGTCAACCTATTACCTTTTGAGGACCCTCTATGGACAAACAAACATTTTTATTTTTGGGCCCAAAACTGAAAAACACGTCTCTCCCTTGGGACTGAAAAACCCATCCCACTGTAAGAGAGATTTTGCAAATTCTGACACTTTTAACACTCTGCTCATTGATCAACTTGTAATATATTCCCCCATTAGATTTAGAAAAATAACTCCAAGTCGATTTTGAATGCATGAAAAGAGCGATTACCATGAGCCCTTGAGACCCAAAGATCCCAGATTCGTTAACATATAAACCTCCAGAGAAGATTGATTTACCTCCAGTCCCTGTATCAGTTACTAAGTTCAATTTGCAGTCATAACACAACCTTAATGTTGACCAGGTTGTGGGGACCAAATACTAGTTTCACTCACAGGGAATTCAACCTCTGAGTCTTATGACCTTTAAAGGGAGGGTGTAACTTTGGTAATTCCTCTAGAAATTAATTACCATAAAACTTAACTTGGTAAAGAGCACTTGAGAGCTGTTGATTTTATAAAACGTTGTTAGAAACGACCCCCTTAGAAGTAACATGGTTTTAGAGAAAGAGGTAATTTTTCACGCAAAAATTTTGAATCTGAGAACGACTTCAGGACTCAGGTATCTGAAAGCACACAATTCTATGCAACAAGGGTGTTTTTTCCTTTCATTACTTTCTTTCAACCTTGATGACCAATTGAGCCCAAATGTTTACAAGTTTGTTATTTTATGCAGATGCTGGGGCACACCAATGGAGGATACTGGTCTTTAACAATTACCAAAAGTATAGCCTGCCTTTGAAGGATGTGCACAACATCAATAAGATTGAAAATATGTATGTTCACAGATTTGCAGATTGACATGGTTTTACAGTTTGCTTCTCTGCAACTAGTCCTGCTGGCTCCATTGCTTCTCAAAGCTACATGTTAAAGGCATTGTATACTTTTGGTACCAGCTCAAAATCAGTGTCCACATTTTGTGTGATTCAACATATGCATGAACAAACAAACCTGTGAAAGTTTGAGCTCAATTGGTCATCGAGGTCACGAGAAAATAGTGAAAAGAGACCTTATGTGTTTTCTGTTTTTCAAACATCAAATTTATTATCACGCGCGATAAAAACTATTGTTTTACTCATTTCTCAGAAACGATAGCATTTTAGGCAGAAATATTTTAAGGAACCCTTTCTATCATTACTTACTTTAAATCATGTAAGTTATGTGTGAATCTGTGAACATTTGTGTTTTTCGATCTTACCAATAGTGTACAGGGCCTTTAACCACTTAAACAGAGTTTGATTCATATGGCTTCACAAAATTCAAAAGTTAACTGTAGGCCTATACCGTATTGTTGTTTGGTTTCTTTAGGGCTTCCCATTACGGATCCGCCTTTTAAAACTCAACCGGAGTGAGCCTTCTGTTCACTCTGGTTGGAAAACATCCTTTTCAGAAAGAAGGCCTGGGAGATTAAGATTCTTATCACCGCTAATCCTATTATAATCATCTTGGGAAGGTGGACAGTAGCCCTGCCTAAAGAATTCAGTCATATTTTGTAAAGCAAAGTTTCACAATCTGAGTAAAAAACATTGTTAAAATAATATCCTGCGAAAACTGTTACCTTATTTTCTTTTTTGAACTGTGAAAATTAACCCCAAAACGGCCGAGAACGATCTTTTAACTGGAGTTTGTTTTGATGTCCGGTGCAAGTCTTATACGTGCGCATTGATAACTATCGGCTTTAACTGTAGTCCGTCTAGCTAACCATGTAGGACCTTGTTCTCTGCTCCAATGGTTAATTTAGAAGTGTTACCAACCGTTGGTAGACTTCAAACTTTATAGTAAAAATACACGAAAACAAAGTGGTTGACAGAAATTACCATCTTTTAAGTTTGAAATGTTACTATTGTTGATTCGTTGTTTTGGCTAGACAGTATACAGCAACGATCACAGTGGCGGATTTTTATTGGTGTGATTAGTCTCGAGCGCGTACTCCATTTTGTAGCACGGATTACGCATGTGGGATTGAGCGAGCGATCAACGTGCTTGCTCTTTTGGGGTCGAGAATGAGCATGGTTTCGCTGGTACCCGTCTTCGGAAAAAGGTGCACGTGGCATCGAAGGGAAACAGTTAAACTGACTTCAGTGGCCATGTGCGCTTTTCTCAATCGTTCGGTGGCACACAAGAAAGGAATGTGTTGTTTTCTGTATGTGATCGTGATTGATATCAGCGCCCGGGACGACGTAGATCAAAGACACACACGAAGAAAGCATTACTGATGGATTATAAATTACGTTGGCCAAGGCACTGGACAGAGACTGTGATACTGATAGTATGACCGTTTGTTACGGTCAATGAAAGAAAGGTATTCAAAAATTGAAAAGCGTTTCGGGCGGAAAAAAATGAGCTCGGCCTTTTTGCCGGCGTATCGGCCAAAAAAAATTGCGTATCGGGCCGATACGCTAGCTTGTACGTGGGGAGAACCCTGTATGACCTCAAACGCGTCAACGTTCCGTTTGCCAACGCAATCTCTTCTCTGCGAAATCGGTATTTGTACTTCGACAAAGTCAACAAAAGTTTAACAAAGCTTTGAGAAACGCAGCTTGAAAGTGGAACTTAATTGTGTATTTTCCACAGACTGTCTTTCGGAATGACAAATTTTTACCGGAATACTTGGCACTTGGCGGACAATAAATTACCAAAAAGCTGTCCAAAATTTGTTGTCAAAATGCGCATAACGTAACTACACACCTGTCCAATTCTACAGATTTGTGATTTCAGAATTATAGAATAACTCACTTGAAAAAAGTGGGGAATTAATTGTTGTGCTGTTTAGTAAATTAGTATTATGTAGAATATTATTAGAAAGACAAACGGACATCCTGTTGGTAAAGCATAATTTCAATCAAAGGAAATTATTTTGATGGAAATGAAAAATGACTAAATTGTCACTATTGAGAGAAGATACAAATAAAAAACTTCACAAGCTTGTTCTTATTGTTTTTTTCTTATCAGGGTTGCCTTTTTCTACAAGCTACATGTTGTATTATCAATCATGTTAAATATAACAGGGAGGTCTAGAAACCATGTTAAAACAATAGTGCACTTTATGTGTACATGAAAATGCATTGAAATAGTTCTGGCAATAATGAAGCTGGGTGAGTGAATGTTTATTTACTGGATTAGGGGGATTATCTCAGTGGGGAAGAGGAAGTTTGTTTACTTAAAGACTCCCCACAGAGGTTGAAAAGGATGTGTGAAAACTGCCAAGATTTTTAAAGGGCCGGATTCGTCATGCATAATAAGGAACAACGGACATCCTGGATTGGGAGAAAACTGCATTGGGCTCAATTGGTCATCGAAGTTGCAAGAAAATAATGAAAGAAAACAGCCACCCTTGATGCATAGAATTGTGTGTTTTCAGATGCCTGAGAGAGGCTTCATGCCTGAAGCCTTTCACATTTTTAGGTAAAAATTACCCTTTTCTCTAAACTCCATTACTTCAAAGGGGGTCGTTTCTGACAATGTTTTATAATATCAACAGCTCTCCAGCGCTCTTTAACTTTTTAAGTAATCACAAAAGGTATACCCTCCCTTTAAAGGAAAGAAACAGTCACAACACCCCCACCCGCCCCCACCCCAGCATGAATTTCTTGTTTCGATGTCAATACCTGCTGAGTGTTTCTGTTGATGGGGCTTAAAGGTATCATACAGGATTGGCAGAGCTGACAAAATAATCACAGACAGTGTTCATGTTTTGTGTAATCAACCACATACATGTAATAACAAACCTGTGAAAATTTGAGCTCAATTGGTCATCGAGGTTACGAGAAAATAGTGAAAAGAGACCTTATGTGTTTTCTGTTTTTCAAACATCGAGTTTATTATCGCGCGATAAAAACTATTGTTTTACTCATTTCTCAGAAACGATAGCATTTTAGACAGAAATATTTTAAGGAACCCTTTCTACCATTACTTACTTTAAATCATGTAAGTTATGTGTGAATCTGTGAACATTTGTGTTTTTCGATCTTACCAATAGTGTACAGGGCCTTTAAAGTTATGATGATGAACTTTTAGTTTACTCTGAAAGCCTACTTTTTATAAACTTTATATGTCTACCGCTCCTCTAAACAATCTTTTTAGGACATACTGCCGCTGAAGTACCATGTCACCACAGCGGACAATATATTTTTTCCAACTGGAGAAGTGAAAACATTACAGTGTCAAAAAGATGTACCGGTACAACAAAAAACCTCTGGTTTCAATGAATACCGCAAGCCACAACCAGCTAAACAAAATAGGAAACCACAATACCACATTGTAAAAGCCGGTGGTAACTGGTGACATGGTGGGAAAAAACATGTACGCAATTTGTTTGTAACAATTTTTGCTTAAAGGCGGTATGGGGGGGGGGGTGGGGTGGTGGGAGAGTTAATGGCAAATCTTTTCTCAATGAAAATTTGAAAAGATTATGAATGAACAAAAGGGATTAGCTTTCAAAATCACACTTAGCGGTCACATTTGCACAGTACATGTCTGCTATCAAACCATTATTCAGTACCTAAAATTAATGGCAGTAAAAACTTACTTGATTAGAAGTACAGCAGCTTTCGATAGTAAAGCATTTTGAGAATCATTTCACTTCTACTCAAAGTAATGTGGTTATGGAAAAAGACATTAATTAGTGTTTATCGCCCCAAAATTTAAATATGAGAAACACGTACTGTTAGATACGTTTCTCAGGTTGTGTATTCCAATTATGGATTATTCTTCCTTCGGCGATACCTCAATAACGCTACCACCTTTTGAAATGAAATTCATAAATACCTTGGACAGTTTATCCATTCTGATTGGTGGAGAGCACGTCACGTGGGGGTGTTTAAACGTGTGATATAAACACGGCTAAAGTGTTTAAACACGGCTGGCTTCGCGTGTTGGGCGCGCAAGCTTGTTTACGCCAATTTACTTACGCGGAACGCAATATACAGCTATTAGTATACCAGCGCGTAATCTTGTCGACACGCGCGCGCGTGCACACAACCCAACGCGCTCAAAACAGAATGTTACAAAAGTTTTTGAAAATGTAAAAACTTCGAAAATTCGTTTAACAAACAGATTTACCACCGATTTTCCTTATTCTTTCACTTTTTAACAAATTGGCATTTATGAATGGGAATAAAAGAGTAGTGACTCGTTCTTAAACGGTCGTTTAAAACCTTGCAGGGTCGTGGCCGTGCGATAAAGGCCCTCGCCTTCGCACGGCCACGACCCTGCCGGTTTTAAACGGCCGTTTAAGAACTCGTCACCACTCTTTTATTCCCTTATTTTCACAGGTTAGTTTCATTGTAGCATTCAAATTTTAATTAAATCGATCAAACAGTTCCAAAAATCAAAGGTATACGTTCCCTTTAGATGAAGTTTTCTACATAGCCATTATTCAAATATTGGGCACTCTATATAATACAATTTATTTTTTTATATGAGCGGGGTCTGGGAGGGCACATCTTTTACAGTTACTTTTGTTACGTTTAAAATACTTTTGCTATTCCCTGTAGGGCCTCTGTTTATGTATTGTATTGTCCAAAGAATAATTAACATATGGGCCTGGAATTTCATCTTTGAGAGGGCAACGCCATTTTAATTATTGCAAAGGGCACTTCCACTGGAAATCTTATTTATGGGAAACTTTTTAAGGGGCACCGAGGCCAAGACCATCTATGTAACAGAAACCATGGGCAACAGAGACCATGGGCAGCAGAGGCCATGGGCAACAGAGGCTATGGGCAACAGAGGCTTTGGGCAACAGAGACCATGGGCAACAGAGACCATGGGCAGCAGAGGCCATGAGCAACAGAGACCATGGGCAGCAGAGGCCATGGGCAACAGAGGCCATGGGCAGCAGAGGCCATGGGCAACAGAGGCCATGGGCAACAGAGGCCATGGGCAACAGAGGCCATGGGCAACAGAGGCCATGGGCAACAGAGGCTTCAGTGTAATTCCAAGCCTGGTCATAACGTTTCTTTGAAATTATTCAAACACTTTAACAACTGCGGGGTCACAAAATCTGTGGCATGTATCAGTAGTGATACTCTCATTTCCAGTCATTCAGTATACAGTAACAAATATTGATATTAATACACGGTATCATACAATACACCATGTGACCTGTGACATCACATGTTTACAAAATAGCCGCAGAGCCTGGACTTTCTGCAGGCAGTACACAGCTCCATGGAAGATGACTCTACCTATACAATCTTACATATTATGGAGATTGCACTGTACGGTCGTTGTCAACTGTTATTTTTAAAACTTCTTACATGACCAGTGTAGTATTTTGCCTGCCAGAAAGTTCCATGGAAAGTACACAGTTATTCTTTTTGTAAAGAATAGACCTTATGCATATGACGTCATTTGAGTAGGGCGCCCTCGCCTAGAGGTCAAAAGGAAGATGTTCATTGGCCAGTCCTGTGCGCCGCGCGTACAAATCAGCGCGTTTCCATTGTTTCATCATCCGTTTACCTCTAAGATGGCGGCTTGGTGACGTCAATGCATAAGGTCTATAGATTACATGGTCTATATTTGCTAGTCTTTACAGGTACATGTAGTGTACTGAAAATGCTGCCATTCTAGCACACTGCTATCATTATCAAATTCTCATGACTTTGAGAGATAAGAGTAGATTTGAGAGAGTAAAATTGTTAAATTCTTAGAAAGTATTTTGTTTACTTTTTCATGTTGTTATGTACTAACAGCACCTTCTACCTGGAACACTGAAGAGCACAAAATACTAAAATAGGCAGGAGATGAGAGTGAACATTTGTGGAGCCAATGTTCTTTGAGTCATGGTACTAGATGGATTAATTGATTGATTGGATACTGAATGATGGCAACATGTAGGACACCTCCCTGCAAACAAAATGGTTCAAACAGGGACTCTGTCTGTATTTCAATTTTGAGTTTTGATTTTCGAATAAAATGAGATAATACAAGGTGCACACAAAAGTAGTGCAATTCTCAAAATTTCAGTTGGAAAAGGAGTAAAAGAACAAAAGCTCTGATGCACGCCCAGCACAAATTCTGAAAAACAAGGAAATGGATGTAGTCATCGAAAAGCAACAGCATGCTTCAATATCAGATTTGATTCCTTGAATTGGGAAGAAAATAATGTCATGTCTGACCGTCTTCATGTCTGACCGTCTGAAGATTTGGCACTTTGGACATAACCGCTGCAGATTTTCGGCCACATCTCAAAAATGCTACCACCTTTTGAAATGAAATTTTCACAGGTTAGTCTTGTTGTATACATCTACATTTATATAAAATTAAACAAACAATCAAAAGGTTACAAAAACCAAAGGAAAATTTTGCCCTTAGATTGTTGTGTCAGTGCATTAAGGTCGACCTCTAAAAAAAGAGTTTACATTGGACAGACTGGAAAGGCAGTTTTTAAGCTTTGTTCTTTACAAAACAGCAACAAGAAGTACATGTAGATGTCTATTCTAATGTACGTTCATTTAGAAATTGAATTTTTTTGAAAGGAAGGAAAAATTAAGTTGTTCTTCATTCCTTTGAATTAATATAAGAGGCACGTTTTAACCAAAACACAAACATATAGCTCTGATAATTCTAGAGCCATAGATTTGGTGAGATCTGGCCATGCATCTCTTGATTAGTTGTCTATGCAATAAGATGTTTATCCACAACTTCAAGCAAAAACCAAGATTGATGGGGTTGACATTTTCTAGACAAGTTGTTCATCCATTCATAATGTCCATCTAGGTTTTTAGATCAATAACTAAGGTACGAAAGAGAACGGCTCCTTGTGACAATTACTTGGAAACAAGGAAACGTCATTTGCAATTCCGGACACACACTCACACACAAATCAATAGCAAGTATAGGAGCGTGCAATCATGCATTTGATGCATGAGAAGTAATTTATGTGATGTTGGAGGACTGAGGTGTTTGCAACATCCAACTCAAGAGTCTGAGTGGGATGTGTATTAATGTGTGGTTTTTCACCATAGGTTGGATCATACATAACACTACGCTTGTAATTGAAACTGTTCAAGCAAAAGTAATTTTTTGAGGCAATGAATATTGCAGATTTTGGAACCTTTTCTTTCATCAATTTTTGAAATGGAACGTATTTAGTTTTTTTAGCTACAGGTTTTTGTTGATTGTCTTTGGACTTCAGATTCCTTTTTGATAGTAAAGTATTTCTCCTTCCAGAACAAAAAACAGAATTTAACTTCTATGGCATTTTAACAATGTCTGCCCTCTGAAGTGAAGGATGTCATTTGAAATTTTGAAATTTGAAAATGGTTTAATTGAACAAGTTCACTTTAAGAATAAGAATAGTGAAAAGCCAAAATCCGCCAAATATTACGCTCAAGGCACAGATTGTAAAACAAGACGCCAATAAACATGCACAAAATTCTTCTCTCTCCTCTTGAGGCTATAGGCCCACAGATTGCTTCTATTACCCTGGTTGTAGCCTTGATGCCTCTATATAAAATCTTGCATTGGCCCCTCTAATTTTCTAACGGAAATGCCATTTTCTGAGTGTAATAACCATAGTAATTAGTAATTGGAGTGTCGTGGCCGAGTGGTTAAGAGCACCGAACTCAAGCTCTTGTGTTTCTGTTCAGCAGAGTGTGGGTTCGAGTCCCGGTCGTCGTGACACTTGTGTCCCTGAGCAAGACACTTAACTATAATTGCTTCTCTCCACCCAGGGGTAAAATGGGTACCTGTGAGGGCAGAGATGGTTCTTGTGATTGATTTAGCTTAGTAGCGCATATATTGCAGCACAGGCTGTATACTCCCCAGGGAGCTGAGATGGTTTAAGGAATGAAATAAATGGCCCAGTGACCAGGGGTAATAATGTTAAGAAGCGCTTTGAGACGCCCTTGGGTGTGATAAAGCGCTATATAAATCCATATTATTATTATTATTATTAATAGTGAACATTGATAATGATCTGGTATTGTCTGT
The DNA here is from genome assembly GCA_037783415.1 of Leptasterias polaris. Lineage (NCBI taxonomy): Eukaryota > Metazoa > Echinodermata > Asteroidea > Forcipulatida > Asteriidae > Leptasterias > Leptasterias polaris. Next base: position 127,625 of record JAZGTN010000264.1, on the reverse strand, counting down.
CTAAGTTGTGTCAGTCACAATGTGGTGTCTGTCTGTCTAGAGACACCACATTGTGAGTTGTGACTGACACAACTTACAACAAAATAAGAAGTGAGCAGTGTCAAAAAATGTCCATAAAAACTTGCCCATGACACAAGAAATGAAATTCCAGGCATTCAAACAGTCCTCAAAAGATTGTAAATACTGTACTACACAAAAATTGAGCAATTGCGGTGTTGTGTGATTGCAATTTTATGCTTTAATGTACAGAATACTCAGTGATGGATGGTTGCATTGATCTTTATGGATCCATGCAGAATTTCTGATTATGCACTGCCCATGATAGCCCCATGAGTGTTGACAATATTGTGCAATATGCCTCAGAGGCAAGAAGAAGTGGGGCGAGTTGTGTCTTTGTGTCAAGGACCCATGCTGAGATGTGAAAAACAGAGGGCACAGATGCCAAGGCTGTAATACATTGCATTCCATTGAGCTAGATTTTCAGGGAATTTATCAGTCTCCATTTCTTATGAGTACAAGGTGATGTCACAGCCACAGGTTAAATGGTTTATACACTTTTTGCATTGTGTGATACTTTGCACCCAGTTATATTTAATGCCAACTTATAATTATTTATGTTAATTATGCGCACAAAGAAATACCTGATTTTTTTATGATCAGAATTTTTATGTTGAATGAAAAATTCTGCCATATGGTGCATTGCCTTCTACCTGACAAGTGACATTACACTACCACCAGACTCACTCAGGGAACGGTTTAATTCAGCGTTTTTGCATGGCAAAGTATTTAGACTGAACACGTTTTTGCAGACAAAACACGAGCAATCTAAACATTTTTCTCCTCCAAATTCCTATACGAAATTTAACATCCATTACAAAATATACTACAAAAATAATTGCAAAGTAGGATTTACTATGAAGTACATAACATTTATAAAGACTCGGGACAGTTTATCCATTGTGATTGGTCGAGTGGAGATCACATGACCACGCGATATAAACATGGTGAGTGTTTAAACACACCCATGGTGCTCAAGCTTATTTACGAGTAATGCAATCAGCACATAATGGTACTCAATGGTACTTCTATTCCCTTATTTTTAAACATGGATGGGAGATGCTTAGAGAAGCGTTTAATCATTAACTTAATTGTGAATGATACGATGTTAGTTTATTAAGGCCAAGTAAAAAAATTAAAAAATTAAAAAATTTGTTTGTATTTTTAATCCACCCTTGACATATATATTTTAATTTTTGATGTAAACTTACCTCATGCAACAAATAGATGTAAAGAAGTTAGCGGTGATTTCAAACTGAAGAATTGGTGGCCTGTTTGAATTGAAATACTTGGCGGCCATCTTGGAAAAAAAAAATTAATAAAAAATAAAAAGGCCCTCATCCTCCTCTTTTTGGAAAAATCAGGACGATCAACTGGTATTTTTTTTAATTTGGCCTAACCCTCCGATCATCTCAAAGACACCCAAACCAAACCTCACTGTGCTACAACAGTGGCAGTAGAGGCAGTGCTAACTGGAGAAGCCACTAGTATCTGTGCTCAATTGCAATGGGATTTCTCAACCTTGTTGGTCAAGTCTGCAGTTGGCAATCTGTGACTGATTGGCCATACCTTTGACAGGAAAGTGTGGCATGGTATTAATTCTGCACCAGTGTGTGCATGGGATATTTTGAGGCATCTATGCACTTAATGTACATGTACATGTACATGTAGTTCTTTGGTTTTATATTTAAAAGCCAGATATCATTTACACTACCACAAAACAAGTACCAAAACAATCCAATCCAGCAATTGGGGCTACCATGCTTTTCTATCACATTGTGACAGTGGGGGCTCTAGAACTAATACCATCTACATGTAGGCCCAACTTCATGAGCTGCTTTTAAAAGCAGAAAATATTGTTTATTAATTTTCTGCTAAGCAACAATTAGCAGGAAACCAGTCACAAACGGTAAAAGTGACATGGTATTTTGGCTGGTTACTAATATTCTGGTAAGCACAATTATTTTGTGTTTAGATGCTTTGTGTGCTTAAGAAGGGACTCGTGGCATAGCTGTCTAGTACACCAGGCTCAAGCTCAAGCTGTCAAAGTGTGGGTTTCGTCCTGCTGGTGTGTTTGTGTACTTTAAAAAGCAAGACACCATAAATTATTTATAGAGAACCTGGTACACTTGTAAAAGTGTTTCCAGAATGGTTGGCTGTAGATTGTGATGCACAATTTGGTATACCTTATGACAATACAAGGTGCTATACAGTAATTGGGTCTCATATACCATAGGTCAGTATAGCTGTTGTAAAACATTAAGTGACTAAGTTTAAGACGTCCATAAATCAAGTGCAGGAGGAAGCCCATTATGTGTATCAAGAAAGTCAGATTAAATGTACGCACGTAACGAGCAAGAAACTGTGCTGAATACATTAACAGTTTTTAAAAATGAGAAAAATGAGAACACAAAATGCCTGGTACAAACATCTGACCTATGATCTTTAGTAGGAGAAGGCATTCCAATCTGACAAGTTCATAAACAGATAATCCAACACAAATGTGCCACATTTACACACACAAATTAAATTTAATGACCTATATGCTCAAGGGCTGGGGTGAAGTTACATTTTATGGCATGAAGATAAAGAGTTAGTGCAAACCATACTTCTCCTTTTTATTATGAATAAAAATGGATCATAAACTGTGTAAGTATAATAAATAGTTTTTCCTTTGTAAAAAGAGTGTATCTGGTTAATAAATTTCCGGCTAATAAATTTGAAACAAGCCCACTTTAATGCACTTTACTTTTTGAAGAAAGAGAAACAAATCTTTAGAATAAAAAACTTGACTTTTTAGTATTTTGAAATTTGTTGTCCATAGACCAAACTATAAGTCTTGCACATATTCAAACATTTTTTGTACCACTTTGGTCCTACGTACAATTCTTTAATGCATGGCGGAAAACGAACTCGCGCATTTAACAGCTCCCACAGCTCACTTGCGCAGTCTGTCCCCTGTAGCCAAAGACCAAACACCTATTGTGTCCTACTTAGCATTTGGGTTTTATGAGAAGAAAAAATCAAAGTTTGTGTGTATGTAAATTGTACTGTAAAATGTAAGAAACCTGAACAAATTTACCAAAATTACTTTCACTGTTTCCCCTTCCCCTTTCCAATCAAACATGACCTGGCTACTTCCTCTTGTGACTGCCCCAATCATCACCAATTTCACTCCCTCACACCTGAGATTTGCAATGAAGGAAATTCAAGCTAGAGGAGGAGCATCCAGGTGTACTTTTTCTTTCACTAAAAGCATCAATCGATCGATCCATTAAGCCCCGCCTCCTTACGAGTTGACCAATCACAGCCGCGAAACACGATCACCATTAGTGCAAAGATCACCAAACGGCTCAAATGGTGATCAGATTTCGCAGTTGTGATTGGTCAATGAGAAATGGGCGTGGCTTAATTTGATCGGTGTATTGTATGTGGTGAGTATATCTGAACACTTTATTTTCCATTTTATAGCAACTGAACACTGATATTCAAACTACAACCATTACAAGTCTACTTGTGTATAGTGCACCAAAGGTTCTCCCAAGGTTTTTTTCAAAACTGTTGGGCATTCTGGACCCGCAAATTTGTGGATGTTTGGCCGAAGCATGCTGAATTTAAACAAGGTCTATGGACCGTCTTCTACTTGGTTTTAAAAGCCCTACTTTGTAACCTGGAGAGTCTATAATATGGTGTTCTCTTTATGTTTTTTAGGAAATTATTAACAATTTTTTTATTTATTTATTATTATACTTTTTCTTTCACTAAAAGCATCAATAGATCGATCCATTAAGCCCCGCCTCCTTACGAGTTGACCAATCACAGCCGCGAAACACGATCACCATTAGTACAAAGATCACCAAACGGCTCAAATGGTGATCAGATTTCGCAGTTGTGATTGGTCAATGAGAAATGGGCGTGGCTTAATTTGATCGGTGTATTGTATGTGGTGAGTATATCTGAACACTTTATTTTCCATTTTATAGCAACTGAACACTGATATTCAAACTACAACCATTACAAGTCTACTTGTGTATAGTGCACCAAAGGTTCTCCCAAGGTTTTTTTCAAAACTGTTGGGCATTCTGGACCCGCAAATTTGTGGATGTTTGGCCGAAGCATGCTGAATTTAAACAAGGTCTATGGACCGTCTTCTACTTGGTTTTAAAAGCCCTACTTTGTAACCTGGAGAGTCTATATGGTGTTCTCTTTATGTTTTTTAGGAAATTATTTTAAAAAAAAATATTTATTTATTATTATTAGGCAAATTTTTTTTTTTTTTGCGTATTAGTCAAAATGTGCGCATATCAGCCCGGATACACTAGCTTGTGCATATAGGGAGAACTCTGGGAACCTATAGCCTACATAATATACATTTTTCAAGCAAAAGGTTCTTCATGAGTGCCTATTGGCACTACTACTGACATTCAGTTTGTCATAGTTAGTGACTCACACACCATTCATGTACATGTACATGGTGACTAAAACTGTCAAGAGAGAGTGAAATTGAATGTGGGGAGAGAGAGAATCTTAACTTCTCCCAACATTATTTCAGATACTGTTGCATCTAGGATGACAAATCATCTTTTTCCTTATGAGATGTGAAGATTTAGTTAAGATTAATCTCTGTAAAAAGACAAAACAATTATCAAACTTCTTCCCTAAATCACAGACTTCAATTCAAAGCTTTGATGGCGGCCTAAGATGTAGATGTAGATGGCTCCAGCAAACTGTTGAGTCATTAATCAATGTAAGTGCGTTATGTGCACACACATCCAGAAAATCCTTGAGATTGTCACTTTGAGTTAAAATTTTAACGAGACAAAGCAAGCTGTTTTGTTCCTCCGAACTTCCTGACTTTTCTTTTGTTTTCAAGAGTGGCTCAGTAGATTATTTAGAGAGAAATTCTGGACAATGTTTAGTGAGATTTACAAAACGGATGATTTTTCTTTTATTTCATTGAGGCCAATGAAATTAGATCACTCATCCATTTATCAAATTTTTGAGATTTGTTTTCTCATTATTCATTATTCATTATTTCTCACAAAGGAAATATACAAAAAACAAACTGCCATTTTGAAATTGACTTTTAGGCTCAACATGCGCATGGGCCTGACAAACCATTATTTGTCCGTGCAGCTTGCGTAAGCGCAACGGGTCTATACCAACCTCGACCAAGGCGACAATATGACCACAGTTCCATGCACAAAGGCCCTGCACGTATTACACGACCTGGAAACAAGGTGGAAGTACATGGCGGTTGCTGTAAAACACAGACCGCGCAACCAGAACAAAACCTTTTTGCTTGGGAGTAGTTTGAGTCGGATTTTCAATTATTATTTTTTTTTATAATGAAATTTCAGTAAATAATTTTTTTTTTTGGTGCGGGGCAAAAATCAATGACGAGAAACTAGTGATATAATTTCATTGGCCTGAGGATAACATTGGTAATTGTTGAAGACCAGTTTCAACACTTTATGTGACCCAACATATCTCCATGAAATAACAAACCTGTGAAAGTTTGAGCTCAATCGGTCTATCAGAGTCACAAGAAAATAGTGAAGCAAAAAACAATGTATGTTTTCACTCTTTTTAAACATTGGGTTTTGGACTCGCGAGATCAAAACTAATTGTTACACATTTCTCAAAAACGATAGCATTCCCAGCAAAACTATTTCAAGGGAAGTTTTTCACCATGACCATCTTTATACCATGTACATGTGTATGATTGTAAGTTGTGTGCAAATCTGTGAAAATTTAAATATTTACACTCCTACCACTCAATGTTATATAAAAGAGAAAAATAATTAATCCTCTGCTACCAGGAAGCTACCGCTATCCTAATATCTAAGAATTAAAATGAGTGCTTTGAGACACCCTTTGGTGTGATAAAGCACTGCATAACAACTGCGTATTAATATTGTTATCATTATTAGAAGTCCAGTTATCCTGAACTGATTTTTACAACTTGTCTGTAATATTCAGTATACACCATCTGGATGGTGACAGGTCTAGTTGCCACTTTTACAGAAGGTCAATTTTACACTTGATGTAATCTTATTATGTCGCTTTCAAAAAGCCATAGGTTGCAGTTTTGTACTACGTACAAGCAGTGAATGATTTTTGCTTGTATAGCATTTTAGAGCAAATTGCAGCCAAAAATTGATCAGCTGTTTCTCATAAATCCTCTTTTTGCTACTCCATAAATATTATCAGCAATCAGTGTGTTCAAAACATGTTCCGCTAAATATTTTTTAACTCTGACAAAGGTAAGGATTGTGGTCACATTCTTAAAAAATGATGGTCGGACTACTTCTTGCAGTCCTTTTAGAAACAAACTGTAAATCTACACACTATGTATATGCCTCCAATCCAACGAACTGCTAAATTGTCCCAAGACAAAACAGGTGCAGGCAGCTTTTAAATGTGTGTGTTTTTCTACTTTGCGCTCAACAGATCCATTCAATTCAAGAGCAAACTAAATACAATACAAACACTTGACTTTCTCTGTATCCTATGGAGCATGTCAATGCAGTTCTTGCATTCTCAAACTCTTTAAATGTTAGCTGAAATCGTACTCCTGGTCACATCCCTCTATACAAAGACCAACAATGGATGATGCATACAAATTTCGACTATGCAGTGCTATTGTAAAAATATGTTCAAATCCATGCTGGGGCAACATTTGAAAACTCTGACCTCTGACATCTGACATACTTTTCTTATTCCACTTCATTTGGGGATTCAAATGAGGTGCGTATTGTAAATTAATTATGAAGACCATTTGAGGTGGGGTACATTTAAAATGTTGATTAAAGAAATTCATTTTGTAATATTTTAATAATTTAATGTTTACTGGCCAATTTTTAAGCCTAGGGATGTTTATAGAAAGAAACATAGTTAGTTTTGGTTACTTAAATTTAAGAAACTTAAGGGGAAAAAAGACAACTTGAAAACTACTGCAACCGGCCACAATTGTTTCACTCATGACCAAAAAATATTAAAAGTTAGTAGTTTATTGTTTCAAAAAACTAGCCCAAAGATCTTTGACTAACCCTGATTGATTAAATTGTAGTATGACATCATCACCTGGTTCGGGGTCTGGTGTGCCTGACCTGTTACAATCGTCACAACTTATAAATATGAATATGATTTTTATCATAACACGTGAAAAAGTGGCAGAAAGATTTGACATTCTTACCAAATTCAATTAATTTATAAGATTTTAAACATTACAGCATGCACTGTGCAATAATTATGAAACGCTTTGTTATATTCTGCCTCAACACTGATTGGGACCAATTGTTACATTAACTTTTCAGTTACTGTACTTTCTCTTGACCGTTTTGTAATCACTTAAATCCATCCAAGTAATAAACCACAAGGGAAACTGACCGCATAAATTTTAAATAATTTTTGGTCGAGTTAATATTTCCATTAACATTTTTTTTAATTTTTATTTGTTGTCACTGTGGTCTAGTGGTTTAATAGACTGCAGGACTTGCAATCACAAGGGGGTCAAGGTTATGGGTTCGAATCCTACCACCAAGCTAACCGCTGATTTCACAATGACTAGAATAAATATTGTCGTCTAGATTAGATATGAGTCCTGTACTGAACTGAAACACTTTTTCTTGATTTGTGCGATTGGTTAAATCACAGCCGTTAAACCAATGTTTGTAATTGTATGAAAGAGATGGTTGTTGCCAGCTTAGTTTACCTCTGGTTTACCGTGCTCCTAGACCCAGTAACTGGGGCGCTGTACTCCTTTTTTCGAAATTTTGACATCATCGGTCGTACTGCCGATGATGTCAAAATTTCGAAAAAAGGAGTATAGCGCCCCAGTTACTGGGTCTACCGTGCTCCCTTGACAGGAAGATCATCTTAATATTCTCAAACTGGAAAGGTAAACAATTGAATAAACAAACAAACAAACAACCGTAAACATAAACAGGGACAGTTGTGGTTAAACCATAACAAAAATGTAATCTTACCATGTGTGTGGCTCCACAACAGTAATGGTCCGTCCAAAGACAGGCAGGTCACTCAAAAGAGCTCCTCGATCGACTTCTCGATCGACTTCTCAAAGTCAAACGGAGTGCAAAATGTGTTGCAGTGTGTTGTTGTCACTTTGTCCGGCAGCCCAGTACTGCAGAGAGAGGATCAAGCCGGTCCAATCACAGTAGTAGTAGTCCTGACCCCCGTCCCCACGTCGTGTGATTGACTCCGAGAACTCTTACTCAGCTTTAGTCTTAAGTATTGTGTGCTGGTGGTCCACAATTATAAAGTCACTGAAATGACGGCTTTCCTACCTCATTTCAATATAAGTAGGTAGCATACCACGTGCCTCCAAAAGCTCCAAAAATATACGATATTGGGAAAATGCAAATTGCGAACCAAGAAGAGCGAGGAATGCTGACGACGTTGATACTGTGTGAGAGTGTGACAGCTAGCCCACAAAGCATTCACTGGTGGGTGCTTGCTTTGGTTGTGTGCGCACTGCCGTTTACTAAATACATGCACTGCACTGCAGAGGCCCCTCTGTTTCTGCTATCCCCTGTGCCTGCTCGCCGTGTTTCTATGATTCTTTCAAACTAAACAAATTTGGAAAACGGTTTTAATTTACCTTTACTGTGACATAGAACTTCACATAGGAAGACACTGACTACTCAGCACTCAGTAACGAAAAACTCACAGCATCCTGCACGGAACTCACACTCGCAGCGCTTTCCAGGAATTGTGAAGGACGTCATCGGATTAATCCATTTTGTTGAGGTTGACAAAACACTGTGGATAATTATTTTGTCTATGATCCATGCCAACTATTATAAAGTTTCGTATTATTTATTTGCTGGTGAATTTTTGACTAACTTATTTATGTAATTTTCGAAACTTTACAGTGTGCGGAGTAATTGGATTATCACGAGTGTACGTTCATACAAACGAACACACCTTTTGAAAAATGGTAGATCCCATACAGCAATGTTAAAGGGACAACGTTGCCTTGGATCGGACGAGTTGATCTATAAAAAGCGTTTGTAACCGTTTATAAAATGCATTTTGGTTAGAAAGATGTTTTAAAAGTAGAATACAATGATCCACACAAATATGCCTCGAAATTGCGTGGTTTTCCTTTTACTTTGCGAACAAACACGGTCGGCCATTTATGGAAGTCAAAAATTTGATGGGAGTCAAAAATTTGACTCCCATAAATGGCCGACCGTGTTAGTTGACGATGTAAACGGAAAACCACGCAATTCTACTTTTGTATTCTACTTTTAAAACATCTTTCTAACCATATGCATTTTATAACAAACGGTTGCAAACGCTTTTTATAGACCAACTCGTCCGATCCAAGGCAACGTGTCCCTTTAATAATTGAAAAACCTTGACAAACATTCAGTGAAAGTAGTGCACTGGTGGTAGGCCTACTGGAGGCAGATTAAAAATAACAAACTACAATAATATATAAAACAGTAAAACGAACAACAACAAAATCATAATCGACAGCAATGAAAATGTATGAAAGTCGATTTTCTATTCTCAGGCAAGATATGCACATGGTGGGGGAAGGAAAACTACCTCCTAATGCAGGAGCCCGCTATTCGGTTGGGGTCGTTGGCACAGGTTGACACCCTATAACTGCATCGCCCGCAGCTAGCATTCCATCGATTAGAAGAAGAGCGTCGCTGCCAAGAATTTTGAGTGAGGACAACATGAAGAATCAAGAGAAATGGAGGGGACGGGGCAAAACCTATATTAAGATAAAATTAAAGGACGAAATAGTTGTTGAGAAATGGCAGGTTATAGGTCTATGTTGGGAGGGGGTACCGAGAAAGACCCCAAATAGGCCCAACTTTACAATATACTATTCTTGCCGTCGTCACAGTGATTAAAACTCGATCTGGGAAAGTTCATCGACAAATTAAATAAGAAACAGTCACATTTTTTTACGAAATTTGATTTTGCAAAACACACTCTAAAACAAAAACTCTCTAGAGAACGAGAGGCACTGATTCCCAAAAATTTTATAGGCCTACATAAATTAATTCATAAAAAAAATAATAATACTATAAAATAGGTAGAGAATTACTATCTCATGAGATTGTGTTTTTTTTATGTGGGAATTTAAAAAAGGGATGATTTTGTATGCCAGATATTTTGGACTTCATCAGAAAATCTCTTATAAGGACCCCCCAACAATTGAATATTTTTTACAAGAGATATTTTGATAATTGACCAGGCTGTCACGGAGGCCATCTCATCTCGAATTCTACACCTCAATGCTAATTGATTTAAGTATGAGTTCACGTTTTCTGATCTGCGGGGTTCCCAGAAAGTTCCGCCTATGAAATGTAAACCATTGGCCTTTTAGACCCACCCCCTCCTCCTCTACTCAACGCCCCCCCCCCCCCCCACCCTTGCAACAATCCCAACAGATGGGCTTATCTTTCAGCAACGTGCCTTAAAGCGAGCTCAGATAAAATTATTTTTTAAATTATCCTGACAAAATATTTATATCTTGACGAGTCAACGGCGCACCCAAACGGGGGGGGGGGGGGGGGGGGTGTCTTCGGGGGCCTGCCTCCCCCAAGAGGGTCCCCGAAAAAAACAACCCACAAAGAAGGGAGAAGACTACGAAAGTGTGTGTGTGCGTAGTCTGTTTTGCTCTCTCTTTTTCCGGCGGCCAGTTGGGTTTTTGTTTGGGGTTTTTTCATCTTGAGCCGATTGCATTTTTTCTGCTAAAGTTAATCTTTTATTATATCTCACTTGTACTAACGTTTAATGTTTAAATTTGCCAATTTCGTCATTTTATAAGTCAATCCGGCATTCAAAGTGTTTTGCCTGCAATCTTCCCTTTCAAAAGTTTACATTGTATTTATGCCCAGGTTAAACGTTTAATTTAATATTAACAGTAATATCATATAAATGATTATTATGTGACACCACTTAGCAAAACTAAGGAGTATCGGTAGGATCTGTGTTTGCCGCCCACTTATTCATCAGAAGTGCTTGAAAGTGTGTTTATACTTCTCTGTTTTTATGCATACATCGGCTTGTTTTTTCTACCCCCCCCCCCCCCCCCCCCACGCCAAAATCTCAGAGCCTTCGCCCCCTGGACCCTCACCAAAGCTTCGCTTGGACCCCACCGTTACATTTCTTTAACCCCCTTCCAAGACATAATCCATTCCTGCTGGAAAGCACTGTAAAAATGTGCCATAAAAAGAAAGGAAAAGATGAAAAGCCTTTCGACGCCTCATAAGTTATAGTATTTCCTACAGTACGGTACGTCAATCTTATAAAGCACAAGAGAATTGCTTTTCCTAAGAACTGCCTAAAATAATTGTCCCTGTGTGTTTATCGATTAACCACTTAGAAAGTAATCACAGGGCAGGCAAGGCCTCTCAGTTTAACGATCGATCAACCCTGCCAATGAGTAAAGGGTATATAACACCTTTAGGGAAAGCCCTGTGTTACCGGGACAGGTAATTACCACATAACGGTTTCCAGTTAGCGTATTGCGCGTGTCTTGAGACCGCACACTGACCGCATGAAACCCAGGGCTTCAAATACCCCAAAACAGTTACATTCATTCACTCAGACAGATGGTCATAAATCCTAATTATAAACACAAGTGTGGTGAATAAAATTAACTATTTACTTTTCGGGCGAGGATCACCAGGCGTCCTTTTTTTTATTTTTCCTAACATGCATAGTTAGCCTGGGCCTCTATTTACAATCTATTCACACACTCACGGAGTCGTATACACACAGTTTTTCCTTCGGTAAAAAAGACACCCATAAGGTTTTACCCCAAATGTAGCCTTTAGTCAAGGCGCTCGCGGAACCCCCAGATGTAACGCACGAAAATAAACCAATGAAACCACGAAGCCGCTCGTGCTGGTTCTTTTTCCGTGATGCGTGACATATCTGGGGATGCCGGGTGCGCCTTGACTAAAGGCTATCCCCATAGATGGGGGGGGGGGGGGGGGGGGGGGGGGAGTTCGGATGGGGAACTCAAGAACATTTTAATTATTTGTATCCTCCCCTGTCCGGTTTTCGATGTAGTATGCCTTTTTCTTTGAATTGAAAAAAAATAAAAATATTCCATAATCAACTGATGCCCTAATTACCTTCCTTTGTTTATAAGAAATATGCAAACATATATTAAAACGTGATGGACATTGAAACTTTCACACCACGCACCGATCTTCGATGACTTCAATAGCGTCCCATTTGTTTTGAGTTTGACCTGTTTTCGATGCAAACAAGAAAGTATGGTGTCCGGGTAAAGCCTACACTCCTCTAGCAGTGGTTTCCGCGCGCCACCAGTTTACCCGCTCCAACCACTGCTAAACTTCACTTCATATCCTGCGAAGCGCGTGGGTGTGACGTCACCCAACGCCGAGCCTGGATGACACTTGCCATGATTGGCCAGATTCTGTCACCTGACGTTGGGTCTGTCACATGACCCTCATCTGGCACAGTAAAGATGGCTGCGCCCATGTCCACACTGTACGTGCAATAAGCACGTACGTCAACGTTGCTTTGCCTACTGTATGTTGCGTCGACTTCAGTATTATTTCGTCCTGGTTTTTGTCAGTGTTGTTTTACACAGTAAGTATTTGTTTAACGGACATCACTTTTCCCTCAGCGGGTGGGAAATCAGATGGAAAAACATAAACTTCTTCTAGTTCGAGTTTAAAAAACATAAAAAGGTCTCGATTTTTGAAAATAATAATCAGCTATGCCTATATAGGGAAATAATTCCGTTTACTGGTCACCACTTATTCTCCTTATGACTCGATAACCACCGAAACTTGTTAATATTTTACAGGGAATTAAATTTACGAGTGAAAAATTAAAAAAAATTATTCGAAATCATGAAAAAAGGCATAAGTTCTGGCTGCCCAGCCTACTTAATTTGGAAAAAGAATTTCAGTTCGATTTTGATTTAAAATGTCATTTCACATTACAGACGTTGCAGACTAGGCCTACTTCCTGTAAATAATTCCAAAATGACATTCATCGCGTAAATTGAGCAAGAGGTAGGCTACAATGTATACGTAAAAGAGCTCGATAAATGCGATGCAGTATGAAGCGGCCCCACAATGCCCATGCACAGTGACAAATATTGCGCCAGCGAAGATTTTCCAAGTCTGATCCGTCTTACATGTAGTTCAACACGATGTATCCTTTTGTGCTAAACTAAATTAAGCTTTGTCATGAAACCTGGACTTAAATCCAGCAGGGTATGTAGCACACGTGAGTGTGTGCAATGTTTTTGTATGTGTATAAATAGTACACACCTTGAATCAAGACTACATATTCGACGAAGTTTGCAAAAAGCTACAAACGAGCCATTAATCATTTTTGTGAGCTTAAAACAACTAGCAAATTCAATGTTTTCTTCAATGAAATTTGGCACAAACACAAACAGTCTTCCCAAACTGTCCGCGGTTTCACAATTATGCTAATAGACCTTGCTTGTTAGCAGAGCAGATATGCATATGCATGACGCTAGGGGGCGCGGCGCGATACCCGACTGTGATTGGCTATCCGTGCAACAAGCCTAACGATTTTGTAAGCGGTGTGCTGATTGGCTTCGCAGGATATGAAGTGAAGTTTAGCAGTGGTTGGAGCGGGTAAACTGGTGGCGCGCGGAAACCACTGCTAGAGGAGTGTAGGTAAAGCCATACGTGGAAGAAACATCTGCAGTGACTACAAGTGTTCTGTGAGACTTAGTGTATGACTCTATAGCCAGCAGTTTTCTTCATTTTATTCAACATATTTTTTATTTTGTTTTAAATATAACCATGGTATTTTTCAAAAACTTTAAAAAAAAAAAAAAAAAATGTAAATAATTCTTGGCTTTGAAATCTTATTTTTATTTAGTTTTGTGTCTTTTTATGTTTCTTAACATTTATAATAAAGCATATAAATAAACAGTGATAATCGAATCACAAAGCTGATGTTTAAATTTATGATAGAGTGTTACAAAAAAATATTATCCAGACTATTAGAAAATGATATAACTATAAGGCACGTGGTTTCTTTAAGCCTCTGTATTTTTTCCCCCAGAATGCTCAGCAGAATGTTCAGTCACATGATTTGATCATCGTGAATTGTGAATGGAAAAAGTGTTTGATGAAACTTTTTCGGTGGGAATTTTTTTTTTTATGGCCCCGACAGTATGACATATTTTTGTACCTTGCAGAAATGCCTAAAATACCACAACTTTTTGCATTACAAGTGCAACTAACCAGTGGAGCCTTACATGTTTCTAAGTTTTGGTCAAATGAGAGGAGACTCTTTGCTTGGCAAGTCAAACCACAAAAATTGTATCTAGGGACTGTTTACATTTATTTATTTATTTATTTATTTATTTATTACATTTCTTTACCCAGGGTATGCCCAAACAGTTAAAACTGGTTTCCATTGGGGCCCTGCATACATTACAACATACAGCATAATTACAAATACGGTAAATTAAAAGCACATCGAAATATTACATTATAAAACTTGTACACGTATAACTATTACTCAAGTAAAATGAACTCAGAAAAAGTGTATAGGGTGAATATACAATTTTGAAATCTAAAATTCGCTGATTATGGGAGGGGCAAAAAACCCGCAAAAACTCTTTTAGAGAAACACGGGGAAATTCCCCTCCGGTTCCTAATATTTATGGCAATCTACATCGCGTGCAGAGAGGTAAAAGATTTGCCTCGATTTCAGGGACGCCCTGAATATAGGGCGTCCTACGATATATGAAACGATAAAAATTGTTTCGCTTGAACTGAACAAATTGTGTGATCGCTTTATTAATTATTTGTAGGCTTGAAATAATACGGAAGCGGTAGGCAAAGAGAAATTGAGAGAGAAAGAAAATTAAAGTCATAATTATGATTTCAATCTCATAATTATGACTTAGTATAAGTGATAATTATTACTTGTACTAAAGTCATAATTGTAAGATATATAAGTCATAATTATGACTTTTTTTCCTAATGTGCTTTTAACGCTTTCGTAAAAAATAAAAACCACTGTTACTGATTTTGAGGGGGAGGGTGGGGATAACACATTTTATGGAGGAACCAATCTACGATAATATGATTAAATTTGTTCTTAAATAGACTTAATACAAATATGTCTCAATGTATAGACTAATAATAATGGATTAATAACTTATCTTGGTAATTTATTATAGTTCCAACCATGTTTGTTTTGTTTTATCGTGAAAACGCGGACTCCAGATTTATGTGACATGTTCACAGGTTGGTGGTACGGTTTGTTTCTTGGACAAACATGATTTGAGACAATTCCCCCCCCCCCCCCCCCCCCCCCCTCCCTCTCTCTCTCTCTCTGCATGCCCATCTAGCCTACCGAGGTCGGAATCATGTTGAGATTTTCACAGTCTTATCCACCCTCAGTTAAGAAGATCAGTTAGAATTCAAGCACCCCGATTTCCCGGCCCTGGCAACTATATCTGTATAGCCGAGCTTTTGTCTTCCCCTATTTCTCCTTCCATGTTTCGGTGACCAGGTGATAAGCTGGGAGACAGGTTCTTTGTTGTTTCTGTATGAGTGCTCTGGTAGTATCAGACGACGCTGCTGTACTTTAGATTTAAAAAAATATACTCTATAACTAATCTACTCTTTAAAAACCAATAATGACAGGCCTACTTTCCCTGATTAGCCTAAACAAAAAAACACCCCCTCCACACACACACACCCACACACGCGCAAAAAGTGAACCGATGCAGAAATGATGAGTTAATTGGTTTTCCTCGTGGGGGGAAAAAAGTTACAACGCCCTCATTATAATTATTGCGTATCGCGTCAATTATCATGTCACATTATGACACAAAACAATTGCAGAATATAAATCAAACTTATCGCAACAGTTCAGCCAATGTGACCACCTCCCTTAAAAGGAGAGATAAACCTCCACCATAATCCCACAGGAAAAATAAATTACCGAATATCCCAAAGGCCATCCATTAAAAACTGACAGAAGAGACAAACAGCCTAATTTACTTTGTTGATAATCGCAGAGTGATGAAAACAATACGTCAGTGCAATTATTTCAGTAATTTTGATAAAAATTGAACCGGAAATAATTTGTCATAATCTAGTTAAGCTTTCGTTTTGACGGATGATTTCTGGTGGAAACAGGATGGAAATCACACCTACAAAATTGAGGTGTAAACTCCCAATAAGTGTTATTTTTTACATTCTTTTTCACCTTTACAGAAATAAAGAATCGTAAAAAAAGAAATACTCAAAATAATTGACTTGAGGGCGCTCTATCTGTATTTGATGCAATACTTTGATGGGGGAGAAAAACTTTTACTTTCACGAAAATGTTGAAATTTTGTGACGGATCTTTTAAGGAAACTTAGAAATTGAGGAAACATACTAAAATACTTCATAATGGCTACTAACAATTCAAAGAATCTCCAGATAATAATTTAAAAATTCTAGCTTGCCTCACTGCGTAAAGAACCCTCACTGTAGGCCTACTCGTTTTTTCGAATTTTGATGATGACATCTGCGGTCGTACTAGCACGACCGCAGAGTACAGCGCGAGTACAGCGCCCGAACACTGATCTCGTAACAAAATCTACAAAAAATAACAATGGTGACGTAACCAACATCAAATTAAATTTTGTTTGAGTAGCACCCGTCATTTCTGTACAATAAATCACTTTTGAAAAACCCAAGTCCAATCTCAGTTTTAAGTTTTTTGAGTTGTCATGAAAAACATTAATACCTGTGTTGACAATGTACTAAAGTGCCCACGCAGTTTACATGTAATTTTGGCGCCTGCTCATGCAGAAGCAATTCAAAATTGACGCACTTGCCGCCTCCGTACTCAAAAGTGATACTTCACGCGCTGCATCACCCAGTTAGGCGAAATTTCACACGCGGTAGATAAGAGACGAGTTCATTAAAGCTGTTCTAATTAATTCCTTTGTCTGCTAACCCATTTCTGCTAAGCAAAACTTACCTTTGCTTAGCAATCTAAGCTTTATGAATTTTAGTCGACATGCCCAATTTCAATAAGGAGGCTCCGAGGTCGAATTAGGCCCAAGTTTCGTGATGCGCCGTTTCCAATAGAGAATCCTTACATGAAAGTAGACAAATAACAAGTCTCTAAATTTAGTTTTAAAAATGTAAATTTTCACAGATTTGAAACAGTGGCGTAGGCCCATGTTCGTGCCTCCCCCAGTGCCCCCCCCCCCCCCCCCCCATTTCAAACCTGGACTTTTGGATTTAAAATTGCCAGCGTTTTAATGTGAACTTTTGATGTTTTAAAAACTATTTTTCCATTTACACGCGGACAATGTATTTGGTTTTTTTCTTTTTTCTTAAGGCGCTTTTTAAAGAAAAAGGCAAACGGAAACTTGGCCAGAAGTGCCCTCCCATAGAAAAAAATAGAGCACCCCTTGTGCCCCCCCCCTCCTTAAATTTTACCCTAGTTACGACGCTGCTTTGAAGATAAACACATTTTCATTGTTGGAAAAATTTCCCAGAAATATTCTTACTTGAAATGCTATGCTTAGAGAAACGAGTACAACAATTTAGTTTTGATCTAGCGAGTCCAAAACCCGATGTTTGATAACAGTAAAAACCTACGTTTGTTTTACCATTTTTTAGTGTGACTTCGATGACCGATTGAGCTTAAACTTGGATAGGTTTTGTTTGTTTTGTTTGTTTCATGTACATGTTCGGTTGTTAGTCAATGTGTGGATACTGGTATTTGACAATTACCAATGATGTAGAAACATTACTTGCTAAGCAAAGCATTCTACAACACACCAAACATTAATGAAAAAGGTTTTTGGCTGTTAACCTGTTTTTGTTAAGCAAGATTTGTATGTTCTTATCACTTCTGAGAACTACCCAGCGGCATCACTACATTCATTTGGGTGTGGGGAAGGATAGAGGAGTGGGGGGGGGGGGGGGGGGGGGGGGGGGGGGGGGGGGGGGGGGGGGGGCGGGGTGGTAAGGGGACAAATTCTGTTTTGTTTTTTTCTTTTGTTTTAGTTGGAGGCAATTGCTGTATCGAACCATTCAATTGCATGTTGTCGATCTCATTTGAGGGGTGGGGGGGGGGAAAGGGTTCTGAGCAGGGGCCTTCCACCCCTCACTGGTTACACCCCTAACCCTTTATATACATCCATTGCACTGACACCACTCTGCCATTTAGGTGTAAAAATGCACGTTTATAGATAAGGTTTTGCTTCCATCTTCACACTAGTCGCGCAACAAAAATGCACTGCATAGTAACAAACGGGGACACTGACTCCCAAAATGGCGCTAGCAGGATCAATCATGTGGTGCTGGCAGAAGAATTGGGTCAATACCAAAAACCAAACAAAAGAAGACACCCACCACTGCTTCATTTTCAAAACTCATACACTCCTAAATCATTTAATACCTCAGACAAACAAACAAAAGTTTCAAAAAAAAAAAAAATCACACAAAAATTGATTCTTTGATAAAAATAAATTGAAAGAGGCGAGCCACCTTTTTGAGTATTAATACTGTATAAAGTTATTAAATAAACATTTTAGAGAAATAAATCAACTTTTCAAAATTAACATTAATTTACGTTAGATGTTTCTTAAAGTGGTTCTGTGTACTAAATTTGCTCGCAAAATATCAGGATAAATTGGGCTTAAACAATTTATTATGTGACTTTGAACTATTCCTTTGAACTATTCCTTTGAACTGTGAGCTGTAAATAACATTGAATGAGGGAAAACAAGTATAAAGTAATAAACCACACACACAAAAACCATCCTGGAGAATCCTGGAACAATTATCAGTCACATCCCGAGACAGGCTTGTGAATGTTGACAATTTCACGGTAACTCACATCTCAAAGATATCAACAACATGAATTTCTTCTACTTTATAGGTAATTAATTTTGATATTTAATCTTGTATTAATTTTTGTGTGTGCATGATAAAACATAAATTTAACATAACATCAGCATAAGTCATGGAACTTAGCGGACTAGATTTCTGACATGTGATGGTCAATGTTGCGCAAGAAAAGACTTTCCTCCTTCGTCAATTCATACAAGATTGGCTGATTGGTGATTTGTATTTTCTCTGAGTAACTAACTGTAAAGTTAACAGTACAATGTACAATAGTTTGAAAAGATTACATTTAATTATTGATTTGTTCTTACTTGGGCAATTTAAAAGACTGTGCAAGTCTCCGTGGTGTTCGATAAGTGGCATGGTGTACCCCCAAAATGTCCAAGTAAATTTTCCATTTGGAACCAATTGGAACTTTTCCATTGTTGTGTTTTGGCACAAAACAAATTGGACCCAAAATGGACACAATTGGACTCAGTTGGGTTTAGTTTGAATTGTTTTTTAACTAGTCATTGTTGTGAAATAAAATTTCAAATTGGAAATATATTAGGAGGCGAAATTTCCAATTGGTAGAAACAAATTCCAACCAATTCCAATTCAATTAAATCAAGCCAACTGAGTCCAATTGGATTTCCAACTGGACTGAGTTGGTCTAAGATTTTATTCTAAATGGAAATTCAGTATTCCACTATAAACCAACTCACACCAACTCAATCCAATTCTTTCCAACTGGATATCCAATTGGAATGAATTGGAAATTTTTGTAAGAGCTACTTGATTCCTTTGATTGTAAAGGCCGCCAATTGTCACTCGAGCTCCTACCCCAGACATATTTTCTTTAAGACCAATTGTCCCACATTCTCAAAAATACCAGGTCAGCATGACCTGTTTCAGAGGGATCAACATGACCCCGGACGCCGAGTCAACAATGTTGACCCCAAAATGGGCCATACTGACCCAGGAAGTGAGCATCATGGCCCTTATGGATTCTTCCCTAGGTCAACTCTGACCCAACATGGCATATTTAAGAGTACAGTACATCACAAGGATAACATACAAACGGAATATAATCGGAATATAATCATTATATAATCAAACTTTCGATCTCTTTAAAAATATAGAAAAGTAGTCTCCTTAATTTGGACTTATGTACACATCACTATCCAAAGATGCATTAACAGAATATAATTCTTTTTAAAAAGTTTCATCTTACAAAAAATAGAAAATTTAATATTGTTCCCATTTCAAAAATATCATTTTTACACAAGTGTTGTTACCAGGAGTTGAACATACACACACACTGGACTCATCCACCACGGCCCAAATTCATTAAGCTGCTTAAGTGCAAAAACTAACTTAGCAAACAAAATTATGCTAGTCAGAATAAGGTTACTAGCCTAAATACCATGCCACATGTACAATATTTGACTGGTAGTCTGCTTATTTTGCTTAGCAGAAAAAGTAAGCATTATTTTCTGCCTAAGCAGCTCTATGAAATTTGACCCAGAACTTCAGACCATTGTGTTTGATCAACTAGCAATGGCTTTGAATAATGCTGAGGTGTTGAAACGCTTTGTTTTCTAAATATTGTAAAATTAACATGTTTAGAAATACAGACATCAATATCCTCTAATACAACACCTCTAAGAAAAATTAAAAACACTTGTTTAAAATAATGTTAGGAAAATGTTGTAGATGGTAGTAGTAATTTCTTTTAAGAAAACGTTGTATTGGCATAATTAATTATGCTCGTCTCAAACCCAAGCAACACCAAGTCAATTGTCACATATTAGCTATAAGGGCGGCATACTAGCTATAAGGGCGAGTAAAATGAAATCAAGTTATATTGTGCTCAATAGTTACTTTAACTCTATTTGCAGAATATGGCAAGCAAATGCATTTGTGGCTGATTATCAGCAAAAGGTGGCGTATCATCACCGAGCGGTGAAGCACACCGAACTCAACTTTGGGCCCAGTTTCATAGAGCTGCTTAAGCACAAAAAGTAGCCGAGCACAACAAAATTTTGCTTACCAGAATAAGGTTACCAGCCAAACTATAATGTCACATGTACAATTTGTGACTGGTATCCTGCTAATTTCTGCTTAGCCGAAAATTGTTAAGCAATATTATCTGCTTAAGCGACTCTATGAAACTGGGCCCTGCCCCTGGTGTTTCAACTCCTGTGGGTTCAACTCCTGGACATGACACTTGTGTCCTTAAGCAAGACACTTATCCAATATTGCTTTGTCCTTCTGATGGGACATAAAGCCAAATGTTCAATGTGTTGTGTAATGCAGGTAAAAGAACCCAGCACACGCATCGTTAAGAGAAAGGGTTCGCTGCGTTGTTTTGTTAGCTGCAGATTGCGCCACAGCACCTTGTAAACAATCACATGGTGCTATGTAAATAAATGGGTCTTCTAATTCAAACATAGCTCCACTACAATGTGTATGAAGCGCTATATAAATGTTAAATATTATTCTTGTTATTATTATTTTTTCTATTGCAATAGATAGAACCACTGGGAGGCAAATCAAAGCTATTACCACATTTTAAAAAAACAAAACAAACACAAACCACACTTAAATTGATTACATTAAAAACAATTGTCAACCGAAAGACTATCATTTAGTATTATATGCTTCACTCTACTGTCGTCCAAACAGTCAAAACAGAGTTCATTGGTTACATTTCAAAAGAAATATATACAGCCAGCTGTGATTGGTTGATTGTTGGAATTGGTCCTCACTAATTACTGATCTGATCAGTAGGTACAGGGTTTTCCCGTTTCAGTGACTCGCTGTCTGGTTACGCCACTGTATATTAGGATATTTTGACAGATCGTCTATGATTGGTTGATTAACTAAATGCTCCATAATATACGCGACAATATTCCTATTTGCTTGGATGGATACTAAGACAGAATGGCTGTGATTGGTAGAGTAGTAGAAAAATAAACGATGCTTATAAAAGTGACCTTTTAGTTTGATATCATCGGTGGGTTAATCAAAGGCCTCATAAATCTCTTGTTCCTCCTCTTTTTCAGACTCACTGTCATCTGTGAAAAGAAAAAGGAAAGAATGAACAAAGTTTCCAATTAAGTATATTTATTTATATTAAATTGTATTTAATGGTAACAGTCTCTTTTCTTCTTTCTAGCCTATTTCACTCCACTGCAGAAGGTAAGTTTCTCCACTAATTCTCAATTTCACTCTATCCTGAGCTATCTATTGTCAAGCAATGCCCCTATATGTTCTTAGTTAATCTCTCCATCTTGTTTTGTGTCCCCCTTTTTCTTGTTCACGTCTGGAGTCAAATTGGTTATTTTGCATGCCCACCTTCTTGCTAGGTGACCTATCAATCTAGGTCTAGTGCCTAGGGCCTACAGAATGCCTAGGACGTCCAGAAAACTAGTGCCTAAATGAAAATATATCATCAAGGCCCGCCCAATTTCATAAAGCATGTTAGCATAAAAAGTTAAAAGCATATACAAAATCTTACAAGCAGGAACACGTTACCATCCAAAATGCCATACACTTTACAGTGTTGCAACTGGTGCCCTGCTATTGTCTTGCTTAGAATTTTTTCTGCTGACCACCTTTTAAAAATTGGACCAAGTAGTCATGGGTATGACTTTCAATAAATGCTTTCTCATTTTCTTACCCCAAGGAATGACATCATCGTAAGTTTCTTGACAATCGCCACTCTCCACGGCAACAAAATCGGGATCAATGAAGCCATCTAGCGTTAGTAAAGAGAAAAAGAATGTTCATAAATTTATAAATGTTTCCTCAATGAATTGCCTTTTTAATATCTCTGGAGTTTGGCTTGCAGCACGTTTTAGGGAAAAAAACATAAATAATAATAATAAAAATAATAATAACCAGTTCTTATATAGCGCATTTTACCATAACGTCTCATTGCGCTTTACATTGTGTCCTGGTCATTGGGCCGATAGCAATCCTTTAATCTGTCTCACCTCCTTAGGGAGTACACAGCCCCGAGCTGTCGTGGTGCTCCGAAGGCTTTTTCAAACACTATATCAACCTCTACCCTTGCACGTACACATTTATACCCCTGAGCAATTATAGTAAAGCATCTTGCTTAATGCCACAAGTGTCATGACCAGAATTCAAACCCACACCCTGATGAATTAACCACCAGAGCTTGAATTTGATGCTCTAATCTTCTCGGCCCTGACACCCTATAAATGGCCCTTATCAGAACTAGCCAAATCCCACCAAGCAGTAATGCAAACACCAACATGGTGCCTAACGTTTACTTTTCCTCCAATGCAGTATTAATAGTCTTGGCGTAAGTTTTATTTCATTGTATGGAATGTTTCTTTAAATCTAGACGTTTAAACAAATTGGACGAACTGGGTACAAAATCAAATTGGTTAATTCCATATATTTGGGGTGTTTGGAAAATCTTCATAACAGTTTTTTTTAAATCCACTCCATGTAAATAAACTGTGTACCCTGACTTCAATGTATTGAAGATGATACCTACAATGCAACTGGCTATTAACCAACAAAATTTGTTAAAATCTATCACTACAAAATATACTCAAAAAATTAGTTAGTGGCCTGACTTTCGATCCTAGCAGAGTCTTTCTCGAAGGCTAAATGACAAGACAACACACATACATGCATACAAGGGTGACGAGAGCAGTCAAGTGGAAATACATGAATAGAGAGAGTGGAGAGAGAAAAGCATAAAGCATTCAGAAAAAAAAGGGGGTAAGCAGGGATTATGGAGACAAAATATATCCAGCTTTTAGGCAACATATAGTGGAGGAAATTAATCGAGGAACAAATTTAGAAATTAGCAGAGAGAGTCGGACTGACCAGTAGTCGAAGACATTGCACATGCATCTACACAGAAAGGGTCATAGTTTGTAATGTTACACAACAGCGTTCTCCAAATTTGTCAGTTAAGTGCATCATAATTCAGAACACAAATTTTGAAAAAACATTTTGGGAGAAGGGGGGACAAAAATTGGAAGTGATATATTTCCCCTTGGAAATTAGCAAAAATGCATCTATAGATACCATGTATTTTTGAAGAGTACACGCAATTCTGACCTTTTGTTTCTCAATAAACAAAAATCTGCGAACAATTCACTAAATTAGTGAATAAGTTTTTTGAAGAAACCCTTAATGAGGCGGCGAGATGCAGGTTCATTCTGTTTATGCTTGACTCTTTGATGAATCAAGATTAAAACCCGAGACTTAGGGGGATAATTTTCTCCCACATTTTCTCAAATATTTCATCCGACAACCAGTACTGGTGCAGAGTTTCAAATTGCTAAAAATTGTATTCTCGAAATAAGAAAAAGATTTTATTTCAAGAAACAAATTCTGGTGTCACTCCTAGACAAATTTTTTACAAGATTTTTTGAGTGACACAAGAACAGTTTTCTTGATATAAGAATAATTTGTCTTTTTTCAAGAATGCAGTGAAGCTATGAGAGCTTTACCAATCATATGTAATATCTTTAATAGATGTGGACAATGATACCTACAGCTAGATTAGGTCTTTTGACTCAATTCAAATGATTTCAGCATGCCATGAATCTCGGTAGTACCATTGTGGGAGTCAGTTTCACCATGTGTTACTGTGCAGTGTGTATTTTAGGTGATGAGCAAGTGGTTGATTTGCAGTATAGCATTTGACATGCAATTTGAATCTGGAAATGGTGGACCCTGGGAAGACAATAGACCTTTCTATTGCAACGTCACAGGCCAAGTTTTTGCCAACCAAGGTTGGAAAACTATGGAAAGCCATAAATGCAAAGCAAAAACAGATAGCAACAGTTTATATGTTATACAAATATTTAAAAATAGTGTTTAATTTGTTGGAAACAAAGCAACCAATTATGGGATGTATTTTTTTAATTGAAAGTTTGCAGAAATGTGAAAATGTTGTCACAACTTCTGTTAACACGATTGAATTCTTGCTAACATTAGGCCGTCCGTGCCAACCAGCGCGGTTTGTAGAAAGGTCTACAACATAGAGAGAGGTCTATCAACGCATGAGACGTCAGTGCAAGGGGTTTATAGACAATGCTACCCATTCTTATCAATGTCTTACATCTTCCTTGGGTGTCTCTTGCTAGCCACTTGCCAGGAGGGTTCCCCTCACGCCTGATGATCTCAATCTTCTCTCCTTTCTTACAAATCAGATCCAACGTCTCGTAATCGGAGCCGCAGTCTTGGGTGGCCGTGCCCCGGTCAACCACAGGGATGTCACCTCGAATCTACAGACAAATATTCATTCCTAATTTTAAAAATTAGCACACTACCATACGGACTCTTTCCGACGTCTGGGACGGAGGACAGAGAGGATGTTTGCATTATGAAAAGGAAAAAGCAAATAGTGTGAAGAATTTAATTACTTTGATAAGCATCAATGACCTTTTTGAGAGTGTTCATTTCTCAAAAATGATGTAGCGTCGGGCAAAATTATTTCTCAGAAATATTTGTGTCCAACTCCTACTAAACATTTTGATCACTCTTAAGCCCGCAACTAAATCAACATGCTTGCCTCAGCCCTCCAAAATGCCTGTAAAGAACAAAACACGCTCAGAAGAAACAGGTTACTAGCAAAAATGTCACTGTTGTGACTGCTACCCACTCAGACCATTCAGAGTTATCAATGTTTAAAAAAAAAATCCCCCGATGAGTGGGTAAATAAATAAAATAATAATAATCAAAATTGGATTTTTATTTAAAATAACAAAACCTAAAGCCAAAAAACATTACATTTTCAAATCAAGAAAAAATTTGAAAATATCTTTTTTGTAGCATTGAAACATAAGTTGAATGACCACCCTTAGCAAATAAATTTTCTGGGCAGTATTTGGCAGCTGCTTAAGCACAAAGTTAAGCTTAGGACAAAACAATTGTGCTTACCACCTAAAGGTTACCAGCCGAAAACTATGTCAGCATACCATATGTAACTGGTTTCCCGCAAATGTTTGCTTCGCTGACAATTTGTAAGCAACATTTTCTGCTTAAGCAGCTGTATGGAATTGACATTTGAAGTTTGCAAATAGCATTGGGGTATGTAACCAATAAATCTCTAAGCTTAAGTCTTACTTATTAACCCTAACTCCCAAAGCGTTTTTACTAGAATCCATCCCTAACCCAACACATTCCAACAGATTATACTACCATGAGATGGGAACTGTACCCAATCTTAGGGGGACGATACACAACCTAACAAACTCCAACAGGCCTTTTTTGTTTGATTTTGTTGGAGTGTGTACACTTGGCATGTGCAAAATTTGATCAGTGAAATCACACAGTACCCAACATAACATAATCCAACAACTATCTCATTAGACCATGGAGGAAAGAGCAATGCCAGACATGTACATTTCACACATCCACCATACCCACTCAATCAAATTCAAACACCATTACTTGTCAGCAAGGATACACAATCCCACAGAATCAAACACCCAATCCTAACTTCACTGTACTTAACCTAACAAAATTAAACACTTTGCCCTGTTTGAATTTGTAGGGTTAGGGATTGTTAGGGTTAAATATTAAATAACAAAGCAAAAGCAAATGGATCAGTTTAATCCACAGAATTGGCATCACAAACTCACATTAAACTTCTTCTTAATTTCTTTCTCTTCCTTCTCTTTCTTCTTCTTTTCTTCTTTCTCTCTCTTCTTCTTGAGCTCTTCCTCCTTCTTTCGCTTCAGTTGTTCTTGTTTCTCTAGTTCTCGTCTCATCTTCTCTTCTTGTTTATTCTTCTGAGAGGATATTTTCCGGGGCGATAGGAGGGGTGGGGCCTTAGCCGCAGCCTCCCCCGAGTCTGCTGATTCTGATTCCGTTGATGGTCTGAAAGTTCACAGAGTAATTTTTGTTAATTAAGAAAAAAAATATCACAGGATCCTGTTGGTTAGTTATTGCATCGAGTTCGTATCTGCTTCAAACCCAAAGTTTTTGCTATTTCCGGCTCCTAAGCTGGCATACTTTTGTGTGTAATATTTCATCATTCAAAAGCATTTGTTGTGACAGAAACTTGTAATTCTGAGTTGACCTTCTTGGAAGAACGTACATGTGAAAGCCAAGTCTCATTATTCAACTTTTCTTGACTAAATCATAGCAGAAAAACTAGCTCGCTGTAACTCATGTGGGCTTCTAGTAATCAGTTAAGCCAGTTTGTACGAAGTAGGCATGGCGTACAACTGAATTACATCACACTTTGTTGGAACCAAATTTTTTAAAGTTATAAAAATATGCCAGCTTCAAAACTAACTTCAAAACTCACTTGTTCAGTCTTAGCTTTAAGTACCGTCGTTAGCAGAGTTCTTTATCTTTGCGCCAGGAGTGTCTTTCTGACAGACATGGTGCACTACAAATGTCCATTATTATTATTATTATCATTTTCATGGAGTTGAGGGTCATGTTTTTTAAATAAATAAATAATAAAATTTGCTAGAAAATATGCCTGGAAAAGAAATTGATGGCAAGCCTTTCTTGTTGTTTTCTGAAAAAATAATTACTTATTTCCTAAAATAAAAAAGTAAAAAAAACTTCACAAGATATTTCCTGGGATGATTTCAACTTGTACCAACTTTGCAACAAGATAAGAGGCGAAAGTTTTTTAAATAAATAAATAATAAAATTTGCTAGAAAATATGCCTGGAAAAGAAATTGATGACAAGCCTTTCTTGTTGTTTTCTGAAAAAATAATTACTTATTTCCTAAAATAAAAAAGTAAAAAAAACTTCACAAGATATTTCCTGGGATGATTTCAACTTGTACCAACTTTGCAACAAGATAAGAGTCGAGGGCTAACTTTACAATCACAAATAAAAAAGGTGATGCATTAACATGTCTACCAAATTGTCATCTCTTAATGAAGAGAACTCAGAAGGAAATTTTGTAAGAAATTAAACTTGAAGATTTAATCCTCAAAAGGGGAAGTCAGTTAGAACAGGCGCTGATAAAGACGGTCTGGCATTTGTGATCCTGTTCTGGGAAACTCCTGACAGACTGACCCAGTCTTGTGACTCATATCTTTCATAGAGAAACACCAAAGTCCAGTAATAAAGTCTTCCAACTTTGATCTTTATTTCCTGAGGGAAAGTGCCTGTGCTCTAATACCTGGAAACAAGGATGTAGTGAATGAACCACAGCAACAGCAATGAGTACAGCGACAGGTATCATCATACAATAGTTTTTGTGTTTTACATTTTGTGGAGAGGTTGAATTAATCCTTACATGTATCATGTTTACATCCTTCAGTCTGATGTCATCCAGGGAACTGACTGTCAACTTTAATCTTTAAGGGTGTGTGTGGCCTTCCTAATTATTGTATTTAATTGTCTTGCCAAATTGTCCTCTCCAACCTTCCTTGAATGATAGATAGAAATGTAGCCAAACATCCTGTAATGTCATCCCACCTAAAAGTTGTCATCTTTCATGGAAAACTTGAAAGGTGTGGAAAATCTTACAGTTAAATTGCTAGATTTATTTATTTGTTTGTTTCAATTCCAGTCAACAAAACTCATCCATCAGTGCAAGCGCCAACAACAGGATGACTAGGAAATGATGTAAAAAAAAAAGTTCAGTTTTAGATGAGGGAGGAAAACCTCCACTGGGGGGAAAACCCGCAAAATCAGGTAGGGACTGAAAACCCTATATCCACATGCAAAGCTCCGGTCTGAGGCGGGATTTGAACCGGGGTCCACTGGGGTCCATGATAGGCAGGGAAAGAAAGCACTAAACGGACCTCACTCACAATTGATTTTTGGTGATGATCAACAGAATCAAAGAAATAATGGATGGCGTGCATGAGTGACGCGTGTTCTAGCAATTAAATGACAACAATCTATGTGCTTGGTGTATATAAAGCACAATAACAAGATCAAGACATTTTAACAATAACATCCCTGTTCATCAGGCATACTCAAACCAATCTACAAACTTTCTCAACTCTATGGAGAGCAAACAAGGGCTTCAATATCTTTAGAAAAGAGTGGGTCAAAGGTGGAAGTTTGATGCAACAAATCGGACAGAAAAAGAACAAAGGGATGGCACTTTTAAGTGGCCCTTTCCTGGAGCCAACAACATTTTAAAATGACCTACAGTTCTTCACCCTGGCCTCCCCCCACCCCTCAAAAAGTGCTTGTATTTATTACTATGCACAAGTCAATAAAAATAATGTTGGATTCAAAAGCATTTCTCTTAAGGTAAAATATTTCTTCAGCCATTACCAACAATAGCACCAAATTAATAACAAACGTTGTTTATTCTTTTTAGTTTAATAATCAACCAAAATATGCTGTCTGTAACAGAGGTGCATTTTGGCAACTCTGAACAGAATCATTGTTGAGCTTTAGTTTTTGGTCAAGCATTTTGGTGAGTTCTATTGTGCTATGGTAAAGAATCTGTCCCAAGCGAACCATAACCACTTATTGACTTGGTTTCAAGAAGGCGGGTTTTACAAGCTGCCGAAAAGTGTCCACTGCATATATATATATAATTTCTTTTACTGATGCTGTAGCATACCAATCCAATAATGTTGATAACATTCTAATAATTCAATTTTGTCATTTGTGTTTCCACCCTCGTTGTGGTTCATCTAGCCCCTTCCCTCCAGACCCCCGTCCCCCTTGTGATTTGGCTCTGGATTTTTTTTTTTACAGAACTCTGGAAAGTACTGAGTTTACAGTGCTTAATACACATCCGGGTAAAAAAATAAGTTATATTCTACATTTCCGATTAAAAAATATGTATAAAAATAAAATAAAATAAAATTAACATCTACATGTACTATTCAATTTAAACAATGAATATTGAGTTATTGAATTCAATTAATTGTTACCTTCTTTGAGCGTCATCAATGCTTACGTCCAATGCCTCATAAAGCTCATCACATTCCTCAAATAAGAAAACAAGCAAACACAATTGTTGTTACAATAAACAAGTCTGAGAAAAGATAATTAGCTGTTGCAAACTGCTTACCAACCAAAAGGACCTACATGTATGGTATAAATGCAAAAATAAGTTGGTGGTCTGATGTTTCAACCCTACATGTAGCAGACTAGTAAACAAATCACAAGGAGTAGAGTTTACTTGTCTAACTCTTGAGACATTGAATCAAAATATATGATAAAGTAAGGAACTGTCAAATGTAGAGGCGCATACAGGGCAAGCAATCTTGTGCATTGGACTCAAGTTCCGATGGTCGAGTCTTTGAAATGTGAATTGCTATCCTAGGCATGACACTTGTGTTCTTGAGAAAGACACTTTAACTATTGCTTCTCATAACCCAGGTGTATTAATGGGAACCTGCAAGGGCTGCAATGTTGGCAGCTTGATGTTGTATGCTCCCCAGGGAGTTGAGAACGTTTGAGGTAGGGTTTAGATGAACAAGGATAACATCAATGTTGCTTCTAAGATACGTGCGCTATTAAACAAGAACCCAGAATTATGCTTATGCTAAATTGATATTGATGTGTTTATTAAGAAGGTAATTAATAATTATTGTCAACAGTTTTTCACAGAACTCAGGAAAGTACTGAGTATACAGTGCTTTTACTTGTACTGTTGGTATTTGCTGCACAGATGGTAGAGGGGGTACTGGCATGCCAGTGTCTTAAGTTTATTGAGAGTGTTGTCTCTCATTTTTAAAATCAAGTTTTAAAACGTTTTTCTATAATGCTAGTTTGCAACTATACTATTGTGTGTGTGTATTAATGAATGTTGTTACCCGGTTTTGTTAATTTTTAATTTCTTAACTTTGTAAATTTGAATGGTGTCAACCTTTTGGTTGTTTTTTGATTCAAATGAATAAACCATCAATAATAATACACATCAGTGTAAGGGTAAAAACCAAATTATATTCTCTAATAATTATTTTATTAAATACTCACTCCATCTATGGAGACATCGTCGTATATTTCTTGAGGTATATCATCGGAGGTGCTGGCTTGTTTTACTTGTACTGTTGGTATTTGCTGCACAGACGGTACAGGGGGTACTGGGATGTCTGGTAATGACGGGACAGCTATCACTGCAATCAATCAAAATGAAATCTGGTTTTTAACAACCTTGCACTACAAATGAAATAGTTTCCTCGAGAGGAAAGTATTACTTCTGAATCTTCCCAAGGGCCCTCTGATTTCTTGTAATGGTTTCCTTCTAGGAAGGCTCAGACAAAAAGCCTTTCCTCCAAACTATACTAACGGGAGGGTGTACCTTTGGTAATTGCACAAAAAGTTAATGACCATAAAAATTTACTTTGTAAGAAGCACTGCAGCTGTTGATTAAGTATAACCTGTTGAGAAACAATTTTCTTCAAAGAAATGTGGTTTTAGAGAGAGGGGTTCAAAAACACTTCAATATGAATTTTTTTTCGCAGATTGTGTTTTCCAATTACGGATTGTTAGCAGATTTTCAACAATATCTCAAAAACGCTACCCTGCCTTTTGAAATTAAATGTTCACAGGTTAGTTTCATTGCATATGTGTACATTTAGGCCAAATAAGAAAAAATACCAGTTGATCGTCCTGATTTTTCCAAAAAGAGGAGGATGAGGGCCTTTTTATTTTTTATTATTATTTTTTTTTCCAAGATGGCCGCTAAGTATTTCAATTCAAACAGGCCACCAATTCTTCAGTTTGAAATCACCGCTAACTTTCTTTATACTATTTGTTGCATGAGGTAAGTTTACAACAAAAATTAAAATATATATGTCAAGGGTGGATTAAAAGTACAAACAATTTTTTTTTTTTTAGGAAAAATCGAAAAAAGAAAAGAAAAAAAGGATGCGGCCTCAAAAAAGGATGCGGGCGAGGACGATCAACTGGTATTTTTTTTTAACTTGGCCTTATATAGGATTAAAACAATCAAAGTCATTTCTAGTTTCTAGTTTTGAGTATCTTAAATGTACTGTATGATGAACTATTATTACTTCCAATTTTTGGGGCTAACACATTCCACTATTTGTATAGACCCAATTCCCCTGATGTCATCATCACAATATTCTTGGTAGTGCCATTTGGATGACAATGTCCTTGTATAATGTAGTGCACTTTTTAGGCATTTACAAGCTTAGCCTACCATTATTTCTGAATACAATTTACCATTAAACTTAAATTTCCCTTCACATAAATGATTAAGTTAGACTAAACATAATCTCCACCCCAAAACAACAATGACAACAATGACAACAACAAGAAAAACAACTACACCAACAAAAACAACAACAACAGGGCCCCCCCGGCCCCCCCCCCCAAAAAAGCTTCAGAAACTTAATTTGTTTATATAGATGAACAAACACATGTTCCAGGTTGTACATGTAATCACATCCATGAACTGTGGAGTAGTCTTGAAAACAACAGGTTTACAGGTATTGTAATACCACATTTAGGATTCAATACCCATCACAAGCTGACTTCATGTAATTCGTTGGTTGAATCAAGGAAGCGGTCATCAGAAAATGTAGTTCCCCTTGGGAAATATAAAAGTTTATCAGTTCAGCTGGGTGTCATTCATTCCAAGGAGGATGTGAATATCACTTACATGATCCTAATCTTTGACTTGTTCATTGTGTATTTACATGTACAACAATAATGATTACTGATTCACATAACTTAAAAATAGGACCCTGTCTTTTTTTCTCTCCCTTCTGAGCCTAATTGGTTTGGATTTAACACTGAATGAGAGGTTTGTTGTAAAGGTCTTTGATTGTCCACAATTTACTTTTGCTTTCACTTTATTTCCTCCTAGTCAGTTTACTTTGAAAACATGTTATGATAATGGAATGAAACAATAAGAGAGTGAGGTTGTGGAAAGGTCTTTATAAAAACAAGCTTGTGGAGTGGAACTGCCTAATATTTGTGAAGAATTTAAACATAAGGGTAACACAGAGATGACAAACACTAACAGGATGACATTAACACTATTTGGCTTTCATGATGGCTGTCAAAATATTCCAGAACAATTTCCTCAAAAAATATTTAAATTGAGTGATTTATACATCTGTCCATTCTTACAATCAGTCGACCAAGTATGCATCAAATCAAACAATCAGTCAATCAAAAAATCCATCAACCATAATTTTGCTTTTAGTTTTGACTTCTTAATTAGAAAAAGAAAGGAAAGGTTGAATTACCAGGAAGGAAAACTACAAGGAAACTGAGCCCCGACCTGGAAAAATAATATTCTCTCACTGACCTATGCACCAGATAATGAGAAGACTTATTGAGAAATGTCTTACTTCTAGCATTGGTGTTTTTTGGTTTTTTTCCCTTATAAATTACAAGGGAGTGGATTCCAATAAGGAATTAAGACTCAAATTTTACACTCGACCGACCGCAGACCCGAGGCCAGTGATTTTAGCCCCGGGCCAGTAAACTTATAACCAGACAAGTCCAGCAGTCTTGTGTTTTTTAACTGAATAACAACCCCTCACTGTGTAATATCTTGAACAGAACCAAATCATGTACAAATGTTAACTTTGAGTCTGAAAAAACCCATTAATTTTGTTGAGTAATGAAGTGTACTTAATACCCATAAAGACAGATGAGATCAATCTTTTGTTACATGTCTTTCTTGGTGCTTAATTGTTCAATTAAAAAAAGAAAGAACTGTATCAGGACTTAGGAAATTTTTCTCATTTTGATTCTGGTCTTTAAAAACAATTTCTGGTCCGGTTAACAATTGAGCTACAAGCCCTGCAGTCTTTCAATTGTGGATTTTTCTCCCAAATTTGAGTCCTAAATTATACAAGTCCTTGGGGGAAATAATCACAGTTAAAGGCAAAATATACCTTTGGTTTTTGGAACCCTTTGATTGTTTTAATCCTATACAAATGTAGATATATACAATAAAACTAACCTGTGAAAATTTCATTTCAAAAGGTGGTCGCATTTTTGAGATATCGCTGAAAATCCACAGCGAATAATATGTTAACGCAGGAAGAATAATCCCTAATAGGAACACACAATCTGAGAAACGTTTCTCAGATTCAAATTTTGGGGCATAAAAACTGATATCGTTCTACATAAACACATTTCTTTGAAGTGAAATGGTTCTCAAAATGCTTTATAATGTAACGCAGGGTCTTAGAGATGATTTAGAATATGTTCTGCACTCTATATTTTCTCTGGTTAACGGAGAGTCCTGAGCGAGCGAGCGGAGTGGAGTGTATTCTATAGTTGACAACGACTGAAGAAAAGCACTTGGAACAATTTGTATGGGTCTGCTCTTATTTTTATTAAGGTGACTTCTAACATACAATTACTACAGAGATGCTGAACCTAGCTCGTAGGTGTGTGAGAGGCGAGTCTCTTGCACTAAGTGAGGCATAAGGGAAAGTCGAAGGAGTAGTCGAGGCCCAGAGTGAAAGTTGGGAAGAGGTTATAAAGGGTTTCTGGAAGTGGAGTAGGTATATTTAGATATGATGTCACAGAGAAAATACATAAGACCAATGACATCATTTCCTAGAACAAGATCATGGTCAAGATGTTTACCACTATAGATAGTTCCCAGTAGACGCCATCTTTACGGGCAAATCGCATTTTGGCTTGCAGGCGCGTCAAGCGCTCAAATTATTAACGCAGCCGCGTCGTTCACTAACCAATCATGCAATGAGTTTTGTGAAATGTGCGCGTGCTGCACGCCGTTCTCACGCGTAACACATGGCTAAGTGTTCCAAATTGCCCGTAAAGATGGCCGACTTACGTCATATTGCAACCTATCTATTGGCATGATTGGTGGGGAAGGTCAGCCAGGGAGGCTGAGCAGTCAGTAGAGGGTCAGGGGAGTCTGAGGTCAGTAGTGGGCAATGATATGGCCACCTTTTATGTGCTAAGATCGAACAACTATATTGGTGGGAATTCTAAAGTTAGTGAGAAATCGTCCTTACAATAATATCGAAAGCTGCTGCTGACGTTAATTTTAAGAGTGATTACCAAACGTATACAGTCCCTTTAAAGCTGGGGTGAAAGATATTTACGAACTTGTCATCTACAAATGTTATGCAGGGTAACAAAGACATGTTTAGTTAAAGGGAAATACATCAAATCTGGAACTGCTCAACGACTGGTGATCAATTTCCACAATAAAATTAAAAACATAATATATCCACTTCTTTTCTTGGAAACAGTACAATTGAAATTATGGAGTTGGGTGGGGGAAAGACTGACAACATTTGTCAATAGAGGGCAGTATTTATCTTAGCAGTGGAAATAACTTTAAACAACTCATCAAATTAAAAACCTGGTAGTAATTCTTTGAATTTTTAATTACAGTAACTACAACTAAAGTATTATTTTGGGAGTAGACGGGAGATAATTGCATTCTTTACTTTAATGTAAATAATTTTCTTTTACACAAATTGTACTTTCAATAGCCTTATTCTTTTAAATAAAAGTATTTCCTTATTCAGGTTTAATCGTTTTATTTCTCACATACATGAAGTAATATATAACAAAGTAATGTAAACAAAAAATTGAGTAAAATAACTAATGATTTCATCACTCGTATGAATAAATTTGTTTCTGCCAATTCTTTATTGTTAATTTTGTAAAAGTTTTTGAATGATGCTTTCTGTTTAATGTGTCTTTTAAATGTTTATCTGAAATGGTTGCTTCGGGGGATCATCTTGTCAGTATTCAATTTGCTTTTTGTAATTATTGTGAAAAGGAACCCAAAAGAATAACAAATCATCGAAAGCGTAACTTTCAAGCTCGACTTGAAATCCTTTGTTTTCTTGAAGGGTTACGCCCATAGTAAAGGCTAAATGAAGCAATCATACAGAGAAAAAAGCAGTGGTTCGGCATTAAAACTCTATTGAGAATAAAGAAAGTTGACTTTAAATTTTTTGTTTTGTTGACTGTACAGATTTGTTCCAGGTCTTGGTCTTGGTCTTAGTCTCGTTGGGGAGGCATCGGCCTCAGTCTCTTTCTTGGACATCAAGGTCTGGTCTTGGTTGGAGTCTTAACTTCAACATTGTCTAAACCTAATAACCTTTCTTCTTCTCCACAAAAATGATTCGTTTCTAAGGGTATAAGTGCCAGTCACTTTTAACGATCCCTTGATTTCATAACCAGAAAGATACAAACAATGAAGTGAATCCAGATCGGGCGAGCTGGTCTATGAAAAGCGTTTGAAACCATTTGTTATGAAATGCATATGGTTAGAATGATGTTTTAAAAGTAGAATATAATGATCCACACAAATATGCGTCGGTTTTCCTTTTACATCGTGAACTAACACGGCACGCCATTTTGTAGAGTCAAATTTTTGACTGAAATGACATCACTTCATTTTCAATGCAGAGTCAAACCAACCTTTGAACATATTTGAAGTATTTTCAAAGAATTGATAAGAGAGTCCAACATGAATTACAGACAGTGACCAAAAACAAACCCACCAAAAGTTGGTCTGTGGGGCAGGAAACACAATAGGTGTTATGACTTATCACTTATGTTTTTATTATGTAAATAACAAAAACAAGCCTAGAATACTAGTCCACTGCTAAAGAGACCTGTATGTAAAGTACCAATGGAACAATTCAAAGGGAACTAACAATGCCTGCGTATTTTTAATCACCAAGTTTACTTTTTATGAACTTAACGAGTAACCATCGTCTTGTAAACAAAAATCATCAGAAATATCCTCATTTATGTGAACTTTTCGGAATTTCCCACACAATTGTGATACAAATAAATAATAAGTTAATAGTCACTCAACCTCAGGTAACAGTGTTAACTGATACTCAGTTTCATGACATACTCAGTTTCATGACATTATTATGGGAGGGGTGTTTTTTAACTCTCTCAAAAACAAATGGCTTGTCACAGGCCTGAAACTTCATCTTTGAGAGGGCAAGGCCGTTTTTCATTTTGCAAAGGGCACTTACATTGGACTCTATGGGAAACATTTTGAGAAAAGGAGAACCAAGGCTAAGACCGGGGCAACAACCACCATGACATCCATAGCCTCTGGGTGTAACTTCAGGCCTGTTGTCAGAACTTTTTTCAGATCTGACGCTTCATTGAGGCAATTGCCTCCAACCCTTGGAGTGGTGTCCCTTGAAATGTTCCAAAAGATATTTTCACGTTCCTAATTAGATGTGCCCTCTACCAAGTAGAAACCGATGCCTTGCCCTCACAAGTACAAAGTATCAGCATGGGTTGACTTAGTCACTAGTCAAAAAACTTATTACGCAAATCCCGGACCTTGCCCTAGACCACCACTAAACACAGATTGAGGTCAAAGGGCAATGATGTTTATCTAACCATGTAATGATACATTCAATATCCTGAAATAATCTTTGGACTGCTATGACTTTGTTGACACAATCATATCTCATTGTGCAGATGTATAGTGCATTACAGTTTTCCTGCAAAACCAGCTCAGGGACCAAACAAATAAAGGATGATATTCTGAGACAAGTAAAACAAGTGAAGTACAATGGCAAAGCCCTCAAGGTGAAACAGACTACAGGCCAGTCATTTATTTACATGTATTACTCAATGGTGTCCATCAGCCATATAATATGTAGCAGCAATAAAATTAAATTTGGAACCAGAGACAAGTGACATCAACATGTTTTTACTCTTCCAGATATTTTGTCGTTCTCCCCAAATTGATTTATGCGTACCCCGTCAGTTTCCCTAGTAATTCCTTTACTTAAGTATTTACTGTTCAAAAAGAGGAACAAGGCTTATAGTCCATGCTTCTTGCAAAAATATTCCAC
This sequence comes from Leptasterias polaris, assembly GCA_037783415.1. Taxonomy (NCBI): domain Eukaryota; kingdom Metazoa; phylum Echinodermata; class Asteroidea; order Forcipulatida; family Asteriidae; genus Leptasterias; species Leptasterias polaris. The sequence continues at coordinate 89,933 of JAZGTN010000264.1, read as the reverse complement.
AGTATAGAGAGGCAACTGTCAAAGACCAGGGTCCATACTTTATGTGACCCAACATACGTGACATAAGAAACCTGTGAAAGCTCAATCAGTCTTCATATTCACAAGAAAGTAGTTTTAAAAAAAACTTCCACAGTTTTCATCAGGTTTTGGACTCTCAATATCAAATTATTTGTTTTACTAATTTCTCAAAAACTATATCATTTCAAGCAAAAATATTTCATGGGAAGTTTTCCACTACATGTGTAACCATCTGTAACGTAAGTTATGTGTAAATATGTTAATATTTATATTTTCAATCCTATCCATGTTTTGACCCTTTAAAGGCCCTGTACACTATTGGTAAGATCGAAAAACACAAATGTTCACAGATTCACACATAACTTACATGATTTAAAGTAAGCAATGGTAGAAAGGGTTCCTTGAAATATTTCTGCCTAAAAATGCTATCGTTTCTGAGAAATGAGTAAAACAATAGTTTTTATCACGCGTGATAATAAACTTGATGTTTGAAAAACAGAAAACACATAAGGTCTCTTTTCACTATTTTCTTGTGACCTCGATGACCAATTGAGCTCAAACTTTCACAGGTTTGTTTGTTCATGCATACGTTGAATCACACAAAATGTGGACACTGATTTTGAGCCGTTACCAAAAGTATACAATGCCTTTAAGACATACACTGTACTTACCATCCGTGTCGTCATAGAGGAGATCTTCTACACTTTCTTCTTCATCAGAATCCATCGTTGGTCTGTAAAAACAAAAGCCAGTCTGTAAAGTTTGTACACAATAAGGATCATGCGCATTGTGACTGAACACTTTTTAATAGATGTTAATTATGCATCAGTGATACAGAATATATATAATTTTTTTTTTTTAAATTAACATGTATTAAATCATTGCAGTACCCGCTGCAAAAAGCATAAGATTTGAACTGCCTCTAGCCATCGGGCCAGTGGTAAGACATCTGCTCTAGCAATGCAAAAGTCATGGGTTCGAATCTTACCCAAGTGATTTGCCTGTGGTTTTTTGTCACAGAACTCGGGAAAGTACAGAGTGTACAATGTGCAATACACATCAGTGTAGGATAACAAATTATGAAAACTTTTTCTTTTCTAGCCCTGCCATTTTGTTGACAAACAGTGTATGACAAGGGGGTGCATTTGCCATTTAGTTGTTGATATTTTTAGTCAATCCATTAACTGTATTGTGGCCTATATGAGTAATTCCATGCACTTTAAGCTGTAAATTACTACTTTTCGTACAGAAATTGTAAACAAAAATTCTAGAAACAATGACTGCAGTGAAGGCATACACAAGCTCAAAGCTGACTTCCCCAACTTTATTTGGGTCACAACTGCAACTACCAATTCACTGAATGAAAATTGGGGCTAATTATGCGACCCGAGACACTGGTAAGTTTAAATGCAAAATCTGGAGTTCTGGTCAGGAGCTGCCCAAATCCATAGAACTACTTAATATTTGGACTCTGATATAATTAAAATTTGTACACCTGGCTTTTGGGGGACTTTGAAATTGTAAGGCCCTTCTTGAGTTATCACAACATTGTCAAATTATAAAAATGCTTACACTGGTATCAAATGAAATGTGAGACAAATCTATACACTCAAACTGTAACAAAATCTCACTTTTGAAACGGGGGTCAGAGTTTGGGCTTTTGCCAGAGCTAGTCACAAGGTTCCGTATTTATTCATGGGGCTACATGTATTTATTAATTGAAAAACAAGTTTTTTCTTTAGAGGAGATATTTATATCAACATGCATGTCTGTCCTTCTACTTGTCCTTCAATTGTCAACAAATGATTGATGGGCTAAGAACTCTAAACAAACAACTTCCTGTGTCCAACACAACTCTTAAACTCTCCGATGAGAAAATAAGGGGGGCTAGTCTTAATTAAAGTGCAAATTTGATAACAGCTGGGAGTGAAAGTTATTGTGGGAAACATAAAACAGGTGTTTTCATTTCCAAGTCTATTTAAATAGTCCATCAACTGCCAACAGACAATGTTCCGAAGATGATCTTAAAAGTATCGTGACTGAAGCATTGAGGTCTTTTTCAAAACTAGTCTTGGCTCCAAGACGCTCCAGTTGTGTAGTCACGCACACATGTAGTCATGAAAACCTAACAGCTATCGCCCCACGAGCCGCTCGCCACCAGAGAGCGCTATCATTCCTGTAACCGCTAGCGGTTCATAGGTGATAAGGGTGATAGCGCCCTCTAGCGGTAACAAGGTTTTTCTGTGACTGTTCGTGATAACACAACTGTAGCGTCTCGGAACCAAGACTATTTCAAAACCAACAAAGCTTATTACAATTTACATGCAGCCCTGTTCACATTACAGAGCCAATTCCCAGGAAACTAAACCCCAGGGAATTCCATTCCGCCAACCCATGATCGTTCACACTGGATCAGGCCTCGATCTTGGGCAAAAAAGGGGCAGGCCACTTTGGCCTTGCCCTCATCAAAATTCAACAGGGCACCAAGGCCAACTCAAGGGGGCACCAAGGCCATTCATTTCAAAACCTTTAATTTAAATAACCTTTATTTACAGCCAGTGTATAAATGCCTATTTAAAATATTTTAATATAAATATTTGTAAATTAAAATAATAACATAAAATGGTACCAGACTATTTTTCCTTCCAGCCTTAGTTTTGTTACATTGTTTTGAATGGTAAAAAACAAGATGGCTGCACCATGGTAAAGGTGTATTATTTGTTATTTATTACATAGGCATGCAACTGCAGTTTGTCAAAAAAGGAAAGTGCCAGGCACAGCAAGACTTTGTACTGTGTTATGTTTGTTCATTTAGCTGAGAAACAAAAAACAAGGAAATCAGCCGATTAGCTGAAATCTGCATGCATTCTGTGTTGTTAATCTTAAATTTAATGTTATTGCTTTGTCATCTAAAAGTCACTGTCTGGCAAGTCTTCCTCATCAGAGTCTTTGCCAGGACTGTCACTAGCAATGTCTGCTTCACTATCTGAGTCGGAGTCTGTGGAGCCATCGCTTTCCAAGATGTCTGATGAGGTAGATGCCATTTTGTGGAGGGGTTTAGTATGTGGTCGTCTGCTTCTGGTGCTATTATGCCACCACTTGTCAACTGATGACTCAGGAGCGAAGTCATCTGGGTCTGGTCCCTCAGTAGAAATTCTCAGCAAAGTTTCTATAGTCTTCAGTCCAAGGGTCAGGCGCCAGTCTCCTAGAATTCTCTTGACTGCAGAGAACTGTCGCTCCACTTGTGCGCTGGCTATTGGGCACACGAGCAGGATGTGAACCAAGTGCAGAAAGTTGGAGAACTCGGCTGATTTGTGCACGATCATCTTTTGCCACAATTTATGTGCCGGTAGATGAGTGTGGTTTCTGCTGATGTGTAGTTTAATTTGAGTCCACTCTGAATGAATTTTGTTGATTTCACAACCCTGTTTGATGAGAAGCGATTGGAAATGATCAGTGAGTATCTGCACATGATCATTACCATACTCCATGAGGCCTTCTTTGTCAATTCTAGAAGGGTAGTTGGTTGGGTCAAGAATGTCGGCTGCAACAAAAACATCATCTTCTGCAAATGAGCGAAGTCGTGAATCTACACATCTGACAATATTGCTAATGGTATATGCAGCAAGTTTGTGGAAGCCTTTGTGGTCGGGATCATCACCTTGCTTGCTCAATGTGTGTCCTCTGAATTCGCCCGTGCTGAGCTCTCCAATTACCTGCTGCAGCATCTTGCCTGGTTTGGTCTGTTGTTCCCTGATGGAATTTAGAGTGGCCTCTGTGCTTGCCCGAACTTTGAAGATTGGTGTTTCATTCGACTGAAATATCAGGGATAACTGAGATAGATCATCAAGAATATCAGCATAGAAGGCCAAACAGAAAACAAACTTAGCTGACTTGATGATCCTCAAGTAGCCCTTCATCTTTGCTTGGTCATCAGCCTTGATGTCTTTGCGCTGCCCTGATGCCATGTCTTCAAGGAGACTCACAAGGACTTCATAGTTGTGGTCAAGAGCCTGTACTGCACTCTTCCTGTGTGCAACCCACCGTGTCCCATGACCTCTTGCTAACTTGGTAACCCGCACTCCAAGTGTTGTTCCAAGCCGTTTCAGTTCTCTCCACTTCTTGGGAGATCTCTTAAACATGTAGTAGAGATCGACCAATACTTTATCAATCTGGTTGAAGTATGACTTGTGGAATGCATCTTTGATACCCAACTCCATACGATGTGGAACACAGTGAATTTTGAGCATCCATGGACATCCATCATCTGAACCAGTCTGTGTGAGTTTCGTAAATACGCCATTATACTGGCCTGTGTTGATAGATGCTCCATCAGCGGCTGCTGCAACTAACGAATCTTCAGGTTTCAATCCATGTTCCTGGCATTTCTTGATGATGGATTGGTAAACAGCTTCGGCATGGCTGTTGTCAGGTTCTGCAATTCCCAGTAGTCTCATCTCCGGTAGGCCATTGTTAAGAACTTTAACTGTAACAATTTCTTTCTCTGAAAATGCTTTATCAGCGCTACCATCAAACAGTAGTGAAAAGTAGAGCGGTCGCTTGTGTTGGCCCAGGATGTCTGTGTCCAAGTTGTCAACCATGGTCTCACCAATGGTGTCGATGAAGCTTCTACAAGCTTTGTCATTAATATATGTCTCCCCAAGACGCACTCCATGTTTCTTTTCCATGTTGACTAATGTTGGATAGACTGTGAAGGGAAGTTCCCGTTTTGCCACTGTATATGCGATGTCAAACAGTTTGCACATCTTTGTCTTTGTTGACACATCTATGGTTGTAAGGTGCTCCTTGACCGTCATTTTGTTCTGCTGGGATGCTTCATACTCAAGGAGCTCGCATCTTGAGTGGAGCTTTGACCATTGGTGCCCCATTGCCGTATCTTTTTTCACATTCTGCGTACCAGCTACAAAGGCCTCGACCTCACACAGCTGTTTCTGACCACGATTTACATGTAACATATCAGAATATGAATGCTTTCTGCACAAGGTACACCAAACCTTTTGGACGAAGCCATTATCTTCTTCAAATGCAAGCCATTTGAAATTCCATCCTTTTACAGTGTCGCATCGAGGTTTCCTCTTCTTAGGCTTATTTGATGCTGGCATTGGAGTAACAAGGGTTCTACTGCTAGGCTCATCATTGACAATCTCATCAGTGTCTGCATCATTGACAGCAGGTGGCAGTGGTACTTGCACGGTATTAGGTGTATCTGCACCAACACTCGTTGATTCCCTGTGAAAAAGCAAAGAGGGAAAATACATAATTACCTTTTAAATTGAGAATGCATTAATTGTAAGATGCTATTGCTTAATAAAATATATATATATATATGATCCCATGTAGGCCTAGAAAATATTTAATTCCCATCTACAACTTTGAATCATTTAACTAACTTAAAAATGTATGATACTTTTTAAAATTTAGACAAAACTTAAATATGTGAACCCTTTGATTTTAATAGAATGTATAGTGTCCCTTTAAAATGTAGATTTAAACAATTTATATGTATGGTCTCTTTAAAATATGGATCCAGTAGAAATGATTATTATAAAAAACCTTAAAACATTATAATATATACCTTTGATATAAACACTTAAAATGTGTTCCTTTTTAATGAAATGTGGAGTCCCTTTAAAATGTTTATTTTCAATTATTTTGTAGGCCACCTACAATCCTGTACTGACTGGTTAATTTATAAATATTTGATTCCTACCTTTTCTTTGAAAACAAGTTTTCAAGCTTTTGGCATTTTGAGCCTTCCTTGAGAAAAGCATCCTTTTTGCGCTTTTTTACACGATTGTGTGAAGGCATGATGCTTATTTTTAACTTCAGTTTTTGGAGATCAGCGTGTACAAACGTTGGATGTGAATGGTCAGAACTTTTTCCATTCATAAAAAATATGCACTGGTATCCGACTCATTTGTGCTGAGTTTATTATCACTAGTAGTGCGCTGGTTACCGTGTATATCACGTGGCTGCGGGCGCCGGGCTAAAACGTGCGCTGGTATCCGACCCAGTTGTAGTGATTTTACAATTACAACACTGGTTACCTTGTACAAATACAGCCGGCTGTTCAGCCCGTGCTTATCAAGCCGCATTTCGGAGCCGCTTATTATCAGCGTGTGTGGGGCCGGCCCACTGATCCGTGGGCCGGCCGCGGCCGGCCGGGAGATCGAGCGGGTGTGAGTCTCAAGTGATCCGACGAGCAAGCTAGCTACGACACACGTTATATCGATACCGACGTGGAGTATATTCACCGCAAACGTTTGTTGAATGGTGTTTTGTATGCACGGAAACTCTACACAATGTTCGTGATATGTACATGTACATGTACATGTATGATTGTCATATTATTGTCATGACGGACCTACATGTAGCTCGGTAAAATACTAAAGGGCACGCTGGCCAAGTTGGCCGCAACGGGTGTATTTTTTTGAGGGGCATGCGGCAAAGTTGGAAGGGCATGCGGCCATTTGCCGCGGTGGCCGCGGTAAAGATCGAGGCCTGCTGGATGCTTTTCCTGGGAAGAATGAACGCTCGGTATTATTATTATTGTTATTATTATTTATTCGACCAAAACAAAGTTACAATAGCACAAGAAAGAACATTAACGGAAAAACAGTTATAAAAAAAGCAAGTAATAAGGAAAATAAATACAAAGTATGCTAACCCTGTTGTTGGGGTAAAATTCCACAAGACTGCAGGGCTTGTAGCTCAACACCAGACCAGAATTTATTTCACAAGACAAGAACTTTCTACAAAGTTTAGCATGAACACTGTTTTTGTTTGAACAAGCACTATAAGAAGGTTTGTTTCATTTTTGTGTGTGGGAAGTAGGCCTATATTTTGATAGTCAACAGAATAGAAAGATATTTTACCAAATATAAAATTTGAACATCCTTTCTTTTTGTTAGGGATGTTACATGGTGGTGAGGTGTTATTATTTCGATGAAAAACACAAGACCGCCGGACTTGTCCAGTTGTGAGTTTACTGGCCCAAAGCAAATTTCACTGGCCTGCACCCAAGCCGGGGTACATGTAATGAAGCATGCAATTTCCAGGGAAACTTCTATTTCCCAGGAATTTGCCATGGTTATTAGCAATTCAAGTGTGACAAAGTTTAACAGAAAGTTTCCCAGGAAATGTGTCTATTGCAAACAGGGCAAATACATATGTATACATGGTGTAACTGCAATCATTAATTGTGTATGGATCGTTTTCCGATCGTGGAAAAGGATCAAATCCTATCTCAACAGACAATAGTTGGTAAACAGGAAAGCCACCCGTTAAATTACAGCCATGTTTATGAGTTCCAGGTATACAAGCCATTTAAAATAATTCAGCTGACATTTTTTATTTTTTTTTTTGGGGGGGGGGCTCTTTTCCTGCTGGCAACCTTGGTTCTTTCCTTTGATTTTAGAGTCGATGGTTTCACTATATGGAAACTTTGGCTATGGCACGGTTATCGCTATCTGACTTTTTGAAGTACGATTTGTCTGTCTGACTTCGCTGTCCACAGTTTGAGATTTGTGATTCTGTTTTCATGAACAGGATGGGGGGGGGGGGGTGTGAGAGGGTACACCATGCGGAATATAGAGCACCAAGTGCAAATGTTCAACTGGATTCTAAAGGGGATTTCCCTGAGTTTTACCATATGTTTCATCATTGTTGATGACATGCAAACAGTGTACAGTACAAAGTGTCAAACCCTGTCTCAGCAGACATTAATTGGTAAACAACACAGCCACTCCTTCAATTAAATACCCAGGACAGTTTATCCATTCTGATTAGTCAAGGGGAGAACACATGGCCATGTTTAAATGTACCATATAAACATGGCACTAATTGATTTGTGCGTAATCCAAACAACCCATACTGGTACTCAATCTAAAATATATAAGTTATAGTATGTGGGCGTATGCACAAATGAACCTTAGCAAAACGGAGCCAAAGGTCGTGACAATAATAAAAAAATTACAAAAAAGTTTTACAGATTTTCCAACATTACATTTGTTATCCAAAGCGACATTTCTGAAAGGGAATAAAAGAGTAGTGACTTGGTTTTAACTAGTCGTTTAAAACCCTACCTGGCCACGATCCTCAACGCCACTCTTTTATTCCATTATCATAAGTATATGTTTGGTAACCACTCTGAAAATCATTGGCATTAAAAACTTATTGGTTATAAAGCATTTTGAGAAACATTTCACTTTGAAGTAATGTGGTAATGTACAAAGATAGAAGTTTTTATGCCCCCAAATATGAATCTGAGAAACGTTACTGTCAGATACGTTTCTCTGATTGTGTATGCCTAATTAGGGATTATTCTTCCAACACATACGTTGACACTCACTCCGGATTTTTCGCGATATTTTAAAAAACGCTACAAACTTTCACAGGTTAGTTCCTTTCTTTGAAAGGTTTTGTAGTATACATCTACATTTATATAGGATTAAAAAATCGAACGGTTCCAAAAACCAAATGTGTACTTTGCCTTTAAAATTTAGCCAACTCTTTGGGGGGAGGGGGGGTCTTTTCCTGCTGGCAACCTTGGTTAAACTGGACTCATTGACTCCAACAGACACCCGGCAGAGCATAATATTGTCACCATGAACAATATTCAGTTGAAAAAGGACTTGTTTGGTAGCAAGTTTACTGGACCAAAGCTAAAATCACTGGCCTAGGGCCTGTGGTCCAGTGTAAATTTGGAGCCCTGCTGTATACTGTTCATTGTTTGCATAACATCAACAATGATGAATGGGATGATAAAACTCAGGGGATTCCCCCGGGGATTCCCCCTTAGAATACAGTTTAACATTAGCAGTTGGGGCTTGATACTGTATGTGGCATGGAACCCCCCCCCCCCCCCTCCCATTGTGTCTTCATCGATTTCTCGGAATCTCAGAATTTCTTTACCGGATTTTTTGTTTTTGAGGGGTGGAGGGGGGACCCCTATGCCACATATTGGACCTGGTGTATAACATAAACATAAAGGCTCTTTTTGAAAATATCATGACACATGACAATCGCGTGTTGACAAGTTTTTCAATAGTCGAGTCCCAGAAATCAAGTCATTATGAGAACAGCAGGAGTTCTGATACTGGTGTCAAGTTTATTGGATTGAAGTCCGAGTGTTTCAAAACTATTTGAGTTAACCACAAGTCCCAACAATTCAAACTGTGTGAGTCAAAAGTGAGTGTTTGTGTTTGAGTCCCAATATTTAAACTATAATCCATCTTAACATAGTATTGGCTGGTATGTGAAAGGAACAGGTTTTGAAAAAAGGCATTAATCCGGTAAATGTTTGCAGTGCCTTTTGAGTGCGGCCACCAAACCACGACCACAGGAACTCCTTGAAACAGTTGCCTGTGTATGCGCAAATCCGCCATCGAGGTGTGTTGACACGACTAACGCAAAACACACACAGAAACACAATACCAGTTTATTGGACTGCTGCTCTGTATTGTACAAGAGTTTTGCATATTATTGTGTCATCCGAAGCGAACTAGTTACAACTTTATGTGTCAAATTCATTTGTTACACTCGGTTTCACGTGTTTAAAAATGTACAAGTCAAGAATGCATTCTAAGCAAGACACTCAACCATTATTACTGTGTCCTTGGGATGGTTAATAAAGCCGTAGGTCACGTGTTGTGTAATGCACCAAAAAAAACCACAATGCACATATCGTAAAGAGAAGGGGTTCACCCCGGAGTTCCTGGTTTGATTGGCTGCACATTGGCTTCAAAACGTAGCCCTACATAGGCCTACACATAGCAAGAAAAAATACTGAGCACTTTGATACGCCCATTGGATGTGATCAAGCACTATATGAACTCAGTAATTATCATTATTACTATGATCAATGATTAAGTACTTATTTTTATAACTTTGTAGATCAGCTACTTACATGAGTGAAATTCTCTTATTTGCTGCTCTTACTGTGTCAAGATCCACATCATCGTAAAGTTCACCAAAATCACCTCCATCTGCCTCCTCTTCTGCAGGAGCAGCTACAGACGGCTTCTTACGTTTTACAGGAGGAGGAACTGTCAAAACATAAATTAAAAATACATCTTATAGGAGGCGCACAGAGTGAACCAGGACTTGAATTTGGGGGGGGGGGGGGGGAAACCAAGACTGCAGGGCTTGTAGCTCAAAATATTTACTAGACCAGAAATTTGTATTCAAGACCAGAATTTAAATGAGAAGTAAAATGCCTACACAGTTTTTAAAATTGCACTGTTTGAATTTGAAAAAGGGCTACAAAGAGAAGAATTATCTAATTTGTATTATGGGTAAGTATTCTTCAATAATCAAGAGAATTATAGAAATTTATCAAACTGAAATATTTGAACACAAACACAAGACCATCGGAATTGTCTGGTCGTGTGTTTACAGTGGTCCAGTGTAAAATTCGAGCCCTGTGAATAAAATAAGCATTTACTGCAGCACTTATTCAATGCGTATGAAAAATGATATTTGTTCTTTCACATATTCAGGCCTATGGTTTACAATGTAAGTCGCTATAATGGTTCCTTTATTTCATTACCAGAAAGTTAAAACAATAATTATCCATTGTGTAATACTTTCTCTGCTCCTGTCTACTTCAAATCCAAGTATACTTGCTGACAAATAATGCTGTTTTGTCCATTCCCCCCAAAAAGGGGCCAAACTAAATCAGTTTCTCTGCTCTTGGTACAGCTGGAAGCAAAGCCATAGTTTCCGAGAGGGTCATTGATTTAAATCGCACACACAAATTTTACAAAATGAAAACCTTCAGACTGTAACAAAACGGGTTTTAACTTGTACAGAATTTCCTAATACAAAAAGAATAGGCCTACAAATTGTATGAAGTTTTGAAAATTTGGGGCCCAATTCAACAGAGCTTTTTAAGCAGAAAAAATTGCTTAGCAACTTTCTGCTCAGCAAAATTGAACAAGATACCAGTCACATGGCATTTCAGCTGATCACCTCAAACTGGTAAGCAACATTTTGGTTTTGTTTAGCACTTTTGTGTTTGTGTGCTGAACCAGCTCTTTGAAATTGGGCCCAGATGTCTTATTACTACACAGGTCTGGATTTACACTAAAGCCACCCGACACCATCGCTGCCATGGCCTCAGTTGCCCCTGGTCTTTGGCATTGGGAAACCTTTGAAAGAATTTCCAAAGTAAGTGCCCTGTGCAACATAAAATGGCCTTGCCCTTTCAGAGAAAATACCAAGCCTGCTACCACTCCATTCAAATGATCATAACACACTACTTACCAGCACTTTTGGGGAGTTTGACATTGAGAGGTTTAGCTGGTTTTACAGGAGGTGCTCCGAGGACCTCCAGAGGAGGCAGTGGTTCCAATTTGGGCTTCTTGCTTCCGTTCCACTGACTACGCCCTGAAGACCCTCGTCTTGACATGGATGAGTCACTTGTGAAAGAGGAAAGCGAGGAGCTGTCTCCGTCCGATTTTGAAGTAGAGATGTTTTCTTTGGGCTCAGTATTCTCCTCTTCATCCACGGGTTTCTGGAAGCCTCCTATCTTTGGAGGCGGGACTGCAATGGGCGCCTTCTTTAGAGACCTCTTAAAGTCTACTTTGCTACCTTCTGAAGCTGTTGATGCTATTGGTATCCGAGGCATCGGGGGTTTCTTAAGATTGCTTTTAATGTTTAAGATGTCTTTGGGATTCGGTCCGAGTAATGCACCACCAAGAGGTAAAGCAGCCTTATGTGAAGGTGAGACTTTATTTGTTGGTGTTTTATGAGAGCCATTGGAGGTCTTCTCAAACAAGGGGGAGCGGATGCTGGGCCCGATTATTTTAGTGCTGTTAGAGAGGTCAAGTTTTCCCGGTTTAGCAGTGATTGTTGGCTTTGCAGCGACTCCAGGCTTGGGAGATACCCCTGGCCGACCCATCCCTGGTGTCTGGATGGGTTGGTTGAAAATAGAGGCCAGGTTCTTCACAGATTGGTCCTGCAAGGTCAAAATGTTTTTTTCCCCCTTTAAAACATCAATTACACTTTGAATTAAAAAAAAGGCAGGGTTCAATCTCATAAAGCTGAAATTTTGTCTTATCACTGTGAAATCTGTCAAGCAGAAATGGGTAACCAGCTTAAGTTTCGTCATGTACTGCACATCTTGAGACAGTTCCTCTGCTAATTTAAATATTGCAAAACTAATAATTCCAAATAATTTAGAATACACTTTACAGCTTTACGAAATTGGGGCACAGTGCATAATGTAGTTTCCAGCACTTTTAATGCAAAAGCTTACAAAATGAATAAAACAAAAAGTACAGTTCAATACTTCAATTAACTACCATCATCCTTTGACGAATAATTTTCATGGATGTGTAATGTTTCTGCTGTAAACCTAGAATAATGGATTGGTATTTACTTAGCACATCACCGAAAGCAGAGAGAATCAACAAGTGTGTGGCAATTTTCTCCAAGTTGTGACACAAGAGCTGTGCATAGACTTTGGTATGGAGAAATAAATTTCAATTTAAATGTAATTTCTACATTTTTTTAATTTCTCGTATGATGAACACGACAGTACACCAGCACTACATAGGAAGGAATGAAGGCAATACATAAATGTAGGACAGTGGTATGGTTGATGCATAGAGCTGTTTTTTGCATTGTACCCATGAAGCAAAAGAACCTTAGCCTACATGTGTACAAGTACTACTACAGTCCAATCTTTTTTAGCTCGTACACACAACTGTGTGGGTGTGGCAGGAGATTCTGTCCACCTGGAGATTCTGCCCCCCCATACGGAGAACTGTGTACAAACTTCTTCTGATAGCGCCCTCTTTTGAATCATCCTCCTCCAGCCCATGGGGACAGAATCTCCGGGGACAGATTTCCCTATGACACCGGCAACATAGCCATTGCTGGGACGCTGGCAGATAAGGTTTTGTTCACAAAGACATAGAAAAACCATCAATGTCTTTTGAACTTTTTATGCAAATTAGGTGTCTTTCTAATCGTTTACTCAATTTCCCTGACATGCCAGCATGACACAATGACGTCGAACTCTGACCCTGAGTATTTGCAACTAATCGTTTACTCAATTTCCCTGACATGCCAGCATGACACAATGACATCGAACTCTGACCCTGAGTATTTGCAACTAAATAGAAACTGGATTCTGAAAATGGCGCTGACAATAGGCGAGTTTAAGTGTGTACACGGAAACTGGACGGTCGAGTTTAAATTGTGTTGTATCAACTGGTTAGTTGCAAATATTGAATTTATGTTCTACATCATTTTATCATGTTGTCCTATCATGGAAATTGTGTAAATCTTTGAGGAAGACTCTTGTTATAAGTGCATAAGAAGCCAAACTTTCACAATTTGGGTCCAGAGTGCCCCCACAGTTTCGAAAAATCCTGGGAGAACCCTGGAGACCAGCACAAATAAAAACTGTAAAAACATTTCTTGTGTAAATCCTTGATGTAACTTTTATTCTCTTTTTACCCTGAAGAACTTACCGTCATCTTGATGGTTTCTAGCTGTTCACTGCATCATCTACGCACAAGATTTTCAAGTCTTAAGGTTAGTGCCTCATGTAGCCACCTCTGAGCAAAGCTTGATTAAGAATTCTGCAAAGCTACTGGATGCAATTGTACCTACAAAAACAGCATTACAGCTTTAAAAACATAAACAAACTAGACCAATCCTTAAAGCTCCACCCTTTCATGGCCAATACGATTATAGTACAACCAAGACTACACCACAATGTCCGTAAGAAATTCTGACACGCTATTAAAAATCTCTGTCAGTGCAACCAAGTCATCTTGATTTTGTATTATTAACATTGTATCTCGCACAAAAACGTGTCCATGTGAGACTGACTCACGTGAAAGCCATTGCTTAGCAGTTGCCATGGTGATGGAGCTGAATAGATTGGTCAATCATCTTGATAATAGACTTCAATTTGTTTTAAAGAAAGACATTCCGTCTACCTCACTTGTGATACTTTATCTGATTTCTTAAAGTTCAAACAAAAGTGTTTCTTTTGCATTAACATTTTTGAATATTGTCATTCCATTTGTCATTCCAAAAAAGTTTAACCAGCTTTTGTTATATCTTTGCTGACTCTAATGTCTTGCACAATTTTTGTTAAAAAAATAACTTTCTTCGGCTTTTATTTTCTGCAATATGAAATCAAAAATTCGCAATGATTTGAAGCCCAATGAAAATTGACTGAGTTTCTTGTTAGTATTAGTGCTCTCACACAATTTTTGCCCTGCATCTTTATTTAAAAAAGAAGAGAAAAAAAACTTCAAGGTTTGGTGAGAAACTACCAATCAGATTTAATTAGCCAAATGCATGAAATTAGTTTATTTAGCTACTTGCTTTAAAAAACTTCAATAAAATTAAAAACTGGGGAAACACTTTTTGTGATAAAAACACCAATTAACAGGAAAATGACGAAATATGCTTGGCAGTTTTATTTTGATTAACATTGAGCACATAAACAAATTTGTGCATTGAAATTACTGGGTCTAACCTACCTCCATGGTCTAAACCATAGAGGTGAATCGCACTTGTAAGCAAGTGATAAATTAAGAACTGAAGGTTAGACACAATATTAAAATGTTCTTTTCCTGTGAAGATTTTTACTTTTTTTTAGTAGAACCATGGCGATGTTAAAAAATAAAAATTTAAATTTAAAACAATAAGTTAATTAACCTAAAATGTCTCTTACTCTTTTAACGCACACAGGTTTTAGAGAATGTCCCGAAAAACTGCATTCATTTCCAGCTACAAATATTTATCCGTTTCCATCACAAGCGAGATTTTAAAAGGTAAGTTAAACCCAGCAAGAGAACAGCAATGAATTGATATAACATTAAGCAAGTACAGAAATAGGCTAGCAACAGCAATGCATTGTACAATGAGGAACGCGGAAGTACTGTTTAAAAAAAAAAAAAATCAAAAAAAAAAAAAAATCACCGCATCCTGTGTGAACGGGAAATCCGCTATCATTTTCCTACGTCAACGACTAATAAGTCTGAATAAGAAATTAACTTGAATAAATCATTCTGGAAAAGGTCGCAAGAGTTACCTGCGAAGTTTTTTCGTCAGAAACTGTCACGTAAAAATCTTCAGTCCCTTCTTCGCACGACATGTTGACTTCCTCGCAAAGGTCGCGACTGTTGCACGACGACTGTTTGATGCTCAACTTCGATCATGTATGAAACTTTCATAACAAACTTCTCTGTCCTGTCGAAAGAGGGCGGCATTACAAAATGTGTGAAAAGTATTTTCAGACCTGACGACTCCGGTATGGTATGGCCGATGCAGAGAAATAACCGCAATCTCAGACTTGAAATCAAGTCTAAGCATGCACCGGACGGCGGATCGGAGGAGGAGCCCCACGCGTTTTATCATGTAACATTTGCATTTAACTGTGTTCACGCTGTGTACACATTGTGGTGGTTGGGTCGTGAATTTGAGGGGATAGCCATTAATTGACGGCTCATAAATAGCTGATTTTGAGGCAGAAATATCTCGGTAAGCTCCTTCTTTCGTGGTCCAACTGGGCTTTATTTGTTCGATTTGTGTTATTCAGAAAGAGCTTTGATTTTGAAATAAAGGTGTAGTACTAAAGTAAAGTAGTAAAAATGAAATCTCGACAGGGAACGATTGCGTCCGTACCGCGTAAGGCAAATTTCCATAGCCCATCAGGCCCATCCCACACTTAAAAGGAAACAGGACGTTTCATCCCAAAACCGTTTCATCCCAATAGTTTCGGCGACCGTTTCATCCCAATGCACTTTCATCCCAGCAGTACCGTTTCATCCCAGTACCGTTTCATCCCAGTGCCGTTTCATCCCAGTGCTGTTTTATCCCAATTGAAATTCAATACACTATGCTTGGTTGAATAGCACCGGGACGGGGACGGGAACGGCAAGGCGTGGGTGCCGGCGCATTATAGGCCTTGGAAACACGGGAACTTTCCGACGACTATGCGCCCTTAAAAGGCCTTGTGGGTTGGTGGGACGGGAACGGAAGGCGCGGCGTAGTATAGGCCTTGGGAAACCGGGAACTTTCCCTCGTGCCTGACCGCGGTGTCTATTTTCAAATAACTTTTATTATTATCGGTAATAAAATTGAATGAACAGAATACATATAGGGGGCCTAATATGCATTAAAAATTTGATTAATCTGTCCTAATTGTTCTTTAAAGAAATATAAATATATCTCTGACAACTTGTTTGCCAATAATATTCCTTGGTTTGTTTTTACTAATTGAACTCTTAAAAGAAATAGAAATATATCTTAACATGTTTGCCAATAATATTCTTTGGGATATTTCAATCGAAATAATAATAAAAAATGGATTACCAACTGGACTAAGTTTTGCCAACTAATTAAAAATAGGACCACGCGCATATGAGTCCATCGATTTATCCCCGATACATACCGCGATCCACACGGATCAATGACACGCATTATGAAAGTGTACTGGGATGAAACGGTACTGGGATGAAAAGGTACTGGGATGAAATGGTACTGGGATGAAAAGGTATTGGGATGAAACGGTATTGGGATGAAACGGCATTGGGATGAAATGGTTTTGGGATGAGCGTCTTGAATTCACTAAAAAAGTACGGTACACTGAGTGTCACCACGGACCGTGGAGCAACTCCATGGTGTCACTAGACCAGGCCTGCAGGTTGGACTTGAGTCTCTACTGGCTACTGCACTTGTGTGGCTAAGCTCAGTGCATGGCCACACAAGTGGAGCTACTCAAGGTTTAGGGCTAATTGTAATGAATAATGTAGCCCCACTCACTTTTGTCCGTTTGTGTCGAAAGAAGAATGGATGGAGAAGCTAGAATGGACAAGTTTTGTTTTGTGCACACTGATTCTGAACATGTTTATCAACAAATGATGATTTTAGTCTTCAGAAGTTAAAATTTTATAATAATTTAAGAGATTGAGACAGAGCCAGAGGAGAGAGAGAACTACAACTAGTGAAATGTCACTGTGTCAGTGCTCCACGATGGTAACGATTATCAACGATTCACACGTATACAGAACATTGGTTGTTGTGGACCAGCATTGCGCCTATGATTTGTATACGTGAACCGTTGGGTTTGTTACCAGCGTAGCACGCAGCATTACCAGCTCAAAAATTTCAACGGCGGCCATTTTGTTAACGGAAGGCGAGGATTCTGAAAACGGTGAGAATTTATCACTTTTTGCAACTTTTGTTTTGCGGAGTGGATTTTCTGGACCCAACCCGACCTCGATGAGAGTATAAGGAACACATAAAGCCTAATTTTGCCGTGATCCGATTTGGGAAATTAACTGTAGGTGCAGAAACGTGAAGGGAAAAAAGTTTCGAATAGGATTTTGTACATGTCACTCTATGAGGGTAAATGGAGACGATAGCGGAATGAACACAGGCTAGGAGTAGGAGTACACAAACACAATGCATCAATGGACATGTAACCACATGATCTACACTGCGGTGATGGTAGGGCACCCGTCTATCCTGATCGCTCAATAGTTACATGATATCATTTTTCAACTGTGGACCTAAAAATCATCAGCCTGGAGCACAACAAATTATCATTAGTACAATTAAATGCCTGATGTTGCATCTTTGACATATCGAGAAGCCAGTTGACGATTTTCAAGCATTTTTAGGGCATTTTCTTTTGTAGCTAGGTATTCGGAAAATCATAGCAAATAGCCAAATCACATGCAGTGTCAGTGTCAAATAACAGAGTTTGCCTGGGTGCTAGTGATGCTAGTACTAGTAGTAGTACGACCGTAGATACAAAAAATGTTGAGAGAGAAAAAAACCACCACAGCGCCCCACGAAAATACATACAAATTTTGCAAGTATTGCTGAACAACTTCCTTCTAAGCAAAAATTAGCAGGCCACCAATCAATGGTACATGCGTGAAATGGTACATGTATATTGGCTGGTTACCTTGTTCCTGTAAGCATGGAGGTCTACCTCCATGCTGTAAGTAAGCATAATTTTCTTGTGCTTAGTGACTCTATAGGGTGAATGGTTACTTTGGTTATTCTTACCCTACTTCTGCGTCTTAGGTGAATAACTGGCCTCCTGTTGACGATGTTACGCTGGTCCGTTACACTCCAGTCAAATAATGTGGTTTAATTATTTACAACACTTATCTATAGTAATTATGCCTAGAGAAAATACCTAAAAGACTATGGTGTCCTCAAGCCTGAAGGTTGCTGTCTAGGACTCGGAGTGGTTTACTGCCAATTCAGTTCCCAACCAGCCTTTGGACGACCATCTAAAAGCTAACCCAAAATAAGATATAACTAGCTAACATGAGGAGCTAACTTGTCTCTCTTGAAAGCTGGAGAAGAGTGTGAGAGTCTTTGCCTCCATGGGTTTGTATATGCCTATGTATCCTCCCCTGTCCGGTTTTCGATGTAGTATGCCTTTTTCTTTGAATTGAAAAAAAATAAAAATATTCCATAATCAACTGATGCCCTAATTACCTTCCTTTGTTTATAAGAAATATGCAAACATATATTAAAACGTGATGGACATTGAAACTTTCACACCACGCACCGATCTTCGATGACTTCAATAGCGTCCCATTTGTTTTGAGTTTGACCTGTTTTCGATGCAAACAAGAAAGTATGGTGTCCGGGTGAAGCCATACGTGGAAGAAACATCTGCAGTGACTACAAGTGTTCTGTGAGACTTAGTGTATGACTCTATAGCCAGCAGTTTTCTTCATTTTATTCAACATATTTTTTATTTAGTTTTAAAAATAACCATGGTATTTTTCAAAAACTAAAAAAAAAAAATTGTTTTTTTTTAAATGTAAATAATTCTTGGCTTTCAAATCTTATTTTTATTTAGTTTTGTGTCTTTTTATGTTTCTTAACATTTATAATAAAGCATAGTAAATAAACAGTGATAATCGAATCACAAAGCTGATGTTTAAATTTTAATATTAATAACAAAAATGATAGAGTGTTACCAAAAAAAATTATCCAGACTATTAGAAAATGATATAAGGCACGTGGCTTCTTTAAGCCTCTGTATTTTTCCCCCCAGAATGCTCAGCAGAATGTTCAGTCACATGATTTGATCATCGTGAATTGTGAATTGAAAAAGTGTTTGATGAAACTTTTTCGGTGGGAATTTTTTTTTTATGGCCCCGACAGTATGACATATTTTTGTACCTTGCAGAAATGCCTAAAATACCACAACTTTTTGCATTTGCAAGTGCAACTAACCAGTGGAGCCTTACATGTTTCTAAGTTTTGGTCAAATGAGAGGAGACTCTTTGCTTGGCAAGTCAAACCACAAAAATTGTATCTAGGGACTGTTTACATCGCGTGCAGAGAGGTAAAAGATTTGCCTCGATTTCAGGGACGCCCTGAATACAGGGCGTCCTAGGATACAACAAATAAAGGATTAGGGTATGCTCTATGCATACACAAAAGAAGTTAACTAAATGCCTTTATATTACACTTGGGGTTTTTGGGCTCTTCCAAGCTAAGGTAGAGAGTCCATTGTGATTATTCACAGTTGACATTCCAAGTACAGTTACACAAAAGGGGAAGGCAACAGCTGTTAATGGAATTTCACTACACCTTTATGAATTTGGGCCCTGATTTGCAAGTTTTTGGCGGTTTTGACTACACGTAGGTCCTCCAGCACAAACTGATCTCAAGTATCACAATAAATAGTACTAAGTATTTTCCTTTGTTTCATACTCTTTGCTATTTTTCCATTGTGCTCTCTGTAAATTTACTTGCAATTCGGCTGATGCCGCAATTTGTAGTAAAACAACCCCAAAACATTGATGAATGAATGAATGAATAGATTATAATAAATCTTACTACAGCTGCCTGTTGCCT
The DNA here is from genome assembly GCA_037783415.1 of Leptasterias polaris. Classification (NCBI taxonomy): domain Eukaryota; kingdom Metazoa; phylum Echinodermata; class Asteroidea; order Forcipulatida; family Asteriidae; genus Leptasterias; species Leptasterias polaris. Next base: position 70,028 of record JAZGTN010000264.1, on the reverse strand, counting down.
ACTATTTGCTAACCTTGGTCAGCGCATCAATTATTAATCTCGGTAATAATACATCATGAGATAAATATCTTAAAATGGCATGATGTTTATTTAATGGTGGTCTAGACGAGGCTATTGACAAAGTTTTCGAATGATGTATTGCATCACATCAAAATAGTTTAATTTATATGTCTTTTTGTGTATTTTGGATTTCGATGTAGGTTTTTCTTCATCTTGGCTGCTGCATTTGAAGATTTGAAGTTCAAAATGGCGGCTGCAATACAATGGCTGGACAGGCTGATTGAAGACAATGCAGGTAAGGGGCACTCTGATGGGGTGCTTTAATCTGCACGGTTTGAAGTAGGGCAGGACATGGGATTAGTTAAACAACATGACATCAATCAAGATAGTTTGTGATATTAGAAATGATTTGAAGGTTTTTGAACCCAGATGTTGAGCTTAGTCTCTGATCATGAAAGTTGGATTGATGGTGGATAGCTCCTAAACAACAAATCTTGCATTGTTGATTTTAACCGTCTTTTTGATTGTTTATTTCCAGACCCAAGGACGGCCGACTGGCCCCTGATGCAGAGCCCCATCCCAGGTACTGCTATGGTGATCCTCTACCTCATTGTTGTGTGGATCGGCCCAAAGATAATGAGGGACCGCACCCCTTACAGCCTGAAACGAGTGCTTCTCATCTTCAACCTGTTCATGGTCATTCTGTCCTTCTACACATGTTGGGAGGTGAGTTTCAGAAATTTTACGGAGCTCCGTTCGAGCCAAAATGCGAGGTAGAAATTGCGTCTACAAACATGACAAACTCAATCTTGTTACTTCATTTTTAGCGTCCTAAAGGTCGAGTTATGATAGATTATTAAGTATTTTTACCATATTTATTATACATCTGGGAACTTTTGAAATTTTAAAAATCTTCTAACCATGGAGGAAGGATCCTTTCTCTAATGTGGCTACAGCGATTTTGAAATGTTTACCTCAAATTTTGGGTAATGGAACCGGATATTGACATCTGTTTTCAGGTACCCGGCACAGGTCTAGTTTCAGAGCAGCAGCATTGTAACAATTGCCGGATCTTTTTTTCTTTTTTTTTCTCTCTCCCTCTTTTTCTTGATTAATTTGAACCGTTTTGGTTCCATTTATTACTTTTTCTCTCTGGTGGAACAAGAATGACACAAAGTATTTTGAAAACCAATATTTACTGCTACACCATGGAGTTAAACATAACTAAGCCAGTTACTCTAAAATATTACTGAACAGTCATGTAGAAGACTGGAAAGGACACTGCTAACTTTAATTTGAATTGTAGGGATCTGGTTTTAACTTGCATAATATATATTGATCCACACGACACAATAGTACCTCGAAATTGTGTGGTTTCGTAAACTAGCATGGTCTGCCATTTTGTGGAGTCAAAAAATTTGTTCTGCAAAGTGTTAGTTCACAAAATAAAAGGAAAACCATAATTTTTTTTATGACAAACCAAAATTATATGTAAGCTAATTTTCCTCCTACTAAAACTTTTCCTGCAGTCGGCATTCACAGTCTTTTTAATAGGAGAAGATTAAGTGCAATAGATTAATATTGTTACTATGTTTTTTTGCTTCACTGTTTAGTTCCTAATGGGTGGCTGGATGACAGGGTACACGCTAGGGTGTCAGTTAGTCGACTATTCAACAAGTCCTAAAGCCATGAGGGTAAGTTACAAATAAAATCATTTTCTTGATTTGAACAATGAGGGACTTTGGGTTGCTTGGTGGTAGCAGGCATACCAGGGCTCAATTTCACAAAGCACTAAGACTCATCTTAAGATGAGTTGTCAGTATCACCATAGTGATCTGTATTGTGACATCACACTTTGCCTAGCAATTGCAATTCGCAGTTAAGATCAATCTGAACTCTTTGCGAAATCAACCCCAGGTAATGCTCCGTTGTTAACGCATGCTACAGTCGCAAGTTCTTCTAAATCCAATTGCCAAAGTTAAGTCTTCACTAGGACTGGATGACAATTGCGGTACAGGGTCATGCATTCTAATCTCATCCAAGTCTAAACAATTTGGTGTGGAGTGAGATAGGAGTAGAGGATATTGAAGGATTTAGGCCTCACGGCTATGACTTTACTGGCCTGAGAATAAAATCACTGGCCTCAGGCCTGGAGTCCAGTGTACATTTTGAGCCCTGAATAGTGGTAGTTCGGCACTTTGATACAATGTTTTATTAGTGCTAAGTAAATGCCTGTTAATAGGCTGTGCAAGTCTCGCGCGCATTCGAACTTCCGGGACCATAGTGGTCCCAACCATATGGAGTTTTACGTGGGCGAGATTTTGTTTCGTCAATTATTTTAGTTTAACGTAGGTTATGACCTAGAAAAGTATACATGTTGTTGGGAATGTAATACTAAGTGATAAAAAAATATGAAAGTAAAACCAATTCAACAATATAACGAAGAAAACCCAAGAATTAAACTTGACCTCAGCTTCCGGTTATTGCAAAAAATTAAGAATTTTGTGCTCGCCTCCGATCATAAAACTTACGTAAACGCTTGTTTTGGATGCGCAACTATAATCGCCAGATGCTGTAATTGCAAAGCAAACCCTTTTCATTGCAGTCTATGGTTGTTAAGGCGTCAGCATCCTCTTTAAACTGCGATACGGGTCCATTTAAGACCCGTTTGACATTCACGAATCCGCGTAAGGGGTTTCTAAAAAGTTAACATCAAATAGGCATCCTTGTCCCAGAGTTTTTAATTTTTTTTCAATAATAATATACACACTATTGTGATTTCTTTTTTAAAAAGCTAAACCTTTTCATAAAATTGTAATGATTAATTTTTGTTGTTCAGATTTTGTCATGAGATATAATTAAAAACAAAGATTTAATTTCAGAAATAAAAATGTTCTTCGTTAGACGTGTTTTCTCGTTCGGATATGCGCGAGACTTGCACAGTCTATAGACTCCAAAGCTTTTTCTTTACCAACGTATTACTTAATTTCCCGTTATTTTCAGATGGCCAATGTATGTTGGATATTCTACGTCTCCAAGTTTATTGAAATGCTAGACACGGTAAGTTTTCTCCTACTTCAGTAATGGAAGTGATTGTACTCTGAAAGAAAAACAAACCGCTACTGAAACAGTTTGGTAAATTCCAGAGTTACGAGAATGTCGTTCTCATGTGGAGCAGAGTTCTTGAACTTGTAATCAGCTTGGCCTATTTTCATAGAGCCGCTTTAAAAGCACAAAAAAACTAAGCATAGCAGCAACAAAAGTGGTACCATCTGTGGCTGGTACGCGGCTCATTTTTGCTTAGCTTTAATTTTTTAAGCAACATTTTTCAGCTTGAGCAGCTCTATGAAATTGGGCCAAGTTTTCTTATCACAATGAAAATAAAGGAAAAGTGTTTTATTGTTCTCGGGAAGATTACCTTAATTCCGATTGCCTAGTTTTCAAAAACTGTGGAAATGTCATCCAAATCAGTGGGTGATTTTTTTAGTAAAGATATTGTTTACAATAATGTTTGGTTTTGAAGGTTTGTTATCTGTTTGAGGTGATGCAGAGAGTCGATGATCCTCTGAAATATGTAACATCCTATACGTGTATATACAGGGGGCTCCATCTCAAAGCCCAAAGAGGGTATTGCAATGCAAGTTTTCAGGTTTTTTTGTACAGTTACACTCCATTGGTTAACTAAAGCATCTTGTCCAGCATTAGCTAGCTTTGTGACACCCGGTTTGATATCTGATATAAAAAGTCACATCCCCTTAAGGTGATCCCCTGGCTGCCGCTTCCCAGGTTGTATCGTATACTTGGGTGCGATCCTTGGCTACACGGCAGTTTACGGTTGAATGGCTTCTGACTGGCACCCCCCGAACAAAGATATTAACAAAGTAGGGAGACCGCCATCATAGGGCTAGATAGCTCAGTTGGTAGAGCGCCGGCACGTTTCCGGAGGTCGTTGGTTCAAATCCCGTTCTAGTCAATTTTTCTTTGTTTAACAAAAAAACATTTACAAATTTACCCAGTCAGTTTCCCTTGCGGTTTATTATTTGATATAGAATAATATAAGAAGTTAAGAACAAACAATAATTTACAAAGTGAGCACAGCCTCGAGATTGCTTGTAAAATTTATCATTTTGTATCCTTTTTTCCTCCCTCCTTTCCACCAAATGTTTAGGTTTTTTTCATCATGAGGAAGAAGAACAACCAGATTACATTCCTGCATGTCTTCCACCACGCCCTCATGCCATTCACCTGGTGGATCGGAGTCAAATTTGTCCCAGGTTTGTAAAATTATTGTAGTTGATTCTCAATTCACTGATGGCGAGATCCCAGTCTACTCACTGATGGCGAGATCCCAGTCTACTCACTGATGGCGAGATCCCAGTCTACTCACTGATGGCGAGATCCCAGTCTACTCACTGATGGCGAGATCCCAGTCTACTCACTGATGGCGAGATCCCAGTCTACTCACTGATGGCGAGATCCCAGTCTACTCACTGATGGCGAGATCCCAGTCTACTCACTGATGGCGAGATCCCAGTCTACTCACTGATGGCGAGATCCCAGTCTACTCACTGATGGCGAGATCCCAGTCTACTCACTGATGGCGAGATCCCAGTCTACTCACTGATGGCGAGATCCCAGTCTACTCACTGATGGCGAGATCCCAGTCTACTCACTGATGGCGAGATCCCAGTCTACTCACTGATGGCGAGATCCCAGTCTACTCACTGATGGCGAGATCCCAGTCTACTCACTGATGGCGAGATCCCAGTCTACTCACTGATGGCGAGATCCCAGTCTACTCACTGATGGCGAGATCCCAGTCTACTCACTGATGGCGAGATCCCAGTCTACTCACTGATGGCGAGATCCCAGTCTACTCACTGATGGCGAGATCCCAGTCTACTCACTGATGGCGAGATCCCAGTCTACTCACTGATGGCGAGATCCCAGTCTACTCACTGATGGCGAGATCCCAGTCTACTCACTGATGGCGAGATCCCAGTCTACTCACTGATGGCGAGATCCCAGTCTACTCACTGATGGCGAGATCCCAGTCTACTCACTGATGGCGAGATCCCAGTCTACTCACTGATGGCGAGATCCCATTTGAATTCAGGAAGTTTGAGATCCTACCCAGTTATTGTGAGATCCCAAGCCCACTCAGTGATAGTGATATTTCAATGTCACTCACTGATGGTGAGATCTCAATGCCATTCATTGTTATAAGGATCTTAATCACAATCAGTGATAGTGGGATCCCAATACCATTCAGAAATCATTCATCCAATTTCCTCATCAAAACTAAATGTCAAATCAAACTAAGTCAATTAATTTGTTTTTTCTCTTCTAAACAGGTGGCTTTGGGACTTTCCATGCTCTGCTGAATTCTTTTATCCATTTCATGATGTACATTTATTACTTCCTCGCTGCGCTGGGGCCAGCCTTCCAAAAGTTTCTATGGTGGAAAAAGTACATGACAACAATGCAACTGGTTCGTATTGGAATGGTCTACTTCTTATTTAATTTGTTGTAACACAATGCGATGATAAACAAATAAAATTAAGATGGTTTGAGGTTGGACAGTCGATGTGAGCTCCCCGAGATATTGGAAGCTGACAAACTAGTACCTGAGTTTTTTTTCAACTTCCAATCCCCAGGGGATCTGTTATTGACTGTCCACCTGAAATAAACCATATTTGGTTTACTATATCCCATACTTCTCTTGTTTGCCATTTGTAAGCTTGGGAAAACGCGGATTGACATTTACGTCTGCTGCCCTCTTTAGTTAGGGCGATGTTCGTGCGTGTGTATGTACTACTTGTACACCTGTGCGACAGAGTGCTTCATAAAGCGCAAGCGTTGTAGACCATTGCACATGTGGTAGTCTACTGTGCATGGGTATTTACCCTGTGTGTGACAGTTGCTCATGCAAAAGTTTACTAAGCATTGGTAAATAACCTGTGCAATGAATACTGACATGCTTGCTCGGTAAAACAAAACAAAACCCCAAAACGGCATCTGGCACATGACGGCGAATGTACCAGTGAGAATTCAGCTCTTTATCTTGAATAGTTGAATAACGTCTGCTTTGCTGTGTAGATTCGATGCAATAGAGTGGGAATTGGGAGACTACTGGTTCAGTATTGTCACATGGTGTTACCACAAACCAGTTATGTATTGGTACCTCATCATGTTATAATAATATCATTCTATCAAAACTGCCCTGAGTTTGTGACATTTTGAATTCAACTCCGAGAGCAATTTATTCTGAACCCTCCCACCCTCCCCCCATGAGTTAATAGTTTTAAAAAAAATTATCCAATGATATGTACCTCTTTCCCAACCCCTGTTACTCTGTGCTGTTTTTTACCACATATTCAAAGTCAACTTAAAGTTAAACTCACTGTTTCTGCTCAGCAATAATTTCTGTGGTTCGCAAATTTGTGCTCAACAGCTTTACGAAAACGACCCCACACTTGTAATTTTATTTTGTATTTTATACCTTTTATTTTTGTCTTTTTGCAGACCCAGTTTGCCTTGTGTATGATCCATAGTGCGCAACTTCTTTTCATCGATTGTCCATATCCAAAGTTCTTTGCGATTGTCATCTGGTCCTATGGCCTCATTTTCTTTGTCATGTTCATGGACTTCTATTACAAGACGTACAAAAAGAAGGCTGCGCTGAGAAGCGGGGAACAGAATGGTGTCAGCAAGAGCAAGGGCCAATAATGTATTAAGATAATTAATGTACAGGGCATTAGTAGTCCATATTGACTGATTAATATTGTGTATGAAGGCACTAGTTCGCTTCCAGACTTTTTGCAGATGATGTTATTGACTTATTGCTGTGACATTTTGAAGAACACACAACTGAAGTTTAGTGCAACACACTCATTGTTAGAATCTAAACCTAATAGTGGATAGGATTGATGTTTGATGCATTGTGGTTTACTGTCTGATTGTTCAATTGTTTTATATGTGCTTTTCATCAGCTTGCAATATGTGGAGAATGTATTTGAAGCATAGTTTTACAGCGACAACCTGTCCTCAATACAACCTTTTAGGCACATGCCTGCTGTGCATGGGAGTAACATGTATAAATAAACCTACAGCCCCAGTGGACATTGTACACAACAGTATTATTAAATAACAATAGGTTTTTCGGCTGTTAGCCAACAGTTGCTGATTAGGGTATGTGACGCCCCATGACAAAAATCAGGCACTTTTTCCAGGGGGGAGGGGTATACATGTAGTGTAATCTGTGATTCCATACATTTGTCCTTTTGTTACACAAATGTGTTTTAAAGGAATGGACAGGCTGCCACCATTGTTCGTCATTATATTCGTCTCACTGGGAGGCAGGTCCAGGCATATCAAGATTCCAGCATACCATGGCAGATTATTGGCCTTGGCTTACAGCTGAGGTTTTGAATGGCTTACAGCTGAGGTTTTGAATGGCTTACAGCTGAGGTTTTGAATGGCTTACAGCTGAGGTTTTGAATGGCTTACAGCTGAGGTTTTGAATGGCTTACAGCTGAGGTTTTGAATGGCTTACAGCTGAGGTTTTGAATTCTTGTTGAAAGTTTTTAACGATGCTCTGCACAGGGAAATGTAAATTATATTTATGCGATAACGTTTTAAATTATTGAATAATAATTTATACTAAACATAAACATAAAGTCTTGATTTTTTTCAAATATATATTTTGCAGCTGAATCAAAATCATAAGATTGCTGGAAGATTAACAAGAATTTCTCCAATCTGAGAAACATACAAATCTTGACTTTGTAATTCCGTTCCCAAATGTAAAGAGTAATGACTTTTGATCATTCAACCAATGCATGATTTTTGGATTGTCCCTTTGTCCCAAAATTAAAGCCAGTTTACAAGTGAACCACAATGCTGGTAATTTTTTAATTTTTAAGAGGACAATTTTGAAACGAGCAGCTTTTCGCTTAACGACCCTAAAATCTCAGGAACACATAGCCAAAGGCTTAGTAGTTTGTCTTAGCTACGTCAAATTCACATTGCAACTGCTTTTGTGTTGAGTCTTGAGTTGTTCGTAAAAATGTTTATATTTAAAATTGTGTCATTTACCTATTTAGTTTTTCGTTTTAGTTGTTGGTTTTAATTTTTTTTGGGGGAAGGCAGTTGTTGTGGAAGTAGGTCACATTGTTATGTAAGCTGCATAAGTTGTAAGATCAACCTATGTAGTAATATTGCGTTGTTACTTACTGTGCGACCCAGTTTGTTTCTATGACGTTCATTCCTGAGGGACAACTGTGTCTGTATTTTATGTTTAACATACAACTATTTAATCTGTCCCAGTACAATATTCTTGTAAATCAATTTCTAACCTGTGACCTGAGCCCAATTTCCCAAAGCAGAAAATAATTTTTTTAAAGTTAAGCGAAAATAATTAGCAGAATATCAGTCATGAGAAGTGTATATCAAGTGAGCTTTTAGTGCTCAGGCCTGTGAGATCTCCGCTTTAAAGCGGATATCCGTTTTTGGGTTTTTTTGCCGATTTTTGGCCTTATATCATGTGCTTGGCAACAATAATGTACAACTACAATAATGTGAAATAAGCCTAGTTACTGGATCAATGGGGTGCCCCAATTAGACCAGCGTAAATGCGTTACGCACGCTCACTTGATGTTCCACGATCATTCTTACATCAGGTAGTGTTTCAGCTCTCTTTTTTAGGGTCCACTCACAGGCCCGAGTGCTTTGTAACAGCTTTATGATCTAAGCTCTGATAAACATGTATTGTTGGTTCTATTATGTGTTTAGGTAGTCTTGGTTCCTAGACCATGGTGTTTACGCATACACACAACCAACGTTCAGATCTACATGTTTGTACACTCACTTGTAATGAATAAAAATTGAGGGCGCTGTGTAATTTTGTAATCCCCGGATTCCGGATGTCGGTGGGGAAAAAACACCTATCACAGGGCCCTCTATGTTTATTCATTACAAACGTGTACAGTGGGCGGTGTACATAGATCTGAACGTTGGTAGTGTCATTTCTCTATGGTTGTGTGTACAAGCAAACATCATGGTCTTTGTACATGCATGTTAGTATCTTTTGCTGAGCTTTTTATTTACACTGCTAGTTCTGGGATGGGTGAAAGACAAAACAATTTCTGGCATTAAATTAAATTAAAAATAATGCCTAACAATTTTCTGCAAAGCAAAAGTACAGGATATCAGGTACAGAAAGTACACGTGACATGGTATTCTGGCTGGTAACCATATTGCAAGATGTTGTGCTTAGCTACTTTTTGTGCTTAAGCAGCTTAGTGAAAATGGGCTTGGGATTTGAACCCAAACTTATGGTGTTATAATAATAATAATAATAATATGGATTTATATCGCGCTTTATCACACCCAAGGGCGTCTCAAAGCGCATCGAACATTATTACCCCTGGTCACTGGGCCATTTATTTCATTCCTTAAACCATCTCAGCTCCCTGGGGAGTATACAGCCTGTGCTGCAATATATGCGCTACTAAGCTAAATCAATCACAAGAACCATCTCTGCCCTCACAGGTACCCATTTTACCCCTGGGTGGAGAGAAGCAATTATAGTTAAGTGTCTTGCTCAGGGACACAAGTGTCACGACCGGGACTCGAACCCACACTCTGCTGAACAGAAACACCAGAGCTTGAGTTCGGTGCTCTTAACCGCTCGGCCACGACACGCCACAATTTCTGGCATTAAATTAAATTAAAAATAATGCCTAACAATTTTCTGCAAAGCAAAAGTACAGGATATCAGGTACAGAAAGTACACGCGACATGGTATTCTGGCTGGTAACCATATTGCAAGATGGGCTTGGGATTTGAACCCAAACTTATGGTGTTATAATAATAATAATATGGATTTATATCGCGCTTTATCACACCCAAGGGCGTCTCAAAGCGCATCGAACATTATTACCCCTGGTCACTGGGCCATTTATTTCATTCCTTAAACCATCTCAGCTCCCTGGGGAGTATACAGCTTGTGCTGCAATATATGCGCTACTAAGCTAAATCAATCACAAGAACCATCTCTTATTTTTAATGTAATATCACAGACCCTCTTCCGTTTGTGCTAAACAGTGTATCAGCCAGAGTGTTCTGTTGTAGCTCATGATGTCATATGCAAGGGATCTATAGACCATGTGACCTGTGACATCACGTTTACAAAAGAGCCAAACAGCCTGGACTTCCTGGCACAGTTTGTATGCAGCTCAATGGAAGAAAACAATCAATCTTATGTTTTATGGAGATTGCACTGTCTGATTTTTCTCGACTTTTGATATGAAGAAAGGGGGGACATCTCAAAAGCTGTACGGCAGTTGCTTTTCTAACTATTGAATTTATGTGAAAATTATGACACAAAATGTAAATTTTCCCATATGGCCTGTGTAGTATCTTGCCCGTCAGGAAATGCATTAGAATGTACAAGGTCACCATTTCTGTAAACAAAGGTAACATGGTCTATTGTTTCATCAGATAATTAAATAAATTGTTAAAACAAGTTGCACTTAACTTGCCCAGCACTTATCGTTAGAATTTTTGTCTTAATTTCTGAAAATAATTACAGATGTTTATCATTTAATCGCACAGCATTGTATTAAACTTCACCATTTGCAAGTATTTTATTTTATATAATTTATACATTTTAACAGATTTTGTGTGAAAATGTGCACAGACTAATAAAGATAAAACTTTTTATTTGTGGAAGTATTTTTGACCCCGTTTTCAATCTCAACTGATCAAGTCTTGCTCTCATTGTGTAATAAGCAATAAAAGTCAGAAAGCTATAAAATATAGGTTTTCCTGGTCAATTTCAGTGAAAGTTAATTCAGTTTCATTAACACTCAAATTCAGGCATGTTTTTAAAAGTAACTATTGCGTATGTTTTTGTGGTCACATGATTTCATTCAGGTTCATTTCTTTTATTTATAGATATTCAAGACTACAATTTCACAACTTTTCAGTTTAACTGTCCACTTTCTATTTACAATTAAATTGATTGGTTGACCAGTGAATGCTTAACAGTCAAAATTGAATTGCTCCTTATGACTGGTGAATGCGGACTCAAAGGTGCATTCATTTTCAAACGAAAGTGAATGAGTCTGGTGTTAAATGGAATTCATTTTTGTTGAAATTAACCAATTTAAAAGTGACTTCTACAGAAAATCAACTTGGCAAAAAAGGACACCGTGCAACACACTTAATTTGGTTAAAATCACTTTTAATAATATTGAAATTAAATCATGGGTTTTAAACATAACTGATAACATTCTTATAAATGTACAATGTGCTTATTAAACACCAGTAGTATTTCATAGAGCTTGTTTAAGCAGGTGGCCCGTTTTTGTTGAGCAAGGTATTTCTGTAGTTTCGTGCTTACCAGCTTTAGGAAATCGGGCTCTGTCTTGTAAAGGTTTGATGAATTACTAAGTATTGATTTAATAGGTGTTAATTGTGCATCGGGGATAAAGAATATAATTTGTTTTTACCTTTACATCAATGTGTATTAAGCACTGTATGTTCTGTGACAAAAAAAACACCACAGACAAATCACTCAGGTGAGATTCGAACCCACGACTTTTCAATTGCTAGAGCAGATGTTAGACCACCAAGCTAGCCAAGTGTCTACAGGCAGTTCAAATCGTAAGTGTTGATGTTTTTATTTTACAAATGATAGTTTTCATGGAGTTATTGAGTAGGAAAAATTCATTTTGTGCCTTTCTGTATATTTGTACACAATTTATATGCTTTTAAAATAAAATTATTTAGGAACGCCCACAAGAATCTATAGGTCACTTGCTGACATGGCTGGATTCCTGAAGACTGTATTATCTTTATGGAAACTAAATCATGTACAAATATAGAGGAAGGCACAACAAGATTTTTCCAATTGAACTACTGCAGGCCTGGAATTACACGGAGGCCATGGCCTTCGTTGCCCCTGGTCTTGGCCTTAGTGCCCTTTCAAAAGTTTCCCATAGACTTTATGATTTTCCAATACAAGTGCCCTTTGCAAAATAAAAATGGCCTTGCCCTTTCAGAGATGAAATTCCAGGCCTGCTACTGTATGATAACTACAAGATGTAAACAAAAAAGTATTTAGTAATTCACCAAACCTTTAACACAATGCCTTTGAAATGCCAGTGGTGACCAGATAGACCATCTTGTTGAGTGAGCCTTGACACTACATTTCACCTGTAGTTAATACTTTATGGTGTTATTTCGTAGGTTCAGTGCAAAAAGGTCCTTTGATGTGAAATTCACAAATTTAGATAAAGGCATTTGGTGCTTCAGCTAAAGTGAGTCGACTTGTGGTATGAATTCTCCAAGGTATTCGTTTAGCAATGATAAAATATGAATTTAGTGAGGATTGAGGAATATATTTATTTGTTATGTTTGATTATTTTTTTCTGGTTTACAGTTATTTTCAATTCCAGGCCCTTTTGATAATGACTAAATATCAAATTGCAAACAAGGACCTTGTAACACCGTGCCCGAGATTTGTTGAATTTAGCAAAAATTCAAATCAAAAGAACCTTCCTCTTGTACTACAAGTCCAACAGGTGACCACTTCATTCAACACATTTAGAAGACAATGTTATTCAGAGTGGATTTTTTTCATACAATTGAACTGATCAAAAAGAGTCAACACAGAAACGATGAAATGGCTTTCAAAGATTAACCTCAATTGGGAAGGAATTCTGGTGAAAACTGCATGCAATGGGAGACTTTGGAACACTAGGTGGCAGCAGACTAACCAAATAAATTTCCATTGTTTACTAACAGTTCTGAGGATGGGCATAGTTTCGTTAACAATGGATTTACCTGGTGAGTCTAAGCTGCCACCTGTCTCCATAAGTCTCCAACAAGTTGCAAATTTAACAATCAAGTCAGTGTCTCTCAAAATGTCTAGATTTATGCATGAATGAAGCACATATGGTAGGGTTGTGGTCAGTAACATATTGGCAGATGCTGAGGGGCCCAATTTCATAGAGCTGCTTAACCGGAAAATGTTCCTTATCAATTTCCTGCTAAGCAAACAAGCAGGAAACCACTTACACAAGTTACATGGTATTTTGGCTTGTAGGGGTAGCCTTATTCTGGTAAGCAAAATTGTTTTGTGCAAAGCTACATTTTTGTGCTTCAGCAGGTCTTTGAAATTTGCCCCTGGCCAACATTCATGTTTAAAGTTCAATTTCATGACACTGCGCTTACACATATCATTACAGGATTGTACAACGTCACCAACTAATGACACAGAATTATGTGGTAAGCATTCATGCCATGAAACTGGTCTCTGTGTGTCCTTAATGCATTCCGTTACTGCATTTTGGTCGGAATTTCAAAGAAGCCACACAGTCCATTGCCTTCAAGCCCCCCCCCCCCTAGCCTTAGTGAACTTTAATTTTCACACAAACGGTGTCTGATGCAAGTGTTTTCTAGAAACAGTTAGTAGAATCACTCCTAAAGAACGAGCGAGGACTTCGTTCACAACTTCTTCAGGCTTCTTCAACTTCTTCAGGCCTGGGAAAAAAAAATTCTGACTGAATTCAAATATCCTATAATAATTCTTGCAAATTTTGAAAACTAAATCCACACGGCAGAACAATGCAATAGAAGATGTTAATCATTGAGGCTTTCTTTCTCAGCTTGAATCGTCTTCCTCTTGGCTTGAATCGTCTTCCTCTTGGCCCGGGCTAGTAATCTTCTCTCTCGTTCATACTCCTTCATCCGAATCACAAAGCTGGTGACAAATGAGAAAAGATGACAGATACGAGGTCACTTTTTTATGGAGTTTAACAGAGTTTTACACCCAGTTCAGACAGGCCCTCGCTGAACCAAATAGATTGAGAGTGACTCTAGGTCAACAAAAATAAATTTTGGTTTCAGACAGGCGAAATTAACATAACTTTAACATTAGGATCGGCTCATGACAAGATCAACATCTGAAACCAAGACACTCCAGAGTCGTTCCGACTGCAACAGTCAATCTTACGACTTCCAGCACGTCAAGTTGCTCCTAACTGTTTCAGACATCAAAATGGTGATGTACTTAATAAATAATTTGGTTTGGCCGGACTCTACAACACCTGTCTGAACCAAGTGTTATATTACATCACTAGTTTGTGACGCATGACTAGCATTAGTGCACACTGCAACAAGTTTTTAACTTAAGTTTTGAAAACCATGTTAGGAGGACAATTGTCTCTGCAGTACGATTGAGGTCCTGTGTAAACAACTTCTGCATAGTCTGCCCAAGTTCAACAAGAGTTGTCTTCCCTTAGTTTAACTCAATGTACAACATTCGAGAGCTCATAACCATGAAATCACTCTCTCAACCATCTTACCGTCTTATGAGTTTGCAAGACCATACATTGTTAACTTACCCTTCAAGAACAACAAAAGCTACCCTAGATGATCGGGTGTACGCTGCTCCTAAACTATGGAATAATCTCCCTCCTTGTATTAGGCAATCATCTTCATTAAATGCATTGAAATCAAAGTTAGAAACCCATTTGTTTACGCTTAATTCCTTCTGGTATTGTAAGTGTTATTTGAAATTTTTTTCTTCTCTGCATTTTTGTATTTATTGTAATGCGCAGTAGAGTACTGTATGTAGAGTACATGCGCAGTAGAGTACATTCATACAGGTGTTGCACAATGTAAATGTCCGTTATTATTATTATGTTGGAAGCAAAAATTCTGTTCATTCCTGGTGTGTGGTGACCAAAACTACAGACATGAAAACTTTGTTATTACCAAAATAATTTTTTTGTTTTAACTTACTCGCCATATTCACACTGCTCATACTCATGTTTTGTATGCTTGCAGGCAAACACATTCGGAAAGTTATCCCGTTTACATTTGAAGAAAGCGATGTAAAGATGGGCGCAGTAATCTCTGTGCTGCAGAGGAACCTGAGCTTTGTTCATCTCCGCTTGGGTGGCTACCATCACTGAAAGTGAAAGTGAAGATCATGAGATTACAATAGACCTTATGCACATGACGTCATTTGTGTAGGGCGCCCTCGGCGAGAGGTCAAAAGGAGGTATCTCATTGGCTGATAATGTGCGCCACGCGTACACTGGTGCAAGTTTTCCATTGTTTCGTCGTAGTTTTACCTCTAAGATGGCGGCTTGATGACGTCAATGCATAAGGTCTATAGGCTGTTTCACTAAAAAAAATATAAACAAATTCTTTATGAAACTTTGCAGATAATATACACCTTAAGAAGTGATCTGGAGTTGAAAATCAGATGTTTAGTTAAATGTATCTCTTTTTATGAGCTAGGGTCCTTCAAAAACACAGAGTAATATTCTTGTTGGATTCTTAATAGGATTTTTTATTTAAGCCATGGCAGAGCTTCACCACACAGCCAACAGGAAAACTGAAAACTGAATTGTGCGCACAGAAAACACAAACCTTGACCCAGGTCAGACTTTCCTCTTTAGTCCAAAGACGCGCCCAAAGAAAAAAAAAATATATATTCTGTCAGAAGTCATTAATAAAATTAGTTTTATTTTGTGCGTTGTAAATTTGTAATTTACGGCAATTCTCACTGAAATGAAGACTCTTTGACATGAGGGGGCGTGCGCAGCACAAATTAGTCTCGGTTCCATGGCTCGACTCTCCCCATCCCCATCCAGACATACCAACCTTCCGATGCCTCAATCCGGGAGGTTTCTCTCTTGCAACAAAATTCACCCGACGTCATCGACCCCAGTAGAGGGCGTAACATTGACTAGCTTGGATGGACTGGGCAGACGTTTGTTTGATACAGATATTTTCTTCTCCAGTAGTACTTCACATTGCGATATCGGCGACCGTACAGCAAAAAACGAGCGATTGCGATATCGGCGACCATGCGGTAACAAAATGAATGTCGCCATTGCAATGATATACACTCAAATCGGGGAGACTCCCGGGAAGGTAATGAAGTGCGGGTTTAAAACCTCAACCATCGTCTGTCTACGCTTCACGAGCTTCGCTCAATCTCCGGCAAGTTTTTGTCTTTTTTTTCTTCAAAAAATTTTCTCAACGATGTTTTGAGTGTTATGAATGAATTCATTAGACATCGAAGATCAAATCCGTGTTCTTAAGTCGGGGGTTAGAAGTTGTGTCCTGATTTTCGAAAGTGGTAAAAATTGGGCAAATCTGTTGACTAGTCTGGCAAAAATGGTCGAAATTACAACACAAAAGTATGGAGAAATGTTACGCGAGTTGTCTCGTAACCCTCCGGTCTCCGACCATTATCGCTACTTATTACTACTAGACCCAGTAACCGGGGCGCTGTACTCGTTCTTTCGAAATTTTGACATCTGCGGTCGTACTAGCAGCTAGCGCCCCAGGGAATGATAGTATGGTCATACATCATGATCCAACTCTCGCTTGTAATCGACGGGTGCCCTGCCTGCCTCAACCGCGTAGTCGTAACGGTTGAGGCAGGGCACCCGTCTAAAATTTGACGTAGCACGCAGCATTACCAGCTCAAAAATTTCAACGGCGGCCATTTTGTTAACGGAAGGCGAGGATTCTGAAAACGGTGAGAATTTATCACTTTTTGCAACTTTTGTTTTGCGGAGTGGATTTTCTGGACCCAACCCGACCTCGATGAGAGTATAAGGAACACATAGAGCCTAATTTTGCCGTGATCCGGTTTGGGAAATTAACTGTAGGTGCAGAAACGTAAAGGGAAAAAAGTTTCGAATAGGATTTTGTACATGTCACTCTATGACTATGGAGACGATAGCGGAATGAACCTCATACTGTGAAAGTCATATAATTCCGACAGTTGTAATTGTATGCAACTTTGGTACTCCTAGAACTATGAGTCATAGGAGTACCAAAGTTGCATACAATTACAACTGTCGGAATTATATGACTTTCACATAGATTTACATTGTACCCACACCGTACTCCTAGAACTATGAGGTTCATTCCGCTATTGTCTCCATTACCCTCATAGAGTGACATGTACAAAATCCTATTCGAAACTTTTTTCCCTTCACGTTTCTGCACCTACAGTTAATTTCCCAAACCGGATCACGCCAAAATTAGGCTCTATGTGTTCCTTATACTCTCATCGAGGTCGGGTTGGGTCCAGAAAATCCACTCCGCAAAACATAAGTTGCAAAAAGTGATAAATTCTCACCGTTTTCAGAATCCTCGCCTTCCGTTAACAAAATGGCCGCCGTTGAAATTTTTGAGCTGGTAATGCTGCGTGCTACGCTGGTAACAAACCCAACGGTTCACGTATACAATCATAGGCGCAATGCTGGTCCACAACAACCAATGTTCTGTATACGTGAATCGTTGATAATCGTTACCATCGTAGCGAGCAGCATTACCAGGAGGAAAATTTCAACGGCGGCCATTTTGTTAACGGAAGGCGAGGATTCTGAAAACGGTGAGAATTTATCACTTTTTGCAACTTTTGTTTTGCGGAGTGGATTTTCTGGACCCAACCCGACCACGATGAGAGTATAAGGAACACATAGAGCCTAATATTGGCGAGATCCGGTTTGGGAAATTAACTGTAGGTGCAGAAACGTGAGGGGGAAAAAGTTTCGAATAGGATTTTGTACATGTCACTCTATGGGGTAATGGAGACGATAGCGGAATGAACCTCATAGTTCTAGGAGTACCCACACCGTACCAATGTTTCGACAACCAATAACCTTTTAGAATCTTAAACATTTTCACTCACCCCTTTCTTCTCTTCCTTCTGGAAATCCATATAAGGGGTCAAAACTTGATGGTTTAAAAATATCTGGTGTTGTGTCCGGATTAGTGACATAAGCAGACCACAAATGCCCCATTTTAGCAGGAATTTTTGCCGGTACTCCGGCTAAAAAAAAACCTTTAACTTAGATAAATTGTATTTCGCCAGCCTGACAAAAGAGGGCGGTATTTTATTTAATTGGCGGGCGCAGGTTTCACCCCTCTAAATAGACTCCCATAGCAAACAATGATAAATGCTAAATATTCAAAAATTCTCAAAAAATAGTTAAAAGTCTCTCAGCCTCTTGAAAACCAATCAAATATATTTTCAGACCACTAAACTTCAGATTTCTTTTCAATTTTTGGCAGGTCAGCCGTTTGGAATTTTTGCTAATTACCCAAGAAAAAACACCCCCGAAAATGTGTTTTTTCCCAAACCATGCCCAAACCGACTTGCCGCCAGTTTTCATGAGGCACTCCTCCAATTCCCAAGCTAAATAGGACCAACTTTAAAGCCCAAATTTATCAAATCTCCTCAAAACTTGAAACCCAGAACCCCCAGGTTGTGATAAGTTCTTATAATTACACACTCTATTAGTTGCATGACCCCCAAAACGTTATAATTAAAAATAAGTTGTGGGTTTACAAATTATGATAAGTAGCTTGGCGCATGAATTTTTGGTCGATTTAGAGTAGTGCACCCCGCACCCCTCTAAATAATCTCCCATAGGAACCAATGCTAAATGATAATTATTCAAAAATACTCAAAAAATCGTGTAAGTCTCTCAGCCTCTTGAAAATCAATCAGACATATTTCCGGACAACTAAACTTCAGAATTCTTTTCAATTTTTGGAAGGTCAGCCGTTTGGAATTTTTGCTAACTACCCCAGAAGAAAAAAACACGATTTTTTTTTTCTTTCAAAAACCGACTTGCTGCCAGTTTTCGTGAAGCACTTGCGTCCACTTCCCCGGTCAAATAGGGCCAACTTTAACGCCTAAATTTATCAAGTCTCCTCAAAAGTTGAAGCACAGAACCCCGAGGTTGTGATAGATTCTTATATTTACACAATCTATTAATTGCATGACCCCCAAAACGCTATAATTAAAAACTAGAGATCAGGTGTTCGTAAAAAAGAACACAGAGGGGTTTCGGTTCATGTAAAAAAAAAATACAAAAAAGAAGTATAACTCTACGACATGTGGTTCAGGAAATTCAGTTTGTTTTTTAAAATGAACTTCCTGTCTGAACCGGAAGGAAAGGTTAAATCGAGGGTCATGTTTTTCAATAAAATGTCAAATGTGCCATAAGCTAGCAGAGTGCACAAAAATAATGACTTTTGCTTCAATTAAGTGCTTCAAAGCTTTAAAGTTGGTCCAATTTCAAGATAAGTAGACTCTTGACCTGTGACAGGCCCTTTTTCACTTAAGTCTGCCTAAAAACTTAAACCTGGTCTTCATTTTGATACTGAATCGAAAGGAGCTTTTAAACCAAAAATAAAGGTCAAGTGTCACGGTTACCCAAGACTAATCTCCAATGCCCAAGGATTATGTAAACAAAAAGTTTTTAAATCGGCTGTGTAATTCTTGAGATATGGTCTCACTTCCGGTTGACCTGGAAGTAAAGGTCAACATGGGGTCATGGTTACCCAAGGCTAATCTCCCATGCCGAAGGAGTCTAGAACTGAAAAAAGTTTTAAAATCGGCTGTGTATTTCTTGAGATATGGTCCCACTTTCGGTTGACCCATAGGTAAAGGTCAACATGGGGTCACGGTTACCCAAGGCTAATCTGCAATGCCCAAGGAGTCTATAACTGAAAACAGTTTGACAATCGATTGTGTAGTTCTTTAGAAATGGTCTTACTTCCGGTTGACCCGGAAGTAAAGGTCAACATGAGGTCACGATTATCAAAGGTTGATCTACAATGCCCAAGGAGTCTATAACTGAAAAAAGTTTGAAAATCCGTTGTGTAATTCTTGAGATATGGCCTCACTTCCGGTTGACCCGGAAGTAAAGGTCAACATGGGGTCACGGTTACCATAAAGTTAATCTCCCATGCCCAAAGAGTCAAGACCTGAAAAAAGTTTTCAGATCGGCTGTGTATTTCTTGAGATATGGTCTTACTTCCTGTTGTCCCTTGGGCATTGGGCATTGGAGATTTGCCTTGGGTAACCGTGACCCCATGTTGACCTTTACTTCCAGGTCAACCGGAAGTGGGACCAAATCTCAAGAACTACAGACCCGATTTTCAATTTCTTTTTGAGTTATAAACCCTTTGAGCATTAAATAATAGACAAGAGTTACCATGACCCCTAGTTGACCCTTATTTCTGGTTTAAAAGTAGTCTTGGTGCAAGACGTCCCTGTTCTGTATTTCCACGATCCGCCCCATTACAAATTGCCGCCAATAGAGGGAGGTATCATTCCACGAACCCGTCGGCAGTATATAGAGATCAGTGGTCGTGGGTGATAGCGGGTTCGTGGAATGATAGCGCCCTCTATTGGCGGCAATTTGTAATGGGGCGGATCGTGGAAATACAGAACAGGGACGTCTTGCACCAAGACTAGTTTAAAAGCTCCTTTCGATTCAGTATCAAAATGAAGACCAGGTTTAGGCTTTCAGGCACACATAAGTGAAAAAGCGCCTGTCAAAGGTCAAGAGTCTTCTATCTTGAAATCAGACCAACTTTAAAACTTTGAAGCACTTAATCGAAGCAAAACAATAATACACGGAACAGCTTTGTGTTTGTTCACAAACACCTAATGTCTAGTTATAAATTATTTTTCTAGGGCCTACTTACTTGCTGGGTCAACTTCTTAAATCATGTTCTTTGTACTTTCTTTGTTATTAGGTGTTCGGTCTACAGACCGAACAACTCTTTGTTATTGTTCGGTTTTTTTTTTGGTTTTTTTTCCTTCTTTGTTTTGCTTATTCTTCTCAGTGAGCTTTGTCCGCAAGCAAACGCATACTTATGGTGGCCCTGAAGGGACATCGCACATCGCAAATATCTTTGCAAATATTTGCGATGTCGCAAATATCTTTGCAAATATCTTTGCAAATATTTGCGATGTCGCAAATATCTTTGCAAATATCTTTGCAAATATTTGCGATGTCGTAAATATCTTTGCAAATATTTGCGATGTCGTAAATATCTTTGCAAATATCTTTGCAAATATTTGCGACGTCGCAAATATCTTTGCAAATATCTTTGCAAATATTTGCGACGTCGCAAACATCTTTGCAAATATCTTTGCAAATATTTGCGACATCGCAAATATCTTTGCAAATATCTTTGCAAATATTTGCGACGTCGCAAATATTTGCAAAGATATTTGCAAAGATATTTGCGACATCGCAAATATTTGCAAAGATATTTGCGATGTGCGATGTCCCTTCAGGGCCACCATACATACTTCCGAATCTTTGATCAACTTGAAACTTCATGTGAAGTTAGAACATAACTAGGAGTAGACTTGTGGACAAGTCGTTAAATGTCTGTCGCGGTGATAGCGGAACGGCTTTCTCGCAATATCCCGCGAGAGGGCTGCTCTGTGCGAGATTATTGCTCTCACGACTGGTCGCATTTACCGACTTGTGAAACCCGCTGGCGGTTTGTGCACGGCCTATGGCCACTTCAGCCGAATTCGTACGGACGCATCTGATTGGTCAATTTCGTTATATCTATGAATATTCAAACTGTAGATGAATATTAAACATCAAATCCTGTACTGGATGGAGTTTTATGTTGCTTTGATCATGCACGATCAAAACCAAACACTGAGTGGTGAGAGTGATTGTGTTCATGAATATTTTGACACAAGAAAATACGTATTCAAATTATGGGTACAACTTGTAAATAATTACAAAAAATCGAACGTAAGATTTTATTTCAGTGTTTGACAGTGCACAGCGTGTGGGGACATGACGTAAAACACACGGGCAAATCGTGTAGCTGCATGCCATGGCGCGCAGAGTTTCTCTCGGTGGGGCTCAGCATGACGAAACCCCTACCCTAGCATGCCAAGAGATAGCTGTACCTGGAAGCTCATGAACATGTGGGAGGGGTTAGGGAGCCAGACCACCAACTACCTTGTCATTGCGGGTTTGTTAGTCGGTAAACCTCGCTGATCGAATCCGCTGTTTTAAAATCGTTACGTTTCAATGTTCGGTGTACGTTCCTTTCCCCCGATTTGGAAATTAAATAAGATTTATGTCAATAAATAGGAAAACCACTCTTATATTGACGGTGCAATTAAGTTAAACAATTTGTGAGACAAAAACGAGCCCCCCCAAAAAAAAAAACAACACACAAAACCAGAGCCCCTGAAGGAACAGGTGAAAAATAAATTACAAATTAAAATGTGGAAAAAAAATTCTCACTCTGAATTTCTTTTTCCACTCTCGACACACAAAATTCCAACAAAGTCATTTCGTTTCCTCAAAATATTATATAATTCAATCAAAATATAATTTTGTCACATAAAATTATATTTTTTTAAATTTGTAAACAAAGTTGTGTTTTTCTAGGTAGCAAAATAGATTTTTCCTAGAAAATACGTTTTTGTTCCCTCGAACACGCCTTCTCCACCCGAAATACGATTTTGTTACCCAGAAATACGCGTTTGTTCCCTGAAAGATACGCATTCGTTTCCTCGAAATATGATTTTGTTCGCACAAAATATAATTTTGTTCGCTCTAAATATGCTTTCGTTCAATAAAAATAATTTTTTCCACCGAAAGGAGATTTCTTTCCCTGAAAACAAGCTTTCGATTCATCAAAATACGACTTTGAATTAGTTGCCCGAAACATACTTTCATTCGTCCGAAATATGCTTTCGTTCTATAAAAATATGAATTTTTTCCACCGAAAGGAGATTTCTTTCCCTAAAAACAAGCGTTTGTTTCATCAAAATACGACTTTGAATTAGTTGCCAGAAATATACGTTCATTCGTCCGAAATATGCTTTCGTTCCCTTAATATACGCTCTCGTTCCTTCGCAATGAGATTTTGTTCCCCAAAATTCCTCTTTCGTTCCCTTAAGATAGCTAGCTTTTGTTCCCTTAAGATAGCTTTCGAAGCCCTGTAGTCCAATCACACAAATTTGTTAAATTCCCTTGTGAGGGGCGACTATGAGAGGGGACGAGTTTGTTGTCAGGGGGCGACTTTGCTAGGGGCGACTTTGTAGTTGGTGACTTTGTACATGTGTTTTTTGAAATTGGCGACTTTGCTAGGGGGGCGAGTTGACTGGTTTCCGTGTCTGTTGTTTATACACACTTAATACACACAATCACTGTAGAACACATCGGGTTAAATGATTGGAGCGATCAGTAACTATTCACGGAAGGCATTATTTATTTTTATGAGGCAAAACACACATCTTAAACAATTATTATAATAATGAATTTTAAGATAAGTTTACTTTATTTCTTTGGTTACTAAATTAATGAAGGAGTTAACACCCACAAAACACACCCACAGATGTCTCAAGCGCAAGCATTCAGTACATTTACAGTAACTAAAATTACTACTACCCTTAGATAAAATGGACTCGTCTTCATGATCGTTCCTACAGCAACCGTAATGTACACTGCGTCCGTACATGAATAAATGAATATGAACCGCCGGCGGGTTTCACAAGTCGTTAATGACGAAGAAGAGTTGGCAGCCAGCAACTTCGCGCGAGAGCAGTGATCTCGCGAGAGCATTCTTTTACGCGACAGCACCAGATGCGACTCGACTCACCGCGACCATCATTAACGACTTGTCAACAAGTCTAAACTAGGAGAAGCCGAGTAAGTTGTGACGTCACGATTACGTCATCAGGTGTCAAGTTACAAGCCATTTTAGCTCGAAAAGTGCCCTCATGCCAATGCCTGTATGTCTCTGAATATTACAACTACAGTATTCATATTTGGGAATATGATAGATCAAGACACGGGCAACATTTGAAAAGTTAACGCCAAATTCACATGACCTTAACTTCCGGGTCGTTACCCTAGGTCGAAGTTCGCCTTCGTTTTTTCCTTCAAAAAAACACTTTCGAGCTTATCTACGGAATAACTCAAGATTGAGATTGAATTGAACAATGAAACTCAACAGATAGTTGAACCTCACTATCAAGACGACACAAACCTATTTACGTCATGATGACGTCATCGGGCATCGAATTATAATAAATCAAAGTTTAATATTTGTAAAAAGCATAACTCATGAACCATTTGTTTGTTTTTTATAATCTACACATCATCGGATAGCTCATTTAAAGTTCGACAAACGCTACACAGAACCCGTCCAACATTTGAACTTACTTCCGGTTAAAATCGGAAGTTGAAAATTTCTTATTATCCTATCTTATATATATCTTTAAAACTACTGATCATTTCAGCATAATTTTTGTATCGGGGTGTAGAACGTTAGTCGTGCTCAAACTTCTGAACACAGACATGACAACATTTTGACCTTAATATATGGTCAAAACCGGACAATGAAGAGCAACTACCCACTCGTATGCTGTTGAAAATTACCGTAGCATTGAGCATACATATGTTCAACAAACAAAAAAACACCCGTTTCCACCATTTCAAACTTCTGTGTGTATGCGTGTAGTACTGACAAATTTGATTAGCGAGATCTGTTCCTCCCATGAATTTGTTGTAGTAATCTATAGATTTTGGCTTAGCAATTTCACGCAATCCACTTTCGCTTTTCTTACACCGAATTTTTTTCATTATTACTTGGCAATCGCCTACATTTGTTAGGAATACAACATTTTTGTTATCACGCCAAACAATGCATAACTGACCAGCCTTCTCATAAAATTTGGGGTCATCTCCCTTTTTCATTCCATTTGTCTTTGGGTGTGCTGCACGAGGTATGCCCAGTGCCGTATAACGCACAGGCCCACTACATCCAAATCCTAGGTTGTCCATTTTTGATACCAGAGCTGGCCTGTTAAAGTAATTATCACAATAAATTACATGTCCTTTATGTTCAAATCCATTTACAAGTTCAAGGACGACTTCTCCTGGGATGGTTAGGTCAGAGGGATGGCATTTTGCTGGGGATGATTCGGTATTTACAGGTGGCCTTTGTGAAGTCTTCGTCTCCTTGGGAGCAGCTCCTGTGTACAATACCCAAGAGCACGTGTAACCAGTCTCCGACTCATTCAAAGAGAATGCCTTCATTCCCCATTTGACCGGTTTTCTGGGCATGTACTGTAGAAACCCGATTCTTCCCTTAAATTTGATCATACTCTCATCAGGAGATAAGTTCTGTCCAGGGTAATACAGGTTGCGAAATTTGGGGAGGATGACATCCAGCAAAGGCCTAACTTTCTTAAGCTTGTCACATCCAGAGGCTGGTTGAGGCAACTGGTTGTCAGACAGGTGAAAAAATCTCATAATGGAACTAAATCTATTTCTGGACATAATGGATGGATACAATGGCGTGAGTAGAACTTCAGATGTTGACCAGTACATGCTGTACTGAGGTGACTTGTTGATACCCATAGCAAGCAGGAGTGCGACAAATGCCATCATTTCATTTAAGTGAGTGGGGGTCCAGGACGTTTGTGAAGCACTTTGTTCTGCGTAGCGGTTTGTTTCGTCTACAAGCATATCCCAAACCGTACTGCAAAAGAACAACTGGAATACCTGTGTTGCAGAAAGTCCTGTAAAATCACTGGTGGGGCCGGCATCTCCGGTGAATTGCATCGGCTTCCTGTTGAGACGACCGATCTCTTTCCAACCCGATCTGAAGTCTGGTTTCTTCCGTGTAGATTTAGCGTTTTCCTGCAGTAGGAAAGAGGGAAGAGGCAATATGCATCAGGGCGCTGTAGATCTATCACTTTACGTAAAGTGTGCTATATGCAGAGTTATTTGAGGACCCAGATTGATGAAAATTTTATTATGTAACCTTCTCGTTCCACAAATATAGGGCAAGGGGGTGGGGAAGGGGTGAGAAGGGAAAGGGGTGGGGGAAGGGGTGAGAAGGGAAAGGGGTGGGGGAAGGGGAAGGAAGTGGGGGAGGGGTGTGCATGCAGTTGCCATGTCAAATTGTGGTAATTAACTTTCCCATTGTTTTTGTGCTTTTTAGTGTAATAGTCCTTATCGCCAATAATAATAATAACACTTAGATAGCGCTGGTATCTTAACCGAGGGTTAATTCATTGCGTTGCACCAACAGAGGGCGCCCTTCCGCAAACCATTATGGGATAATTCTTTACATCCAACATGGCCGCCAATGGTGGCCCATCGTTGATGGTCTTTTTGTATTCATTGTTGCCCGAGTCTACACATCATAACTTTAAGTGACAAACTTAATAATTCAGAACGCCCGCAGAAACGCCATTTTATTGTTCTATGTACCTTTAAGAGCCATTGTCCTAAATCAAATTAAAAGCCAATGTAAAAAGGGGTACTTTTGGACAAATTTATGCCCAAGTTATTCCTGCCCTCTAACTGCATGCACGGTCATGACCTACTCCCTAAAAACATCGTGCTTACCTGCTCCACCTCGCTCGCCGATTCGCTGGAGGTTGATTCACCACCATCCTGCGTGTCGATCTCCCCTTCCGAGTCGATCTCCCCTCCTTCCGAGTCGATCTCCCCTCCTTCCGAGTCGCTGTCTGCAAATATCTCGGCCAAAATTTCTGCATTTCTATCGCCGTCCATAATGTTGCAGCCACTTGTTCGTTTGAATGAATGCGCGCCAACAGGTCCGCGGCCGGGGGGACGCTATAAATAACAATGGGATTAACGAATTCGCCAATAGAGGGCGCCCTTGTTACTTTCTCAATAAGCATTATGGGTGGGGACCAATAAGCGCCACTGGTTGTTAAACAATACATTTGACAAGGTGCCATATGGAGCCCTGGTCGGGAAGAATGACCCCAAATATGTGCCATTTGTCGCCCGTGGTACTGATAGGGTTATAAGTTGTTCACTTCCAAAACAATATGTGCACCTTCCACTAACCTTTTCTTGTGCAATTTCCTAAGTTTGAATGTTGTTACTGTTTTGACCCCCCCCCCCTTTGAACAGGTTGGTCATTGAGAGAGCGCAATATAAATTAAATAAATTAGTAGTATTATTATATAAATATGAAACGTTTTAAGTCTTGATTTTTGTTTATTTTAACAGTTTCAGCTTGACTTAATTTTCCTAGAGTCATACTTTGTTTATTTTGTAATATTGTTTTTTTCTTCTTCAGAATACAGCACATCCACCGGCATGGTCTTGGATCCAGTGACAGATTTTCCACGTGTTGTTGTGTTGCATTCTTCATTTCCTGTATGATGCACCATACAGGTAGAAATAGAACTTATAAATCATTATGTTATAAGTCAAAATTCAAGAGAGGCTTAGATTTGCCGTCTTCATGATTTGCCTTCGTTTTGCATTATGATTTAAAACAAGTGCCCTTTCAATAGTCTAAAAATTAACAAACTGTTCTGTAGGAAAATCAATATCCAACTAGAGATTTAGTGTTTGTGAGAACAAACACTAGGTGTTCGGGTATGGGGCACTGTTATGTTACTAAAATGCGTAAGCAGATTTATATTGAAAGTTTTTTAATTTTCCTAAAAAAGGCGTTTGCAAACCTATTACTTTTATACTTTTAGTGTACACGGGGGAAAGTGATATCGTTGCTGTATATGAGTCTCCATAAAGTAGTTTAGATACACATGTATAACAATTTTCATGTAAATAGTCACAAACTTAACATGCTTAACTGATAAATTAAAAGACTATCACTAACAATTCAAAAATAAATGTTATCAAACTACGCATGCTTGCTACCTTATGTGTGAAGCAACATCATTTGTCATGATTATGAAAAGGGCATAAGAACCTACTGTTTACACGATGTGCAATTTATGTTGAATTTATTTTGCTAGTCACATTGTATTTCTTTAAAGTATTCAACAGGATCTAAAAGTTAGATTCGCATAAAAACCGTTGTTGATCAGAGTCAAATTTATGTTGACCTTTTTCCGATTGCATTTTCTCAGTTATCAAAAGTTATTCAAATCACCAAAACAGTTCAGCAAAATACACTCGTTCAGTTGATATTTACCACCAAGCCAACAAAAGGCTAACACGAAGGTTATGCAATGAGCTATTCATTGGACCACCGTCGAACAACGTAGATTTCCGAAGGAGGGTTGCATTTATCGACGAGTGCAGTAACAAAGGACCATTAACTTGGTATAGCGCCACCATGGATAACGCATCAACTTTACTGTACGCTTCAGTACATGTACAATATACATGTGGGCC
The DNA here is from genome assembly GCA_037783415.1 of Leptasterias polaris. Classification (NCBI taxonomy): domain Eukaryota; kingdom Metazoa; phylum Echinodermata; class Asteroidea; order Forcipulatida; family Asteriidae; genus Leptasterias; species Leptasterias polaris. Next base: position 42,000 of record JAZGTN010000264.1, on the reverse strand, counting down.
AGCAATGCACAGTCTTCGTGGACTTTGAACCTTAAGATCAATGGCGCAGTGTGTGTACAGTTTACATGTACATGCAAGCTTGCACGTGGTCAATGGAGCGGAACGACCAGCCCTTTGCTTCTGCTGCGTAATGTTCAACTTACATTTTGAGCGTGAAGTTAAGAACAAACGGGGTAACTCTTTGTGTAGCATTTGTTGAGTTTTTAAAGGCCTGTCCGATGATGTATTGATTGAAGCAATCCATTCAGTAATTATTAAGTTATGATTTTTTGAAATATACAATTTTGATTTACTGTATTTCAACACCTGATGACGTCATCATGACGTCACACTAACTTGATGGAGGTTTCATCAAGGTTCTAACATGGTGTAAATTTGAAGTTGATCGGACAAACAGAAGTTAAGAATTTTGCCAGGAAATGTTTTTTTGTTAAGAATTGCACAAAGGCAAACTTTGACCTTCCGGTACGACCGGAAGTAAAGGTCATGTGATTTTGGCGTTAACTTTTCAAATGTTGCCCGTGTCCTGATCTATCATAATGTTTAAATATGAATATTATAGCTTTCCTATTCAGAAGGTTGTTATTTATAAAATTTATACAATTTTTAGCAGCCCTTTATTTCTTGTGTAACCTATTAATACTTTACTTTCTCTAATATTTCAAAAGCTATCAGGATTGTTTTCAGCGATTCAATGATATAGCTTACGCATTAAAACAGCAGTGAGCCCACCAGCGATACCCGAACACCTAGTGTTTGTTGTCACAAACACGTTAAGTCTAGTTAGGTGTTCGGCTAACAGCCGAACAACTCCTTGTTTTTGTTCGTTTTTTTTTTTTTTTTTAGGTGTTCGGCTAACAGCCGAACAACTCCTTGTTTTTGTTCGTTTTTTTTTTTTTTTTAGGTGTTCGGTCTACAGACCGAACAACTCCTTGTTTTTGTTCGGTTTTTTTTTAGGTGTTCGGTCCACAGACCGAACAACTCCTTGTTTTTGTTCGGTTTTTAGGTGTTCGGCTAACAGCCGAACAACTCCTTGTTTTTGTTCGGTTTTTTTTTTTTTTTTTTTTTTTTTTCTTTGTTTTGCTTAATCTTCTGATAGTCGTTTGTCCGCAGAAAAAAACATACTTGCAAACCTTTGATCAACTTGAAACTTAATGTGACATTAGAACATAAAGAGCAGAAGACGTGTGAGCAATGACGTCATGATGACGTCATCGGGTGTCAAATTACAAGCCATTAAAGGTCAAAAAAGTGCCCTCATGCCAATGCCTGTATGTTTCTGAATAGGAAAGCTATAATATTCATATTTAAACATTATGATAGATCAAGACACGGGCAACATTTGAAAAGTTAACGCCAAATTCACATGACCTTTACTTCCGGTCGTAACGGAAGGTCAAAGTTTGCCTTTCTGCAATTCTTAACCAAAAAACATTTCCTGCCCAAATTCTTCACTTCTGTTTATCCGATCAACCTCAAATTTACACCATGTTAGAACCTTGATAAAACCTCCATCAAGTTGTTGTGACGTCATGATTACGTCATCAGGTGTTGAAATACAGTAAATCAAAATTTAATATTTCAAAAAATCATAACTTAATCATTACTGAATGGATTGCTTCAATCAATACATCATCGGACAGGTCTTTTAAAACTCAACAAATGCTACACAAAGAGTTATCCCGGTTGTTCTTGACTTCCCGCTGAAAATGTAAGTTGAACATTACGTTAGTATTAGCCCGCAGGTCTGGTCATTCTGCTCCATTGACCACGCGTAATCTTGCATGTACATGTAAACAGTACACACACTGCGCCATTGATCTTGGGTGCAAAGTCCACGAAGACTGCATTGCTGTGTCGTGATACGTTATCCATGGTGGCTGTGTCGTGATACGTTATCGATGGTGGCGCTATACCAAGTTAATGGTCCTTTGTTACTGCACTCGTCGATAAATGCAACCATCCTTCGGAAATCTACGATGTTCGACGGTGGTGCAATGAATAGCTCATTGCATAACCTTCGTGTTAGCCATTTGTTGGCTTGGTGGTGAATATCAACTGAACGAGTGTATTTTGCTGAACTGTTTTGGTGATTCACTGATTTGAATAACTTTTGATAACTGAGAAAATGCAATCGGAAAAAGGTCAACATAACTTTGACTCTGATCAACAACGGTTTTTATGCGAATCTAACTATTAGATCCTGTTGAATACTTCAAAGAATTACAATGTGACTAGCAAAATAAATTCAACATAAATTGCACATCGTGTAAACAGTAGGTTCTTATGCCCTTTTCATAATCATGACAAATGATGTTGCTTCACACATAAGGTAGCAAGCATGCGTAGTTTGATAACATTAATTTTTGAATTGTTAGTCTTTTAATTTATCAGTTAAGCATGTTAAGTTTGTGACTATTTACATGAAAATTGTTATACATGTGTATCTAAACTACTTTATGGAGACTCATACAGCAACGATATCACTTTCCCCCGTGTACACTAAAAGTATAAAAGTAATAGGTTTGCAAACGACTTTTTGGGGAAAATTAAAAAACTTTCAATATAAATCTGCTTACGCATTTTAGTAACATAACAGTGCCCCATACCCGAACAAAGGGTACTGAATACTTATTGTTTTATACACTGGAACAAATCAAGTTTTTCATAGATCTATTAGAGAAATTGGCCTTTAATCTTAATCCATTGCCTAACGCAGAATGACATACCCCCTCGCGACTGGCAACGGTGGGTAGCTAGCCAGTCAAGGCACTTGTTACAGACCAACGTGGCACAACGATAGTTGTTTACTATCAGTGCCATGTGGGCGTAACGAGAGTTTCCATTCATGTTTTACTTACAACGCAAGTGCAATCTTATCAATGGCGTACTTACTACTACGTACTAGCATTAACATGATTTCCGCTAAGATTCGACGTCTAATTGTTCCCCTACTTGCCCTTCTCATGGCTTTATTATCAATATGGAATTGAAGACGAAGTTTCACTGAGATGACCACCTGCTTCAGTGATTCGTATGATATTTAATTATGTGGGAAAATGCAAGCAGGAAAAGACGAACAATGGTAATATGTTTTGATCATACACCGAGAAGGAAGGATGTGTCATCGGATCGTAATGGGTGTTTCAGACCCTCGTCACGGCATGTGTTTACCTTGCTACACGGGACTAACTTCGGTAAGTTTTCCGTGTGAACATCATTGCTTTTCAAAATGATTCTTTTATTTGATGCACAATTACGTTATAAAGTTTATCCTGTATCATCAAGTGGTGACCGTTGGTGAAATGTTTTTAAAACTAAGGAACGTTTAATATGAACGTCGAAGAGATAGAGTTGGGCAATGGGGGATTGGTATGAATGTTGGCTATATCACTATAGTCAGAAAATGGTCAGACTGATGAATGTTTTCCGTCAACTTTGTATAGCGACATACTTATTTGAAAACCCTTCGATAAAGTTTCCCCTAATAAGGTTTCGTTTATAAGTTGTTCACATCAAAAACAGGATGTGCACCTTCCACTCATTTTTTTTTGCGTAATTTCCTTACTCTGATATGTTGTATTGTTATGAGCCCTCGAACAGGTTGGTCCTGGAGAGAGCGCAATATAAATTCAATAAATTATTATTATTATTATAAAATCATGAAATGTTGTAAGTCTTGAATTTTATTTATTTGAGCAGTTTCAGCTTGACTTAATTTGCTTTGAGTCATACTTTGTTTATTGTTTTTTCTTCTTCAGAATATACAACACATCAGTACCCGAATGTTCTCCAGTGAAAAAAATCATACTCGTTGCTGTGTTGAATTCCCTAATTTCTTGCTGAATGTATGATGATGCACCATACAGGTAGAAATAGTTATTAACTCGTTAAAACTATTTTATTAGTTAAAATTCACGAGAGGCTTAAATTTGCCGTCTTTATGACTTGCCTTTATCTTGCATAATTATTAAAAACATGTGTTTTTTATTTCAATATTATAAATTTAACAAACCGTTCTGTATGAAGACTAATGTCTAAAAATCAAGCAAGCTATTTTTTAAAATGCAACCAATAGCTCATTGTATGCTCGACTTGTTTTAACAATCAAAGTATCATGCACCGATACATAATGAGAAGCCAAATCACAGTATTTGAAAACCTGTTAAAACTTCTAAGAATTGTAATTTAATAATGTCAACATGATTTGCATAGTCGGATTTATTATAAAGAATCAATATCCATTGGAAAATAAATAAACTTCTGTGAGTGGCATACATGATAGTTGTACTTGTGAGTAATTCAAAGGCTCGTTTTAAGATATGCAACCAAAACGAAAGGAAATTCGAAAAATGTATGCTGCTCTGTATGAAAGGACAATATTGACCCTCTGCCCTTTCAAATAAATTAAATAATGTACTCTTCGTTTTTCACTTACAATTTAAAGCACATAATTAAATACCAATGTCTCGATAAGAACTTATCTAACGTCATGACGTCATCAGTTTTCAAATGTAGGATAAGGATAAGGATAAGGATCATTTTTTTTAGCAACCAAAATAGGGTTGGATTCGTTAATTTGGCTTTAACAAAAGATTATTATTTTTTAAAATTTATATTGTGAGGTGCATTAATTTCCTGTGTAAACTAACGTTCAATCAACGAAGATTTACACTTTACTTTCCTTGAAATTTCAAAAGCTATCAACAATGTTTTCAGCGATTCAATGATATAGCTAACGCATTAAAACAGCACTGAGCCCAGCGAGAACCCGAACACCTAGAGTTTGTTTTACAAACTCTAAATCTCTAGTTTTATTTGTTTTGCTTATTCTTCTGATTGTAGTTTGTCCGCAAAAAAAAACATACTTGCAAACCTTTGATCAACTTGAAACTTAATGTGACATTAGAACATAAAGAGCAGAAGGTGTGTGAACAATGACGTCATGATGACGTCATCGGGTGTCAAATTACAAGCCATTTAAGGTCAAAAAAGTGCCCTCATGCCAATGCCTGTATGTTTCTGAATAGGAAAGCTATAATATTCGTATTTAAACATTATGATAGATCAAGACACGGGCAACATTTGAAAAGTTAACGCCAAATTCACATGACCTTTACTTCCGGTCGTAACGGAAGGTCAAAGTTTGCCTTTCTGCAATTCTTAACCAAAAAACATTTCCTGCCCAAATTCTTCACTTCTGTTTATCCGATCAACCTCAAATTTACGCCATGTTAGAACCTTGATGAAACCTCCATCAAGTTGTTGTGACGTCATGATTACGTCATCAGGTGTTGAAATACAGTAAATCAAAATTTAATATTTCAAAAAATCATAACTTAATCATTACTGAATGGATTGCTTCAATCAATACATCATCGGACAGGTCTTTTAAAACTCAACAAATGCTACACAAAGAGTTATCCCGGTTGTTCTTGACTTCCCGCTGAAAATGTAAGTTGAACATTACGTTAGTATTAGCCCACAGGTCTGGTCATTCTGCTCCAATGACCATGCGTAATCTTGCATGTACATGTAACAGTACACACACTGCGCCATTGATCTTAGGTGCAAAGTCCACGAAGACTGCATTGCTGTGTCGTGACTGTGCATTGCTGGCCCACATGTACATGTACATGTACATGAAGCGTAAAGTAAAGTTGATGCGTTTGGTGGCGCTATACCAAGTTAATGGTCCTTTGTTACTGCACTCGTCGATAAATGCAACCATCCTTCGGAAATCTACGATGTTCGACGGTGGTCCTATGAATAGCTCATTGCATAACCTTCGTGTTAGCCTTTTGTTGGCTTGGTGGTAAATATCAACTGAACGAGTGTATTTTGCTGAATTGTTTTGGTGATTTGAAGAACTTTTGATAACTGAGAAAATGCAATCGAAAATATAAAAGGTCAACATAAATTTGACTCTGATCAACAACGGTTTTTACGCGAATCTAACTTTTAGATCCTGTTGAATACTTCAAAATAATGTGAACAGCAAAATAAATTCAACATAAATTGCACATCGTGTAAACAGTAGGTTCTTATGCCCTTTTCATAATCATGACTTGTTGCTTCAGTAATCGGCACCAGACGGTATAAGCGCAGCAAACAGGCGTAGTTTGATAACATTTATTTTTGAATTGTTAGTGATATCTTTTAGTATTATAGTCCAATAACTACGGATTGGATTTCTACAATCAATACATCATCGAACAGGTCTTGCATACGATCAGTTCAGTTTATGACTATTTACATGAAAAACCTCGCCGTTACGTTGTTTAATTAATAGACGTCACCCAATGAATTATTGGGTAATTAAATGTAAATAATTTAATCAAATTTTGAGTCTTTGGTTTAACAACCATGCAGAACTCGCAAACTAAGAAAGATAAATTCGTTGTTTTTTCTTGAAAACAAAGGGTACTGAATACTTATTGTTTTATACAATGGAACAAATCAAGTTTTTCATAGATCTATTAGAGAAATTGGCCTTTAATCTTAATCCATTGCCTAACGCAGAATGACATACCCCCTCGCGACTGGCAACGGTGGGTAGCTAGCCAGTCAATGCACTTGTTACAGACCAACGTGGCACAACGGAGATGTTTACTATCAGTGCCATGTGGGCGTAACGAGAGTTTCCATTCATGTTTTACTTACAACGTAGTGCAATCTTATCAATGGCGTACTTACTACTACGTACTAGCATTAACATGAATTCCGCTAAGATTTGGCGTCTAATTGTTCCCCTATTCGCCCTTCTCATGGCTTTATGATCAATATGGAATTGGAGACGAAGTTTCACTGAGATGACCACCTGCTTCAGTAATTCGTCAGATTTTTAACTATGTGAGAAAATGCAAGCAGAAAAAGACGAACATTGGTCATGTTTTGATCACACACTGAGAAGGAAGGATGTTTCATCGGATCGTGAGGGGTGTTTCAGACCCTTCTCCACGGCATGTGTTATTGTTGATACACGGGACTAACTTCGGTAAGTTTTCGTGTGAACATCATTGCTTTTCAAAATGATTCTTTTATTTAATGCACAAGTACGTTGTAAAGTTTATCCTGTAGTTTTCCTTTTAATAATAAAAAAAAATTACATCGAGCAATTATACAAGCCCAACTTAATTCCTTGAAACTATTCTTAATATCTGGAGAGGAAGGTATCTGGTAGGCCCTAAGATCCTTTTGATAAAAACTTTTGCATTGTCACAATTTGTATACTTTGCATCTTGTATCCACAGGTCTGTATACGTTTGGTAATGACTCTGAAAACTAATTGCAATAAAAACTTACGTGGTAAGAAGTACAGCAGCTTTGGGTAGTATAATGCATTTTGAGAAACTTTTCACTTCGAAGTACTGCGGATATGAAAAAATTTGAATCTGAGAAGCGTTATACGGCTGTAAGTCTTCTCAGATTGTGTATTCATATAGGGAATGTTCTTCCTGCGTGGAAATATTCGCTCCGGTTTTTCGGCAATATCTCAAAAACGCAACCACCTTTTGAAATGAAATTTTCACAGGTTAGTTTAATGGTATAATTACAATTATATAGGTTTGTAACAAACAGTAGGCTCCAATTACCAAACGTATACAGCACCTTTAAGCAGATTGAATGTATTGCGTATGATTTTCTGTGGAATGGGGGCAAAGGTATGGTTAAGAGATCTACAATAAGGAGATCTTGAAGAAGGTGGCCTAAAAATGGTAGATGTTAAGTCTATGTTCAAAGATTTACGTGTAAAGTGGACTCAGAGATATAACAACATCAAACAAGCATGCTCAGTCCATGTTGAGTTATTTCTTTACTCCTTACGGGGGAGATCTTGTGTTCCACTGCAATATGAATTGTGACCAAGTGAAAGAATGGAAGAATATTCCTATGTTTTACAAGGATAGGTTTAACTCATATTTTGATTTGATGCAACATGATAAGATTGAGGTTCACTCACAGTCTGACATAACCAACGAGTTCGCGTTAATAACAAACCATGTTTTTATGAAGGTTTATACTCTGTTTATACTCTAAAGGTATTATGCTGGTCAGTGATCCGTTCCTTGAAGACGGTAGGCAACAAACTCTTAAAGGGGGCTTTAAAGGGAAATATGCACTGCCAACGGTCTTTATGGGCTTGTTAATGGAATAATCCTCTAAGTTAGTTCATGGGCAAATCCTTCTACAAAAGAAATCTGTACTTCGTTCGTCCAACTGCTCAGACTAACTTTAAAGGTATTATACAGGATTGGCAGAGCTGACAAAATAATCACAAACAGTGTTCATGTTTTGTGTAATCAACCACATACATGAAATAACAAACCTGTGAAAATTTGAGCTCAATTGGTCATCGAGGTCACGAGAAAATAGTGAAAAGAGACCTTATGTGTTTTCTGTTTTTCAAACATCGAGTTTATTATCGCGCGCGATAAAAACTATTGTATTACTCATTTCTCAGAAACGATAGCATTTTAGGCAGAAATATTTTAAGGAACCCTTTCTACCATTACTTACTTTAAATCATGTAAGTTATGTGTGAATCTGTGAACATTTGTGTTTTTCAATCTTACCAATAGTGTACAGGGCCTTTAACCTAGAGCTCGGTATTAGGAAGGATGAATGGAAAAACATAATATTCCCTGCCTTATCTGTGAAGTACGGAAGTCAGTATGAGAATATTTCAATATAAAATCAATATGGATTGCTTAAAGGGCTGTATACGTTTGGTAATGACTCTGAAAATTAATGGCAATATAACTTGGTAAGAAGTACAGCAGCTTCCGATAGTATAATGCATTTTGAGAAACTTTTCACTTCGAAGTACAACGGTTATGGAAAAATATATCCCTTATTCATTCAAAATTTGAATCTGAGAAGCGTTACGGCCGTAACGCTTCTCAGATTGTGTATTCCTATATAGGAAATAATCTTCCTGCGTGGAAATATTCGCTCCGGTTTTTCGGTGATATCTCAAAAACGCGACCACCTTTTGAAGTGAATTTTTCACAGGTTAGTTATTATTGTAATAGGCCTACCTCCATTTTTATAGGATAAACACAATCAGTAGGCTCCAATTACCAAACGTATATTAGCAATAGCGATGCTTGCTCCTTCTGTTCCAGGTTTCCGGAGTCAATGAAACATCTGTTTTTTGATTGTGAAATTACAGAACCTATTATTTTGGAAAGCATTCAAAGCTTGGTGGAAAGGCTTGTCAAATAAGGAAATTACTTTAACTTTTAAATCCATTCTCTTTAGTCATAACACCGATCAGCCAGATTTACTGCTAAATCTTTTTATTCTGCTGACTAAGAAGATGATATTTAAAAGTAGATTCAATAAACAAAGGGCGAGTTTCTTTTTCCTGGCTAATTTAGTAAAACATAATTATGAATTAGAAAAAAGGATTGCGATTAACTCAAGTATAATGCATAAGTTTATCACAAAGTGAAGGTTATTGATACTTGGCATTGGCCTGTTTTCCGTGTTTTGTCCCCTTTTTGTGATTTGTTTGTTTGTTTGTGAGTGCATAATTATGTTGAATGAAATAAAAGTAAAAGTGCTTGCACTTAAAGAAACAAAAATTATACTAGCCCAATTTCATAGAGCTGCTATGGGCGTCAATGGTGCTTATAATTCTGCTGAACACAACTAAGCAGGAAGCCAGTCACAAATTGCGGTACATCAATTTTGACCTGATTTTGGCTGGTAATTATTTCAGGTAAGCATTTGCTTACAGTTTGTGCTTTACTAATTAATTTTTTGTGTACACTATGAAATTAATCGGACCTTAGAATCAACATTTATGACAAGAGGTCCGATTTTTGGCCGATTTGACCCGAAACATGTATTTTGTGCACTGTCCGTGGCATAACTTTATATAAGCGAAAGTTTCTGAATGTTTTCGATTTTAAAAATATTTTCATCATGCCTTTGGCGAAAATAAATCGTGCAGCTTTAAATTTACTTTGAATTGATGAGCTATTATTAGCCCTTTGAGCATGTCTATCCATTCAAACCGAGGACTTTAACAAAAGGGATCCGGGTGTTTGACAGAGCGAGGACGTCCTCGCTTCGTTTTCGTGCACAAACCCAATGGGGACGTCACACAAAAAATCCCATGTCCAAACAATGGGAGAACAAAGAGAAGTCCTCGGTAAGCGGGGTTCACAGTGTGTTCATCAACTGGTTTCCTTAACAATCAATGAATGTTATTTTCCACTTCTGTGCTTACTATACCCTATGTATGAGAAAAGTTCAATAGATTGTGGAAATTCAAATTCATTATAGGCAAATACGTTTGGCCCCATCCTGTATACCTCAATATGTACTAGAACACGGAGAATGTCGAGTTCAATGTCATGACTTGTCTGCTGTAGTATATGGAATTCCCGTCCCGTCCCGCGGTGTTTTAATCGTTCTCAATATTTTAATGGTGACACGTACAGCATGGAGTAAAAGACAAAATATAATAGGCATTATTGTTGTGGCCACTTTGAAAGAAAGCATTGCACCGTAAAAAGGCTCAGAGTTGACCTGATTTCAATACTTGGTACACAAAGCTTTTTCCCACGGCAAAAACATGACGTCAGGGGGAAAGTCCCGTTATTTCCCAAAACAGTTTTGTGTTCAAACCATTGTATTTTATAACATATGCGTGCGATGACGTGAGCTTTCCATGTCTGTGTTAAAATTGGTCCAAGGCGATCGGTCTTCTGCATACAACGTGTGCATAACGTTTACATCATGTAGTGAAATGAATGCAGGATCCCGCCTAGTCTTGGCCCAAGACGTCAGTGATCGATAGTGGATAGTGTAATGCGCTCGGTTACAACTCGTTACAGCGCGCCCTCTTGTGGCTTGAATTACCCAACTTGACTAGCTCTCACTACTAACGTCTTGGGAATCTCGTAGCGCTGGCTTAACTTTTTCATTGTTTTCTCCCTAGCCTTTCCTAGGGAACCAATCAGCGCGCGATCGTAGTAATAAATTTGCATAATTACTTATGTGACCCAGGGTCATGCTTCAGCTGCATACATAGTGCATGCACTAATGGCGACATGGCTGCCAGCTGTGAGCGATTCTCACTAGAATTTAGAAAAGAAACACGCTCGTGAAAAACTAAAAGTCAAACTAATTAAACCAAAGCAGTCATAAGCTATTGATGATGTTCTAGATGGCAACTACCTGTTCGTCTGCTTACAAACCGGCTTCGGTATAAGCTTAATTTTCCAGTCATTTACCTCTGTATGTCGATGTGATTTAGAAAAACTTTTTCTATGCTTTATACACATTGCCAAACGAGATAGATTCAGTCGTCGCAGTTTGTGGATTCACACTGATGAACATTATTAAGCTTATAATATATTAAGGAGAAGGCTGCCATGAGTGCCAGAGGCAAATATTTTTTTGTTTACCAGTCCCGAAGCCCTTATCAGCATAAAATGACGTGAATTTCTGCAGTTGTACTCGGTGTACAGGCTTGTCTGCGGTTTATTCATCACAGGTGAGAGAGTCATTGGTCACAAAGTGGTGAGTTATGAGAGAAATCCCATTTTGTTTTACTTTGTAATTTGTTCAATTGTGGATAAAACTGAATTGATTTTTAGTCTTTATATTAGCCACATAGTTGTCAGTCGTATTCGTACTCTCCCAGAGTCCCGGCAGAGAGGGGCTAGTTTAGTTAATAACTATCTGTGATAGCTGAGGTTTTTCTTTTTGAGGTCGAATAAATAATAATAATAAATCATTTTACCTAAGTAAGGCAATCTTGACAAAGCAAGTCATATTCCGAATGCACAAGTATGCATTATCCATTGATTTGACACTGGCTCAAATTGTGGATTTGTGTCTGATATAAACCTTCTGTGTATTGTTGAAGCACTCGTTTGAATCAGTTATTTGCAATGATGATCGTATTATCCTCCATGTTCAAGGGTTGCGTATTGCAATCATTTCAACTAGCAATCGGTAAAACATCATTTACAACCCCCAACCGAAAAAAGTAAATAAATAGATCAATAATAAATAAACAAATAAAACATAAATAAATAATGTGTACAGTGTTCAAGCTTCATATATGCATACTGAATAGAGACCACAAAAGCGCTTGAAGTGATCCATCCAATACACATTATTGCATAATATTATTAGTTTCCATTTATTCTTCTCTAATAATACACACCAAGATCTGAGCTTATTGTATTTATTTTATTCTTCTTTTTGCAGGGGCCAGTCATCGGGAAAGAAATCAGCTTTCAGAAAATTGTATGCCAAGCTTGGAGAACCAGGAAGTATCATTGCTGCCGTGACAGTGACAGCAAGTCTTGCCACACGATTGGCAATCAGAGATGCCTTGCAAATATCATGAGGAATGCAGTTCTTATTCAACAGGGACCGGCCCGTGACAATATCAAGCAAAACTCAAAGATGTGGAAGAAATCTTTGGATGGCTTGCAGATGATGTCTACAGAAAAAAGGAAAAGATGGGGCGCATCGTTATATACTGTCAGTCAAGAAAGACGTGTGCAGAACTGTTCTGTTTTCTGATGCAAGCTTCCATCATCACATCACAAATTGTTCAATATGCATCATACTATTACAGAGAGTGATGTTTACGATAGGTTTCTACGTAGCTTTTTCGACCCTGAGGGAGCTGTGCACATACTCTTCGCAACCGTTGCTTTTAGACTGGGGGTTGATGTAAAGGGGCCTACAACTTTGTCATTTTTTGAACACCTGGCACCAAGTGAAATTGATGATTATGTACAACTAATTATAAGTGGAAGAGTTCGGCATGATGAGAAACCGAGTCAATCAATTGTAATAAACTATCTTATAGAAACAGAAACACTTTAGGAACAGATGAAAAACTTCCTTGACACCCAACAATGTAGAAGAGCTATGATACATGCAGCATTCCATGTAGCACTAGCACTAGCAGGCTCACAAGTACAAGAACTTGTGCCACAATAACTGCTGTGATAACTGTGCATTTTAAACTGCTGTTGTGGGGTATTTCTTGTTTTAGCCTGTTCGAACTTAATCAATCTTCAGAATCACAATTCTGTGAAAGATTTGTCTTTGGCAATAGCAAAAAAAAAAAATTAAAAATTAAGAATGTGTTTGGGCCATTTCTAACAGATCAGTCTAATCAATTCATTATCCGCATACAGTGTATGTTGCAGCTTACGGTGAATATGCTGAATTATGCGTTGTATTTACAGTTACTGAAGCATTTCAAAGTTGACCTGTTATTATTCACTTTGGCCCATAGACCAGTAACTTAGTTATAGGTTCACCACAAGTCAGTCAGTCATAATTCAAGTAGGCAGCTATTCAAATCAATTATTTAAAGAAAAGCATTCCTTTGTCATTCTTCTTCATATTTAGTGTGACACACACATATTATTGACTAAAGTCTGCATTTCAGTGCAGCACAAGTATTTCAACAAACGTTTTGTTTTTGTGAGCCTTTTTTTATTGAATTTTTAAAATTTATTTAAGCCAACAACATTTTTTCCAATGTGATTTTTTGATCAAACATACTTGATGTTAGCAACTCACTGAAATGAGTGCTGCGTTCCTCATTTTCAGAGCATCTCCAATATTTGTCCCTTTGCATTCATATCAAAACAAGTTTAAACTAATTATGGTTTATATTCAAAATCACATTTTTGCCTCATAATGGTGCATTCCAGTAGAAAGAGGCATTTATAAATGTTATGATGTTGGAAATATCTTTTTGCCCGTATTGTTTGGAAATAATTTTAATTGAACTGTATCAGATGTTTTTATAGATGTAAGTTTATATAACATAATGACTATAATTATAAATATATAATGTGACAGAGAACTCACAAGAGAAATAAACTGACGTTCATGTATTTAAAAATATATAAACTTGTATGGATACATATGTCAGGTCATGTACAGTATGTGTACTTCAGGCATCGACTGATATGGACTGTGTTATGAATTTGTAAAAAATTACTAGCCCTAAAATTTGACAGCAGTGAATTGTTCCAATTCGAATCCAAAAACAGTGCGTTCACAACGAGGTGTTTGTTTGCTAAACACTATAGCACTCAGGTCGTCTGTGATCCGTTTCGTCGCAACAAATCCATAACAAACCGTTATAAACAGAAATTAAAAACCGACGACATTCTCTAGAGAAGCAGCAATTTCACATTTTACTGGAAAATAGCTGGACGCCGCGAAACCCTGCATAGTTATTTCTTTTGAGCAAACCTATTACGTGGGTCCGTTGTCACGCGTCCGACTGCCTCATGCATGCTATTGCATGGGAGCTGCCATCTTGTTCGCGGATTTGATTGTTTGAATATTCATTGAGCAACCTTGACAACGGTCTTAATTTACATAAAAAGGCGACGCCCCCAATGCTGCCAGCGCTACGAGATTCCCAAGACGTTAGTGAGAGCTAGTCAAGTTGGGTAATTCAAGCCACAAGAGGGCGCGCTGTAACGAGTTGTAACCGAGCGCATTACACTATCCACTATCGATCACTGACGTCTTGGGCCAAGACTACTCAACACGCAGCATTTAATTATTTTTATACATGTATGATGACATGCAAATTAAACTTCACACAGTGCTAGTAAGACAATTGACTGCTATTTTCTCATTAATGTCTCATTTTGTGAAGTTGCGACTTCTTGATGGACCTTTTGCAGAAGATGTCATTTGAGTAGGGCGCCCTCAGCTAGAGATCAAAAGAAGGTTGCTCATCAATCATTGGCACACCCTATGCCCGGCATGTACATAGATTTGGCCTACTGGCAGTCATTATTTTGAAAAGAGATGACCATGCCTTCTTCGGCAAACATCGACTGTACGTAGTGTGAAAACCGTAGGTCCCATGGGGCTAAAACTTAAAATTTATGCTTTTTCAGCCCAAATTAACCCATTTAACCATGAGCCAATTTGATGAGGGTAGCACTGTTTAAAATTCCATTTTGTTTTGGATGATTTGACAAGGAATCACCCATACCTACCTAGCCTCTGTACAATGTTGATATATTGTAGCGAAACCCTCGTGTGGAGGCGCTGTTCATTGACCTGGTTCTGGATGCTGTCTCCGGATGTGCGCGCCCCCTTTCCCGCGCTTTGGCTGTGGCATCCAGCGAGCAAGGTAGTTGTCGTTTGGCAGCCATGAGGCAGCATCGGGTTTGGTTTAACCATTGCAAGCAGAACTACGTTAGTTCAGTGGAACGGATTCGCCAAACCAGGTCAGTAACCGTTGAATTCAAGTTTTCAAATACATGATTAAGAAAGAGCAAGTGATCAGACAGAATAAAGGCATAAATAAAGAAAGAAGCCAAGAAGAAATCAGAATATTGCAGTTTAGTGATTGTTTAATTTATTCCATGTCAAGTGAACAACAGAAATATACCGTTGTAACCCCCCCCCCCCCCCAAATAAGTCCTAGACCGCGCTCGACGAAACGTTACAATATAATGTTAGATTACATAGGTGACTCTTACTTTACTCCAAAATTAAATAACAAAACTACGTTCACAGATGGCTTTCTTGATACACTCTGATAACAACAGTTGTGTTATGTTTTGTATAATAGTTGGGCATTCAGGTTGGTTTAATATTTTCTTCCCTTTAAACTCTCGTTCGAATCCATCATCGGCCCATGATGAGCTTTGCGTGTGGATTGGATTTCCCCCAAGCTTGGGTTTTCCTCCAACATCTAAAAATAACATATTATTTTTATCATGTTCTCTTCTCGGGTATCCTTGGGCATACGGGTTACCACTTTTGAAGGTCTAGTTTCATTACCGAAAAGAATGAATAAATGACTAGGCCTACCACAAATAATAGGCCCCCTGGGCCGTTGCTGTCAACATAATTTCTACCTCTTTCTCTTATCTGGAACTCTTCATGACCCACACCCCTCCCCAACAGCCCTTCTACAAAGCCAATAAATATTGTGTAATTTACCCAAGTTTGTCACCCCAACATATAACGCCCCCAAATTATCCACCCCCTTTCCCTTTCTGAAACATCAAGTACAGGTTACATGTAACTTGTTCAACCAACTCTGGCGCAATAACTCCCAGTCCTAACTAGTACTATTTTGGTAAACTCGTAATCATCTCTACTTCTGCGTTTACCAACTTGCACTCTTGTCAACTTGATCATACTCCCGCGAATTTGTAACAAATTACTTGTTTATTAGGTGTTCCGGAAAAAGCCGAACACCTATTATTTTTGTTCGTTTTTCAGGTGCTCGGGCAACAGCCCGAACAACTATTGTTATTGTTCGTTTTTTGAAATAGTTTTACCTGCCGTTCTCGATGAGCTCTGTCCTCAAGCAAATGCATAGATGCAAACCTTGGATTAACCTGAAATGAATTCCCATGTAGTGAGAATATAACTAGCATATACTGAGTAAGTTGTGTCGTCATTTTGACGTTATCAGGTATCAAATTACAAGCCATTTAAGTTTGAAAATGACCCTTGCTAATCACTGTATTTCATTAATAATGTTATGTATTAAGCTATGATGTTCATATTTAAGCACATGATAGGTCAAGACAGTGGCAACATTTGTACAAATAACGCCAAACTCGTATGACATTTACTTCCGGTAGTACCGGAATGTCAAAGTTTGCCATCATTTTTCTTCTTCAAAACGATCCCTTTTACCAGCAAAAATCCAAACTTCTGTACATCAGATCAACTTCAAGTGTACACCATGTTAAAGGGGCATGTTGCCTTGGATCGGGCGAGTTGGACTATGAAAAGCGTTTGAAACCGTTATGCCTCGAAGTTGCGGGATTTTCCTTTTACATTGATTGTGAACTAACACGGCTCGCCATTTTGTAGAGCCAAATTTTTGACTCCACAAAACGGCGGACAGTGTAAGTTCGCAAAGTGAAAGGAAAACCACGCAATTTCGAGGCATATCTGTGTGGATCATTGTATTCTACTTTTAAAACATCTTTCTAACCATAATGCATTTTATAACTAGGTTGCAAACGCTTTTCATAGCCCAACTCGCCCGATCCAAGGCAACGTGTCCCTTTAAGACATTGATAAAACCTCAATCATATTAAATTTACAAAATTGTGACGTCATCCAACATCACATGGTGTTACCTTAAAGGTGCACGTATACTTTTCAAAGATGATTATTTACAGGAGAAAACATTACATTAAATTGTCAGATTTCATAAACTTATCAAATAATAAACCACAAGGGAAACTTACTGGGTAAATTTTAAATGATTTTGGGTTGAACAAGAAAAAAATTGACTAGAGCGCGATTTGAACCAACGACCTCCGGATTGATGTGCAGGCGCTCTACCAACTGAGCTATCTACCCCTATGATGGTGGTCTCCCTATTTTGTCAATATCCTTGTTCGGTGGGTGCCAGTCAGAAGCCATTCAACCGTAAACTGCCGTGTAGCCAGGGATCACATAGCCTTTTGTCAAGGCCTTCGTGGCTTGAACAGCTTTGTAGAGCCGCGATCCCAAGCGACTGAAATGAGAGACCACGCACGCGAGTGGCGAAGCCACGAGGGCCTTTTCCAACTTGTTTGCGGTTTCTTATGTGTTTCTTTATAATCTCGACTTTTGCTACCCGAAACGGTAACAAAAGTCCAAACCAATCAGAAGTGCATAACGCACGTTTCATACTTCATGAATAATTCATTTAAAAAACCGCAAACAAGTTGGTAAAGGCCCTCGTGGCTTCGCCACTCGGCTCGCGCGCGTGGTTTCTCGTTCCAGTCGCTCCACTGTTTACAAAGCTGTCCAAGCCACGATGGCTTTGACAAAAGGCTAGGGATCACATGGCAGTTTAGTTTGAATGAATGGCTTCTGACTGGCACCCCCCGAACAAAGATATTGACAAATAGGGAGACCGCCATCATAGGGCTAGATAGCTCAGTTGGTAGAGCGCCGGCACGTCAATCCGGAGGTCGTTGGTTCAAATCCCGCTCTAGTCAATTTTTCCTTGTTCAACCCAAAATCATTTCATAAACTGTCACAATATTAGCAAACATTATAAACAACTGAACGCACTCCTTCAAATTTGCATATTATGATCAACGTTAGTCCAATGCCAGCCCAACGTCGGCGTATTCATGTTTGTGACATAATGTCAAAACGTACGTCGGCAAGACGTCCAAAGCCCCCCTTGCCAAGACAAAACTTGCAACACATTCCTTAAAAAATTATCCCGTTGGTTGTTATAGCGTATTATAACAATTACCGTTGGGTTGTTCGTCTCTGGTAGGCCATGTCAGTTATAATATCCCAAAAGTACGCCGGTCAGCAATACGTTCAGATTACAATGTTTGTAAGGTATAAACCACGGGAAGCCTGTATATGGAGTTTATAATGTTAAAAAATCGGTTGGTGGTCTATTTCACAAAGTACTAATATTGATCATGAGTTGTCAATACCACTATAGTGATTTGTATTGTGACATCACACTTGACTTAGCAATTAAGATTGATTCGCAGTTAAGATAAATCTTTAGCTCTTTGTGAAATCGGTCTTGGATCATTTATATGTTAAAGCATATTGAAGAAACTCTCAAAACACCGTTTAAATGAGAAAATGGAACTAGCTGTTGCAAACTGCTTACCAACCGAAAGGACCTATGGTATTACTGTAAAATAACTATTTTATCACAAGAACTGAGTAAAACACATCATACATACTAGGCCATAATTAGTTAATATTAGTCAAAAAAGACAAATGAATACAGCATAGTAATATTTGAGAAACATAATGTAAATGGATTAGTTGAGCTATATCTTTACAATTAAGGCATTGTTTATTGATCAATCCAGTAAAGTTTGTTAAATGCACCTGTCATGTGGTATTGATACCACGACTGAATATTATAGAAGCGAGGTGTATCGTAATAGTATGTGATTTAATATTAGTGCTGGGAACCTTAGTGCGCCCTCAGTGTTCAGGCCTTTATGATTTGCATAATTTTCTGCAAGAAAGTTAAAGGGGGACACACCGGTTACCTGTTCACGTAATTTAGTCATGTAGAACCAAAGACAATTATTTCTAGATGGTTTTTAAAAAATTTTTATACAAAAATATCACGTAATTAACGAGAAATGACCGAAAAAAACAAAAGCGGTCAAAGGTCACCGTATAGCTTTACCAGCCGTTGCAAGTGTCAAATTTACGGGATACATGCTGTGCAATGTTGCAAGTAGACTGGTGCTCTGTTTATGCATGGAGGTATTCCTACCTCCATGGTTTATGTAAGTGTTTTACCACGACAAGGCATTAGGATCCAGTCCCTGTTATCCACCTGGAAGTGGAAACGGAGACGGAGACGAAAACCAGTCAACTCGCCCCC
The DNA here is from genome assembly GCA_037783415.1 of Leptasterias polaris. Taxonomy (NCBI): domain Eukaryota; kingdom Metazoa; phylum Echinodermata; class Asteroidea; order Forcipulatida; family Asteriidae; genus Leptasterias; species Leptasterias polaris. Next base: position 22,631 of record JAZGTN010000264.1, on the reverse strand, counting down.
AGCAAACTCGCCAATTACAAAGTCCCCAACTACAAAGTCGCCCCCTATCAAAGTCGCCCCTCACATACAAACTCGTCCCCTCTCAAAGTCGCCCCTCACAAAGGAATGTAACAAATTGGTTTGATTGGACTTCAGCGGAACAAAAGCTATCTTGAGGGAACGAAAGAGAAATTCTGGGGAACAAAATCTCATTTCGAGAGAACGAAAGCGTATTTTTAGGGAGCGTAAGCATATTTCGGGTGAAAGTAATTTCGGGCAAAAAATTCGAATTCATATTTCGAGGAAATGAAAGCTTTTTTTAGGGTACGAAATCTGCTTTCGAGGGAAAGAAAGCGTATTTTAGGGAAGGAAAGCATATTTCTTGCGAACAAAATCATATTTCGAGGAAACGAATGCGTATCTTCAGGGAACGAAAGCGTATTTCTGGGGAACTTAACTGTAGTTTGGGGGAAAGAAAGCGTGTTCAAGGGAACGAGAACCTATTTTCTAGAAATAATCTATTTCGTTACCTGGAAAAACACACTGCGTTCACATAATGAAAAATAATATTTTGTGAGACAAATTATATTTTCATCGAATTAAATAATATTTTGAGGAAACGAAATGATTTTGCGGGAATTTTGTGTGTCGAGAATGCAATAGAAATTTTGAGTGAGTTTTTTTTCTTCCACCTTTTAATTTTTAATTTCTTTTTCACCTGTCCCTTCAGGGGCTCCTTTTTTATTATTTTTTATTACATTTTTCGGGGGCTCGTTTTTTTGTAATTGTATGTCACAAATTTTGTTTAAACTAGGCCTAATCGTACCGTCAATATAAAAGTGGTATACCTATGTATTGACAAATCTTATTTAATTACCAAGAAATTCGGTACAAATCGGGTCAAGGAACGTAGAGCATTGGGATGTTGCGATTTTGAAACAACGAATTCGATCAGCGAGGTGTACAGACTAGCAAACCCGCTCCCTACCCCTCCCACATGTTCATGAGCTTCCAGGTACAGCTATCTCTTGGCTAGTGGGTTTCCGTCGCGGTGTAGCACTGCTTGCAAGCGACACGACTGCCCCTGTGTTACGTGTATGTAGTCCCCACGCTGTGCATTGTAAGTTAGACACGCTTCCGTTGCTCGGACTCTCTGAAATAAAATCTTAGGTTCGACTTTTGTGTATTAATCACAACTTGTATCCATAATTTCAATACGTATTTTTGTGTGTCAAATACTCATGAATTCTTGTTAAAAAAACAGAGTTGAATTTGGTGCAGTAATTAATTTTTATACGGCTGGAAGTAAAACTAACTCCGAAGATCACGAGGGTTATCCGAACCAAAAAAGTGGTTCGGATAACCCATGTGACATTCGTTTTTTGAAAAATGCTCAAAAATGACCAAAATTTGTGTTTTCTTTTAGGAAACGTTCTTCTTCATTCCTGGAAGACCTTTGGAGTCATGTTTTAGTCTATTTTGTAGCCAAAATAGCCCAACGAAGCCGGTGTGTCCCTTTAAGTTGGGGTCTACGACCCTTGAACTCGCTCCCCTTTTCTGTTTAACTCTGAATGTGAAGGAGCACACCTTTCTAGCTGAGTACTTCTCTTTAAATTCAAGGGAGCATGGCTGTTGTCATGCCTCCTAACATTTACTATCTGGAAGAGATATGTTTTCAGTATCCCGGGGGTATTTAACAAGTAATTTTGTAGCACTTTTTAGGAGGAATATTTCATCGACATTGTCCTTCGTAAATTTGGCTGCATAGCTAGCATAATTATGTATAGGCAACCACGTTTTGATCTATGCCATACCGATTATAGTGTTCTATTGATTTGTATTGCAGTAAATTTGTGATTGTGCTGTGCTAGTTGCTACTCAGTTGCAGAATAGAATAATTAATATATTTAGACATCCTGTGGCGGATTCATTTAATTTTATTTGGCAGATGCTGGTCCTTTAGTAGACAGAGGATCGTTCCTCATTCCCTCCCTTTCACACGAGGGGGTACCACTACATTTACTGAACATTTAAAAATAGGGTATCCTTCTAGTTCACTTGCAACATTATTTTATGCAAGTTTTAATTCAATGAGAATGTGACAAGATATGTGCCAGGAATTTGCTTGTTGGAAATGGTCCCGTAAGTTCTGATTTACAAGTATCTATAAAATACATCAACACATTAATATTATTCTTTATCACACAGGTGCTAGTGGATAACGCTTCTGCGTCCCATCCAATGGAAAATCTTCCCTCCTAATAGTGTTTACATTGATACAATTAACATTAACAATGTCGAGTGCCCACAGTATGGATGTTATTAAAAAAGGGTGCCCTTGGCTAAAGGCTGTATACAACTAATGTGCTAAACTTTTTATTTATTTATCGTTTTTCCCTTGTTAATACTTGTCATTAAAGGAAGGTTACAAAATGCATGCGAATGGAAACAAGTCTTTGGTGGTAATTCGATCTAGTCCATACAAATTTACCAGTAATGGTTACTTTTTGTTGTTTATGTTGTTACGTACTGAAAAGCACGACGGCGATATTATATAAAACGGGACAAGAACAAAAGACCTTGTAAGTAAAAGCACAGAAGCAATCAATGAAATACATTCAAAATGATATTTAATACATAAATCAATAAGCAGAACAATGAGTTAAAACAAGATTAATAACTGTAAAGCCACATAAAAGCAGTTAATAAAGCAGGATTTAAGCAAAACAGAGGCAAAACTGAATGGTTTAAGCCGGCAAAGATAAATCAAAGCAAATCAAGTAATATTTACCTTAAGGAGGCTGAATATGCCCCCGCCCAGTCAGTCCCCTAACAAGATTTAAATAGTGCAGACGTTAGGCCCAGCATCTCCAACAACAGCCAACACCAGATCAGCCCACAGTCACAGGTAGGTGGGTAGACGTTGACCCAGGAGTTCAGCTCAGGAGCCACGACAGTCCAGGGTCCGGTCCAGCAGCACCGTCACTCTTGGCCACGATCCATTGGTGGAGAGGGAGGAAGTCAACGAAGACGGAGGAGATGCGGGCCCAACGCTGCACCATACGGGTCTTACAATGTGTATGCCTGCATGGGCACTGACTGAGGCCCACACAAAATGTGGTCAAGCCTTTTAAAGGGTCTTACCCGCGCATAGCCACAAAGACATTCCAAAAAGAAAAGGAACAAGTGGGAGGGAAGTATGTCAGGAATGGGGTCGTAACAATGTCTTTTGGGCCATTTTATTGCTTACGACCCTCTGCTGCTGGGACAAAAGGTTATACTTTGTGTGCCGAAAGAAGCTCGTAGAGGCTCCTCCTCCTGCCGGGCACCAAACGATAGTCATGTGTAATTAAACTCGTTGCCCTCAGCTGATCCAAAAGTTGCATTGCTTTGTGCTCCCATGGTGAAGTTAAATGTTGTTCGATTAGGGAGAACTCCTGGATGGGACACTTGCCGATTCCTCACTGTTTGAGAAATAAAGAAACAAGTTAGATGAAACACTGCCACCATTAAAAACAAAAATCATCTTTGAAACCATCTTTAAAACAAAATTTTCCTTGGCTACTACAATGTATGTAGATACTGACAAATCTGGCGAATGAAAGAAAGTATCAGAGTTAACTTCGAAGACTGTAAAACATATCTTCCGACACCCCTGTAATCCGACACCCCCATGTTCCGACGAATTATTTTTCCACATTATCACTCTGATATTAGTTTTTGTTTCCCACCAAACTTCCATGTGCTATTTTGGCGTGTATCGAGCTAAGCGGGTTGTCGGAACATAGGGTTGTCGGAACATACGTAAAGCAGCCGGAATATAGGAGTGTCGGAAGATAGGGGATTCGGAAGATAGACTGGGGTGTCGGACTATAGGGGCGTCGGAATATAGGGGCGTCGGAGCATAGGTTGAGTTTCGGAACATAGAGGTTTCGGAACATAGGTTGAGTTTTTATTTATTTATTTATTTATTTATTGGTATATACAAACAAAATGACCAGCAGCAGTAGCTGAAAGGGTCACTTAACAATGGTAAAAATATAAGCACATGTAAAAATATAAAAGATCACATATTAAAGGGCAATAAAGTAAAAAGTACAAAATTAACAAAACCATTTTGGAACATAGAGGTGTCGGAACATAGGGGTGTCGGAATATAGGGCTGTCCTCGAGAAAACCATTGTCTATTGAACAGTCGGACTAGACCTCAATATTATTTCAGTAACTAATAAACAAAATTACAAAAGAGAAAATGGTAAAAGAAAAATTGTTGCTTTAAAATCCTGTTTCGATAGCAATTTTCGGACTATAATGAAAAATTTAAGCTGTAAATTAAAAAAATAACCACAAATGAAAAATGCAGTTAAAAATGAGCCTGTCCGACGTATGTTGTCCGTCAGTTTTAGGCCTTGACAGATACCATCTGGTCAGCCTCCGTCGGCAAAACGTTCAGAGCCCAACGTCGGCCTCGGGCTTAACTTTAAACCCCGGCCCGACATAACGCATAGGGCCTACTAGTGACGGCTGCTCAAAGACCGACCTACATCGGCCAGACGTTCACAATCCAACAGTAATTTTAAGACGTTGGTCAGACGGTCAATTGACGAGTTTACACCGACGTCGACTAAATGCCGACTCTGCTGACCAAATGCGGACCAAAACCTACGTTGGGACCTGGATGACGTGGTAAAAACTATACATGTACAGTGAATTGTTATACAGCCTTGGGTAAAAAAAATAGTCAATTATGCCCATCGACATAATGTCTCATGACTGCAGCTGCTGCTTGGTGTTGGTGGACACTTGTGGATCTACTGTTCTGTATTTCTTTTACTAACGTGTTTGTGTTTTATTTAATTTTAATGCCATGGCGTAGGGATGCTTTGAATAATTAATTAGAGAGCTGTTCTTGCTTGAAATCTGGAAGCGAATCTTGTCATTTCTGCTCATTGACAAAACTATGGAAGTGCAATGACAGCATTGTATTTATTACAGCTTATGTCTTGCTTCTGGTGACAGCTGTTTTTAGTTTATTTTATGGATTAATTTATTTTTAATTTACTTTTAATGCCTTAGCATAGATATATACTTTTAATAATTAATTAGAAAACTGCTCCTGCCTGAAATCTGGACGCGGCTCTTTACACCATTTTAACTTGTAAAGTACATCGAGAGATCTGTGATTCATTGTGCAATAGAAATGCTTTTAAATATGTTTTATTTACTTTATCTAAAAAATGTTTATCATTATAATGAGTGTGCTGCTGGCTAGGTGCAGGTACAATGTATCTTTACGACTGATAACTTTTAATATTTCACTTGTTTATGGTGACAGCTGTTTTTAGAACTAAGTAAACTCTCTGTTTGCCGTCCCCCTTCCCCTCCCACGGAATAGTGCAGGCCTTAAAACAATTAAGAGCGTGGAAACCCCCAATTTTATCCCGACGCTTTAAAGGGCCAATACTTACTACCACACCAGTTAATGCATTTCCCAACTATATTTTACATCTAAGTGACTTCCTAGGGGCGTGGCAACACCCCCGACATTACCCCGATGAGCAAAAGAGCAAATATTTACTACCCCAGCATCCAATATATTATTTATTCATATTTATGTGCATTTCCTAATTATGTTTGACATCTAAGTAACGTCTTTAAATGCCCAGCAATTATCTCGGATTATTTTAGTCCTTTAGCTACCCAGTAATTGATAATATATTTTTTTAAATTGTCCTACCTCTTAAGTACATGGCAACACCCCGACTTTATCCAGACCAGCGAAAAGGCAAATATTTACCACCACACCATCCAAGATAAATTTTGGGGAAAATCCTGTCAAAACATAATAAAAATCTCTGGGAAAAGGACCCCCCTCTTATATGTGGAATAGTCCATTCTAGGATACCAAGGAATTATCCCCAGCCTCACAGTCATTACACTTTGGAGAAATTACCTAATTAATTGTTATGTGTCATGATATTTAATCACCCTTCCGCTCACTTAAACACCGGGTTTAAGGACTTTGCTTTCATATGCAATGATAAACTTTCCTATGTCCCTCTTTTATGGTAACTTGGTTGATTAGACGTACCTCCAGACGTTCTGCTGGTGCTCGGTGATGGACTTTGTTCAGGTAACGAGGATCGTCGTCCACCATTTTCCCGAAGCTGGAAGGAATGAAAAAAACAATCTTTTCATAAAACAAGTATAAAGCTGCTGGGGCTTTTTAAAAGCAGTTTACAACACCGCACCTCGGGTGGCTACAACTTCGATAGTCTAGTGATTGTACGTGAAGATAATCAATGTATTTTGGTTCGCGGTAATCACAATGTTAATTTGTTACTTTCCTGTAAAGGTTATTCTAAGTTGTAAAAACTTCCCGGCTGCATGCCTATTGCGGCGGAGTAGTTCGAAAAGCAGTTCCGATAAAAACATATCCTGCTGTATACCTCGGAATAATTAGAAGTAGTGTAGGTAGGTAACAACAAAAAAAATCGAAAAATCGAACGACGTCTATATTTGCTTTATTGGATCGAGGAGACTATTCGCATTATCTTCACTTGAAGGTTAATATTTTATTTATGGATGCATACTTACCTCGGTTTGACCAGGTGACAGCGAAAACTCAACTTGCTCCTGTCCACACAGCATCTTCACAGGTGACTCTGTGGGGATAGGCTTGTCACTGCCTGCCATCTGTAGCACATGTATAGTCTCATCACTATCTCTTGAGCTCTGGGATTTGACACAAACGTTGCACCGAGGTCCAAATGTGAAGCGTAGCTGCGGGTAGTCCCTTTTTATTATACTCGTTACAGCTTCAACTAAGAACTCAAGCAACTCGCGACAGGAATGCTCAAAGTTCAAAACAGTTACTGAGAGAAGCTGCTTGTTGGAGTACCTCCTCTCTAATTGGAGCTTGAAGACAAAACTAGTTCTGATGCGGAATCGGCAACGGTCTGCAAACATCAGCGGTTTAGATTCCGGTTCCATTTTGTCCAGAATGGCATGGGTCAGGCATCTTGTCAAAAGACGGTAGTATATGGTTCTGGGATCGAAGAAGCCAAAGTCAAAGTACAAGACCTTGTCGGTGCTCGATGGTTTCCAGAATTTTGTCTCGTTTTCCTGGAAAGAAGGCAACATGGCAGGTACAAGTAATGAATTGGGGTGACAGTTTGTATTTACACCAGACGCAATTGGACACATGAGGTCGTAGGCTTTTAGCAGACGGGTGAACAGTGGGACAAGTTGAGGCATATCGCGGTAGATGCGTTGGAGCAGTTTCTCTGAAACAATCCCAGTGTTCTCGTAGTTTCTCCATTCAATAGCGTAGCGATGACAGCGATCAGATTCACGGGGGATGTCAACTAACTTCTTCATGACGTCTACAAGAAACTGGGGATCGAGTACCACATGCTCTCTCAGTATTTCGTCTTCCTCTCTGTAGATGATCTCTCCTGCCTCACAGAAATATTTCAGCATTTTCTTCAACTGCTCTTCGCCTTCTACTTCGCATGTTTCTCGTGCCATTACTTGAATCTCTTCAATCGATGCTACGTTCTCGGCACCGTCCGAAGCCTGCGCAAGTTTCCGGCGGTTTTGGATCTCACGGTAAAAATGCAAATACTTGATTGGATATTTCTCCTGGGCGTACTCTGCACTCTCGACCCGCTTGAATATCTCTGCTCTTAGCTGTTGGAAGTCTTCGTCAAGGGGCTTTGAATTCTCAACCAGAAATAAAGGCTTGCCGTCGAGTGGATTTAGTACAAGACGGTGGCATAAATGAGGAGTTGTGCGATCGTGGAGCTTATCAGTGAAACACTTTATCTTCGTCTCTGATGTCACGCTGTCTTTATGGGTACCGACAATCATGACGACAGCATCTGCGTGCCGCGCGTGCGCACAAACAGAGTGAAGCCAAAAGAGAAGTTTCTGAAGTTGTTCATCTACGTCATAGACAGCTGCCACTACGTTGAACACAATCACGTACAAGGCTCGATCAGGCATAAACACATGGTGGGTGCAGTGGTACAAGGTGTCTCCTGCAAAGTCCCACAGACTCAGTTTGGTCTCAAGGAGAGGTTGTCCTTGTATCTCCGCTTTCATTTGCTCCCTGATTTTTTTGACTGGGAATGTTTGCCTCTTTCGCCATATCTTGTAGGTAATGTGTAGATCAAACAATGGGTGAGCAGTGACAGAAATAATGTAGAAGGTGAGAGACGCCAAAGAATAACCAGGTACCCTAAAAGACCAGCCGCACATATAAGCAAGGTAAAAACCAATTACTAATCCAATAAGTTTCTTGGTGACATAGTGTGCTTGAAAGCCATACTTGAGAACAAGTCTACGACCGAAGAGGGTGGCCCACGTCATTCCCAATAACATGGCGTAACCGTTCAGAAAGATAAACAAATAAGGTTTTAACCAACAAAATGATCCCAAATAAAATGCATATGTAAGTAAAAACAATACACAACACCATAAGGTTCTCCAAAAGTGCCATCTGTTATTAAATGTACAGCATTTAAAGCTTGAAAAGCCGAGGGCGCCCCCGATCGCAAAAATCACACTTGATACCGCCATATTCCAGGACGTCACGCCTTGGCCTGTGGTGCCTTGTGTTCCCAAGGGATGTACACACATAGCCAAGGCCACAGCTATACCTGTACGAAAGCCAAGCCCAGCTGATATTCCAAAGACAACCGTATTAAGTAAATTCAGCAACATGCTCTTACTTAAAATCTGAAACGGTCGATAATAAAAGAACTGGCTAGTGTCTGAAGCCTCACATGCAACCTCCTCAAGCGGCTGATCATTGCGTATAGTGGCATCCAAAAGAACACATACAATTGTCGCAGCAGTGGCGAAGCGATATGCATTGTTATAGTCTACCAGAAAAGCCAAGGCGAATATTGAAATCCACGCAAACACTGCATAGCCATACTGGATAATATTGAGCCCGAGTGTAAATGGTACGAAGATCAGAGTTGTTATAATAAAGAAAAATTGCTTGATGATTTCCGTCAGACTGGTGTCTGCACCCATAGGAGATTTGGAGGATTCTGATGAGTCGGACGGGGACTTACTGAGATTGTTATTAAATTGTTCTGTTTTAAATCCTTCTGCTGAAGCTTCCTTAAGCACAGTCAAAGCTGCTGCACATTCTCGAATGTCGTCTGCCTTAGCACCATCCTTCTCGTTCCATTGCTTGTCCACATTGGTGACGTGACACATACGTGTCTCAATGCCGTGTGTCGGCGGCTCATGGAAGTCAAACTCACTTCCAAGAAGACGCTTCAGCAAGCTGGTTTTACCAGCACGAGGCTCGCCCAAGATTAGGACTCGTGCCCGGTTGGTGGGAAGTTCACCTTTTTTCTCAGCAGCCGAGTACGTTTTTTCTAAGTCTTTATCGCTTAGAAGCACGCCCAGATTTTTACTTCTTGCACCAAAATCGGAAAACTTGGACAGCACTCTTTTAACGTTGTTTTGACCTCCATTACCGGTGTTGGTCGTTTGCCCCATCTTGGAAAGGGAAAAAATGCAGAAATACGTACACTATGATTTTTTAATTTTTTAAATGCCCGCTTACAATATACAGCACGATTTTATTAAAGGTTTTTAGCTATATTATTATTTCAGTTATGGCAAAACACCGGCCATAACGTGCATTGGGTTTTAAATCAGGGGATAACCTCATGACATAAGCTCTAATGACCAACATGTTTTGTCAGGAATTTGGGGCAGGCTCGTGTCGATCACGCTAGCACCTAGGATGTTTGATGAATCGGATAAAACTTTAGAGGTGAAAGTAATTATTGATTTAGATCTTATTGCCCGATTCATGCAAATTCCAAGAATAATCCAACCGACCCGTTGTAGCCAGCCATATTATTTGTTCTCCCTAAAGGGTATTTAATGCGCTCCTTATCCTTCAGTTGTTAGGTCTCCAAGTCCGGATCAGCACTCTTCATATCCCATTTCTAAAGGGGTGCGTTCATCGGCAAAGTAAGCGCTACGCTAGGCCTTTTAAGACATCTTGTTAGTACGGAAGCCGGATAGTGCCAGAAAATAAGAAGTGAAATAATTTTTTATGAGCGCGAGAATATTTTTTGGAACCATTTATCTGGCGGCCACCACTTAATTAAGTGGCGGCCGCCACTTATTTATCCGGCGGCCGCCACTTATTATCCGGCGGCCGCCACTTAATTATCCGGCGGCCGCCACTTAATTATCCGGCGGCCGCAACTTATTAAGTGGCGGCCGCCACTTATTATCCGGCGGCCGCCACTTAATTATCTGGCGGCCGCCACTTAATTATCTGTACCACACGCTCTTTATTTTGCGGATTTTAAGAGGACAGGTCATAGGATTCAGGGGAGGGGGTTAAGAGGCGGATCATGGGAACCAGGGGAGTAAAGAGGAAAGCTCACAGGTTCCGGGGGGGGGGGGGGGGTTAGAGGACAGGTCGTAGTATCATCGGGGGGGGGGGTGAAGAGGTAAAGTCATAGGATCATGGGGGGGGGGGGGGGGGGTAAGAGGCGTGTCATAGGAATGGGGGGTTGAGAGGACAGGTCATAGGATCCAGGTGGGTAAGAGGACAGGTCAGTGGATCCAGGGGGGTGGGGTAAGATGACATGTCATAGGACCAGGGGGTGGGTAAGAGTACAGGTCATAGGATCAAGGGTGGTATAAGGACAGGTCATAGGATCCAGAGTGGTAAGAGGACATGTCATTGGGTGGCTGTTGTACACATGTCGGAGACAGTGATGTAGTTAAATGCTGCAACTGGTACATCGTCGTTACACTCGTCCTCATAGTAGTGGTGTTCCTCCCGGTCACTGGAAGTTTTTCCCCTGGGACCACTGTAGGCATGTGAGCGATTACGATTCGCGCCTGACTTGGATGCGCTACGCGTTTGTCGGCGGCGGCGATTTGGAGACTTGCTAGGTGCGCGTTGTCGACCCTTAGCTCTAGATTTGCGGCAAAACTTTTTTCACAAATCTTTTCTGTAGCCTTTGGCCAGCCAGCATACAGGTTTGAGTTTCTCATATGGACCTGCCAGGAGATGTTTAGGGCCATACGCAGCATCCTGGTGTAGCAACCATCCAGAGACTTTTCCATCTTGGTGGTGAGGGTCCAGGTCTCAGCTCCGTTTACCCAGGTATACGCAAATAAATTCGTGTGTGTAAGGGGAAGAGTGAAATCATACATGTAGCCGTGTGCAAACAAACCATAAGATGAGACTAGTGTGAGAAAAAAAAATAGATGGTATTACACCCGGTTCAGACAAGCACTCTAGAGTCGCGCCGAACCAAATAGATTAGGAGCGACTCTAGGTCGACCCAATTAAAGTTTGGTTTCAGACAGGCGAACTTAACAAAACTTTTACATTAGGTTCGGCTCATGACAAGATCGACGTCTGAAACCAAGGCGCTCCAGAGTCGTTCCGAACGACTGCAACAGTCGATCTTTCGACTTCTAGCGCGTCCAGTCGCTCTTAACTGTTTCAGACGTCGAACTTTTCATGTACTTAAATCAATAATTTGGTTCGGCGCGACTCTAGAGCGCCTGTCTGAACCGCGGGTGTAGATATATATGCATCATATAGAGTGTTTTTAGAGAAGGACACGCAAAGAAAATAGTAGGACCGGAACGCACTCAAAGTGTTCAAAAAGCTTTAGGTTAAATAAATCACCGGATATAAGTTCTTTTTAGTGAGTTCCAACAGCCCCTTCCCCATAAAAAAAAAACCCTTCCCCTTTCTCTACCCCCCCCCCCCCCCCCCCCCCCACTCTTTCTTCCGTGAAGATGCATAAAAACGTCAAAGATTAGGTCTGTTTTAACCATCGCCTTGATTATTTGGAAAACGGAGACACTTGTCTCCCACCAAAAACAACATCCAAACAGTCAGGGGATGATTTATTACCAGAGACCACATCAAAAATATGTGTTTTCTTTTTCACAACCTCTCTCTGCCCATCTATCTTTTGCTACCACCGGAATTAGTTTCAAATTTCCCGCTCCACCCGAATCACAGTCCTATTTCGCTTAAGTTTAATTGGGCAGTCTCCTTCTTTCTCACACCCTCCTTCCTATCCAAACCCCACCCCAATTCATCTGTTCCCCTTGTGCCTTTGCCCTCTAACCCCCCCCCCCCCCCCCATTCAAATTAAGAACTATACACATGACGCCTCATACGTTTTTTAAAGCTTAAGTTTCCATACATGATTCTCCATCAACAAGGGAAGAATTTTTATAAATATTTAACCTAAAGCTTTTTGAACACTTTGAGTGCGTTCCGGTCCTACTATTTTCATTGTGTGTCCTTCTCTACAAACACTCTATATGATGCATATTATATCTAATACCATCAACATGTTTTTGGGGGGGAGGGGGTCACACTAGTCTCATCTTATGGTGTGTTTGCACACGGCTACATGTATGATTTCACTCTTCCCCTTAATATACACATAATTAATTTTATAATCCCTGACGGTACTTTGACATTTTACAGTTTGAAACATCATCCGTGACGATTTGGTTTCGTCTTAAATTCTGGTTTTATGTCGGTAATATTATTGATTATTGGAATAAGTTACGTTTGAGCTGTTTGTGAGTGTGGGGGGTCGGGGGTCGTCGTCGTCGTTGCCGACAGTGTTTACCCAGGTATACGCAAACAAATTCAACAGAGCACGTCCTTGCCAACATTTTTACAATTTGTTCACAAAAGACGGTCACAGTTAAGAAAGCAATGCTTTGATTTCTTTTAATTTCCCTGGGCTCAAAGATAACCCAACGACCTACAGTTCTGGCACAAACACATTGGTATTTTCCCTCGCATGTAATTTGTAGGTAACAAGGGGATTTTTTTAAAGCAATTTCGTTGGCAGGTAGTCAACAAAATTACTCGGTTGAAATAATAATAGTAAGACATAAGTCGTTTTTTATAATTTCTTTTGACACGTGATGACTTCAAAATTTCGAAATAATGTTTTTCATACTAAGTTTTGTTTAAAGCCACAATATAAAATAAGACTTAGCCCCATGCAATGCCTTCGAACGAAAACCCTGAAATTACAAAGATGCTATTAATTTGTGTAAATTTTACACACGTTGATAGAGGTCACTGTAACATACGATGACGTCAGAGTACTTGAAAGCTGTGGTGTTGCCGAGATTCCATATATTAACATCAGAGATCATATAACATAGTTAAAGACGCTGCAAACGCAGCGCAACATGCCGCAAAATGTCTTTCTACACAGTCCCATATTATGACAGAAAGTGTGGCGAGAGAAATTCGTTTTTGAGGCCCTCATTCTGATTGCATCAATAGCCTATGCCGCAGCAAATGCGGAGCAATCTTCGACATATTTCCGTATTTGCGCAACACAGAGGGGGTCAGATTTACCAATTAATCGTTAATTATCGTGAAAATACTTTGCACTTTGATAAGTTTAAATGGCTTGGAATAACTCTGATTAAATGCAATTTTGTTTTCAAAATGATTTATGTATTATGATCAAAAGTATATTATTTTTTGACATATGGGATTTGAGGCATTGCATGGTGAGGTATCAATATATATTTGGTTTGCGGTAACACCATGTGTTTATCTACTTGCTAGGTAGATTTGTTCTTTGAGAACTTGTCTTGCTATGATTCTACTCAAGACAAGTTCTCAAAGAACAAAATCTACCTAGCAAGTAGATAAACACATGGTGTTACCGCAAACCAAATATACATTATGTTTTTGACGTTCTTAATATGCCTTGTTTTTTTAGCCTTGTCTTATGTACACCTATGCAAAACGCGCAATAACTGACGTCTTCAGACACATATGCCACAAGTCACATATACAATATAATATAAACAAACCACTTAAAAAAAGTTCGGAGGCCGGACGTAAACTTCAAACAAAGAAAAGAAAAACAATGAAAACAGACTTGGAATTTAACATCACTAATTTAGGTTTTCTGTCCCTCCTCTGATACTTCGTAATAGGCCTACTAAAAAAACCATTAAAACAAACAAACAAACAAACAACCCAACCACCCCAACAAACAAACAAACAAACAAACACACCAACACCCCAACAAACAAACAAAAACATCGTTTTAATGTTAGACAAATACTCCGAAACAACAAAATGCTTTTGCCTTTTGCAACACAAATTAAGAGCAAAGTCTACCTAGCAAGTTTATATGTACATGGTATTACCGCAAAACAAATTTACACTTATTATATAGGTCTGTCACATGTAGCTATTAACATCTCGAAAAGTAAAATCACACTTGCCTTTTGAAAAAAAATGAAGAATGTCCTCCAGTTTGTCCTTTATGGAGCTATCATCCAAGTCAGAATATCGAAAGTCGAAGACAAGTCGGTTTGCACGTCCGCGTAACTTACACCATCCACTCGAATGTGTGGTTCAGAGATAAAAACATTCTCTGAAACGCTTTCCCATGGACCAAACAATGAACTTTATCCCTGACAACTATTTGTTGTGTTGACAAGACAAGGCATCGCTAACTTGAACCGAAAAACTAAAAAGGATTCGTCATGATCTTTGTGTGCATCATTTTACTCCACAAAAAGACTTGACCCAGCAACATTTTGTGGGAAAACGTTAAAGTCATGTTTGTACATTTGAAAAGTACATTTTCGAGAACAAAGTGCAAAGTCGAGCAGGTTGCTATACACAATGTAGCATTGTTGTCATCCAACGCATCTATTAAAACCACCCCTATCAACTGAATGCAGTGATCCAGCCACATTGAGTCCAATACAAACTTTGAAATGTCACCACTTTGCGTGTTAAAAAAGGACACATTTATCATGAAAAATCGAACGTAAGGTTTTGTTTCAGAGAGTCCGAGCAACGGAAGCGTGTTCTACAGTTCACAGCGTATAGGGACAGGCGAGACGAAACCAATTTTTGGTCCCCAATTTAAGGTTCAGGGTATTTAAGTTTAAACTACACTTGTACTTGATATGACCTTTCATGACGTCATGTGTAGGCCTTATACTCTTCGGTTACGCTGCAGGAATTTTAATGACAATTCAACTATCACTCCCCGCTTACCCAAGATAAAGGCAGTCACAATTTAAATAGAGTCAGATGCAAAAGCGAATCATTTTACATACTAGTATAGTTCTTTATTGACAAATCCAATACGAAATGATAATGTTACTCATGGTTTGGTTACGTTTCAAGAACGAATATAATCTGTTTACAAACAATCCAAATGAACTGAAAATGTAAACAAAGAAATTATGTTGCAACGGTTTACCTTTTTACATTACAACAATTTTCTTGGTGGTGTTAAAAAGTATAACAGTATGTTAACAATATCAAACGTTTGCAAATAAATACTATATAAAACGCCCAATTAGATCCCATGTACCTTGAAGAATACAGTACAGTAGGCTAACCATAAACTTAACAATAGGATCTTATATTGGCTCATCATGAGCCATCTCGCCGGGCATATACTTGCGTCTGCGCACTCTGGTGGTCTTGAACTCAGTAGATACCCCCTTCGCTTGTGACTGTGGCATGTATGATGGCCATTGTCACAAACGTTAAATTAAATTGGTTATTTGTTGTAAATATAATTATTTATAAGGTTCTTATGATGGTATTTGTTTGTAAACAAATTATGACCGTTCTGGGGATCCTTACTTTTTACAATGAGGCACACTTCATACCCAGTTTCGGATATTTAACATTCCAGGGTGAATTTCCTTATTTGGTCAAATTATTCAAAGTTCATGCCCGCATGACTAAACAGCACATTATAGATTGGAATCGATTGTGATCAAATGAGATTTATTCATGGGTTATCGATAAATGAATATTCAGTATCTGGGATAGTATAAAATGTAGTGTAATGAGTTATGTGGTACTTAGTAGCGTGTCCGCCGGCTCGAAGACGTTGGGTACTGAGGCCCTGCCGAGACCCCACCCTTGGGGTATCGATGATAACCACGGATCTGAGCTCCGCTGTTGATGCCGGCCTGATCAGCCGTATATGGGTAAACCGATTCTAGTTGAATCGATGTTGGAGGACATCCGTCAATTGTGTGTTTGCCGAGACCGGGGACAGAGCTGCTAAGTCACATATTTTAAAGCCAGACTTTTTTCTGTAAGTTGAAATAGTTTTTGCATATTATATTTTTTGTACCGAGCATGTTTGCTAATTTAAAGTCACCAAATGACATGATTGTGTTAGACTTAGTATGGAAGAGTAATTGATTGTATAGCTGTGCATTGATAAAACTGCAGAGAATTTGGGACGATATTTGAACAGTAAATTAAAGATGGGTCGTTGTAAAGCAAAAGTAGAAATAGTAAATTGCCAAGTTTACATTGCGAGAGTTTGTGATAACATGGTAAGACAGGATTATAAAATTGTAATTTAATTTTCAGGGCTTTTTGGGTTTTCGGGCTTGAGAGTTGGGACGACTCGACGCTGAGAGGTCAGGAGGCAGACGCCGGAGGACCCGACGTCATCCGCCGTTGGCTACATTGCCGCTACCGTGGTACCTAGCGCGTGGAGCAATCCCTAAAGCCGCCTACAACCGGGTTCAAGAGGTTCAGTTATGATGAAACTTTCATTGTATTAAAATTACTTTATGTTATGTTTATTATGATCAATCGTGTTAGTTGTAATTAAATACTTTTGTATAGTTTTGTAAATTATCTCATTGCGTCCCTGTTTCTTTTGTAGTTGCATTCATTCACCTAGGTCTGCCTAATAACTGTATCGGACTCACATGGTTCCAATCGTGGTTGACCTTGTGAAGCAAACATATATATTTACATATATATACCTACGTAGATGTACATGTATATGTTTGATGTCCCTTTAGGGCCACCGTTGGCACGTACTTTGCCGTTTCAAATTTTCAATTGCTGATGAGTTTATAAGAGTGCTTGCCGTTTTTACAAGGTCATGGATTTTGCTGAAAACATCCGGAAAGTGCGTTCATTTCGCGAAGTAAATTGAACCGAATGTCTTAAGAATTCCAGTGAACCTCCTTTCCAGACACGTTTCGTTCTCTACAATATCTTCTAACGCTGGGTACAATGGTTTTGGTTGCTTATAAATACCGCGTCTGGATTTAAGAGAATTTGGCCATTATACTTATGGCCACTGCTGTTGGCTGCAACTGTAACATTAAAGAGTCAACGACCCGACTAGTCACTATACCGCAGCCGTCAATTCGGACACGGCCGGGGCCGAATTTCGTAGGGGGAAAAAGTAGCTAAAGCACAACAAAATTGTGCTTACCAGAATCAGGTAAAGCTGCTTAGCACATAAAATCTTAAGCAACAAAAACAATTTCCTGCCCAAAATGCAGGTTGCGTATATACATTACTATGTAACTACAATAACCCCGCTAGTTTTGTCTTAGCCAATTTATTTCTTCAACACATTTTGCTGCTCAATATCTTATATGAAATTAGATCTCTGGTGTTTTATGTTTTTTCCTTTCCTCGCATTGTCACAGTAATCACAGTCACCCTGTTGGCAGTTTCTCCAACTGAAATGCTGGTATTAAATGTTGGGAAATCTGGAATCAGAAAGTAAGAACAAATGTTGCAGTTATTCTTTGCTTCACTAGTGAGAGTTGTGGATCCAATGCAAAGACATCAGGATACTTTGACTAATTAATAATAAAGCCTTTACTGCTTATAACTACAATGCGGCTTATAAGAAATGTATGTTTGTGGCTAATGCGTAGCAAAATATCTCTGCATATAGGCCTACGTGGCTGGTAACTTTAAAACTGTAAGTTGACTATTGACACCAAAAAACTAGGTTCTGATTGTGAGTTAGGTTTATTTTTTTCATGTTCTCCCTTTTATCTGGTTTCCCGGTTTTGAGTATAGTGTAAAAGCCGTAACACAGGCTTTGGATATGTTGATGTCATGTGCAATGTTTGCAACCTGGTTGATTCAAGATTTTAGACGTACCTCCAGACGTTCTGCTGGTGCTCGGTGATGGACTTAGTTCATTTGACGAAGATCGTCGTCCACAATTTACCCGAAGCTGAGAAGAAGAAAAACAATGCTTTAATCAAACGCCCGTCACTGTGTTTTTAAAGAAGGAATTAAAGCTGATGATGTTTTCTAGCAGCAGTCTTCGACATGTTAATACTTCGGGTACGTGGGTATAACTTTGATAGTCTAGTGGCTTGATGTAAAGATAATCATTGTATTTTGGTTTTGCGGTATTCACAATGTTTAGTGTTTACTTTCCTGTGTAGGTTATTCTTGTAAGAACTGCCCGGCTACTTAGGAAATCCGTTTGTGATAATTATAAGAACTTGTCCTGTTGTACCTCGGATTATAGATAAAGGACAAATCGAGAGGTTTCAACTTTTTCTTAAGTGGATAGATGGGACTTCTCGAATTATCTTCACTGCCGCGGAGTGGTTTCAACGTTTTGACTACAGTCAACATTAGGAGAGGATTTAAGACGTTAACCAGAAACATATCCCGTGTAGCTATCGGGAGTGGCTCGGTGGGCTAGCGAGACAGAAGCCCCGAGCAAAGAAACAGCTATACCTGGGAGCTCATAAACATGTGGGAGGGGAGCCAGACTACCCAGTACATTGTTATCATTGCGGGTTTGTCAGTCGGTGCACCTAGCTGTTCGAATCCGCCGTTTCAAAATCGCAACGTTTCAATGCTCTGTGCACGTTCCTTCTCCCTGATTTTTACGGAATTTCTGGATAATTAAATACGGTTAACGTAGGAATACCACTTTTGTGATATTGACGGTGAAACTGTTTAGTTGAAACAAGCAAACCAAAATACGGAGCCCCTAAAGGTATAAGTGAAAAAAACAAAACAAAAAACAAACAAAAACACACACAAAAAACCACAACAACAACATTTCCTCCCTCGAAATATTATTTTCACGGTTTCGGTTGTCCATTGTTCCTACCTGCGGCGTCAGATAAACCTTGTGGTATTTCCCCAGATCCATGAACGTCTCATACTGCAAATTAGCAGTGGGGAACGCCTTGTTGTCACCGCATACCTTCAGGACTCTCAGGCGGTCCTCGGTGCTACAAACTCGGCACTCTGGCCCACAGGTGTACGGTAGTTTGGGGAAATCCATCTTGCGGATTTCCTCAAGATGCTGCCGGATAATGAAGGATCTTGTATGCAAGGAGAGAAAATTATATACAGAAATACAAAGGTAGCTTTGGAGTTGAAATTATTAACAGACCGCATCGTAGATGCTTCAGTATATTCCACTATTGTCTTAAACATTTCATTTTCTCAATTTTTTATTTTGGCTGTGAAGCCAAGGACTCTCAGAAAAACAAACTTAATCACTTTAAAACTATAGCCAAGAACCCCATGGAGAGAAACAAGAAGTGGTGTTTCAGTTTTAGATGTGGGAGGAAAACACTCTATTCCATGGAAATCCCACGTAATCAGGTAGGGACTGAAAACCATATCCTATGGTGGCCCTATGCAATGTCGTGAAACAATTCGCGAATGTGTGCGCACACGTGTGCGATGTTGTTAAATTTATCGCGAATAATTATGTGCTCATACGTATGCGAATATATTTGCGATGTCGTGAATTTTATTGCATACCATGTCGCATACCTTTGAATAAAATGTCTAATGATCTGGGGGGGGGGGGGTTCTTGCCTACAGTGAGATTAGCGGTAGTCGTTGCAGCGGTAGTCATTGTTGTGAGGCAAGCGAGGCGGGTGGTCTTCGGTATGGCGAGACTTGGCCTGGTGCCTAGTTCCTGGTACACATTATTGTATAGTCATGCTTACAGGAGCCTGACTGTTGCGCCACGTACTCCCTAGGTCACTAACAAATTGTCCGCAACTATGACATCATCCCAAATGTATGTGACATGGTATGCAATAAAATTCACGACATCGCAAATATTATATTCGCAGACGTGTGCGCACATATTCGCGAATTGTTTCACGACATTGTATACGTGTGCGCACATATTATTCGCGAATTGTTTCACGACATTGCATACGTGTGCGCACATATTCGCGAATTGTTTCACGACATTGCATAGTCGTATGCACACACGTTTGCGATATGCGATGTCCCTTCAGGGCCACCATAAAATATCCACATAGTGCCCCCGGAATTCGAACCGGGGTCCTAGAGGTAAGGCGATGAAAGATACCAACGCCAGCCGACCACCCTCTACAAGAAAATAAAACTTACACCATGGGAATATATAACTCTAAGGAGAGGCACCTTTTATTAAAAAACACACAAAAAACCCACAAATGCAATACATATGGTTGTTTACAACCATGTCTACCAAACTTCATGGTTATTTATAACTTTGTTATTGGAGACAAAGGAAATTTGGCATCTTTCATACCTTGAGTGAGCAACTGTAATTGTATTCTGCGAGATCGACATTTTCAGTAATCTCATAGTGTAAAAATTGGCTTGGTGATATCTGAAACGCCCTCTCGTGTTATAAACCTGTAGAAAGAAAATATTGAGTGTGAAATGTACACTGGTCCCCTGACTTTATCCGCAAGGATAAAGACAGGCACCTGCCTTGCAGTCCCAATGATTTCATTGGATACAATGATTTCATTGGATAAATGTGCTGTGGCGTAAGCTTTCCATATCTGTGTTGTGATTGGTCCGAGGTGATCGGTCGTCTGCATTCAGCGTGTGCCAAAAGTTTACATCGTGTAGCTAGTGCTTTTGGATATACACATGTACATGTACATGTACGTGTGAATTTACTACGAATATCCGTGTGAACTGAATGCGAGGTTAAAAAGGTACGCTCACGGCTGGTATCTGGCGTTATTCACGAGCCTCGAAGTGTGACGTCAGATGTTTATGCTATGTGAAATACAACCTCAAATTTATTTGTTTCAAACTAAAAGGGGAAGCTGTGTTATAATTGGTCCGGAGATGTAGTTTGTCAGCTTGCACTTTCGTCTGCCTGCATGCTGCGTGTGCTGCATAATCTTTTTGCATGCAAGTAATGTTGTTTTATTCACAATGTAATGTGTACATGTACGTGTGAATTGACTTCGAATCTCCATGTGAACTGGATGCGAGAGGTCAAAAGTACGTTTGGCAAGATCCTGCCAGGCGGTCAAGGCAGATATATGTCGTTATTCACAATCCAACTGTCTAGATTGGCAATTAATTGGCACTAGAGTGCGCACATTAAAAAAGCTCATCAGAGCTAGCAGTGAACCTTGTGCTTACTCTCTGTGGGTAAAAGTTTCTACTCACAAATTGGACGTTTCTGCGATGACAGTTTTGTTCTAATTTGATCTACATCACTCCATGTTGAAAAAAAATGCCGCCTTATGTTGAAAATGCTTTCTATTTTTAAAATAAAATGAGATCTTCTAACTTATAGACAAATTTAAGGCTGTATCCAAATTGTTGGCTACAGCTACTACCATTGGCTGTTGCTAAGAGTGTTGCTAAGGCTGTTCCACACTTCAACGCATGATGACGCAGCAATCCAGCCGTAGCCGCAAATTCAAACACGGCCTAATGTTTGTGCGTTTACCAATTTAGACTTGGTTCCAAGTCTGTGTTGGTTTTTAGTCTACCCGATAGCCAATAATATATTATTGCCTGAATTAGCGCCCTCTTGTGGATTAACCTCCGTCTTTAACCTACGATCACAGTTAGAGATTGCGAGTATAGAGCGCGTGATGGCAAATCTGCAGGGGAATTTTGCGTGGCTGATGCAGAGAAATAACCGCGAACTCAGACTTGAAATCAAGTCTATTACCAATTTGATCGACCACCACTATTTACAAGACATGCATGCGTGCATGTCAGAAGTCAAGCTAAGTAGAGCAGCTTTGACATACACAAAAGGTAAACTAGTCGTACGTGGCTTTAATCCTAAAAAAAACATTGAGGTTTTTACGTTACGATGACGATCGCAAGACTTAAAGGTACACGTTGCCTTGGATCGGGCGAGTTGGTCTATAAAAAGCGTTTGTAACCGTTTGTTATAAAATGCATATGGTTGGAAAGATGTTTTTCAAGTAGAATACAATGATCCACACAAATTTGCCTCGATAGGCCCTATTGCGTGGTTTTCCTTTTACGTCGTGAACTAACACGGTCGGCCATTTTGCAAAAGTAAAAGGAAACCACGCAATTTTGACGCATGTTTGTGTGGATCATTATATTCTACTTTAAAAACATCTTACTAACCATATGCATTTTTTTACAAACGGTTACAAACGCTTTTTATAGACCAACTCGCCCGATCCGAGGCAATGTGTCCCTTTAAAGAACAGTTTTAGCGAACGGCTACAAACATTTAACGACTTGTTCACAAGTATAACCCTGAAGAGGAATTCAATGGGGCAACAATGGAGCGATCAACAATTGTGTACGTTCGGTTCAGTAGAGACACACCGTGTAACCATGGAGATAGGCGTTACTAACCTCAACACGTTCGAATAAGGTTGTTACAGACTTCTAACTATGTTCATGCGTTCTACCATGGATTTATTTGCGCGTTTTGTGCCCAGAAATTGAAGTTTGGTCTCCAGTGTTTTGATTGCAATCTTCCTCGCAGTACGCAGAGAGAAATACTTCTCACAAAAGTATTGGAACTAGTTTCCATTTCATAAAA